>JAWWLT010000001.1:96746520-96756661 GCA_035040995.1 Premnoplex brunnescens | reverse complement strand
AAGGAAGGAAGGAAGGAAGGAAGGAAGGAAGGAAGGAAGGAAGGAAGGAAGGAAGGAAGGAAGGAAGGAAGGAAGGTGTTCAATTTTTCGCAGGCAAAAGATGTTCAGTTTATGTGATTTAATCAAATCAATATCAAAGCTGCTTATTAATTTGTTAATGATAAATAGCCAGCAGTCAGTGAGCTATACTTCCTGGAGCAGTATCAGCAATACAAAATATAAGCTACAATACTAGACAGGAAGTAAACAGTTGCAGATTTCTGAATGTTCTTCTATAATTACACCCCCAAAGTTATAGTCACGCATGCAAACACATAGAACTAGGTGTGCACCAAGCCACCTCCAGGCTTTGTGGGTCACTGGCAGCCCTGTTGCGGGGGAGTGGGCATTCCTTCATTCTCTGTGTGGGATATACAGTTGCTCCAGCATCATGTGAGCTCCTGCCACTCCCAACCACCCACTGACCCAATATCCCACAAGGCCGTGGACATGCTAATACACGTATCCTTGTGTGACAGCCCACATGGACAGCCCCTGGATGAGTGCAGACACTGCAGAGGAGGGTTCTCAGTCCAGGCCGGGGGAGTCTGCAATGTTGTGTCACTTTGCATTTTGTCAAACCATGTCCAGCTGCTGCTTTCTTTCCACTTCTTGTCTCTCCTTTTACAAACTGTCATGCTTCTGCGGTCCTCTTTTTCGAACTGACCTTTGTCTCCGAAGACTGATTCCCTGGTTACTACTCAGCCTGACTGGTGGTCATATTTCCTTCTGGCACAATAAATTTGGAGCAAATGTCAGCTAAAACAGTCTGGGATATTTCACTCAACACACATGGCATGCACTCACATTCCTCTTTTTCAGCTGTTGCTGTCCATAGGATTTTGCAGCTGGAGGGCCACATAGTCACACTTCAAAATCATTATTTAAGGGATGACAGATTTGTGCAGGCAAGAATTAAATGTTACTCTTAATCCCTTTCTGTATCATTATGGGGAAAAAAAACAAAACTCAAGTAAAACAGAAACAAACAAAAAAGCACCTTGTTTTCCATATTAAAGTATTGCCATTCCTTACTGTGCTGCATTAAAGAAAGTATACCTTCATCAAAAAAAGACAAGTTTATGAATTCAGTTTTTGTCATGTGGGGCTGACTCTTTGCCATGATGATTAGTTTTTAAATTAAGAAAATTTGTTCTTCCAGTTAATAAGAATCAGAAGAGAACTGTGAAAACACAGAAAAAAATCCCCATTTGTTTAACATCAGATATTTAACTGACTACAGTTTTATCCAGTTCACCTTTTAGTACATTTGGTAAGAATTCAGAATTACAAAGATCAACCACCTTTAGTTTGATGCTGCTAGAAGAGCTAAAACATGTTTAGGCTCTGAATATTATATATGCTTTAAAGGTAACAACAGTCACTTTCTCCAACAAAGGTCATAGTTCTTATTTAATAAAGCCTTAATTATAGAATATTGCAGAATACTGCAGTGAGCTGCAACAAGGCCAGCAAATAGGACTTTCTTTGACAGTCCTAAAAATATAAAAAAAGCATCAGAAAAAGAGAAGAAACACATCTGGTAAAATATTTTTTTTTTAAAAAAAAGAAAAAGATACAATTATGGACTAAGGGTTTGTTTGTACTTTTCTCCATTGGTATAGAAGAGACAAAAACGTTACTCTGTTCTAACTACTGTGCTTGCCATTATTAGAGACTTTAATGAGAAAGCGGGATCAAACACTATTTAGCAAAACAGATATCATTTATACTACTGCAATTGAAGGAACTCTTTTGTGAAAAATACCAGGGCTCATCAGACATTTGCTGTCATTTAAGACCTATAAATAATTACTAATTAAATGCTAAAAAAATTTTGTGAAGAAGGTGTTCAGAAGGTAATACATTTCGTTCAGTCATGTTTAACCTCGCATAATGAAATTTATGCCACCATAATAGAGGCCATATAGCTTTTCATATTTAGAGTTTAGTCCCTATGTGATATTGCTTTTTAATCTTCAGGCAGAATTTTGCATGTCATTGTTGAAATTTTACCATAGAAAACATTTTGGTAAAAGTCTGACAGGTGTCAATGTCTGACACATCTAATTTTTTCTTTTCTCTTACCTTTCCTTCTCTTCTTCTTTCTCCATGCTGTGAACCCCTTTCACCTTGTGAATTTTCATTCTTCCTATCACCAAAACAATTACTACAGCCAATGCAAAGAGATCTGTTCCCCTTTGCCAAAGCAGGTGAAATATATTGCAAGGCCTTTTTTTCCCTAGGAACCTAATGTTTCCCTTCCAAGTCTGTCCTAGGAGCATGAAGGTCTAGTTACAGCAGGCTCAGGTGCCTATTGATAACAGACACTTATTTCAAACTGCACCAGACCACAGATCTCCTGCAATCTGGGTCCCACTTCTAGCAAATTTGTCTGAACAGATAATTATCTTGGAAAAGCCTTCCAAGTGATGTCCTTGTTTCGTCTTGTTAAGCAGCTGTCAGTGGTGCGTAAATCAGTAATGTCCATCTGAAAACTTGCATATGCTGTAAGGTATTTCTAATCCATTTCTGACTTAACAGTTGTCTAACAGGAAAAGATCTGTGGGAGTTAAAGGGAGGAGCGTGAGTACATGGCTTAATGTGGTAATTTGGACATAGCGCAAGTCTTAAATGTGAATGATAGCATGGATAACTGCAATGTTTCACCTTAGTTGGTTTCAAAAAACCAAAATTCATCTCAGTCCTAATCTTTTGGTCATTTTGTTCTCAGTTGGAAAACAAGCAGTAAACGTGTCATGCTTTGTTTCTAAAATCTGATAACCACAGTACAGGGACAAAAAAAAAAGCATCGTGCTTTCCCTGCAATTTCCAAGGAGAGAGACAAAACCTGATTTGTTCAGATAAAGTCTCCCTACCAAAGGCTGAATTGATGTGGATTTACCTGTTATCTTCCTAATAAATATCCTCTGTGGAATTGAAGTGCAATTTTTTTTTCTTAGGCTTTTTCATGTTCCTTTTATTATTTTATTCTGCCTTCTTTTTTCTAAGTACATCTATCCATATCACAAGTACAGTAATTTAAAGACCTATATAGTTCAGGACAATTTTGGTAAATATTTAAATTAGTGTGTTAGGGAATCTTGTTCTCAGTTGACTACTGGCTATCTCACATCTTTGCACAAAACTTATTTTCTAAGTCTTTAGACCCTATTCACATCCAGTCAAAAATGTTTAAAATAATCTCTCTGTTTTGTTGCATTATTACAGAAATATTTCAGAAAGGAAATAGAGATTCTTCATAAACATGACCTCTGCAGTAGGGAAAAGCAAACTATATCTAGACAGCATACAGAATGAGTTTCACTGCCTGTGCTGGAGACATTTAACTAGGACCATGACCTTTAAAAAAAAAAAAAAAAAAAAAGAAGGAAATAAAAGCACAGAAAATGAAAAGATGGGAAGATGTGTTGTGAATATATAGATATCCTGTAGCTAAATCTGTGTCTGGTGAACTAAAATTATGAGGTTTTTGCCTTACAGGTTTTTTAAGTACTGGGGACCAAGCTGCAAAAGGCAATTATGGATTACTTGACCAAATCCAAGCTTTACGTTGGATTGAAGAAAATATTGGATCTTTTGGAGGAGACCCAAAAAGAGTTACTATTTTTGGATCTGGGGCAGGAGCTTCATGTGTCAGTCTCCTGACACTCTCTCACTATTCAGAAGGTAATGATCCTCTGAGCTAATAACTTTTTTTTTCCCTTTTTAACATTCTAGTGTAAAGAAAATGACAATATGAGGTACATTGAATTAGAATTACATGAGATCTGTAATTTTTGCAAAATACCTACTAGCTAGTATTCTGGATTTATATTCATCAACATAAATATATTCATAAGTAAAACTAAATGCTATTACAGCATAAATCTCATGCAACAAACGCCATGGGCAATATACTTTTTCTGGCTTTATCAACAGATTCCACTGGCTCCTCTGTCAAAGAATTTGCCCTAATTAAAATGGAAAAGAGCAGTGACCTTTTTGATTTTTTACACACTCTTGGCTGCACTTCCAACATATATTTAGATGCTTTCTTTACTAATAATAACATAGCTTAAGCTTATTAAAAACTGTATTTAACTCCTCACAAATATTGTAGGATCTCACATAGTGTTCTTAAGATTTTGCTAAATGAGCTGTGGGATTTCTACCCTCAACACCTCACCCTGCAAAAAAAAAAAAAAAAGCCCCAAATCCCAACAATATACAGAACCAGTACACAACCATAAATATTCCTCATGATAAGACCAAATCTATAAAGAATTTATAGAAGAAAACAACGTCAAAATATCTGTTATATTTGTAAGTTCATGGCATTTCTATCACATTAAAACAAACAGGAACTTGTGACAGAAAGCTAAGCCCTAGCAAGTAGGGTGACTGGTAAATGCACCCCTTTGTGAAATACCTAGAATTATGCTCGACAAGTCAGTTTATTGATACAAATAAGAGTGCAGTGAATAACTGTTGAGCAAGCCATGCCAAAATCAAGCAGATGAAACCACACTCAAATCACTGAAATTCTCTCCTGTGTGCATTAAGTAATCATCTCAAAGGTGTGAACAAAACCCACATGCTTTTGTAGCTTCTTGCTGTCTGACATTTTGAGAGCTTAACAATAGAAACCGTGTGCAGAGGACACCCAGGCATTTCATTTTAAATATAAAATAGGCCATTTTAGTGGTCTTACCAGGGAAAAACAGATGGGACAGATTCACCAGTAAGCTCCTGTTGCTTTTCAGTGCTCTGACACAAAGAAGCTCTTCCAGTCAGAGTTGAACTTCTCATTTTATTATTACATATAAAACAACCATATAGAACCATTGAATCTCATCTTCCAAAAATATTTAAATATGTTTTAATTCAACATATAGACAGTGTTAACACATACACAGGCAAAAGTTAACATATAGGCAGTGCTAACATATACACTCCAAATAATAATATAAAAAAAATTAAATGGTAAAAAAAATTGTTGGAGTAGAAGATTCAAACTTTATTAGAGCAGATTTTTTCAAGTTATCTGATGCACGGCTTCTACGAAGGAAATGAGAGTGTATAATTTTCATTTGACCTTTAAACTACTGAAAGACGCATTTATGAGTGTCATTTACATGGTAAAGAGGATATGATTACTTGTAGTTGTCATTCCTTTAAAGAAATTGTCACAGGACTACAACTGTGGTGAAGCCAGAGGACTTCTATCAAAGATGCAAGAAAACTGCAATAGAAGCCTGGGTTTTGTTCTTGTAACAGTAACCTGAAACCTTCGTGCTTTATGTGTGTGAACATCAAGAACATGAGAGATTTTAATTAGTAGCCTACTAGAGATAGCATAAAAAGGGATCTGTGAGTAGGATCTATAGAAATTGAATAGAAATTTCAGTGTATGCATCCTTTAGTAATAATATAATCAAAGCTTTGCTTAGTAAGAAATGCTTTTAATTTTTTTGATGCATATATTTTCTAAATATCTAATTGGATTTGTATTTAAATGATTTGCACATGCAGGTTTGTTCCAAAAGGCAATCATACAGAGTGGAACAGCCCTGTCCAGCTGGGCAGTGAACTATCAACCTGCTAAGTACACTCGGATATTGGCAGATAAAGTGGGCTGCGACATGCTGGATACCACTGATTTGGTTGAATGTCTTCGGAATAAGAATTACAAAGAACTCATTCAACAGACCATCACTCCAGCCACGTACCATATTGCCTTTGGGCCTGTGATAGATGGAGACGTGATTCCAGATGACCCTCAGATTCTAATGGAGCAAGGGGAATTCCTTAACTATGATATAATGCTGGGCGTGAATCAAGGGGAAGGTTTAAAATTTGTAGACGGCATTGTAGACAATGAAGATGGTGTTTCCCCCAATGATTTTGACTTTTCTGTCTCCAATTTTGTGGATAATCTGTATGGCTATCCAGAAGGGAAGGATACACTGCGAGAGACCATTAAATTCATGTACACCGACTGGGCAGACAAAGAAAACCCTGAAACAAGACGGAAGACCCTGGTTGCTCTTTTTACAGACCACCAGTGGGTTGCTCCAGCTGTTGCTACTGCTGACCTGCATGCCCAATATGGATCTCCAACATATTTCTATGCATTTTATCACCATTGCCAAAGTGAAATGAAACCCAGTTGGGCTGATTCAGCTCATGGTGATGAAGTCCCTTATGTATTTGGGATTCCTATGATTGGTCCCACAGAACTCTTCAACTGCAACTTTTCCAAGAATGATGTCATGCTCAGTGCAGTGGTTATGACGTACTGGACTAACTTTGCCAAAACTGGGTAAGTGTGACCCCCACATTTTCTGTTCCTTTTGTTGATAGCATACTTCTAAAATATTCAGTATCCCATTGCAATGGCCTCAAACTCTGACATTGCAGTAGTATTATAGAACTGTTATAGAACTAAGACAGGAGATAAATGAGGCTTATTCATATTTAATAGATTTTTAATTAGTGTGTTTCCTCAAACTATTTTCTTTCAGTAGCTCAGTGAGAATAATAATGCGCTGTATTTTTGGTTCAAAAAATGCAACAATTATTAAGACAAAAAGCATGTCTCAGAGAAAAGGTGGTTCACTAAGATACTGAAAAATGAGAGGCAACATGTCTGCTACTTGAAGAAGGAATTGTCAGGCAGATAGCACTTATCTGCTACAAAAGAAAGGAAGTTCTTGTTTTTCAGTGACCTTCACAGGGATGAGACTCAGGGAGGAATTAGACCAGAAAGGCAGACACTAGAAACATTTTTCCCTCTGAGAGCTATAATGGCAATAAGAAGTACTTGACTGGAATGAAGAAGAGACTCTAATATAAATTTCGCTTTGAGAAGGTTAAAAATTTAAATTAATTCTGCTTATGAAAAAAAAATAAAGACATCAATGTTTTGTTGAAATAGGATGGTAAACATCAAGGAAAGAACTCTCAAAGCAGCTTAATCTGTGAGAACTATTAATAAATTCTGTTATTTTCCTATAGCATTCCTTTAAAGAGTATTACAGTGTTTTACTTGAGCAGCAAGGGCTTTTTTGTTAACCTTGAGTCTTTGGTGCTGAGTTAAAACAAAGATACTTGTGGTACAAAGGGGCTGTAAATCTTTTCACTGAACATTTAAATGGTGAGATTGGGTTCTGGAAACTCCTTCACTGCAGTGACCGATGTGCAGCTATATCAGAAAAACTCAGAGGTGCCTATTGTGAAACACTCAGGGGCTTCAGCAGCCCTTGCAGCCTTTAATGAATCCAAATGGTGCTCAAGGGAGAGGGTTTCCGCAGTCTTAACAAGAACCTCAAGAATGAATCAAGTAAAAACCAATCAAATGCTTCAGGTTAATTTACAAGGCAAAAAAAAAAAAAAGCTTTTGTTGCACTGCATGTTAGACAAACAGGTACTTTTGCTTGCAGAAATCCCACAGTTCAGAAACAAAAGTGAATGAACTGTGAGAAACAAAAGTGAATGAACTGTGTTATATTTAAATGTATTTGGCAACAAGAAGTCATCAGTACTGAGATGAGCAAACTTCATGATGAAAGGTTGGTTTGCGGATAGAGAATGACGCATTCTGGCTATACCACACACTCAGAAAGATGATGATATCATCAGTTTGTTATTATTTTTGTATATGAGGTGCCACACATACATAGAGGACTTCAGATCCTCACAAATATACATAATTGGAATTATTAGAAAGACCTCCACAGTCTCACTATTGTTTAGAAATAGTTTATGACTATTCTCTATAGATTAAGAAGTTGTATTTAAGCAGTTTTTGAAGCTGGCAGGAGCTTCTTACGGTCCCAGCTGTCACCATTGCTCATAATTGCAAGCACTTTTCAGCTGTTGCTACTTGAAAGCTAATTCCAGCAAGCTATACCCACTTCTCTGGTTATGAAGCCATTGTCATACACTACCTAAAGGCAAAGCAGGTTCTTTGGAAGAGCCATTAGTCATTTCTGAAACTTTCCCTTTGCAGATGAGACAGGAATGGGGTATATATTCTATTACAGACTCACTCCTTCATAGACAGTCTGAAAGATGTCATTAGAAATGACCTCTAGCTGTAAAATTTCAGTTTTCACAAGGAAAGGAAAGAGCAGCACAATACATATAACCTTGGTGGTGTTTTTTTCTTTGTTTATGTGAACAGTGATTAATTTTTTCTGAAGAGTACAAGAGAATACTTGCAGGTAAATAATATCGTAAGATTATATCTCAGGTTCCTTCAATGGAAAAGAGAAGATTGTAGAACCTCAAGCCTAGAGCAACAGGGGATTTCTGGGGTAACCGTTCTCCTCTCTACTCACTAACATGCAGTCTGGAATCCATGCACACACTCAGGTCCTCCAACTCTCAAAAAGACTTATATAGTTTAAGACTGCATTGCTGGGGGCTCTGCTTTGGATGTTTTCCCATCCTTATTCTGATAGAACTTGTCTTGTTTGTGTTTGTACCCATGGCAACACATAAGAAAAATCTGTTAACTGAAAGATTTTATTAATCCACATTTCCCTGTAGGTGAGCCTTGAGCATTAAAACTGCAGATATATTTATTTCATTTTAATGTCTCTGAGACTTTTCCAGTCTTGATGACTCTCCCACAGAGACTGCATCCAGGTATTTATTGTACAATTATGGCTCAGGTGGTTCATCATTCTGATGGACTCTGTTAGGCTTTTAATGACATGCCACCCTCTCCTGCAAAAAGACACATTGTTTAATGGGCCTACTGCCAATGCTGGGTTTGGAGGGCAGGTCAATCTTGTAAAATCACTAGGTGTCAAAGACACAACACAGGGCACAGTGCTTTTATTGTGTTTAACTTTCAAGTCGGTTACTGAAGGTAGCAAATAGAAGGTGACAATGAAACTGTTTAATGCAGATAGTTTGTTCTTAAAAGGAATGCCTGGATGCTGCCTTTTGCTAATCCTTCGTTCTCTCCCTTTCTATCGCTCCTTTTTATTATTATATCAATATTCTTAACAGTCCTTTTTTTTTTTTTTTTTTTACCTTTTCAAAACTGTGTTTCTAACATGCCTTAGAAATAGGACAACAATTTGTTACAGGGTAGGTGTGAGATACTATATTTGAGATACAAAGACGACATGAAAATACAGCTTTTAATTCCACTATGTGCAGAATTACATCTGAGAGCTTCATTAAGAGGTGCACTTAGAGCTTCAATCTGCTGCCAGTAGTACTATCCTAATTGTAATGGTAATTTTATATGCCAAGTGTTCTGTTAGTTAGGGCCACGTTACCTCCTTCGCAGATACATAGGGGGGGAGAGTTAACAACATGAGGGGTTGTGTGCCAGTCTCACAGATACTCTGCCAGCTACGCTCTTGTGAAGAAGGATTTGAAGTTTCACAAAGTAGATACAAAGCCATGCTCTCATTAGAGGCATCTGCTGGATTTCTAAAAATTGCCCTCTTTCTGAGGAGTTGCACTACTCTATTTTTGCTCCCATTCATCCAGTTCTACCTGCTCTGGTATTGGGAAAGATAAAGGTGTAAATGATATATCCTTGTTTTCTTTGTACTTCAGATAAACACTCCAGAGTTATTTTACTACCATTGATTCTGAAGCACAAACCTGAGTGTATTTCTGAGTTATTAAGAATATCTATGTTTTATATTCAGCTTCATCCTCTAATGGAAGATATGATTAAACTTACAATTATTAAAGTGTATTTTCAAATCAATTATCAGTGATTTTTATGAGGCTGTTGCATTTCTTTTTGATATTTTTGTCTGAATAAATAATTGTTTTCAATGGCAAATCCGTATTAGTCAAACAAAATAGTGTGCTTATGGTTCACTTTCCTTAGTAGTTATAATAGCTGACTGGGATCATGGCAACAGTGGAACCTGGTGATAAGTTAGGAAAGGAGGCAAGGGAAATTATGCCTGTGTACCAGTTCTTCAGGCAGGAATGGCTGAGCCATCATTAGTATTGTGACACTATTAAAAAAAAAATCAGCAGAAGAATGAAGAAATGAATGAAGTTTCTCTTTTTTTTTTTTTTTTTTTTTTTTTTTTTTTTGTTTTTTTTTTTTTTTTTT
>JAWWLT010000001.1:96703677-96743688 GCA_035040995.1 Premnoplex brunnescens | reverse complement strand
ATATTTTAAAAAAAAAAAAAAAAAAAAAAAAAAAAGACAGTCATAAAAAGAAAAAATCTTATGTGAACAAATTTGAAGATTAGAAAATGAAGAAAGGTCATTCAATTTCTCTCTTAATTTTGTACCTGAATGTTGTATCATGGTACATTAGAAACTTTAAGGAAAAAAGAAATAATTCTGCCAGCAGAGGGGAATAAATTAAGATTTGTGTGTGGTAAACTCACTAAACATAGCATTTGATCTTTGAACCTTACAGGATTAAGTAGAACACTTCAACAATGAAAAACTCAGAAGAAAGACTGTTTCATGAGTTACCCATTGGTCTGATATGAAGAGTTCCACAGTCATTTACCACAGACCCTTAAAAAGCCTAAAACAGACATAAATACTGTCAGATTCCTATTATGTGCTAGCTATCTACTGATTGAATATAGTGAAGATAAAGAGCTTGCATAGATCAGTGATCTTCAAATATGGTTTAAAGATTTACCCAGACAAAGCATACCTAGAGGCCTTTAGATATTCACTATGTAGTCCACTATCTCCCATAGCACACACCTGAATTCAAAGTCAGAATTTGTTGTGATATTTTAAAGACAACAATACTGCTATATAGCGTGATCAAAAGGAATTGGCATTAAAAACTGTATCTGAGATGATCTATAGAATTGGGAGGAATTAGTGAAGAATCAATGCCCACTTTGTGAAAGGTCATGTTCCACTCATTCAACAACTACTTACAGAACACACTGAATTTCATTCTCTGCCGATCTAATTGTTATGCCCCAACATTTGTTCTGTGTGGACAGCTGGCTACCTCTTCTTCACCATGACTTTGAATATATAATGTATAGTGGCTGGGACTTTATCAGGAAACTGTCCTCAGGGATAAAGGAGAAGAACAGTGCTGGCAGCAATTTTAAGCACACTTTTTAGAGTTTGGGAATTCTTGACTCCCATATATAAGAAATCAGGCAGGCAAGGCAGGAGATCAGCAAGGTTGAGTAAGAATGTCCTGGACAAAATAAAGTGGAAGAAGGAAATGCACAGGCTGGGGAGCCAGAGTTATGCATCCTAGTTAAAATATGGGGACAGTGTGTGGTTATATAGGGATAGGATCTGCAAAGCTAAGAATAAGTTGTAGATGAATTGGCAAGAAATGTGAAGAATTATAGGTTTTTGAAAATACATTGCTCAAAAAAAGGTGATGCATTCCTCGCAATAAGTAAGACAGGAGGACAGAGAGTCGCTCCACTGGTTACAGCAGTGCTAATAACACCAAGATTGTGGTTTTGATCCCTGTATGGGCAATTTGATCCCGTATGTGCCATTCACTTAACAGTTGGATTGATGATACTTTTGGGTCCATTCCAACTCAGAATATTCTGAGAACTGGTGAAAACCAACACGGAGAAGACTTTTTGCCTTAGTTTTTCACTAAGGCAATCACTCTTCTCTCAAATACTTGGATGTGAAGGCAGGGATTGGGGGAACAAAGTGGAGGAGTTCACATTTGAGACCACCTGAGGAACCTGGACATACAAAAGACCATATAACCCAATAAATGTGATATTTAAAGCAGTCAGTGCCTCTAAACCTATGAACAAATTATCCAGCCACTTTATTAATGAATATTTCTGCATTGTTTCAGTGGTAGAAGTTAGCGTCTGGCAGATTCAGAAGTCTTGATATAATAGCATATATTTTAATTCTCTGGCATGTAGTTTTCTAGGAATTTTAGTGAATACATCTTTAAAACCTCAAGGAGAATAATTCTGAATAAAATGAAAATATATGATTCACCACTCTCTGTATTGTGTGTCCATTATTCATCTTTATAAAAATAAGGATAAAACCAAGTCTTCTTTCAACTCCCTCAAATGACAAAAGTCCATTTGAAGGATATCTTCTGTAAGTAAGTTGGCAATAATTTTGCTGAAAGGACCCAAGTGATGATTACATTCTTGTTTATAAAAGTTTGAGAACACTGGGATTGTTGGCATTCTTTAGAATTATGTTCCAGGACAGATTTCCTCAGCTCCCACGGTTTTAATATAACTAATCTTATAATGAGAATCACATTACCGTTCTCTGAATTAACAGTTCCTATTTGAGAACCTACTGTCAGATCATCTAGTTACACTGTCATGACTTGGGATTTAGTGTTTAAAATCCTTTCCTGCAATTGAGATTAGTGAAATAAGTGAGACAAAGCATGTTGTTTTTATGGTCCTATCTGTCACTTGTTCAGAGACACATTCTCTCTATGACTTTAAATTTCAGTTCTTACTGTAGTGGCTTACCTAACTGCATATTTTATTCTGGCTTTCCTAGGCCTCTTGTTGATACCTGCATTAACCGAGTCTTTGATGTCTATTTTAAGTTGTTAAGATTTGTTTGTAGAAAACAAGTCATATTCTTGATGGTTGCTTCCCTCTTCCTTCCTTAATAGAGCACCATCTGTATTTATGAATGTACTCTGGAACACTTCTTCAGTATAAGTACAGAAAAGGCATACTATTTATTTTTTGTTCACGATGATAAAATATTGAACAGGCAGAAGGTAAAACAGAGATATTTTTCTGCTAAAAAAGTTTTTTTTTTTATTTTTTTTATTTTGCCTTTCAATTCTGCTAATAACATTTGCTTGCTGAATTTTTTAAGGACACCAGTTAACAATAATTTAATTTTTAAATATATATATATACACATTAGGATAGTGAGACTCTCTTATTTATTATATCTACTCTATCGATATCTATCTATATATATACATACATACATACATATATATATTCCATAAAACAGTTAAATTTAAAAAAAAAAATTGAAGCAAATGAACTTTCTTAAGACATTATTGTTATTACAATGCACAAAATGTTGATGAATAGCATAGATTTTGAAGTGCCTGCTGTGGATTACAACATCATCATACTTACATCTGTGATTTTCAAATTAACCACAGGATTTTAAAGGTTTATAAATGAATAGTAGGAGGTAGCTTATTCTCACTGTTCATTCTGTATGATCAGTGGCTGTCAAAAATCATGTACAAAGTATGATTCCTTTATTTGCAGGAACAGATCGTTGTTTTTTTTTTTGTTTTGTTTTGTGGTGTTTTTTTTTTTTGTTTGTTTGTTTTGTTAGAATAAGGTGGAAGATTAAAGCAAACATAGAAAGTGAAATATAGAAACTTAATTTGAGAGGAAGTTTATACATGTTAAACATTGCACCTCTCCTCACTAAATATTTCTTCACACAAACCCCAAGGAATTCAGGCTAAAAATACATCCTAAAAGAAATTTTAAGAGATGACAGAAACAGAATAAAGCTTTCCATTTTTAAACATTTTTTTGAAGAGTGGAGTACAGAAAATGTTATAAAAAAGGATAATGGATAAATTATATGTACAAATAGCAAAGAACATTTATGGACATACCTTTTTTTGCAGTAGGTTTCAAACACAAATTCATCTGTAGACATAAAGTCCAATTATAATGTCAGAGTGACATGGGGTGAAGCTTATCCAAAAGCACTTCCCTGACAGAGAAGACCTTGACTGCATCTGACCAGCTCTAAGTGACTAGATTAATGTAGATAATCTGGAAAACAAAGGCACATCAGAAAAAAAATTGTGCAATGCATAACCTCACACTTTGGAGGCAAATTTGGTAAGGAAAATCAGAGAGTGACAAAAAGCCTGGTGACAACTGCTCTTTGGCTTTAGATATAGAGAAAATCAGAGATTGTCCTGAGGCTATATGACTAGAAAAGCCTTTGCAGACTTAGGCTGTCAGTCTAATACAGAAAGTGAAAAATTATTTTAAAAAACAGTCCCTTAGTTTGCGGCAGAAACATGTCCCTGTATGTCAGACACAGTGCAACAAGCAGATACTCAGTGGAGACCTTACAAAAAGATGCTGGACCCCCAGCTGGGCCTGCCACATCCAGTGGTGGGAGAGAGTTCCATGTTCCCAAGGTCCCATGTGGTGGTGGAGCAGCAGAGACCATCACTGGTCTATGTGGGAGTGAGCACATGTGCTGCAGAGTAGAAATTCTGACCTGTGGATACAGATCCCTATAAAAGCCAAATAACTTCATGAGGAAAGATAAGACCAGTGAATAGTGGCAGAGGTGACAAGGAAATATGATGAGAAAATGCTTTCAAATTTGATTAGAGATCCATAATTTTTGTATACAAACACCTATGATTCAAAATTATTGTTTGTTTCCTTCCTTGAGTATCTTTTCCCTCTACTATACCATTTCATCTGAACTATTAACATCTTGGTAATACTTATCATGTTCCCAGTTTTACCCCAGAGGAACTGCATTTACTCCATACAGTTTCTTCTGATTTATATCAGCATGGGGAAGATGAAATTCAAATCATTTGTTTTCCATTGTAACAGAATGAGGGAAACTATGTCATAGCCTTTTGACATAGTCCATTCTATTATAGCTTCAGGAAATTAATGCTGTAAAAAACCCTTCTCTTTTCCCTTTTTTAATGTCTGTTTTAACATTTTCAGCCACATTAACCTTTCTATTACTATTGATGGTTCAATTATTCATAAATTTCTTATTCCTAAAATGTTTGATATTAAGCATATTTTATGGCTTGCACAACTTGAAATATCTTGTTAATTTACTTTTTCAAATTCTTGACCCTAGTAGAAAAGATGATTTTCATTAGTGAGACTGTGCTTATGTGACTCAATTTTGACAAGGAGAATTGCATTTTGTCTACATGTTTGCCAGAATTCAGTAACTGGATAACTGATTTAAAATTCTTTATAGGTGTGATAGCTATATCCCATGATGGAAAAGAGTTTTGATTCCCGTGCTGTGGTTAGTGAGTTTCTTTATTTCTGTTGAACAGTTATTAAACCTTAGCTATTCCACGGTCAGTGAGCAATGTAGAAACCTACAAGATAAGGAGCTAATGTGTATGTCTCAAACACTGATAATGGATAGCTGTGAAGCCAACCAAAAATTGTTGTTAAGAACCCACGGTGAGAAAGAACATCATGTGGCTGAAGAAGGGGGCAGGGCAGGGCAGCACTTTTCTGGGACAAACATTCTTGTTCTGGCTCATGGAGATTAGCACAGCACAGTACAGAGCAAGCACAGGAACAAGTCAATGAGTGGGCATGGATTGCTGACCAAAGGTCGACCCAGTATAGGGTGATCATGACCACTGAAGTCGCTTGAAGCTCTCTGGCCCATTTCCAAAAAGGTCTAGAGGAATGAACTGCTCATGATAACTAATTTGCATAGAACACAAGAAAATTATCTCCAGGAGACCCCCATGCAGTTTGCATGTGTACCCCAGGACCCTGGACACCATAACATCTGGATCAATGCTGGAGTCAGGACTGGTGATTGTTTTTCCTTTCTTTGCCTATTTTTCTCTCTCTCTAATCTCTCTCCTCCATCTTTCACTCTACCCCTTATTCAAAACTCATTGCCAAGTGCTTATAACTGTAGAAAAGGGAATATTTTATACCAATTTCCATGCCAAGTGTATAATTCACTAATAAAACTCTGCAAGTTTTTGCAAACCCTCAGACTTTAGTAGTTCTTTTTTGACCAAGGGCATCTGCACACCTACTTTCCTCATCCCCTTTGGGGTCGGATGCCAGTAGTAAAATATTAAAGAAACAATTTTTTTGTAATAAGAGAAAAATAAAATATAACAAAAACAACAAAGAACAACATATGAATTTGATTATGGTATAAACAAAATGCACTACTAAACTTATTGCAGATTTGTATGATTGATAAATACTTTTCCCTTATTTTTTCCTTTTTAATTTTCCAGCACTCATATAGAGTGGAAAAGAGATAAGGGCACTGGAACCACCTCATATATGTACAGGATACAATGCACCACCAATAGATTTACAACTTTGCAATGGAAATGAAGGAAAAAACTGAGTGGAAACTGAAGAAGAGATAAGTTTTCTGCTTTAGTCTCTTGCCCTATAACAGTACTATTGGAGGAATGGTAGGCAGAACAACTTTTTTTTTCTGTCATTTCTTCTATTGGATTTATTATTGTAATTTCAGGTACTGTCAGTGAAGGACTATTTACTTGCCTCTGACTGCAATCACTAATTTGCAGGCCACTGCTACCTTGGGTGTGGTGATTAAAAGGAAGAAGAGGCCATGGGATGTGAAGGTTCCACCTCTGCCTCCTACTTCTCTCTGTTAATTCGTGCTGTATCCAATGAGCTGAGCAGATGAGAAGACATTTTAAGAGTGACCCTGAAAATTCAGGGCAAATGACATTAAGCTGTTTGCCACAGCCATTTATCTGGATTTGACCAGTATAATTTGTTTCCTAGTAGCTGTGTTTTTTAGATTTACTATGAGAATAATGTTGAGAACACACTGATGTTTTAGTTGTTGCTAAGTAGTGCTTACCTTAAGTTAAGGAGTTCTCAGTTTCCCATGCTCTGCCAGGAAGGGGCTGCTCAAGGAGCCAGGAGGGAGCACTGCTGAGATAGCTCACCCAAACTGGCCAAAGGGATATTGACAGAATCACAGAATCAATTAGGTTTGAAAAAACCTCTGAGATCATTGAGTCCAACCTGTGACTCAACACCACCTTGTCAACTAGACCATGGCACTACAGTCTTTTCTTAAACACATCCAGGGACGGTGACTCCATCACCTCCCTGGGCAGCCCATTCCAATGCCCATTCACTCTTTCTGTGAAGAACTTCTTTCTAATATCTAACCTAAACCTCCTCTGGTTCACCTTAAGACTGTGTTCTCTTGTCCTATTGTTAGTTGCCTGGGAGAAGAGATCAATCCCTTCCTGGCTACAGTCTTCTTTCAGGCAGTTGTAGGGAGTGATAAGGTAACCCCTGAGCCTCCTCCTCTCCAGGCTAAACAACCCCAAGTCCCTCAGCTGCTCCTTATAGGACTCAGACTCCAGATCCTTCACCAGACTCATTGTCTTTCTCTGGACCTGATCCATTCCACACCATAGAAAGTCATGCCTAGTCTATGAACCGTGTGTGTGTTTGTGTGTGTGTTGGCTGAGAGGAGGAGATCACTGCTCCAGGACAGACTGGGTGTCCTTCAGCAGTTGTTAAACAATGCATTGGGCATCACTTTTCTTCCTTGGGTTTTATTCCTCCCTCTCTCTCTCTGTCTCTCTCCTTTTCATTAAAGTTATTATTATTACTATTATTATTATCATTATTAGTAGTAATATATTTTATTTTGTTTCAATTATTAAACTGTTCTTATTTTAGCCACAATTCTCCTCTGCATCCCCTGGAGGAGCTGAGGAGAGGCAGTGAGTGAGTGGCTGCATGGCACTAGTTGATGTCTGGGATTAAGCCATGACAGTTTTGGTTGAGTGAAAGTTTATGATTTCATTAATCTATGATTTTAATAATCTATTATTTTCTTGCATAATAGCATAAGATCACCTTGCTGTTACTTTCTTTCCCCACATTCTCCTCTCTCATTCTCCAGCTCTTTCTAGTTATTGATATATCATCTGTAGAAAGATGGAAAAAAGTTTTGAATTTGTGTTCACTGAAAGGGAGATATATAAGCTGGAGAAATCATTGAAATTATGTTGTAAATATGTGTTATAACAAATATATCATAGGGAACACATACAACAACTTTTCTATCTCACACACAGGGATAAGAGATGCTTCAAAATATGAAATTCAAAATAACTAGAAATAATGTTTTATTCATATAATGGCATGGCTAAGATCACTACAACAGTCACTTGACACAACTGAGAATTTAATGACATCTTTTTGATACTTAAATTATGTGCCAGCAATGTATGCGAGTGTTAATTGCATACAATCTTATAATCATCACTGGAAATTCAGTAAGTGCGACCATTGAAAGTCTCAAACTCTACTAGAGCAATAGCTGAAGCATCTCAGATGGCACTCCTCACGTCCCATCTCACATCTGCCAATCCTGGGCCAATATAGGGCCAATATATTTTGTGTCTGCACAGCTGAATCCTGTCCCTATTGGCTGGAACATCTTGCTGAGTGCCACACTTTTTCCCTGGGATACCACTGCTTCAATGTCAGAATCTCTTGAAAATCCAGGCAATGGTTTGTAGAGTAAAATAGGCAAGGGAGTACAGTGAAAATCTTCACTTTGTGGACCAGGTTTTCGTGCTAAATCCAAAAAGATATTCATAATATCCCATGTTAAGAATCATAAAGTTCTTGCAGACACAATGAACAAAGGTGAATTTTATCAGTTGTACATCACATGGCTAACACCTTACATGATTATTTCTTTTCTACTGTTTTAGTAATAAGAGATAAAATTTAGTTTCCTTTGGGACTTTGTTCCTTGATGTTGTATTATTACTGTATCAGAATTCTAGTTCATTATAGCAATTTGTGGGTTTAGGAGGAAATTCCCAAGGCAAATGTAGAAGCAGTTAATTTCTTAAATAAAAAAAAATAATTATTTCAAAGAGAGAGAAAAAAAGCACAACCTACAAAACAGAACTTGTATTTATGTAAATGTTTAAAACATATATTTTTAATAATAATAAAATCAATTATTTTTATTTCCATGAATTTTTCTTTCTCTAAAATTAATTCTAGCCCTATAGGGAAAATATCCTTTGTCTGACACTTATGTTTATAAAATTAGTATTTAAATTCTTGATCGTTAGTTCACAACAAACATTCCAAAATGCAGGTATTTAAAAACAAGTCATTCTACCTACCTTCCATGTCTTACAAAATTAACAGTCGTTAGACATGGGTAAGAATATGAGTTTTAAACATAACGCATAAAAAAAAAATCTTGGTTTTTTTTTGCTATAAAACTGTTTTTTAAAATCTCCTTTATAGCACTGTGTATACCCTAATGTATTCAAAAAACTTACTGGTTAAAAGAGCAACTTCAGATAAGAACACCTCCTGTGATAGTGTACTCAACATGTCAAAGCTAAAGATACATTTTCTGCCTACAAAGAGTAACCTTTTAATATAACCAAGCAACTACTGAATTTTCTGCCCTATATGTCTTGAGACTTCATTTGAATCTTACAAATTACTCTGACTCTGACCTTTTCATGCAAGATAAGTCAAATGTGGTGACATTATCAAAATCTGCTTTTTATTATTTTTATATTCATAATTTCTTAATACTGTATATTATGTCATCTTTTTGTTTCAATTGCAATAATATTTTCTTCTATTTGACTCTTCAAATAATTATTAGACTCTACAAGGTATGTTTATGAAGAAAATAGTTTTTTTCAACTCATTTATATTTTTACTGCACTAATACAAACTTGCTTCCCATGTAACTGCCATTTTTTTAATCTGAATTTCATGTATTGAGTGTCAGAGATATTAAAACTATGTAAATCTCACTAATTTAATATTTTCCAACATAAATATTGTATTAGACATGCATTTTTAAAAACTGAAATGAAGTTGAATCTATATAATTACCTGATAGATAAAATTTTTATATTAATTTATTTGTTAAAAAAAAAAAAAAAAAAAAAAAAGAATACATAAAGCAATTCCTAGTGACAAAAGTTAATTAGGACAGCTGAAAAAACTTAGAACATAAATATTTAGATGCAATCACATACAACAGTGATTTTTTAAGAGATTTGCAAGATAATATAAGAAATATATTCACAAAATTTGTTTGCTTTCAGTTAGGCTACAAAGTCTTTTTCTTTGCTCATCTTTGAACATGTCCATACACTATCCAATGGGAATGAAGGTCACATACTAGTCATTCCTTAATTATTAATTAATATATTTTAATCTTATTTTACTTTCTTGTCTGGTCCAGTCCCACTTTGTTCTCCCCCTTTTCTTTTTATATAGAAATAAATACCAAGAAATAAAAGTGATTAATTGATTTTATTGTTAAATAGCAAGATTAGACAATCTGTGTGTCATAATATAATCTAATTTCAAATGCTGACCAAGGAATTCTGTATGAATGGAAATGAATGAAAAATTTTTTGAATATTCCAGTGAAGTGAGAACAGAACATAAACAGTACTGAAATCATTATATTGTTGATGCAGTATACTTACAGTGTTTCTTCAGGATTAAAATTTCTTTCATTTTGGAAAGCTACACTGTGCCATGCACATGTATCAGGAGTGCGTGTAGGGGAAATCCAAATCTCAAAGTTTCAATTTTCACAGAATCAGAGAATCATTAAGATTGGAAAGGACTTCCAAGATCAAGTCCAATCATCAATTCAGCACCACCAGCATGGTCTCCATTAAAAATGTCCTCAGGTACCTTACCCACAGGTTTTTTGAATACTTCCAGGGGTATTGACTCCATCACTTCCCTAGGCAATCTGTTTGAATGCTTTACAAGCCTTTCCATGAAAAAAAAAAATTCTAGTATCTAATCTGAGCCTCCTCTGGTGTAACTTGAGGCCATTTCCTCTCATCCTGTCACTTTATAACTGGGAGAAGAGGCTGACACCGATCTCACTACAACCTCATCTCATCTAGAGAGTAATAAGGTCTTACCCCAGCCTTCTTTTCTCCAGTCTAAACAACCACTGCTCCCTCAGCCAGTCCTCATAGGACTTACATACCAGGCCCTTCCCAAGCTCTGTTACCCTTCTCTGGACACACTGCAGCATCCCAATGTCTTTCTTATAGTGAGGAACACAAATCTGAACACAAGATTTGAGGTGCAGCCTCATTGGTGTTGAGTATTGAGTGATGTTAATTGCCCTCACCCTGCTGCCACATTATTTCTGATAGAAGCCAGGATGCCATTGGCCTTCTAGGCCCCCTGGGCACACTGCTGGCATATGTCCAGCAGGCTTTCAACCACCCTCCCGAGGTCCTTTTCTGTGACAGCTCTCCAATACTCTGCACCCAGCCTGTAGTGTTGCCTGGGATTGTTGTGACCCACGGGTGGGAGTCGACACTTTGCCTTATTGAACCTGATACCATTGTCCAGTCTTGAAAAAAACCCAAAAGGTTTGGGCTTTGGGATAACTTGTGTTTCTTCTTTTTGGTGTAGGGGAATTGTTTTTATTTCAGGGCATTTCTATAACCTGTTTAATATATTCCCCTCAATTGTTTCCCCATTAAGCTTGTTATGAGAAACTTCTATTCTAATGGTGGCTCACCAAATTTATCTTTTGCCTCTCTGCATGTCTATTTCTGAAATAAGTATGTATTTCAGAGAATGTGAGAGATTAAAATTTTCTTTAAAAATTGATTTCTATGAAATAAAATACAATTATGCAGCTTTTCATGCTATCATTCCCCAACTCCCACAACTTTCAAATACTTGTCTTAGAGAAATCTATTGGTGAAAAAGTCAAGGTTATAATGTAAGTTTGTCTTTATAAACAGCCTGATGCTGGATCAAGAGTCATGATTATGAGAAGATACTAATGCATATCTGTGTGCTTAGCTGAGCCCAAAAGATCTGGGATATGTAGTTTTTACACTTCTTGCCCATTAAGAAGTGTATTGTGGAGACACTAACGGTCTTTATTGTAGCTTAGCTTGGTGGAGTAGGTTGTGAAAATGCACGTTTCAAAGTCTTTTATCATGCTTTTTTTCTGAGTTGATATCACATTTCTGATGTGTTTGGCAACTGTCCCCTCATGCAACAGGGCTATAGGTGTTTTCTCTTGTTGACAATCCTCCACCTCAGGCTGAACTCCTACAATCAGCTTCTTCTGTCAGACTGCTAGATTATGTCACTAAGCACTAGCCATGGCAGATGGAGAGACACAGAAGGAGCAGAGGAAACCCTGTAATCTGGTGGAGGCAGGTTGGGCACCCAAATCAGTTACTCTTCATACTGTCAGAGGCTGAGCTGCCCCTTGTCCTGATATGAAACCCACTGAGGGGAGAGAACCAGCTGTCTCCAGAAAGCCTTGCAGAGTGAAGAGGGCTACTGACAAAAGATAGGGCTTATTGTGGGTTGCAGAGGAAAAAGTATTTGGTAATTGTGAGAAGGTTGTTATGGAGTGGTTTAAGGGTGTTATAGTCATTTGTTATGGACATTGTGGAGTGCTTTGAGGAAAAGCCAAAAGGAGGGAAAGGGAGCAATCAAAGTGCATCAGGGACGAACAAGTAAAGGAAAATAGAGAGAAAAATGTATAAAAGTAGCTGACTGTATGTAAAAAGAGGTGTCAGTAGGCTTTATTAACTGTCTCTGAACTCATATTGGTTTTGCAGAAGCAGTTTCAGAAGCTAAGTCCACCTCTTGTAGATCTTTTTATGAAATGTTTGATACACTTTAGCAAAATTTTTAATCAACTACAGAACAAGGAGGTTTTCCATTGAATTTTAACTAAACAGACCTTTCCAGGCAATAAAAAAAAATGGAATGAGGGAAGCTAAGTTCTTCCTGTAACACTTACTGGTTTGAAAAGTTTTATTCTCTGCAATAAATCTAGAAAGAAATCGCTTACAATGATTTATGTTGTTATATTGTTAATTCAAGCAATATTCTTACCTTATAGACTCAGGTTAAGTATCAAAAGAAAATTTGATGCTATCATGTGTATTCTCTCTAGCTGCTTCATGAATAATTCTTTCTTTTGCTGCCCATTAGTCTCTTTTATTTTTTTTTTATCCTTTTCGCATCTCAAAAATCACAATCTTTTCAAGCAATCACTACCAAGAAACTCTACTCACAGAGAATGTCCCTTTGAAGTCAGTAAGGTTCAAAGAGGATCATCAGCATGTATATACATATATCTAGAAGTCTTGCTTCAACTACCCTTCATATACTTGGTAAGAATGATAGAATCTAGAAAATATTTTCTAGGTATTGATCTTAATTATTAGTCCCATGAAGTTTAAAAAATCCCTAGAAACCCTCACTTCTTTACTTCCCTGCCTTATCTGAATTTAAATCTGAATTTACATGTTGCCTGTTTATTTTACTGCACATTGGCTTCTTTCCTCTTCTTACATTGTCTTGTAATTCTGAGCTGTACCTATATGAAACTTTCATCATATCCTGTCATTCAGAAACATAAGAAAAATGGAAAGTGTAATAGATAATAATCCTTAACACCGATATCATAATTTTATATTTTATTGCATAAAAAGGTACTGCTAGTGCCTTAAACCTGTTAGTGTATAGTGCTCTAACCATAGAAAATATAGTATACATTCTGTGACATACGTGGTCAAAGAAGAGATTTAATGGACTCCAACCCTTCTGACTAGGTCTAAACTACCTAATCCCTCATGAATGTTTTGAGGAGGCAGAGGAAATCTGTCAAATGCTTCAGGATCTTTTTTCTCATCTGGGTTTTCCATTTGATTTACTCTGCTGCCTACTAAAAAGAAAACATGCAATATGCAGTGCTCTTCCATTAAATGTTAAATGAAACACAGAGGAAACACATTGCCTTGCTCCTTGTGTATATGTGTGTTTCTTGGATATAGTTCTAGCTAACAGTTTACTGGTTAACGCTTACAACCAAATATCTCCAGCTCAAGTCCCAAGGCAAGTGACAAGAATTGTCAATTTTGAATTGCATCAACTCTTATAATACAAATAAGACTACACAATTTAAAAAATGTCAATGGTATTACTAGAGGTATTATTTTAGTAAGAAATGTTGACTACCTCTAGGGAAACAGTGCACTAGGTCTCAGACTTTCTCAAGGTTTTCCTTCACACTGGCAAGACAGACTGTAGATTTTTACCATATAAATTACTTCAATAGCTTTATTTTTTTCTTCCCAGGTGTATGAAACTGTTTGGATTCATTCCAAACTAACATTAGTAAAATACAAGTAGTGTGCTGACTTACTGATAGAGCTGACTCCATCTGTAGTAGACCCAAAAGCTATTTAAATGCTGAATGAACAAGATTTCTTATTTTGAGAGTGAAAGTTATAAATTAACTATGATACTTCCTTCTAGGAATGAAAAGGCACTCTATAATGTTTTCCCACTGAGGGTATCTTTTAGGTGATAAAACAGAGGGGGTTTGTGTGGTTTTTCTGGGTTGTTTTTTCTGGTTGGTTTGTTTTTTTGGTTTTTTTTTTTTGGTTGGTTGGGTTTTGTTTATTTTTGTTTTGTTTGTTTTGATTTTTAGTGTGTTTTTTTTTTTGTTTTGAGTAGTAGTAGTGGTGAAAACCATATATTTTGTCATTATATTTTGTGTGGAAAAGGTAAAAAAGATCAGTCTGGGAAATGAATGTTTTGGTTTTCTTTTCTCAAAAGATATTTAGTCGATTTAACTTAAGCTTAATTCATATTGATATTTATTACAACCCCAATGAGTATACCTCGTATGAGGAAGATTAACATCTCAGACATCAACTGTATTTTTTATCTGTGGAACTAAGTAAATCTGATGTAACTGTTCCAACTAGGTTGTTTGTTTTTTTTCTTTTTTTCATATATGCAAAACTTGAATATGTTTGGGGGGATCAGGTACAGGGAAGCAAAGGGAATGGGGTAAAATTTTTATTTTATAGTCTATTACCTATCAATCTAATTTTACTCAGGAGAAAAAAAGAAGCAATGCTAGCATACTTTAAAACATGTGATTGACCTATTTAACTAGGCACTGTCAGCAACATGTTGATAAGGATAGATAAGATTAATTTCACCAACACACATTTAAAATATCTCTTATCTTGAAAACCCCATGTCATAAACTATTTTGTCCGAGTTTTTCTGTAGAAAACTCTTCAAATCAATATATTTCCTTTAAGCTTTAAATAGTTCCTATTAAGTAAATAAACTATAGCTATAACTAAGTACTTATTTATAACACATCTGGGTCTTATAAAATGATTTATACTTATCCTAACAAAGGATAATGAAGTGCTAACATCCAGGAAAAACTTCTTTGGCTATTTAGTCCATCAACCTTCTTTATCATGATGGATCGATAGCATTACCTAGCCCTTAGCCACTGTTCTCAAGCCATGAGATGTATCGCAGAATCACAGGATAGCTGAGGCTGGAAGTGCCCTCTTTAGATCATCTAGTCAAACATTCCGTTCAACCAGGGTCAGCTAGAGAAGGTTGCTTGGGATTGTGCCCAGTTGGAGTTTGATTGCATCCAAGGATGGAAACTCTATCACCTCTCCACAACCTGTGCCAGTGCTCAATCACCTTCACAGTAAAAAAAAGAGTGTTTCTTGACATTCAGAGGAAATGTCCTTTTCCCATTGCCTCTGGCCCTGCCACTGGGAACCACTGAAAAGAGCCTGACTTCCTTTTCTTTACACTCCTACACTGACAAGATATATACCACTCATCAAGCCTTCTCCTCTCCAGACAAAAGAGCCCCACTTGTCTCAGCCTCCTCTCCTGTGAAAGATGCTCTGGTGTTTACTCTTCTCTGTGGCCCTAATTTCACTAACTTCCTGTGGACTAACAGCGACATACTACAATAGACTTTTTACCCATTTCTTTTCCTCTTATAGTGGGTCTTCAATTAAATTCCTCAGTGCTTTGTCTTTTCAGGGTTTTTCAATGGTCAGCTGTAAATTTTGTTTTCTAGTCTTACTTTGGTGAGTTATCCAGCTGGGAATACAAAGGAATAATAATTTAACAAGAAATCAAAAGGTTTATTTCATGCAGTTGAATAGTCTCATTGGATAGTTAACTACATAGACACTTTGAGCTGCTGAAGCCTTTCAGCTTCACTCTCAGAAGAAGGCAGCAGCAGTACTTTAAAGGCAACTGTGGAAAGAGATAACAATGATTTATAACATATAAGATTTTGTTATTTGTGAATCATATCATACTGAATTTTAGTCACTCATTGCTTCAGTTAGGAGAAATTATGGCCTAAACTAGTTAGTTACATGACTCATGACTAGGTAGTAATTTCTGTTTTGCTTATTTTTTGCCCAGTGTGCAAATGACCATTATGGTATTTTGTGCTAGGTTTGAAATTTTCATCGTATTTTCATCACCTTCTTATAGGTATAACAGCACAGACCCTGGTAAACTTCCCTTTGCACTGTCTTCCTCAAAATCATTCACAAATTCAGCACTATATATAATGGCACTTTCATACAGAAGGGACTATGATAATTCAGAAAATGGCAAAGCCTGCAGAACATAAGTTTCTTTTGATTTCCCCCCTCTTTTTTTAGTAGTAATATGGTCTCTGTTTTTATTTCTAAGCCTTCAGCAATATTTCCAGCAATCCCATGTTGTCCTAAAGTCCTTATGAACTTCATGCAAATATCTACGTGGGCAGTTCTTAAAAGGCAAACTACTTAACAAAGTGAGCTTTTATCAAAGCATTAAGCTGTTAATAAATGAAGAATGTTTATCCTCAGAAGAGCTTCAAAGAGTGTTTTGATGAAGATGAGCTTTCTTTCTCTCTTGCAGCTGTTCTTGCTTGCGGATGGGAGCTGGCAGACCAGATCAGGCTTGCTGCCAGAGAAGAATAAGTAGGAGGAGGTGGGCAAGGTTTCAGTGCAGGTGTTCCTTTAGAACTTGCTGTTTGACTACATCCTAAACTGTGTCTGTGAAAGTGAGGCTGCTTTGTTCTTTTATGTCTGCACTGTGCTATTTTTATACATGATAAAGCCCCAGAAAACATTTGCATTTTTTTAGGTCACTAAATAAAAAACAAAAATCCAAGTGAACAAAGACACTGACCAGCAATAACCTATAATAGAATCATAATACTTTTCTATCATTTCACTCATGCTGCTGAGGTAATTCTTTTCATTAAATTGGAAATAATAATACTGAATGAAGAGATTCATCTTCAAACATAACTGAATAAGTGTGGACAGAAAGACATTAAGTTTCTTTAAAAAAAGAAAAATCTCATAGAAGTGCAGCTTAACCATCATAATAGTTCTATTTTGGTAGGAGTTTTTAAACACATGGGTGTTTACACCTTTAAAGAGGTGAATTGCTATGCTTCATTCAGTGTCTGCTCTTTCAGATGTTGTTATGAATATAGCTCCTGAACTGAGAACTCCCCTTTCGCTCTTTTCTTCCTTTCTTTTTTGGTGGTGCTGGTGTTACCATTTCCTTTGCTGATGATTAATGTTTTTGCTCTTTGTCCCACCTACTCTATTTAAATCTGACTGAAATTCCAAGGCAAGCCCTTGGAAAAACCTCTCTCATTTCATCTTGAATAGTAATCATTCCCTTTATTATTCTACAGATTTGACAGACAAAAGAGAAAGACATCATGGTTTGAATATACTACACATAAGGACTCAGATTTAAAATAAGCCCAATTGCCAATAAAATCTTATTAGCTCCATTAACCATATCACAAAATTCACATAAAATAATATTTTAATATTAGATATTTCATACCTGAATGTTTGGAAATATTGAATAGCATCACAACAAGTGCAAAATGCTATCCAAAATATAGTACCAAGAGGATTACAAACATTTCAGTATGCATCTGGAGGTGCAATTTTCTAGCTCTGTTTTCTTGTTGCATGAGAATGTCTCATGCCAAACTAGTTGAAAGGAAGCTGAACCTGGTCATGCCTGTTTAGCAGCATATTGGTCTGCTGTGATAAGATACCTGGGTGGTATAAACTAGGTATTGGCTTCTTTTTTTTTTTTTTTTTAAATGAACAGAGGCAGAAAAAAACAAAAACATACTGGTGATACAAAAAAAGGGATCAAGTAGTTATGCTATTTAAGAGCAATTTGTTATTTGTTTTTCAGTTTATAGCAAAATCATAAAGCTGGTGAGAAAATAATGTAGGATGACTATGCCTCTGATTTTTCTGCTGAAAAAAAATCTCTTGTCCAACATCTTTCTTTCCATTTTTTTATTTTTTTTCCTGGCAGTAAATATGGAACTTAAAATACTTGGAATAAAACCAAAGGGCATGAAAAATGAGATCCACAAATCTGAAAGTGAAAGTTCTCAATTTTCAGGCAGTGGACGGACACAAGGTTAAGAAGTTCAGTGTCTAATTCAGCTTGATGAGACCCAATACTGCACTTTCCTGCATCTAAGAGTATATGCTAACTTTAAGCTATCTGGAAGTAAGGTTTTTCACTCTGTAATTTTTTATAGATTAGCAAGCAGTCTTTAAGTAGGGACGGAAAGCCAGATGCCAGTATCCTGACAATTAAGGCTTTAATTCCATATTCTGGAAGCTCACGAAGGTGTATGTTACAGTGCCTTGCAAACTTCTCCATATTTTACGAATGGATGACAGAGAACAAAAAAGAGCCTTATAGTTATACCTCATATAACCTATGCATTACATTAAAGAAGAGGTTTCTTAATGACCACTTAAGTACCCCCCAAAAAATAAAGCTATCATGACAGAAGAGACTGAAAGATGTCTTCCTTGAAATATTGTATGTTCTTCTAGAAAGTGCATACAGTGAAACTTCATTTGTGGTGTCTCTCCAGTCAATCTTTATCTATAGGAAAATATTGATAGGAATGATTTAATTAATTCAGTTTATTTCAGGTAGGCTTCTAACTACTTGTAAAATTTGCTTTATTATAAAAAGACAATCCTATTAGTCCTGGGTCACTCTCCCCCAAAACCATTTTCCATGCACATTGGGTTTTTCTAGCCTTTTCTTTTATAGGGAAGCTTTAAGTTTTTTGTTTTTTTTTTTATTGTCACCAATTCCCTCATTAGATTATAAAAGTTAAAAGATAGAATGCATCTACTGTCTCATAGAAATGCATCTAAAACCAGTACAGATAAAAAAACCCCAACCCTTTACTTTGTTGATATTTCTATACCATTCTTTTGCATTTGTACAGGAAAATGTGATCTCTATGTTATTATATTAAAAAGATGTCTCCTCCTAAAAGATACTCATGAATTCTCTAGCTCTTGGTGAAAAAGATAATAAAACAAATAAATAGAAGGACATTGTAAAAACAAACAAACAAACCAAAAAAATAGACAAACAAAACCCTGTCTTTTTCAGCAGAACAATTAAGCGCATAAGACTAAAAAAGTTTTCTTCTGAGATGTGCTTGTTTGTCAGAAGGGATATACTTCAAATATAGTTTGTTATACTCCATGTCATTTGCATCTATCAGCTTCAGTGATTGAGCTAAACAAGTTGATATTCTTTTTGAAAAGTGACAACAGCCAGCAGACTAAGGTTATATGTTGCCATGGTCATAGATTATAACTGCTTCAGAGAACAGAATTAAAATAATAGAAGAATCTTCAATGCAACAAACTCCACTGGCTGCAAATTGAAATCAGACAATTTTAGATAGGAACTGAGAACACATTGCTCAACAAGGAAGAAAACTGTTAGACAAAGCTAGTGTTCCCTTCCAGTGAATACTCCACTACATTAGAATTTTAAATTGCAACCAGATGTAGAAGTTAGAGGCACTTTCTTTCCATAATCAGAATTAATTATGTGAATAACGATATTTTAAGTCTGACAAAAATCTACCTGATTTGACAGTTTTCCATTTAGTTGCCTAAAGAGAAAGATAAACAAATTTATTTTTCCCTTTGTTTCTATTTTCAGTAAAAGCACAGAAAATTTTAAATCAAATACCTAGATTTAACTCCTTATAATGCATTTGATCCTGTTTAAAGCAAAAAAATCCAGGAATTACAAGCACTGTCTTGAAACTGGAAGACCCAATCAGGTAGAAAGTATCTTTCAAACTGAGTTTTCATAGTCAGAACTGTGCTGCTGAGTAGTCTGAGATGACTTTCTCATTGTCAAATTTCTTTGACAAACAGAAAAATTTCACTAGAAATAAAGTAAGGGAAAATATTAGGCCAACTGTTGTCCTGCCTTTACAGAGTTCAAGACTCCCTATTATCTTTTGTTCTCTTAATGAAATAAAACAGGAATCTGTGGAAAAAGATAAATAAGCCCTTTCATTATTGTTTAAATTTTCTGGGAAGGCTAGGCTGAACTGAAATGAACTGAGGGAAGAAGCTGATAGTGCAATAGTCCTACTGCTCACCAGTGGTTTGAAAGACAGGACAGGCTGGAAAACAGAACAGAGAGAAATGTGGAAGAGAGGAAAGACCTCTATTCAGACTTCTTAAAATCTATGGGCTTCCCTATATTTTATAAGCATCAGGAAGAGAGAAATAATACATTAAAAAGTCTAACCACTCAAGAATGCATATGATTCTCAAGTTTCCTCTGACTCATGAGATGTAAAAAATGCCATTTATAATTTATAGATTGTTAGGGACATGCAATGTACATATTTACCAGTTTGTTCAAGCATCACAACAGCCTTTTAAGGGACACAAATGAATAACAGCTTAGTTATACTTTCCACTTTTCCTCCTTTGATTCTTCACCTCAAACCTGGCCAATTAAGGTGCCCAGTGGGTAGCTTTTTAGAGTCTTTCAGCCTGAAAATAATATGTCCTAGGGAAAAGTCAGCAGGAGGGGAGTAAGGTTCAGATGTTATGAAGCAGACTGTCAGTAATAATGGAATGGTGGACTCCTCCTTTAATAACAGCCCTTATCTAAAACTTTAAATTCAGATGTTTTGTGTTGAAGAAGTCATATTTTATCCCTAGCTTTTTTTTGAAAGAATATTTGTCTATGGGGGTTTTATTTGGTTGGGTTTTTTTTTTTGTCTGTTAGTTTTTTCAAAAGTGTAGTGCTTAAAGAAAAGAATAATTCCACTTCTAGGCTGTATAATCCAACTGGATCACCAACAAAGGTATTTATTTTCTCCTCATCTCTCCTCTCTTAATGCCTTTGAACACACAGATCCTAAAAACAAAAGATAATATAAAGATAAAAGGAATATTCATTAGTGCCGTGAGGAAGAAAATATGACTTCCTCTTCTTATCCCCTATGACCTGGCTGACAATTGACCCTGTCCATTTTGGTTTTGAGCATGCCACAGTACAGTGGGTAGTTTTTTAGTGGCCAGAGCAGTGCAGCGCAGTGCAGAGATAGCAGTAAGGCATCCATGTACTGAAAGTGCCCTACTTATGGCAAGTTCCCAAGGGTTTATACCCAAGCAACATCTCTATATCCTTGATTTTCTATTTATCTACTGAAAAGCTGCAATCATAGATGTGAATGCTAACATTTTACAGAATGCATCTGAATTACATCTAACACACCATTTGAAAAAAACCCAAACTCATAGATCTGGACCAAGATCATTCATATGTTCATGCCTTGTGGGCAGACATCCTGACAAATTTACCATTCCGTTACCCATTGCATAATTTTCAACTTCAATATAAAACATTAGAATATAACAGAAGATTGCATAGAATCTACATAAGGTATAGGTACTGCATGAAATGCATTCTTGCATTTTAAATTATTAATTAAGACTATTTTATTTGTACAAACATCAGTTAAGAGAACAAACACCATAGAAGCAAACTGCACAGCTGGACAATCACTGGCCAACAGTAAGAGTCTCTTAATCACAAAATAATTAATTAGCTGGATAAAATTCTAATCTTACTAAGTAAAATTGTCTTTGATTTCCCTCCGTCTGTGCAGAGGGACTGCATAAGAGCTGGAAATAAGTGCCATTTAAACCCTAATTCAACAGTTTAGATAGCACCTCATCAGGGCTTAGACTTTATGTTAGTTATATGTTGGGAGGTAGGATGGCTTACTTAATACAAGTAAAGAAGATAAAAATATGTTATTTTTTAATTATTAAGTTGGAAGAAGTGACATAAATAAAAAAAAGAAAAATCCAAGTGACTCAGTAGTTCTGGTGTACTTTTAAAGAAACTCTTCTTTCACCATACACAATAAAGGAAACCAACAGCTAAATGTCAATCAGCAGAAGTGTAATATACTGTAATATACTAGCACATTTCTGCTTTTCATCTCTAAGCCAAGGGAATAATTGTTCACAATCTATTCTTAATAAAAAATGTGCTCAATAAGTTTATTTTGCTGGTTGCTAACTGCTCATGGACAGATTAATTTTTTTATTACTATCAACTAAGAATAAGGAACTTTGTTTTGATGTTAATATATGTTCCTGATTGCTTCTGCATCTGAGACTCCTCCTGATTTTGATTAGAAGCATGTAACCTTACTGCAATTTAGAGTTTGATTCTCTCTGGAAGAAAATAAGAAATGAAGAGAGAAATACGTATTTCTTCCTCTTTGGTGAGATAAATAAATTAAAATGTGAATAGTTAGCATTGATATTTGAATGCAACTCTCAGCAATGCAATCTCTTCAAGAAGTAAGAGTGAGACATTATGTGTCACTGACCAATTCAGGATGTTACCAATGTTCTAAGTGGACATAATGCATTTACTACCTTGCAAAAAGGCCAAAAAAACCCACCTCTAAATCCTATATTTATGTGTTTTGGTACATATTTCTAAGTGTCATAAGTTTAGCAAAAAGTATAAACTACCTTATACACTTTCTTTCTATATTTCCTGTTGAAAAGAAAGAACCAGTTTTCCCACTATTGAAACAAAATCATCTTTTGTGCTTAGCTCCTGAATGTTCTGAATACATGTCCTGGCTTGGTCCTCTTAAATGTAATTTTAATTCCTTCCCTTAAATTTTTCACACCTGAAACTTTGCAAGCAAAAATGCATTGAAATATATATTTTGTCTCTTCTATCTAGGTCAACTGTGTTAGTGTCTAGCCTGATATCCCTCACTCCTGACTTGGAAACTAATGTAATGGGACAGAATTCATGGTTTCTTTTCTGACATATTTCAGTGTTGCTCACATGTTGCCTACTTATACAGGGGTTAAGAGATAAGGAAGAAGCTTTTTGTGGAGAACCGAAGCTGAGAGGCCTCACCTGATTTCACCTGGATTCTGTGAGTCTTCACCTCAGCTCACTGATACCTAGCAGTTAGCGCTGTGTTGGATACCTGGTTTCAGATAGTTTAGGGATAAGAGACGAGACAGTTTTGTTTTGTCCAGTGCCTGCCCTCATTTCTGGCAGTGAATGGTTTATTACCTTCCTAGTGATAATTATTCCAAGGACCAGTTTTTTGCTTACAGCAGTATGTAGGTGCAAAGGGTGAGATCTTTCATCCTGGATGATTATTCTTGATTCTCCTGTGATTCAGGCACATGAAAAAATGTCTTCATACAGACTTTGTCACCTCCCCGTTTCTCCTTATATGGAAGCAACATGTCCAAGAGAAGTCTATTTCCTCCAAGTCTGTATTGCGCCTCTGAGTATAGGTACTTGTTACATATCAGATCAGTTATTATTGGTTCAGAACAACCCTGTGGGGCTGCGTGTGTGTGTGTGTGTGTCTGTGCGTGTGTGTGTGTGAGGGAAGGGGACCAGACCTTTAGCAGTGTCCAGATGGTCAGCTAGGATGGCCACCAAGGTTTGGCCACATGGCATGAAGGCCGCATGGGGCACCTGTCAGTCAGTAAGGTCTGCCTGGTAACCCCCCCACACCACACCCCCTGGAGCCTCTGGTTATCTGTGACACCCCTCACTGTGGCCAAGGGGCCAGTGAGTGGTCAGTGAACCAAAGATCCCGCTTGGGGGGAGTGGCCACAATATCCAGAGTCTATAAAAACACATGCAGGGGGTTTCCACTTGGCCTTGGCCTGTTCTACTGGAAGTGGTGGACTTGTGACCTTCTAAGTGGTAACTATGGCTTTTTTCCCTCATTTTCTCTCTTTATCATTTCCTTCTCTCCTCCTTTGTTCTTTTCTCCCTCTTGTGGGTAACTTAAACAGTTATTTTCTGTAAGTTGTGGGTACCTCACTTAAGTTGCATGGAGTTTGTGTTTGCTGGGTATAACAAAGGTTCCTTACTATAACAATACTTGCTAGTCTCAGTAATCTGTTGCAATGCTTTTGTGAAGTTGCACGTTATTTTTGTTAAAAGAAATCTCCTAGAGAAAAATGTGTAATTTTTCTCCAGATGTGATCTCAAGGTACCAAAGAACCAAAGGCTTTACAAGAGTTCATGTGGGTGAAATCTCTTGAAGCCTGAAATTAAAGTGGAGCACCCAGTGAAGCTTGGAGCTTCAGAACCAGGTTGTAACATTCCTGCTGACATCAGACTGCTGAGCTCAGCACCTCTGAGTGTTAGCTGAGGAGCAGGCAGTGGTCTAGGATATGGTCCTAGGAACACAAGTAGTAAATCGGTGGACACTGGAAGACAAAATTGGAGTGACTCAGCTCTTCCTACTGATATTCAAGGACATGGAAGCGGAGACAGGTGTTAAGGTGAATATCTTGTCTGGTATGGCAGAATAAGGTGAACTATTGTCAGCAATGAGAAAGAATGCTAGCTCAGAAGTTTCACCCTTCATTTAGTCATGTCCTTTTTGGTGTGAGATAAAAGCAAACAATAGATGTTGCTGAATAATTTACAAGTGGATATCTCTGAGGTGTGTGAGCAAAGAAGTCCAGGATGGGTGAACTACTCTTGTAACCTTAAGTTATGACCTAACAGCACTTCATATATGACAATATTGAAACAGAAAACAGTGAGGAGGAGATGTAATATCTGTATTATACCAGAGATAGAAAACAAATGCAGATTGATTCTGTGCAACACATTACTTTCAGAAATGCTGTTGCATAAATAGCTGGGCAAGCAGCCTACATTTGATTGTCTCCATGTAGACTCCAGTGCTACTTGGGAGACCTTAAATATCCAAAGTGCCTGTGTGGAACATGAATAAAAGAGATAGTACACATGGGAGACCCAGGTTCTTCTGAAATGAAAGTGTATGCCTATGTGTAAGGTAACTGAATCCTGTCTTACATGCTGAAGTGAAAACTATCCACAAGCCAAAAGAGAAGTCAAATCCCTTCATTAGATTAATTTGAATTTAGATTTACCTAGAAGTTGTTTATTATGATGTCTTGAGAGTTGCTTTTTGTTGATTAGTTTCTTTCCTTCTGCAATCTCCTTCCAGAAAAGCACAGAAAGATGTTTCCAGTGCTGGACTATGAATGGCTGTTCAGGGTGTGCCATTCTTTGACACTGAAGACCCTTTCTGTGGTAGGCAAAAGGGCAAACTGAACATCCTTTAAGTTAATATCATCCTTTCCCAGAAGAGGAAGGCCTTATCTATATACACTGTGTAACCTCTGGGTATGTGCTCTCCTCACCCTGCATTGTGTGGGAGAGAGCGGCTGAGCACAGTCAGACAGACAGCAAGAAACTCTGACAAATAGGCAGTAGGACTAATTGTGTGAGGTGTCTGAGGCTGTGCCCCAGCCTCCTTCAGCATGCAAGCACAGGCAGTCTCAAAGTAAAATATTGCAGTATTTGTTCTGGTTTTCTCAATTCCTTCTTCTGGTTTTAGTCATGAAGTGTTCTGTCCTAAAATCTACTCTGAAGGTAAAGTATATTGGTGAGGTTATCTACACATACGTCAGGTTTTGTGCTTTCACAGAGGAGTCTAACTCTTTCCTATGTAGTTTTTTTCCCTGTCTGACTTCAGCAGCCTGTTCACATAAAGTTAGGTTCTTGTAAGTCAAAAAAACCCCACCAACCTTGCCTTCCAAGGTGAGTCCCATGTTGGAACAAAAATTTAAAAAAAATAAAAAAATAAATTACACCAGTGACTCTAAATTTTTGTGATTTCCTTCCTGTAGTTGCTACCCTGATTATACTGTGTGTCATAGGACCATTACAGCCTTGTCTTGATAGGGATGTGAGTGACTGAGTAGGATGTGCTGCAGTCAGCAGCAATTCAGGGGTTACTTGAGTCATGTGAGCCTGTAGCTAGGCAAGAGGTCAACAAGTGACAGGAAAGCAAGACCTGAAACTGCCAAGAAGGCAATGGGTGAGCAGTCAAGGCAACATCTGCCAATGTTCCACTATTAAACCCCCACTGAGGGAAATGGGGACACGTTATTAGGTGACTGTTTAGTGTCATGTGGAGGCAAAGGACCTGGGAGAAAGGCTACACATTGCCTTTCAATGTGTTTCATTACAAGTGATGCTCAGACGCTGGCCTTGAGCCCTGTGTCTGCCTGAGGTGCTGGGAATCAGAGAAGATTTCAGGGAACTGTAGTTTGTGTGTGTCTGTGTGTCTGTGTGTCTGTGTCTGTGTGTGTGTGTGCGCACTCACAGAATTTTTCCTGACACATCCTATTCCTCATGTGGACCAGTTAGTAAATTAAGCTTAGTAGTGCCCTGTTGCCAGTTTCTTTTCCCCTATGGCATTATAACTCGTACATAATTACTAGAACAGCTGTTTTAGTGGAAGATCAGTATTTTCATAAGCTTTTTTTTATTTTTTTTTGCATGCTGAGTCAAGAATACTGTTGGTCAAATGCATGATCTATAGCTTCTGTGAAGGAGCTTACCTATATAAATATATTAGTGCTTGTTTTCAAGGGTAATTGTTATGCTATTAGCTACCCAGGTAGCTTGTAACATATTTAAATAACTTGCTGAGTATTATGAGTCTTACTTATAGGAAATACTTGAGTGGTTTTTTTTTATTTCTAAAATGAATAGATGACATAATCCATAATCCTTCATTTGTTGTCTTTAAACTTACTTTTATTTCTAATTAAATCCTTTCTGAACATTTAATTATTTTTCACTTGTAAAAACTTATGGAACAAAAAAAAAAGAGTCGTAACTCAAAACAGAGATAGATCACAGAGTAACCAAAATCCAAAATATGTCAGCAGTACTTCCACTCCAGATAGATGCAGGGACACCACTGCTCATACACAGAAAATCAGTCTGGAAACCTGATTGTCACTGTCACCAACAGATAGATTGACCAGCCCAGTTTTGTCCTCCTAGGCACTCCCCAAAACTAGACAGGACACAAACAATGCACATTTCTGCTGGCTGTCATTTTATTGAGGTATTCTCTTTTCTACTTTTAAGGTGAGACTATATACAAGGGAACTAGAAGCATGATACTTGCTTTTACCAACATTTACTTCTTCCAAAGAAAGACATTGCCTGGGAGAAAGTTGTTATTAGTTCATCAGGCTGCAGACAATTTCTGGGTTACTGGTTAAATACTTCTGCACTGGACATTAAAGGGTCAGACCTGCATGTTCTAGTACCCAAGCATCTTTAAGAATTTAGTTCTAAGTAGTTGATTTTGACCTTGTATACAGAGTAAAATTCCAATCTCTGCTCGAGATTTTCCCATGTCCTAGACTCTGTCTCCCATCTCTATTGCAATTCTGCACCCTAAGGTAGTGACATATATTCCAGAAAAATATTGCAAGCTTAGATTCATAAACAAAATTGATGCATTCAGGTCGAGCTATACATATAAAGAATCATATAGTATGTCTTTGATATATTTTCTGCTTCTTAATTAATTAGTATTCTGTTTTTCAAACAATGCTTTCAACACTTCATGCGGTTTATTATTCAAGTGGGAGAGTCTTTCATAATCTAAATGTAGTACTAAATAGTTACCTCCCATTCTGATTGGGACTTTCCAACATGCCAAGCTCCCTTTGGAAAGCAATTGGACTGAAAGAGAAAATTAAACCAGAAACCTGCAGAGTTGTGGATATGTCCTGGCTTTCTTTTGAACAAAGAAATTGAAATTTCATACTAAATTTTTATGACCTTTTATGACTCAAGCCATTGTTACTTCTGAGTAGTGATGTAGCAATTCAAAACAATCCACATACAGCCTGGCCCCAATTATGTAGAATTTACAGGTGTGCAATTTTGCTATGGTCTTACATCAACAAGAGTGTGTTTCCACTTACCACTGAAAGAGCAACTAAATGTCACAGTCTAGTTTTAAATAGATTTTCCTGACAGATTAGTCAATTATTTCCACTTTTGAGATAGAATACATTTATACAAAGTTTAAGTAACAAATCTGTCTGCTTTGCCCTCTGTCCCAGTATTTTTGAGCAAGGATTAAATGTAAAAGCACTAGTTATGTTTGATTCAATATTTTAGATAATGTGTGTAGCACATCCTTAATGTGCCATTTCCAGCACGAATCATTAACGGTTTCTTCAAGCCTCCTGCTCTTATAATTATTGAGTATCTCTACCTACATTCATGTTGATGCTTCTTAACAATCAATTAAGGTTTAATCTCTCTCTCTTTTTTTTTTTTTTTTTTTTCTCCTGATGAAATCCCTGTTAGAAGTTTGAGGTTTTGATCTCTCATCTTGACAGCTCAGCATTTTCTAATAACATTTTCTGAATCAAATTAGCTTCTCTGTGCCTGTGATTTTTTGTTTGTAGCTTAGAACATCTTTCTTATAATGCTGTATGACTTCACTGGTGAAGATGTAGCAATAAAGTAATCAAATTCAGACTCTTACACAAAGCAGTTGTATGCAGAAAATAAGCTATTTCATAAATGTCTAAAAATCAAGGCTTATTTTACATGAATATACTCTCAGTAAAGTGTCTTAGGACATGTTAATCTTTCAACACGTGTATAATACATCTCTTTACAGAAAGTAAGATAATTAATAATGAACTTGCACAGAAAAAGGTAAATAATTTTATTTAGAAACATTTTTGCATTGCCTATTTGGTTTATCCTTACTACTTGAAGTAGGAAAACCATGACATTCTCTTTTACATTTCCATTTACCCACTGATTCTTCTTGCCTGAAGAAGCACATCTCCATCTCTGAGCACAATAAGGTGGCTAACCTGACTACTTAATCCTTAAGTCATCAGTCATGATTCTCAGATATTCGCAAGCTGAGGTCTAAAAGTAATCTCCCCAACTAAGGCACATACACAGGCAAAAATATCTTTCTCTAACATCAGTCTTAGTAATTTGGTAATAAATCATAAGACTGTAAGAATATGAGCTATCAAGAAATTACATTTTTTTTACATGCACATAGGGTGTATATTATAGAGGAACTAAAAGGATACACAAAAGCCTTGGTGGCCTGGTTTCTTTTCTGTATCTTCTTTTAGTGATACTTCCTACGTAGTCATTGATTTGGAAAATCAGTCCACAAAGATTACATCTGCATGGATTGCATTTTTTTCTGAAATTTCTGATCATTTCATTTTCCCTGGATGTAGTTTTGATATCACAAAAAGAGGAATTTCACAGAAAGAGCTGTCAGTGGCAACAGACAAACAATTTCATTTTCCTGTTAATTTTTCTGTCAAGAAAAGACTGAAAAGCAAAAAAAAGACACTAGTTAGTCTTTGATTTTCAACTGTTGAAATTTATTTTTTTTTTGTGTTTATTTTTTCCTTCCTCGCGCCCCCAAACACAGTTAATTTTAGGTGGGTAAGACGTATTCTATGAAGAATCTTTTGCAAAGTTGACTGAATTCGTTGCTGTGAGCAATGTGACAGTATGTCAGGGAATAAAAGCATTTGCCATTATGATGATGTTGGAGTGTGATTGATTTGGTTGCACAGGGTTTTTCCTGTTGAAGTTTTAACTGACTGAATTTAAAATTAACTCTCTCACAGAGTAGTGAAGAAATGTTGTCTTTTCAAACCACAAAAATATTTGGGGATAACTTTATTTTACAAATCAAAATAATTCTTTTCCTTAAATGAAAGTAAATGTATACCAGAAGTCTATTCCTAGTTGCATTCAACTGTTTTAGTCTGATAAAGAAATGAGTTACAGTCTGATCAGCCAAATCATTCTAGCTTGTGCATCCATGTTTGTTTGGTTTTTAACTTAATAACTTAAACAGCAAAATATTTTTTATTAGAAAAGGTTTGTTTCAAGAAAGAACGGAATTTTCCTACCTAATGTGAGTTTTCAATCAAGGAAAAGTACAGCAACATCAAATTTTGAACTGTTTTGGTTTGGGCTTTTTAAAATTCTTTTCTTAGAGAGATACCAACAGCAGGTTTTTTTGCATTGTTATCAACAACAGAGAAGCTAGAGGACTTTTTATTTTATGGGCATATTCAGATAAGTGTGATTCTAAACAGATCTTGAATATAATATATGTATGTAAACCTAAGACTACTTCATAGATTTCGGAGTTAAATCCCTAATTAAACACAAGTTCCACTAGGTAGAACTAATGGAAAGGGTGGTTATTAAACACTTTTGTGACATATTGATCACACAGTGTTCTTAGACTGACTCAGAATAGAGAACTTCAGCGTTGTACTGTAGTAGTGACACTATGCATCTGAACTAACCTTTACTGTATTTGAGGAGTAGAGGAAATTAGGAGAACCCTAATCTTTGTCGCACAACAACAAAAGAACTTACTGAGCCTGTTATCTTGAGAAGACAATATCCTGTATCTGTGCTGGGTACCTGCAGTGCTGTCCTCAGCCACCACACATTGCTTTCATGCACCTGCTGCTGTCAAGGCCATCTGTGACCACACCAGATGAGATCCACACCAATTGCTGCATTAAAAAAAATCAGTTCATAAATTATGGAGATCTTGAAGACAAAATCTTGAAATGGCTATCTTCTACTTATTGATGGCTGTGGAACAAGACATTCCTGCCTTATACATAGATGTATGCAGAAATGTAACAAGGAATATGTCAGTGTGTCATATGGGGATATAAGGCCAGGTCTGCTCACTGCAGTTTGATTGCAAGCAATAAAAGGTGGCACGTTGTGTCTGAACCTTTGCATGCATTTTTAAACATGTTTTGCAAAATACTTTATCATTTGAAACTGCTAGCTTAGCTTGGCATGGCTGGTGGCTATCTTGTCACTTTGCATTACTCTCAAATCAAAGGAAAAGAGCTCACAAAGATGTAGAAAAATGAAAGGGAGATACAGTTCAGTTAAAATATGAACCAGTTCTTGTTATCTCTCATTGCTTGCTGTTTTAAAGGTTTTTGAGGCAAATACTTGCAGATAGACATGAAAATATGCTGCTTTTTTTTCCTTTTTTCTTTGAGAAAATAGTTCTGGTAAGGTCTGGATAAAGGTGTAACATCATTTAAAATACAATAATTCATCCCAGCAAGAAAATCCATGTCAACCTAGATAAATGAATAAGCTTGTCTGTGGTAAAGGGAAAGAAGCCCAAATCCTAGGCAACCAAGAATGTTATATATGCATATTTGTCTGAGTGTGTATTTTCTCTCTCTACTTTCTATCTGACTTGCAGAGAAAATTAGATGTTTCCATCTATTGTGGATAAAAGCTTAGCATTTTGTTAATGTAAAATACATTAAATATATTTAAATCAGAATCTTATCATTCCATCCCTAGGCAATATTTAGAATTTTGTGAGACTGCACTCCCTTGCTCCTATGACTTTTACATTCCTGTCTGCATGTTGGCTGAACAACAGGAATGAGGAAGAGTGTATCCCAGTTATCTGTGATATATTTTAATCCCAGATACAGACAGATGATAAAAGTAATTTATCGACTCTTGAGGAAAGAGTTGAAAGACATTTCAGTGGAAGTTCCCCTTGCAGAACTCTGCTAAGAAGCCCCAATGTATTTCACTTACTTTGATTTGGAGAAGCTTTTAAATTGAGTCTGTTAGGCTTAATCCCCATAAGAGCTGTGTTATAGCTACATACCTAGCTCTGGTTATGGGTCCTGTTGATCCTGGTTCCAGTCCACACGATTTCTTGCCTGAACCTTGGCACTTTCCTGTCACCACAGTCTTGCCAAGAAATCACTGGACTGTGGACTGGCCTTGGTCAACACTCCCAGCCTCGTTCCAGCCCTGCTCCCTTGCTAGATGCTGTGGGATAGGTACCCTGGAGAGAGGACCTACCATGGCTGCCCTTGAGGGCAACAGACCCTTACAGTGCCCTGACATAGATGTCCCCAGGTGTATTCACATGAGATGGTAGTCCACACTTCCAGACCAAGGAGATGGCAGTCCATGTTCTGAGCCCAAGGAATTCAGAGAGACCTTTTCAGTTCAAATGTTTTTGGGTTTTCCTAGTTCTTGACTATCTCTGATAACTTCTCCAACTACTTCATGCTGACACCAGTATGAGCTTAGACACCATTTTATCAGTAGATATCTACACTTATGTGTCTTTATTACTGAGCTGAATCCCAGTTCTCTGTTGTAGACAACTGGATTTGGAATTTATGTAACCTCTAAAGACAGAGGCAGGAGAGAGGATGTAAAGCTCCTTCTTTTTGAAGAAAAGATAAAGTCAAGAAGTTTCTTTTTTTTTTTTTTTTTGACAAATTATCTTTTTGAACTTCATAACCATAATACTGCTCAACTGGAACACCAAGGAAAACCAACCATGCATTTAGTGGTCTGCCCTGCAGTTTTCAAATGGGATCAATTCAGTTGCTCTGAGGTAGATATCCAAGCTTACACAAAGGCAGTGTTCCCGTGTGTCTGGTGACAATTCAACATGAATGTCTGAGGTAATCTCTAACATTCCAAATGGCAATAGGTGTTGATGATGGGAAACTGTTTCTCTGCCAACATGTAATATGCCTCAAGTGATGCTTCCTGTGAGGAATAAAGAGGATAATGGTCACTCTGTGTGTCACTGAGTTCAATTTCTCCAAGCCCTAACTGTTTATAGTTTCCGTGACTCAAAAACACTGGGAGATTATAATTTCCTGCTAGAGTGCTAAATCTAATCAATGTAAATAATGTGCTTTGTCATTTGTGAAAAGAAGAAAAGAATTTTTAACATTAAATTTCAGGTATGATAACTGACTACCTAATTTGTCTGAGGTAAGCATCCTCTGTAGAAAGTGGAAGTACTGTAAGATGAAGAGATAAATGTGCTACAGAGCTGCTGACAAAATATCTAATAGTCCTTAGTAATATTTTCAAACTATAAAGAAGTTTCCAACCATCAAAACAACTAAGTATTAAGCTGGTATTACTAAACTGTGGTTCACTGTGTATTTAGATGATTTCTAGTTACATCAAAGGGCTTGCTTGTTGCTTGATACAGCTGTAGCTGCTACCACAGCTACAGCAACAGCCTTCAGTCTTTCCTGTCCTATAGGTATTCACATTGCCTGTCTGGAGTATTTTCTTGTGGCTTGATCAATCTCTGTATGATGATATTTGGATGACTTCTTTTGCTGCCTTTAAAATAATATCCACTTTTTAAGTTACATTTCATGAGAGTAAAGGAGTTGCTTATGGAATGTGTGACAATAAACTCCTAAGAGCGTCTTTGAGAGTTTGAAATTCTGTGGATTGTTGATTACAGTTCTAACTCATTGGTTATTGCAGAATGGCTGGTTTCCTTAAAAAAAAAAAAAAAAAAAAAAAAAAAAAAAAAAAAAAAAAAACAAAAAAACCACAAAGCAAAAGAGCCACAGGACTGTGATGTCAATTTATTCTATCCATAAAGTTTTGAAGTATATACTCTGATAGGGGGAAAAGCAAGTCAATACAGTTCTTTAGCAAGAGGACTATAAAATAAATCATTGCACATTTCTAGATCTGCCTGCTTTGCAATGAGTTTAGCTTTGGGGATGCCTGAAGGTCTCTACCTTTCACAGAATATACTTATTCCATGGTGATACATGAAAATGAAATGAAGTTACCAAAGTGGAAAAAAGGGCAGGAAATTGTGTCAAACCACCTTTGCTTAAAATGTATAAATACTGAAGTTTTGAAACACTTGCTTTCTTCTGAAGGACAAGGTATCCATAAGTGAAGACATAAGAATAATAAGTTTTAGATTATTTAATCAAATCTGTTTTAGACTTTACACTATCATATAAAGTATCTATTAAGCAGTTTTGATACATCTTCTATAGATAATTTTAACTGACTCATTGAACTCAACCTAACTAACTATAATTCATAAGGGTGTTTAGCTATAATAATATAATAATATTTAGCTGTATTTAGGATACAGAAAAGGACTTTTATTTTGTGTGTGTGGATAGATATATATGTATATACTCATAAAAGTACATATATGTAAAATTAAGTGGACTGCAAATTTTGTGGATGTGTCCCAGCTGCAATTTAATAAAAGCAGCAGAAATTTCAGCTGATATTAATTTGTTGTCTTTACAGGTTTTCTTGCCAATGACAACCACATCATGCTGAGGATGGGTTTCCACTGGAATCAAAAAAGAGCAAAGTGATGCTAACCTATGCTAGTATACCATGTTGACTATTTTAACCCTTCTTCTCCAACACTTTTTTGTTGTTGTTGTTGTTCTGGTTTCCACTTTTGAAGTACAATTATTCAGAATTCTGTAAAAGTTCCTCATATGAGTGTTCTACAATTGTGTGGGGCTATTGAACTCAGTAAAAGTAGATTGAGCGAGTTCCTGTCTTTATGGGTAGAGTCTAAACCACTATTTAAAATGGATGCTTTTCAAATATTATCCTCTCTTTTTTTGTTAGTGTTATAGCTAGGTTTTTTCCCCTGTGATGGGTTAGGTTTGGGCAGCAGCCAAACACCCACCCAAATGCTCACTCACTCTCCCTTCTCAGTGGGAGAAGAGGACAAAATAAAATGAGAAAACTCATGCACTAAGATAGGAAGATAGCTTTAAAATTATTATTGCAGGCAAAACATATTTGACTTGAAGAAAAATAATTTAGTTTAGTACTGACTAAAATAGATTTGTGTCATGAGAAAGATGAACAACTTTCCAACTTTCCTCCCACCTCTTCCAGAGTCAACTTCTCTCTTCTATTCCACATGACTATGCTTCCACCCAGAGGTGCAGTGGGAACTGGGGGGTTACAGTCAGCTGTAGCAATAAACTTACAATATCAGAAGTGGAATAAAGCCTGCAAGAGTTGGGTCTCTGAAGAAGATGGAGAAAACTAGCCATAATGCCTTGAAAATAGGCTTTTTACTGTGTTGTAAAATGGATTCTACCCTGGCTCTGTGTTACCTTTCTTATTCCCAGGACCTCCTGAGAAAACCCTTATTAGTATGCAAGAATAGCCTGGGCAGGTTTATGTGAAAAGCCCCCTTATTGGTCCCTTGTTAACCCTTTCTCCATTTGCTGTTAACCCTCGGTTTTGATTGGTTGTGACTCACTTCCCCTAAAGCCCTTTAAATACCCTGACTGTGGGAATAAATGCTCTCTCTGCTTCCTCTCCTGTGGCATGTGTGTGTGTCTCCTTCCTGGGATGTCTTGGAGACCATGTGGCAAGGAGGGATAGGGGAATGGGGAGTGATCTAAACACGCTGTCGCAGTCAGCATACAGTAGTTTCTTTCTGTTTCTTCTTACCTGTTGTGGTTTAAACCCAGACAGCAACTAAACCTCACACAGCTGCTCGCTCTATTTCTCACTCTATTTGTTCTTTTTCCAACACTGTTTTAATATATTTTCCCAGAGGTGTTATCAGTTTGACTGAAATGCTCAGCTGTACCTTGCAAGCCATCTGGAAGAATCTTTGTTCATTATGGGGCAGCCCTGATCTCTGCTCGCAGAGACCACCCTGTAGACCTCGACTGCCAGCACCTAGGAACTTAAATCAAATACACTTCCCTAAGTTAACATAGTCTGATAAATATTAGTGAATTTGTAGAAGTTTTTAGGCTCCCAGTTCATGTAAAATATAAATTTCTTGAACTCTGCCAAGGAAAATGCAAATCAGTTTGATGAAAATAAATAAAAAATACTGTCAATATCTCTAAACACCTAAGGATAAATTGTCACCATTCCGAGATGGTTTGCATTTTACCCTCCTCCACAGGAATCTTCCAGCTCAGGAGCAGGATGCAGAAGCTTATATATGTGTTTTCCCCAGTAAACTTTTTATTGATCTTATGAACTGCTTACAGGGACAAGTTAATGTTGTTTGGACTTGACATGAAGCTGTAAGATGTGTAATAAAACTAAATCTGCAAACCTCCTTGATCTGGGCAAACTCCTGGAATGTTCCAGAATCCATTACAAACCAGCAACTGTGGTAGAACCATGCTTTTTAATTGTCTGAAAGTTTTGTAAAGGTGAATGGAAACATGAGCTTAAGAGAAATACTTGTTGAAAATTTTGAAATATTTAAGGCATAACATAGATGGGGAAAGCACAGCTAAATAATGCAATTATTTCCATTAATAACAGATGATGTGATACAAAAATTTGGAACTCAATTGCGTGAATCACGGTTATTATCTACTTGCAGATCAATACTTCCCTTGAAAGGATACTTGGAAAAACAGCAGTTCTGGGGTAACACATCTTCATGAAGCTCCAGAGATTTTTATTTTGCAGAAGGAGTCTGATTACAATATATGCAGTGTTTCTGTGTGGGGTTTCAGATAACATCTTTATGCACTTTTGCTGCCTATCTGTCTTTTTCTGACATTGATAGTATACCGCAGGTGAGATCACATTGTTCTCTTTCATTCCATTTTGTATGTGAGTGTAAGAGTAGTCTCAGTAACTTTCTTATGTCAACCAGAATTCAGCCTTCAGAAGCCAGGAACAAATCTGACTCAATAATAATCACTAAGGATCAAAATTTCAAGACCAGATTGGGAGCAAATAGACATCTTGGTTTTTAGTTGAAGAGTAAGAATCCTGTTTATATATACATTCATATCCATATATGTATTTAGGTACCATATGCATCTACACTGACTATCATAAAACTCTCCAGGCTGGAAATATTACAATTATTGCCTACTTTGTTTTATAGTTTGCTTAATTTTGTGCAGTTGTGCAGTGTAACACATAACACAAGATAAATTTCCTTAACCAAAATCAGTAAGAGGAATAACAAATAGCCATTCTCTATAAAACTATCGTGTTTTTTTTTTCCTTAAATTGTCGTATTCTGAAATTAAAAAAACCCCAGATATTTATTTAGTAAAATAACTAAACAGTTCTGCTAATGTTCAATGTGTATTCCAAAAGCAAAGGTGTTTTAGGAGTAACTGTTGACCACGTTGTTCTGTACACACCATGCAGCTCAGTCTACAATGCAATTCTTAAGCTTATATTTCCTTTGAAAATTCAGAAGACTCTGTACTGGTCAAGTTTCCATAAGTTCCTCTATTTTGCCTTAGACAGTGAGTGCACCAAAGATGAGGAAATGAGAAAACATCTTTCTGATTAGCCTGGAGACAACACCTGAGAAGCAATAAATAATTAACTTTGCAATTCTATTTCTCCATTCTGAACTTCATGGAAGAGTCTTTAATACTGTTTTATTATAATTTACTCTGATTTACACAGCACAGTATTATCTCTTGGGTCCATATGTTCTCCTGCTTCAAACTCCATCCCCTAGTCCATGGCCAGCTAAAAATCTCCATCTTGAAAACCACCTGTGTTGCCAACTCCCTTTTGTTTGTATGCAAATAGGCATCGAATAAAACTATATTCATTTCTTTGTGTTATTCTGAACTATCAGGGGCCTTGTTAACTGTGTTTTCAGGACCTAGAAAAACAGGAAAGAAGCCAGCATCTGAAAGCTGGTGAGTTTGCTTTTATCACTGCTTCGCTACTGGTTCCGGCTTCTCCTTCTGTTTCCTTGGAAACAGATACTGGGCAACAAAAACAAGGTATGGTTTTTAAAATATTGACTTTAAAAACTGCTGCTTATTCTCTTTCCTCTGGATCCTTGTCTTAAGGAACAAGAATTGAAATACTTAGCAAACTACCACTGTATGATAACATATGCCTCTTGTTACTATAGCATGGATAACAGAGATCTTCAGTGTGTCCTTTTGCCTTGTTTGCTTATATTATTCTAAAATACAACCATATTATTGAAAAAGAGGGAAAGAGGAGTGGATGGGAAAACAGCCAAAGCCAACCTCTCTGTCACACTCAGCTGCTATATGAGCAATACAATTGCCACTGGAGAAGGATTGCCCTTGGACACTTGAAAGAACTTGTTTTCTGACATGCTAAATTGAACGACGTTTCAATTGTATTTATACTAGAAACAGTGTAACAATGTAAAATAAAACCCCAAACCTCTTCTCCAATACAGGAGATCAGATCCTTAAAATATGTTCTTTAAAAACTTAGATGAGTTTCTGTCACCTGAGACTGATGTGATTGGAGAATGATCCACGCCTTTCAGTTCTGTTATTAAAATCTATGTGCTTAACTGAAACATACCTGAACCTTCATTCAACAACTCTAGTTAGAGAGCTTGCAAGAACCAAATTTTTTAGCATTTTTGGTTTTTACCCCCACCAGAAACACTGGAACAAGATTATTTTTGAGAATAGTTCTAGTTCTGCCAAGAACTAAAAGCATGTTCTGCTAAAACATATTAAATATGCTTCTACCATAAAACATGAGCAAGTTGAATACTAATGCTTGGGGAAACTGATTTTTCTTTTGGTATTGTAGATTTGTATGTGTCAGTTATAAGTTGAGAGATATCCCTCTTATTTACCTCTCATTTAAGACGATTTTCTTAGAGGGACATAAAGGAGAATCCCCTGCTGGTTTATAGCAAAGAAGGTTGGAATCTCAAGGGTAGTGCTTGGCAGTGCAGGACAGTCCTTTTCATTTAAGCTGTGTTAGTGGCAAGTGCAAGCTCTGATAAGTACTGTTATTTACACACAGCAGAAATTGCTGCTGCATATCTGCTGTTATGAACATGCAAGTCAAAACAAAGATTCAAGATTTTTAAGCTAGCAGATAACTAGTTTCTTAATTGCAAACTTTCATTCTGTGTTTCTTTTCTATTTTTTTTTGGTCCCTGGCAAAATAACATTGTTTAGTTTTAGATAGTACTGGAAAACTGGTGTAAGAAATAACAAAGGTTGAGTTAAAAGATACAAATGCAAAAATATGAACTATAGATATTTTATACAGTATGTTTACATTCCAGATGGAATTGCTTGGGCTATCAATAACATGAAACAGGGAGAACTTTTGCTCTGACTTCTGTGCCTATGCTTAAGTTGCTAGATGACTTTTATCATCCTGAATCTATTTGGATTTCTTATTTATTTTTTTTTTAATTCATTTGTCCATACTATTTTTTCCGTGTTTAGGTTTTGGTTTTATCTTTCTTTAAAATGGTTTCACTAGTGCTAAAAATCACTAGTTGCATAGTAAGTCAGTTTAATTTATCCATTTCCTATCCATCCTATAAAGTTTCTTAGGAAGTGGCAGGACTTTAGTGCTTTAGAGGTGCAGCTGGTCAAAAGAGGTGATGCAGTAGATCCTGCATTAAAAGAAATGATGGTGTAAGAGGCATATGAGGCTTTGGAAAAAAAAAAAAAAACCCAAAAACAAAAAGCATTCATGAAATGGAAGTCAAAATGCCTATCTGACTATCCTTAGATCCTTTTCCACCTCACTATAATACCCAACACTACTACTCAAGCAAATTCTCATAAGGGGTTGAACATCATTCTTTGAAGAAAGTGTACAATTAGTAAAGTATGCTACATTTCTCAACTCTCAGTGTTTGTTTCATTTTGTTTGTCTTATATGCTATACAATAAGGAAGATTTCTTTATGCCTTTCATTTCCCCCTTCCTCTTCTTACCTTAGTATCTGTGTAAAAAGAAGTAAGCCTGAGTTTTCTAGTCTTAGACTGGTCATTTGGTCATGACCATTTAGTCATTTAATCATTTACTCAATTTAAGTCACTGATAAATGTTTCTGCTATCATTAGAATAAAGAGAAAAGAAAAAAAAAAAAAACCTGCATGAAAGGAAATGTTGTCAGAAAATCTTAGAAATACTTCTGACAATGACATTTTTAGTAAACAATTCCAATAACTATTTTGGGGGGCAAACTCCCAAAGTGCATAGAACTCTCTGATAAAAGTTAGATATATTCTGTGTTCTTTTAGAAATAATCCTATGTTCTTAAGTTCAACTTCTGCGTATACTTCAGATTTTAACATCCATATTCAGAAGGAACATGAAAATAATGTTCTAGGTTGACCACGTTGTTTGGGAGGTTGACTTTACCTTGTTCATAGATTCAGTTTTCTTCTGTCTTCCATGTGCTTGTTAAACTGCTCTGTTCCTCTTTTGAAAGAATGCTTCTGTATTCTTTAGGCTAAAAAGTTAAGTTACCTGGAATTACCTTTCCTGTTCTACTTGTTTGCCTCTCAGTGGTTAAATATGCAGCTTCATTGTATTTCGATTCACAGACTCATATTTTCATTACTATTAAAATAGAATTTGGTTCAGGAAAGCAGGATTTGTGTTTGAACTCTTCCTGGTGGGGGGGGGGGGGGGGGGGGGGGGGGGGGGGGGGGGGGGGGGGGGGGGGGGGGGGGGGGGGGGGGGGG
>JAWWLT010000001.1:96673818-96702860 GCA_035040995.1 Premnoplex brunnescens | reverse complement strand
CGAAGCAGACTGAGCTACAAATCGTATTTGTATAATAATAAAAAAAAAAAGGATGTTTTGAAATTCATACCAGAGTCTAATAGCACCTAAGAAGACCATAAATGCTTCAAATGGGAAACAGCAGCGTGAAGAAATAATGGGGAGAGCTACAATAGCCAAACAGAAGGGCAATGATATAATTTTCCTCCAATGAATGAACTTGTAATATGAAACCAAAATCTTACATTTCTATTATTCTCATGGATGTAAAAGCATTAATCAAGCATTTGATAGCTTTGGGCACAACCACAGTGTTAATGTTCTGCCTAACACCTGAAGCTTCTATTGATATCACACAAGCTGCAAATCTGGGCATGTTTATCTGAACTAGAATTAACTTCAAAAGTAAAGGATGATTGACTAAATAGCACTGAGGCGTATTAGCTTAAAGTACACTTGTCATATTCAATGCAAATTCTGGAAACAACAAATAGATACTTGTCAAAACTTGTCATTTGTATGCTATTGCATGATGATAAAATGCACGGTGTTTTAGGTGTCTCCTGTCAACAGGATGTAATTAACTGTGGCTACATTTAGGTAGTGTTTTTGCTGAGAAGATCAACAGCTCTGATTCTCTCTGCAGGGAGTGTGTTTGTTTAGAAAGGTTCTTAGGTTTTCTGAAACTCTGTCATCTGGTTCTCTCCAGGGGTTTCAAAGGCCCTACTCAAAGGACCTAGTAACAAAACCAAAACATAACATACCCAAAATTAACACTTGCACAAGCTCACTGAAACATACTTGGGGTTTTCATCTTGTAAAAAAATCTTCTCTTTGAAGTTGTTTAATCTCTTTGTCTGCAAATTACTGCTCTCTAGTTTATGCTGCAGCAAAATTAATTGTCTTTTGTGCAACAATATTTGACGTTTAGGTGAAATCCAACCAGGTAGCAAAAGCTGGTTTTTTTCCTTTGATCTGTCAGTACTGGTAATATGCATAGTGAATAATAAAATCCTCACATTCCTCACTGACAACGAAAGGGAAACCTAGATTTGTGGTTTAGCAGGTTTTTAACAATAAAACAAAGCTTAGTAGTGTAATGCTGCTTTAGACACTACATCTCAGTCTATGTTTTTTGAGGTTTGTTTTTATTCAAGAACTCAAGGAGAGAGATTTTATCCCATTTAACACATCACATGTTTTCAACAGCCCAAAAGTCAACTTTAAAGTGAAATTAGTGTGTGCTGTAGGTCCACTATTTAACTTATATTTAACTCAGTGAATGAGAAGTTCCATTGGGAGGAGTGGAAAGGAGTTCAGTATTTAGAAAGGCTGGGTTCCCTGTACTGCTGTGATAGTTCTGAGCCACACAGGTTTCTGTAGATAGTAATTTAGAACATTCATTTAGTGTAGGGTAGTTGGAATCACCCACTTCAAATCTTGTATCTCTTTATTATCTCTGAAGCAGAACTTTTTAAAGCTCCATAAAGTCATGAATATTACATCCCTAACTTTCCTCAATCATTTTGCTATATCAATTTGAGAAAAAAAATTACAAAGATAACACCCAATATTTTAGATAATGAATACTATTTTGATATACTTATTAATGAACGAAACATTTGTAAAATCCAATTGGATCCTATATTTTCCACTGATGTTTTGTGAAAGCACATGAGCATATTTTATGAAAGTATTCTACACTTCTTTAAATCACTGCTTTGCAAATATTTGTATTTTTTCTATTGTTATCATTATGGAGCAGTAGAATTCAAACCACTTTTTTTTTTTTCAATACTTAAAAAATAATTACCTTGTCTCCTTTCTGAAGGGACTCTGTAAATGTCACAATCCTTTCTCCTCAGCATCTTCTCATCAAGAATCTTCAAAAAAATAGACTTTCATTTAACCATAGGAGCAGAAGGCACATGCAATAGTCTTTTAGAGAACTGTTTTTGATTCTTATAAGATTATAATGGTTTCCCAGCAGAAATGTTATTTATTAACAGAGAACATAGTCAGCTGCAATTTGCAAGTCACTATCGGTCTCAGCAACTTGCTTTCAAGAGAATGTGCTTTTCACCCAAAGCTACAGAGAATAGCTACATGTGTCTCCAGTTACATTAGTTCGTTGTACCCTATATGAATGCTAAGGAGATAACAATGAGTTTGATTACTTTCCAACATTTTGATATTGTTACTTACTTTTTCTGGAGTTGCATTTTTTTCTTAGAACTATCTTAACACCGTATAATAATGTTTGTTTGTTTGTTTTTCTTAAAGTGTTAAATTCACATTAAGAAACAGGAAAAAAAATGTATTAATTCTTTCATAATTTAGATGAAAATGATTAAAATAGTTTCTTTGCTTTTATGTTCATTTTCCTAATTCAGCATGACAGTGATAACAAAATGGCAGAACTAAATTAAGCCATCTTTCCATCAACATCACAGTCATCAGTGTTTAATAACTCAAAGTTCTTATTTCTTCCAGTACATAATACTAACCTGCTCATTTTCTCTGTAAAACACGAAGAATAAAACAAAAGGGAATCAGAGGACATTGATATTTAATGAGAGAAGGTCAAACAAGATGTCAGAACAAGTCAGTGTTGCTCACAATTTATTTTTGTAAGGCCATGAATTTTTGTCTAAACAATATTGCTTTGATCATCATACTTAAAATAACCTCTCATGTGTGAACTTGAACTACTATTTTAATGCTTTGAATTACTGCTTTTGTGGATTGACTTGATTTTTCTTCTTAAGTCTCTTAATATGAAAATATGAATGCTGTTTCTTTTTGTTTGTCAGAACAAAAGATTGACTCACCGAAGCAATACACTATTACAGCAGAAATTTGTTGGCAAACTGATGCTACTTGAAGAAGTTGTGTACTTACTAAATGCAGTTCTATGGCATTTGTCTTATTCCATATCTAATTTGTTTTCATGTTCTATATATACAAATACCGAGTCCATTTCATATATCAGTTTGCATATTGACACAACCTGTGGTTCTTTTTCTGTAGATTCCAGACTGGAGCATTTATTAAAAATAGATTTAGCTGCAGTGCTAATGAAGTAAGTATTACAAAATGTAAAAGGAAAAAAAACTTTGGCATTTTCTTTTTTTTTGTGGTTGAGAGAATACTCTTCAGTGAGTGCTGCTGATAAAAAGACATCCCAATAACCTAGAGGTCTCTCATTTGATGTAAATTTTCTCTCTGAAGTGTGCATGCAGTATCATAAAAAAAAATAAAATACATAAACTAAACAAAATAAAGCAAAAAACCCCAAAACTCTAGTGGTGACAGGTAGTTTCAGAATTGCTCTTCTTTCCTTGAATATTTAAAAAAAAAAATTGACTGAAATTCTACTAAGATGAATAATAAAACATATAATATTCATAACATTTTCTAGATATCAACACAGTCTTCTAACTTCTCAAGTTAATTTTATAAACTACACTATCACTGATACTTTATAGGCCAACAAAAAGATGACACTGTAAATTTCATTGCACTGTAGTCACAAGTAGTTTTGGATTGGTTCTCACAATATTTTGTGGACTATTGCTTATAGTTGAAAAACTGATTTTCTCTCAAATATATTGAACTATCTCCAGAAATCAATTTCAACATTAAAAGAGTAACAATATAAACCCTTTTTAATAGATTTGTTCAATAGAAGAAGTGAACAGATGCAGACATGACAGAATTTTGTCATAATTTGATTTTCACTAACATATTTACAGATAAAATGTTAATAATTGTTGATTGTTTTGTTTCTTAGTTGTTTGGTTTTGGGGTTTTTTTTTGTGAAGTACTCATTCACCACTTTTATGCTGAAGGAAGTTTAAAGCTGTCACGAGAGCATACAGAAGAAGAAATGAAAATAATGTTCTGTTCTCAAGCTTGATAGACAGAAACAGATACTGTAAGCAGAGTACTGTACTGCAGCTCAGAAGTAATCCCTCTTTTTTAAATTTTCCATCAGTAACACTTTGTGACATTTTTCAAAGAGAAGTAGTCCTGCCACAACCATGCTCATTTCCTGTCAAGCACCTGCAGATCACAAATGAGCACAAAAGACAGCAATCCACCCAGAGGAGTTTTCCACCTTGAAATAGACTTTCCCTAATGTCATATTACTGAAAGATCACAATTTTCTTTGTTTGCCATGAACTGAATGAAAGTCACTGATCACAGAAAAAAACCAGTGCCCATGAACAAAGCTAGGTGATTCCGTTTGGGCTGTGTGGGACTTTTTATTTTATTTTATTTTATTTTATTTTATTTTATTTTATTTTATTTTATTTTATTTTATTTTATTATTTTATTTTATTTATTTTTTTTTCAGAAATTTGGTTATTTCACTAACTGGAAGAGGGGGTATTAGTTGTGCTGCTTCTTGTTCTCAGCATGACAGAGAAAAACTAATGCTGTATCTGTAGCCCTGGGTTACAGATTAGCACTTTCATGGATTTTACAGTAGGACTACTAATGCTCTTGAATTAATTTCAGTTGGAGTCAGTCAGGGTAGCTACTATCTAAATTATTTAAGCTAGCCCATTTCTTTGTGGCTGAAATAGACTAGAGAGCAATTATATACAGACCTCATATAATATTTGAGGACATGAGCAGTAACTTTTTTCATTTAGAAAAGCTAGAAGCAGAGGAGAGTTTGGGTACACATGGGCTAAAACTGTGTCAAAACCTAATATGGCAGTGTGTTCACCTCTGTAGTCATCCATTCTTTTGTGGGATGAAGGCTTAACAAAAGGGAATGGAGAGGAAGAACTCTACTATTATAAACTTAAAATTTGCCTGGATATGTAAAATTGAATGATCATGTTATGTTAGCAAATATTAATGTGTTTCTGCTTACTAAACTGAACACTTTCAGGTTTAGTATGATCTACATGTGAAAATTGAGTGGTCAGCTCTTGAACAGAAATGCCCAATAAGTAAAGGCAGGCCCCAGGGGTTAGCAAACCTGCTGTATGTAGAACAAATTCAAAACAGCAATGAACTCACCCCACCAACAAGCCAAAACACCACAAAACATACTTAACAATGCGGAAGGGTGATTTTGTAGCTATGAGTAAAACATATGCCAGTGTATACATTCTGCAGAATGTGATCTTTCTACAGAAGAGAGCAGGGCTACTCACAAAATTGCTTCTGAATTAATTTCAGATGAAAACACCCAGACTAGCTAAATTATTTAAGCTATATAATTTTAGTTTTGTCCATTAGCTCATTCATGTTACAGCATACTTTAAAAATAAAAAAAAAAAAAAATGCTATGTCTCAGTTGTAGTGATGAAGCAATTCTTCCATGGTGTTCTTCATGTTATAGCTGTGTATGATAATATTACATTATCATACAGTGTATCTGGGCAGCCTGCAAAGGAAACACTGCAAGGTGTAAGCTTTAGAAAACTAAAATCAGTAAATTTGATGGAAAAATCCAGTTGGATGTACAGGATAGTTCACTGTTAGATTATTCCTAGCAGCAGAGGTTGTATTATTGTGGTTTTCTGTGTCATTTGTGCCTAAGTAAAACAAGTGTGGCTTTTTGTTAAATCTCTGATATACTTCACGTATTAATGTGGCTAATGTTCTTAATCTCTTGACTTAATGGAACCATTTTCTGACTGACTGAAACAGTAGTTAACACAGAAGTCTCTATATTCTTTTCTTATCATCGCTGTGAGATTCTGTAATACATTAGGTCAATTATTTCCTTTTTTTTTTTTTTTCCCCTTTAAATAAGAGATAGCCTGTAATAAAATTACCATCAATATATTTATTTCTTTCTACAGTGCAATTAGATAGCAAATTATACTGAAGATACTAAATACAGAAGAAAACAAAATTTCTGTGAGAACAAAAATGATTTTCTGCTTATTTATTATGTGAAAAACGTTTAATTCTAGGAAGCTCTTAAAATGTTCTTCAGGTATTTTTTCATGTGATCATTGGAAAGACTTTCTTACTTTTCTGGGCATTATAAATGTGATCACTCTTGATCTCCTGGATAATATCCTTGTGTTTTGCATATATTTACTGTGCCTGCAAATTTCATTTTTATGACCTTAGTGTCTGTATTGGTAATTCATTTTTTTCAGGTTACACAATGACATTTCACTTTTTCTATACTTTTGCCTTGCTCTTTACAACAAAAAGTGACTTAACACATCATTTATTCACCCTCTTCAACAATTTCTTGGAAGTACAGCATTTTATTTGGCCATATATGGACTTCCTATGTATTTATATGTGTGTGTGTCTATGTATACTTTTTTCTTCCATAGAAAATATTATAAAATATCTCTCTTAGTTGTTGATATTATTAGTTGCAATCTTAGAGCAAAAGTCCAGAATGTTTATTCTGGAGAACCCCTAAAGGCAAAAATAGGATGTAATCAAAAAACATATATAAGTATTGTTGAAAAGACCAAGAACTATCTATCACAGTGTGGAAAAATATTTTTTGATGGAAGTTGTTTTTATTTTTTTTTTTTCCTCTCTTTTTAGGGTACCTATAGTTTTGTGCATTTCTGTGTTTCCTTTTCTTAAATAGCTGTCATTGTCTTTGGTATAATTTCATCCACAAAGTGAATCTCAAAGTGATTATCACTGTCACTCACTGTCATCTCTGTGGGAGTAGCGTTGTAGCCTAAATGTTTTACAAGTGTAGGCAAGGAAATTTCTTGTACTTTGTATTACCTTAATTAAAAAACAAAAATAAAAAATAATAATAAAAAAATAATAATAATTAAAAAAAAAACCAAACAGAGACATTTAAAGAAGCCTTCTTTCTTGTGTTTTATAGGTACATTTAGTAGTTTGCAATAGTTTGATCCAGTTATCTTCATTTTCCTACTATTCTTTGAAACATCATCCTGGCACTTGTGGTGAAATTTGTCTTATGATCTTGCAAAAGGTAGCTGGCCATATCCAAGAGCTGAACACCAACACAGACCCTCACATAGCTTACTTACTCCTCCCATGGAGTGGGGTGATAGTAAAAAGCAGCTGAGAAGTCTAATGGATTGAAATAAAAGTAACTAAGTAAGTGAGGGTAAAACTGTGCACAGAAGCAAAGCAAAATACGACTGACTCACCATTTCCCATCAACAGACAGGTGTTTAGCCAATTCTGGACAGCAGAACCTCAGTGCATGAAATACTTATTTGGGAAGACAAACACCATACCTACAAATGTGTCCTCTTTCTCTTTTTTTCCCTTTTATTGCTAAGGAAGATGCCATATGATATGGAATATCCCTTTGGTCAGTTGCGGTCAGCTGTCCTGGCTGAGTTCCCTCCCAACTTCTTGTGCAGCCCCAGCCTAGCTACTTGCTGGGCAGAAGGGTGGAGACAAAGCCATGACACTGTAAAAGCCAAGTTCAGTAACAGCCAATATACTGGTGCCTTGTTTTAGCCACAAGTCCAAAACTCAGGACCGTGCTTTGAAGACAATTCTATCCCAGTCATATCCAGTAATATGTATAAATGCATTATTGGAGTTTTATTTAAGATGGGAAAGATAATATTACAGCCTACAATCATATTTAAGTCGTCATCTGAGGTAGCCTTCCAAATCAAAATAAAACATGAGGAACTCCATAGAGAATAAGAAACTTCACCACTGGACACATACTTTTTTTTGGTATTTAAATATGATATATAACTTCCTGGTTAGGGTTTCCATTAAAAATAAAAGTACTTCCATTCATTAAAATAGACTTTGTGGCATTTTTCACATTGCTGTTAGGAATTAGGGATTCCAAAATAATAGAAAAGCAATCAGTAGAAAAGTTACACTGAGAAATCAGGGAAAACTCTACAACTACTGCATTTTCAATGGGATGAACTTATTATCTATTGTTTTTTCAGGCCAACTAATAAGGTCAGAGGTTCATTGATAGCAGAGCAACACAATGGTATGCAAAACCTTATGTTTTACTCTTATGCAGGTATCAAAGGAAACTCTGAAAAATAGAAACAGGAATTATTAGTTTTAGATATGGCCCAGTTTAACAAACTAATGTCCCAACATACTAACTCAACTTCTCTGAAAAAAGCATGACAAGCAGTTTCAAATAATTTCTCTTTAAAATAGAATTCCACTCCGCAGATCATTGCACATGACTGGAGTTACAAAAGTCCTGTTTTTTCCCCTCTGGAATGCTAGGCAAGAAACTCAAAGTGAGAAAATGGATGAAGTAACAGAAACAAAACAGGAAATAAAGTAAATTTTCAAAAAGGGGAAAAATGTATTCATGGATAATTTACAGGACTTGATGTTGTGTCAGCATTATCTTCTAGCTTAAACAGATTTTTCTCAGTATGGTATTTATTCCAAATATTTTTATTAATACTGAACAGTAATATTCTATCAAAATTTTCATTTTTCTGGGCTGAATAATCCAAAGTTTTAACATCTCCTCTCATATAGAAGGCTATCCATGCTCTTGATCATGCTAGCAGCCTTCCTCTGCATTTGTTCAAGTCTGCATTAATCTTCCTATCAGAAACAATCAAAGCTGCACGTCCTGTTCCAGGTGAGGTCTTACTAAGTCCCTATGCAATAACAGTTTTTAACTATCTTTTCTGGACATATTTTATGGCTTGGATATCTGGTAGGCATTTATCTCTTTTCCATAATCACACCAAACTGTCATCTACTCAGTCAGAGCAGATTCAGGATTTCCCTTTTGTTAATTATGCTCTTATGACTTGAGTTAATCACTTATGTATTGAGTTACTAAGGGCAAGAAAAAGTTCATAAAAATAATTAACTTGATATAAAATCTTCATAAGTATGGAATCCAGCAGTCCTACTACTTCACGAGTTTGCCTTTTTTTTTTTTTCCTTATAGAATCATAGTTATGGGTTTTGCATCTGTGTACTTATGACGATAAGTGATATCAAGAAATCCTTACAAAAGGAGGATTTCATGAGTCAATTTTACTCAAAGAATTAACAGTGGGATGTAAAAGATCTTTGTTGTTTAAAAGTCATATATACATATTTCCTATTTATAACATCATACATATATGAATTGTTTATTATGCATTTTATATATATATTTGTGTATGTTGGTGCTCATATGCATTTTTACTTCTAACCATTCATTTTACATTAAAAATACATTTTTTTCTCCACACAAACAAACAAACAAAAAATTTCCTTTTACATACCTTCCCTCTAAAACTAGACTGAAAAAGAGAAATGCAGGACCATAGGAAACACACTAATATTCACTAGCTCAAAATGCAAGAGACCAAAGGTAAGATGTATACAAACTTGAAACTTAGTAGTAGGAAAAAAACAGAAGAAACTTCCCTGCCTTTAATTTACCTTCTTAGTTACCAGAGGGAGACATTTATAAAACATAGGAACATAAGTACTGTACTGACAAGTATGCAGTAATTTTATGTTTTCACCCCTTCAGGTTTAATTTCAATCTTTTATAGTTATTGGCTTAAACCCTAAAACCTGGCATTTAATTTTAAAGTATAATATTGAGCCATTACATTTATGCACACAACTTTCTATCTTGTTTTACAATATTAACCAAATAACAAGCAATTGAAAAGTAGGTACTTTTTAATCTGTGTACTAGCCCTTCATGAATATAGCAATGGATCAATTTCCAAAATTGCTAAGACCTTGTTGACTGTTGCAACATAAGCATTTTCTTCTGTACTGAGTGAAAAGAATAGTTACAGGAGTTGGAGGAATTCCAAAACAGTAAGTTGAAAGGGATATGACTTTTTTTATGGCTTTATCCAGAAGATCAGAGAGGTAATCTGCATCCCTGCTGTAGCTGTGCTGTAAGTAGGCCACAAAGCCAGCTGAGATTGTGTTATTTCTACCTCGTCAGTTAGCACCTTTGAATGAGAAGGCAGATATGATTTATGGTGGAACAGAGGCTGACAGAGCCCAGCTGGAAATGCTCATACTATGGTAGCTGAAATGCAAAGAATTGGGTTAGTGTTGAAATGCAAAATGTAATCTAGGTCATATACATGAAGATAAGTAATTCATTCTCATAAAACTTACAGATAAGACCTGTAAAATAAGTGTTTGTGTTTACTTTCATTAGCAATGCCAGTAATGCATTTTCACTGTACAGGTATTCTCCTTTCTTCCTTCTATCATACAGACTAAACTTAACAGCGAGCAAAAATCTATTGCTGCCTGAAGGTGGTTTGAAGACCTATGATAAACAAATTATGAGTCTCTATCAGGTGAGACTGGACAGGTGTCTGAACACATAACCTTCACAGTTGGTATTTATTGTCAAGCTTGTTGGCAAGATCAGCAAAAAGTGCATTACTACCATTCTAATATTTAGGATGCAACATTTCTACAAAAAACAGTAACATTTTGAACTCATGTTAGGAAAAATGCTTAAAAAAATCCTACTGTTTTTCCACAGACAGTAAAAATTATTGATGTTGATTGTATATGTGGATTTATGTAACTTCCTGTAAGAAATTGTGGTTTGGTTGTTTAGTTTGCTATGGTGTCGGGTTTTTTTGTTGTGTGTTTTGTTTTGGTTTTTTTTTCCCCCTTATTCAGTTTCTTGTAAGAAGCAAAATAGAACTACTGAACTGGCTAAAACAGTAAAATGTCTCATGTATTCCCATCCAGAACTAGAGTTGAATTTTATGCACTGGGTATATTTGCAATGTATTTTTAGATGAAGTCTGAGCACATTTTGGTCCCCAGTCTCCTATTTACTCCATTAAAGTCTCGAATGTATGCTCTAGCACTTTCTGTCTTGGCTGACCATCCTCTTGTGAATGTCCTTGGTATACAAAAGGTATGTTGACCTTGGTCTCCCTGGTGACACTATACAAAGCTTCTCCCCTCCTTCATTCTGTTATAATAGTGACAAAAAAAGACTTGAATAGATGAACAAATACTGATGTTAGTGGTGCATTGACTGTTTAAAACCAAATCTCTGGCCATGGTACACGAAGAGCAACTTAAGTCAAGCAGTTATTATAAGAGTGTATGTTCTAAAAGGCTCCAGAAGCTAAAATGGTTTGCTAGCAGCCACTCTAGTACCAGTTACCCTGGGTGACAGAGTATTGTGATCCTGAATACACCACAAATGGGTGATGAGTTGGAGAACACTTATAATAAGAATATTCTCTTGCTTGGTGCTTCTAGATCCATCTTGGAAGACTGTGCATTTTCATTTTCGTCCATTTAAAAAAAAAATAAAAAAAAAATCTGCTCTTTCCCTTAGAAATGTATGCTGCATGGCAGAGAAAAAAAAAAAGAAAAATAGAAAAAGTACTATTTCCACTCTTTATTTATTTTTTATTTTAAGCCAAGAAAGTGTTGTAAAAAGCATGTTGGGGAAAAGTTATAGCCCTGAACAACTGAAGATTTTTATAGTAAAAGTGTTACTGACTGAATAATAAAAAAATGTGATTGGAGATAGAGGGGAAAGTTCAAAAACATGTAATTCTGGTTCATAAACCATATGCTGCATTGAATTATCTTTTCTTGTAACACACAGGAAATCTGCATGGTTACAGTTTCAGAACTCTCATTTCAGGTTTAAAACTGAATTTTAAATGTGTATGCCAAAGTCTCCTATGGATGCTGGGTGAAGACACCACTCACTCTTTTTGATCTTCTGCAGCATAGAAAACTGTCATCATATACTTTGCATAACATTAGCATATCACTAGCTTGCCTCTCTTAATTTTTCCTCCTCCTGATATACTGATATCCTATTTCATGTGTTCTATTTTTACTATCTGCATGTTTTTCTTAGTACCTATCTTTACTTAAAAATGCCTTCTTTTACTTTTTAATTTCATTAGATATGTTACTTTTAAAGGTTTTTATCTATTTTTTTTTATTTCTCTGCACTTTTGTGAAATCTGTATTTTTCTTACAGTTTCCTTAATTTCTTCTTTACTGTTCCTCTGTTCTCTCCAGTAAGCTTTTTTCTGCTAATCATGTCCTCCTGAGCCTCTTCGCTATCGGATGTGTGCTCAATATTTTTCTTAAATTCTTCTTATATTTATCCCCTGTCTAATTTGTAGGTTAGTAGTTTCTAAGTATGGTGAGGATATTTCAATATGGGCAAGTTAATATTAAAATAAAAATAAATAAATAAATAAATAAAATGAGGAAGCTTTTTTCTATCTTCAAAATTTATAAATCCCATCTTTCAGAATTTACCATACAGTGAAGGCCTCTTAAAAAAATTAAAAATAAGTGATGTTTCAAATAATGTAGAAACACAGTCCAGATTTTTGTTTATCAGGCAGTAGTTGAGTAGAAATTTTTTTGTTCCCTATTGGACCTGTAATATAGTTAAAATGTACAGATTTGCCTTCAATTATATTTCTCACAGTTAAACTATACACTAATTACACTAAAATACTCAACATATATTTTTAATACTTAGAATTAAAGACATAAAATGAACCCTAGAAGCCATAGTGTTAGGTTTTTAAATGCTAATCATCTAGCTTAATTTCTTTAAAGCGTTTAAGAGATTGTATGTATTATTTTACAAATTTCTTCTTATTTTTTCTTATTACTAATAATTGTGGCAAAATTAGATATGTTAGAGGACTTCTTTAGTTTTTGTTTGTATTTTTGAAACATTTGAAAAAAACTTATAATTATTTTATCCACTTTTTATATGAAAACCCACTAAAAATATTTAAGAAGTTCCTCTTAAAATGTTGCTGAAAAGCTCTTATACTGAAAAATGCATTCCTGAAATCGGTGAAGGATTTCCTGTTGCTGGAATATATTCGGAATCTCCTTATGGCAGCTTCCGTTTAGAGATTAGCAGTTAAGTTGTCAGAATCACCAGTGCTATGAAAACTCACTGATAATATTGGTAACCTTTAGCTTCCTCACTAAGAGTTTTAGGACTCTTATTTGCTGCATTTTTTTTAAGGGAAGAGAATAGTGAAGGACATAAGAGAACTTGTAAAGCACAGCAGCAGTAAATATGCAGCCTGTCTCTTCTAGTCTATGAAGGGATGACATGCTGTGCTTATTTTGAAGAGCTGTAAAAATGGGAATTGCAATGGGAAATAGAAGAGAGAGATGGGAAACACATACTTCAACAACTACTTACCTTAGGCTGTCATTTCTTTATAGAGGAAACCAGCAGTAGGTCAAGATTTAATCTGAAAGTTTATAGTGATGTTTCATAAAATGGACCTTTTTCTTCTCAAAGTGTATCTCAATATATTTCTCACTTTATTCCTGTGAAATCTTTGAGGTAACAGGCAGATCTGACATGTGGGTACCTAGTAGGATTTGATTCTCTTGGAATAAATTTCCTGAAATTTTATCATGCTCCTTGCTGTCTATCTTTGAACCATGTTATTTCCTTTCAAATCTTGCCAGCATCCAGGCTCCATAAACTTTTCTTCACACTCTTAAAAGTTTTTCAGGTGTAAGTACAAAATGAAGAGTTAGGAAAAGCAGAAACAAATGTAGCTTGTGTAAAGCCAAACGATTTCAAAGCAAAATCTGACAAAATGTAAGAGCTCAATTAGGAGTGATATATGACACACAACCATAAGGGACAAACAGATGCCACCTTTGCAGTAAAGGGATTATCATCATAGCAGCAATTGGATTAAGATAGCACGTGTGTTTAGAAGCCCTGCTTATCCCTGACCCCACTCCCAAACCTGCCACAGTGTACATGGAGTGATAAATACAAAAATTAACATACATCTTCTTTTTTTTTCTTTTTCGTAGTTCTCTGTATATTTTGACTCTAACTCTGAAAAATATATTGATGACTCTCTTTTTTTCATAAATAAGCTTTTTCATGCCAGTGATTTTCTTTTAGTACTTTTTCCGTATGTGTGACTTTCTATGTACTTAGTTAAAGTATCTAATAAGCCTGAAGTCTGACACCCCTGGTGAATATGACCAGACATGTAACTGCAATCACACAGAGCTTTGTGTCATATAATTTTAATTATATGTCAGGGTCAATATTACAAACAAACTCTTTGCTGTTACAATGCACTTTTAATCTTGGGAACCTAAAACATGGAGTTACAGCACTTGCAACTCTGCATGTTTTTTTTTTTTTGTTTTTTTTTTTTAACTAAAATTTAATTATTATTTATTTTTCTTTTAAAAATGTCAGATTCATTCCACGTAAATCCTTCCTAAAAAGACTTTTTTTTTTTTTTTTCAGATAACAGTCCAGATCACTCACTATTCTCCACTTAGTGATCTGCATTTGTGCCAGCTCCCAAATTTTCCATAAAACATAGTTTGACATTCAATAAGATATCCTGGATAGATAGGATAGCTCCTCACATTCTATCCCCACATCAGACAACACGGCCTAAACTATTTCATGACATAGTAACTCTGATCATAGATAATGTCAGCTACTTACTGTTATGGCCTTACGGAAAATCTTTATGCAGTAGTCTTATAAACAACTCACTTGCTCTGGGTTTTGAAAGCTTGAGTTTTATGTTCTCATCTTGGGAGCAAATGATCACAGAACTCTCACTTGCAGAGTGCCTCAGTAACTGAGGTATTCATTCCAGGTGATGTCATACTCATATCTTTCTGTGATAGAGTCATAAAAGGAAGGATTATGGGTTATCTGCCTCCCTGTCTGAGCTTTGATATGCTCAGTTTCAAAATGTAGAGTAACTAACCAAGATCTACGTTCATGTCAGTTGTTTCCAGGAAAAAGTGAAAGCCATTAGCAAGGACAAATCAATCTGCAGTGCAGCTTAACTAGATTGCTTTGCAGGCAGATCTTGTTGGTCCATAAATGATAAGTACCACATGTCAGAAACTGGCTGGTTTGAATTTCTGAGAATTCTGTTGTCTATTAATTCTGATCTGTATCATCATAAAGATGGATTGAAAAACTTTTTTTAACAATCATTTAGGATTTTTAAAATTCTATTAATAGGGAAACTAGATATGCTTGTTGTTCAGTCCACACATTCACTTAAAGATATTTCATAGCTAGTCAGAGCGATTTGCTTCTCAGAAGCATCATTTCACTTAAAAAGTAGTAGTCTATATCATATATAATAATTTTTATCAGTATGCCTGTATTCTTGCAAGTGTTTGTTTTGGTTTTTTTTTTTAATTAATATAAGGGTAGAAAAAGTGGTTTTCTGTCCCACTTGCTCAGCAGTGCATATATTTTTCATAGATTTTGCATTTATTTGTCATAGATTAAGGATCATCAGGACCTTCTTATTTTCATATGCTATCACATTACCTTCAGCTGAAAAAATATTTATAACATAGATGAAAAATTATCCTTCTGTTTTTCCAAACATATAGATCATTTGCCACCTCCATGGCTTCTTAATGAGATATTTTCACTCAACCTTATAAATTGCCATCAAATTCTGTCAAATTATTTGCTATTGAAGTAATTTTACACATTGTTAGATTGATGCCTTTTGTTCAGTTGCACACTCACCTTTAACTGGACATATGTTTTTACGTATAGCTTGCAGCTGAAAAAAGCCACAAAACCAAACCAAACCAAACCAACACCCAGCAGATAGTGGTGACAGAGAAATAAAGGAAAAGGTCACCACTAAAGAATGTTTCAAGTATTCAAATTTTGTTTGACTGCAGGTTCTGAAGGGCAAATATACCCTTTAGGAAGGCCCATTAGTCCCTGGTACAATTCCTGTCATGTGCAAAGAAGAGCCAAATCCTGTGAGCCAAACTGAGAGGCTCCTTTACCCAAGGCCAGCCCAACAGGATGACATTATTACTGCAGTAGACTTTGGGCTTTGCATGGTGATGCAAACTTGTCTGAAGAAGTGGAAAACTAGAAGAAAAAGGCAGCTTCAGAATATGTGCTTGGGAACAATACAGAAAAGACCTAAAGGAAATCCCACAAAATATCACATGAACCAGAAGAACTGGCCAATGGACCCATGAGCTACAGATTTTATGTCAAGATAAGAGTCACACAGAGAGGAAAGGTAGTTGTTGGTGGAATATCATTTGCCCCATGGAAGACATTTAATGATTTAAACAACAACCACTATAAAATTCATCCTGAGTGCAACAAAAGACTTAGATTAAAATTATGTTGGTATAAGCATCATTAGAGCTCAAGCTCTTGAAAAATGCAATTATGTCTTCTCCTACAAAGTATATTCAAAGAAAAAAATACATAAATTGATCCAAGCTATTTACATATTTCAATTAGGAGTCTGAAGCTTCACTGACTTCTCTGTCTGAATCTCTGCAATATCTATTAGCAAAATTTTACATTTGGACTATAACTAACCTTGTTAGTTTTCAGTATTACTGGATGGCCTACTATAAAACATGATTTGACTGAGTAACATTAAAATAAAAGTATCAGTTTCATCTTTGAAATATTGACAGATATTTTAGAAAATTTCTTCAAAGTAATGGTTTAGTTGTGACTGAAATTTATGAACAAGGTACTGTGATATATTAGATGGTCAGAAACAACTTTAGCACAACACTATATTTATATTTTCTTAATTACCTGTATCCCTGTTCCAGACTGCCTCTTTTAAAAGAATCCACAAATACTCTTATGGAAGTCTTTTTCATGCCAATTTCATAGCGAAATGTCTGTGTAATTTGAGATTTCCTTCACAGTGATGCTCCAATGGACACAAATTGCTAATTATGCAGTTTGAAAAACAGAAATGGTTTTCAGCATTTCTTTAAAAGTGCTGACATGACATGTTGCCTTCCACAATGTCAGGAAATAATGTTACTGATCAGCATAAACTATTGTTAAGTCTCTGAAATTTGGTTTTACATAGACTGTCTAGGAAGAAGTATAGGAATAAACATCATGGATCTTCCCAAACACAGTTCTGATCAAAGATTTTGCATCAGTGAGGAACACGTAAAAATTTATTACTGATTCACCAAAAAAAAAATTCTTTCACATTTTTATTCTTTAGATTTTTACTATTGTCTATGTGCTACAACAAAGCATGACCACAAGGTGAGGTTGGCCTTTTGTGTTTGTGGTGCTGAACTTTTTTTGGATGTGGCTATGGCTACCACAACAGAAAGAAGAGAAAAATTCTCTTTATCCTACAAGATCTTGCCCCCAGCTTCAATAAGTAATGAAGTAACAAAGAAAGAAAAACACAGACACATAGAGTGAAATGAGCTTGAATGAATTAGCCACTAATTTAATCCAGAAAACAAACAAACAAACAAAAATAAAAACATGTTTACTGTTCTGGCCACTCTTCTTGGTGCAGTAGAATAAAAGAAGGATGGGAACAACATAAAAAAACATTCTCTGTATGGAATAAAGGTTTGCTGAACTGAGCAGATTAGGCAGATGAGAACATATTGCAGTAGTTTAGGATTCTAAGCAGAAAAGCAGTGCCATGTGGGGTTGAATTTAAAAGTGAGTACAAACCTTAAGGTGACATTTATGTATTCATGTGACTGGGATTTTTAACCAAATATAGCTTTTGATTATTTTGTCACATATAATTCTGATCCATACTATGTTAATTATGACACAATAGACTTTTATTTGCCTCTTCTGGTAAAGTATTTTTCCACAAGAAACTTTATCGATCTTTTTGAGTCTACTAAGTGATCTAGAATTAAGTTGCAAATGTTCTAAAAAAAAGCATTTAAAATACCCAGAATGCAAAGAAAATAAACAAAAAAACCCCCAAACCAACAACCAACCAACCAACCAAAAAAAAGCCTCTCAGACATTATTAAAATCAATGAAATGCAAGATAGATCACAAAATGTGAATGTTCAAAAATGGCCACTGAACTGTGGAAAAAATCTTTTACTGCAGGTTTTAGAAAAACTAGGCAAAATTTAAGAAAGACCATACTGAGTTGAAGGAAAAAAAAAGCCCTGTAACTCTTCCAAAGCCAGGGATTTTTAATAACACTTTATCACTATTAAGGAAATTTCAAGGGTTATAAATATGTTCTGGATCAGCTGTAAAAAGCATTGGTAAAGTAGGTTTTAGGTTTGGTCTACCCTGCATTTTCTATCTTGATTTTACTTATGGAAATGTCATAACTAACATTATTTAGAACTCTTCATTACAGTACATCTTGAGTTTTTGCATCATTAAGTTAATTTTAATGCCAGATTTTATATTTTCTTGTTGAAAGCACAATTAGAATTAAAATGGAATTGGATTGAATGCAGCTGTTTTGCTTGAAAACCTTTGAAATGGAAATTTATAAATCTAAATAACAAAAGGTGTTCCTCAATTTTGTTGACTTTTTCAATGGTCACAAACACTCAAAGACTTTTGGAGGGACAGGAAATTAAATTCAGTTAAATGTATCCTATTAAAGAATTTCATGTTTTAATGCAGGTGTTAATTAAAAAACATCATCTCTCTCATCAGAAGGAAGGTATTTTAACAAGTGAAAAAATTTTATTACAGACTGTTAGTACATGTCATTGTTGTCACATATGTGTTTTACTATTCAATGTCCATTTCCAACCTTTAAGGGCACAAAAAAGGGTCTCTTAGAGTTTTATACCCAACACACAGAGCGGTGATTCAGAGCTTCATAGCACCACAGTAAAGTGTCTAATGCATTTGCAAAATGTGAAAACTTCTGCTTTGTAGCAACTCAAATTCTTGTCAACTGCAGCTTTTTCAGTCTGGATCTGAATGTCAGCTACAGCTGCAAACTACCAACTTTTTAAAGAAGGATACACTCATAACCTTTTGCTTGTTTTTTTTCTTGTTTACTGGCTGTATATGTTAATATGACCATATATGATTGTCTGATTTTACTTAGAGAGATAAAATGAATCTGTAGGTGAGGCCAAAATTTATAGCTAGCACAGTGTAATATGTTCTAAAAATCTACCATTGGAAGGAATTCAGTACAGCATACAGCTTTGTTCCTTAGTGTCTTGAGAGAATATATATCAGATATGTCCTTATTTTCTTAAGGCCGAAGCCTCTGAGTTTTGTAGAACAATTTGTATGGACAGTAACCACTCCAGCCTGTTGGGAATGTGAGATGTTCAGTGTCTGAAATGTGTCAATACAGTTCTGGCTGTGAATGAAATCAATGTCTTTTTCTTTCTTTTAGCTTGCTTTAGCAAGGTGTTGATTAAACTATGATGAGAACTGCTGTTGCAATTAACACTAAATGGGATTTGCTAATTGGCTTTTTTTGAAGCAAACTATGGCTTTTCTTCTGCTACCGTCTGTGCTCCTTGTGAATTGATATATGGAGTAAGGGTAGTGAAAATTGACTGTGGAGGTAGTGACATTTCAAAATTCAATCTAATTACTACAACTACAGCTGGCATTAGAATTTAAGTAAATAAAAATGAGAAGATGTAAAAAATAGCCCTTAAGCAAGTGATTAGTGTACTATGTTTATTTTTTTGTTATTTAGAGTTATTAAAATTGGCATATGGCTTAAAGAAAAACAGACAATCAAACAAACAAAACACACACACACAAAAAGCCCCTGATCAGAAAGCAGAAACTGTGGTTCTTGTGGGCCCACTTCTCAAGCTTGTCCAGATTGCTCTGGAGCACTGGATGGTATCCCTCCCTTCTGTTGTGTCAACTGCATCACTCAGCTGCTGAGGGGGCACTTGACCTTGCTGCATCATTGATAAGGTGTTCAAGAGCACTGCTCCCAAGACAGAGCCCTGAGGGATAGCACTTTTCACCTGTCTCCACCTGAACCTAGAGTCATTGACCACAACTCTGGCTGCATTCAGACAGCCAATTCCTTATCTAACAGATAGCCCACTGTTCAAATCCGTGTGTCCTCAGTTTGGAGATACAGATGTCATGTGGAACCTTGTTGAAGGCCTTACAGAAATCTAGTTAGATGACATCGGTCAGTGTTACCATTGCAGTCACTCAGTCATAGAATGCCACCAGATTGGTCTGGAGCAATTTGACTTAGGAGAACTATGCTACCTGCCTTAGATCACCTCCTTCTCTTTTATGTGCCTTAGCATATTTTCGAGGAGGATCTGCCCTATGATTTTCCCAGACACAGAGGTGAGGCTTACCAGTCTGTAGTTCCCTAGGTGTTCCCAAGGAAGGAAGACTAAAGCAATGCTGGAGCTGATCTTGGCAAGGGATGCAAAAGATTACAAAGACTTCTGCAGATATGTCAGCCAGAAGAGGTAGGTCAAAGAGAGCATATCCCCTTGATGTAGTTGCCAAGCCATTTCCCATGATAGTAAAAGTCATAGTAGTGTGGTGAAGTCCCCAGTGACTGGGAAAAATTTAACATTACACCATTTCTATAAGGGTAGAAAGGAGAACCATAGGAACTGTCAGACTCACCTCTGTGCCTGGGAAGACCAAGGCACATGGGGGACAGGGAGGTGATTTGAGACAGCTATCAGGCATTCACGGAGGACAAATCCTGTTTGACCAGTTCTACAATGAAGTGACTATATCAGTGGAGAAGGGAAGGTATACAGATGTCATACATCTGGAATTCTGTCAGGCTTTTGACACAATTCCCACCCCTACCCCCTCTTACCCACAATATCCTTCTCTCAAAATTTCAGAAAGAAGGATTTCATGAGTAGACTGTTTGTGGGATGAGGAATTGGTTGAACAGCCAGATCCAGAGGAGAGTGGTCAGTGTCTCAAGGGACATGAGTGACAAGTGGTGTCCTTCAGGATTCTGTATTGGGCCCACTGTTATTTAATATCTTCATTAATAACATAGACATTCTATGATTCTATAATTATGAAGGTGCTTGTATAATATAGTGAAGCTTTGTATTCAGATCGCATTTCCATATTTTATTCTTTTTTCCTTTATTTTCTGTGTTTAATCTTAGGTACAATAATCAAATATATTCAATTTACAAAGCAACCAGTCAATTGGATTTGATTCACTGAGTCTCCAAATAGCATGGCATTCAATAACAGAACTTTTTTTTCTTGTCGTGAAGAGGATTGGACAAGATAACTCATCAGGGATTCCTTCCATCTTCATCTGTTCTTGGAATCATGGGAAGATAATTCCATACCTTCAACTACAGCTAAGGAATAAAAACACCTTCAAAACTGTATCAAAAAATCACAATCGTAATGAAAATCTAGGAACTTAATGCATTGCATTAGACATTGCTAAAGTCTCTACAATTTGAACTCCTTTGAATCTAAGAATTTTTCAGATAAAACCACTCATGAAGGTATTGTCATCTCAGTTAACAGAACACACACTTTTTAAAATACAGGATCTGATTCCCCAGAATAAGCTGAAGTATTGTGTAGTGGCCAGTTTGGGGTCTTGAATTTGACTGCAATGGTGGCAAATAAACAATCCTACAGTACTAAACTGTAGAATCTGATTATTATAATCCAGTGCTGTATAGGACACAAAGTACCTGAAAATATCTGGATAAGTAAACACTGTTACAGAGAAATAGTAGTTAGGGGGCTAGTGTCCTTTCAGAAATTTCAGCCTCATTTTTTTAAAAAAATTAAAAAAAGAAAAATCTTGATAATGAATGCCCCAACTATTCAGAGGGTTAGATATTTCAACTTTAATTATTCCAGTGATACTACAAGAGATTACTTTTAGGAGTTCTTACATAAAATGGCTAATTCTTAGTCTTTTCATAACAGACAATTTAATAATAATAGGAGGAGGTAGAAGAGATAACACACTAGCTTTAAAGAGTATCTAGTATTAATACTATAGTTATTAGAATGTTCCACTCAGCAAATTCAATAGATTTTTTCTTTACAGTTCTCATATGGGAAAGCAGTCTCTACAATTTCTTTTTTCGCTTCTTTCAGAGTTTGTGCATGTAATGAGGTCTCTTTTTTTCTGATAAACTGAAAATCAGTTCAGTAACAGATGTATAAGTATCATAAGGAGGATTCCATTATTGTGCAGTCTTTCCAGCTTATGTGTTCTTGGTTTTTAATTTTCCCCATCTTAATCTTTTACTTCGATCACTGTGCTACTTTTGAGATTCCTGTGCTGTGATCTACAAATACTTTTCTCTGTCTATACACACAATTTTATGCCTCTGACAAACTCAAAGTAAAAGATCTCTGCACAGTTTTTTTAATGAGAATTCAGATGAAATTAAGTTTATGAAAGCAGAATATATTGGTCTGATGATAGCATTACCAAAGAAATATAGACAAAATTATAGGAGAGAGGAATAGCAGTGTTTTTACCTAAGAACCTGGAGACCAAGGTTAAGATTTCTACTTTGAGCTGTGTAAAATCATAACACATAGCCACCATATTTCTGAAAACAGAACCATAATATGTGGGATTCAGAAATAATAGGCATTTTTGTGCTTCTATTAATCATCAAGGACTTTAGTTTATCCCAATAAGACAACTCTTCTCTAACAGTAAAGCAAATGTAAAATGGTCCTTTAAGATGTGGAATACCATAGTTGGTGATATGAGACCCACACAACATATTTCATCTCTTTGGAGGATTAATATGGGAAAATAGAAGTACGAGGCACAGAAAATTTTACCAGCATTTATTTTTGCTAGAATTAAACTAATTTTTGTGACAAAAATTATTATATAGCATGAATGAAGTTGTTTAAAAAAAATGGGATTTGAGAAACTAATAAATTGAATTCTGCCACAGATCAAATCCAGGCTCTTTCTATTAAAGAGACATAACCAAAATCATGAAGATTTAGCCAGCACTTGTTCCTAATTTCATCCTTAAAACTTAAGATTTATATGAAAAAAAAATGTTCATATTTTTTTAGCTATACTTTTGATCAGCCTTATTACAAACCTAAAAGGAAGAAGAAAAGAAAATCCAATGACAGCACAGAAATTACTATAGACAACAGAAAAAAATTAGTCTTGCTGAACTGCATTCAATTCTTACTGAAAGAGAAGTCAACTGTAATTTCTCGTAAAATGGATAGGGTCAAAAATTGTTAAAATATCAAACTAGATATTCTGTATGTTAAGTGTTCTACTGTTAAAGAATCTAAAATATATAGTAAAGGTCATCCAAAGAGTAGCTTACTATGAAATGAGGTAATTTTAAGTATGTTTCTCTAATCTAGGGATGGTTAAGGGAACTGACTTTTTAAAATTTGATTTCAAATAAAATAACTTTTTTAAAATTGATTTTTCAGATCGAATAAAACTAAACAAACTAGCAGAAAGATTTCTCATTCTAACAATGATTTTAAAGACTATAGGTATCTGCAAATCCTGAGGGCAGCTATATTTCAGTTTCCTATGAAAAAAAGAAAAAAAAAAAAAAAAGAGGTGTCATAGGCATTCAAGTTCTGCACTGGTCAGAAGCACTACCTGTTCCTTGGTCATAACAGCCTTGCTCCTACCTTCCCTTCCCAAGTCAAGCTGTGTGGTCCAAACCAAGAAATCCCCACCTTTTCTACCACACCTTGAACAATGAGGTATGATGGCCTTCCTTCAGAACACCTATTGCTTTTGTTGATATGGACTGAAAAGTAGAGAAACAATGCCCTTTTAGTGATCTGTACAGTCATTTGGTTTAATTTTTCTCCTATTCTGGAGAGAAATGTTGTTCTCAGGAGACCACCAAGTTAGTTCAGGTAAGATAATTTCCTATTCCTAGCTCATTGTTCCTAGGAATAAAGGGAAAAATGGGAGCAAGGACTGAGAATACAGCTCCATTCTGGTGGCTAAACAATGGGAACAGTGGTCTAAAATGTGTGATGAGCATTGACATTGGTTTCAGCCTTCAGGACTTTTGTGTTCGTACTGGTTTAAAGGTAAACCAGCAGGAGAAATGAAACCAACTCCAAAGGAGAGTGCAAGTCAGAACTACAATTTACTAAAAAATCACAAATACAACAATGCAGTGGAAAGAATACGTTTGACCCACAAAAAAAACAGATGTACAACCCAGCACCCTGGGGCAGAAACAAAAGGGAGCTCACCAGCCCGTGTGCTGAGCACCACATGGCCCACCTCTTAGCACAAAGTAAAAGGAAAGAAAAAACCTGTTGATGAGGATGACGTCTGCAGACTGGTCATGAGTGGCAGCTGCACTCCTGTTGAAGTCCTGGTCTTCTCTGGATCCCACAAGTGGTCCCAGAAGTTCCAAACCCCCAAGGTTATATATGCTTGGGCTCAGATGGGAGTTCCCAGTACCTCCCCTAGGGCGAGGAGTTTCACAATGCATGATTTACTACACTGTGAGTCATGGGATACTCCTTGATGGCCATTAACAGGCACAACCCCTCAGGCTGGGTGTGAAGGTGCTAATGACTCCTCTCCCCAGAGGGGAATTATCACACCTGAGTCATTGGTGTGAAGACAGGAAAACTTCTTTATCTCACAGAGTTCCTAAATACCCAGCTGGTAGCCTGAGGGGCCAGGTGTGCCCTGGGCAGCTGCTGCAAATGATCCGTTGTTAGCAGTCCATGAGAAAATTACATAGTGGGTGTAGAATACAAAGTCCTGGCTACACCCACTCAGTGATAAACTGGTCCTGGCCACTCTAACCAGGACAGTGTTACAACATACAATGAAGTTACTGATAGAATGCATAGAAGAACCATCCTTGCTGCACAATTTTTCTAGACCAGTCTTACAATTAAAATAGCAGACTGGGGAGAAAAGTGCATTGTGAAACAACATTTAAGGAGAAAGAACAATGGTATATATTTTTTCTTCATGCAGGAATGGTAATCACACAGCAATGTTAATTAACTACAGTAAGACAACATTATTTGAACTTCATAGCAATGATCTCAAGATTAAGATTGATTTTTTTTTTTTTTTTTGGTCACAATTGGCTGGGAATAGAACAACCTCAATAGATTCAGAAACAATTACACCAAAAAATCACTTACAATTTCTCTAAGATCATTGCTGTTATCATATTTTGTCCCTGCTGAGCCATACCTACCTGTCCTGGTTTCAGCTGGGATAGAGTTAATTTTCTTAGTAGTTGGTACAGTGCTGAGATTTGTATTTAATATGAGAATAATGTTGATAACACACTGATATTCTCACTGTTTCTGAGTAGTACTTGCCCTAAATCAAGGCCTTTTCAGGTTCCTGTACTCTGCCAAGGAGCTGGGAGAATGCACAGCCAGGACAGCTGATCTGAACAGGACAAAGGGATATTCCATACCACAGAACATCATGCTCAGTTTATAAACTGGGGGGATTTGACCAAAGAAGCCAAATGCTGCTCAGGGACAGGCTGGTTGTAGGTCAGCAGGTAGTGAGGGACTGATGCTTAGTTGCTGACAGAGGTTAAATTGTAGAACTTTTCCCTGAGTCTTTTACTCAGGAGTCAGCAAAGTAAAATATTATTAGTCAAAATGAGGGTAATTTCTATCAGATTTTGTTATCTATTAGCTTCCAACTTTCAAGCTAATCAAGGATAAAAGTAAAAAAGAAGTAAATCCAGCAATGTAAATTTATGTTACTGTGAAAAATAGAGGGCAGGTGAAGATAAATTGAACTCTTTATTTATTTTTCTCATATCTGATACTGTTATTTATTCTACATCAGAGCTACAGAAAACAAAAATACATAATTTTAAAATTAACAATTTCCTTACACTTAAACTTCAGATATTATTACAATGTACATATTTATAAAGTAAACTACTTCCTATAGTTTTTAGAAAAGTTATATTCATGAAATATAGACAGTACTGTTTCCATGTAAGCTTTTTGGTTTGAAAGTCTACAGTATTTTCTTATCCTCTATGTTTCACTACAGAAGTGGCTATCATGTGAGTGGACTAGGTATTCTAATTCAGTGAGATCAGAAGAGATTTAAAGGTGAATAGTACAAAAGTACTAGAATAAAATTTCATTGATTCACATGGAAAGATGGTCTTATCAGCTACATAATCATCTGAGAGACGTGTATGCTACTGTCAGTGATTAGGAAACTAAGCACTCTTCTTACTTCAGTGAAACTGCTCTTTGCTTTTATCTCTGATGAGATTTTTGCCTATTATGTTTAGGGGAATTTTCTAGGGAATTGTGTGTTAAATATAAAAAAGATCCATGACATTACAAGATGAAACAGAAAAAGCAGTTTCTCAGAACAGAACAAATCAGCAGTCATTAACTTGAACAATTTTAAATGTATAGAAACAAATAATAAGGTTATTCTGTATAATTATTGGACTCAGATTTATTTTTGAGTTTTCACTAGAGAACAATCTTTTGCAAATAAGTCATATTATGAGAACAAAATGACTGAATATTGCAGTTTTATTTGAGACTGAGATTTCTATGAGTTCTGAAACAAAGTGATGCCCTCTGCGATTAATTAAAAGAAGCATTATTTATGTTTAAAAAAAATATGTTAACATGAAAGTCATTCTGAGCTCCATTAGTGGCAATTCCAATTTGTTAATATTAGATAATTATTTCATAATTTTTGTAAAGTTCAGGTTTTATTTTTAAAGGATGAGCTTTAGAATTAAGGAATGCAGTTGTTTCATCAAAGAAGAAAACAATGGTAATTGTGAACACTAGTGGTAATCACTGACCCCTAAATCTTTTCTTAAGACCATTTGAGTCTGATTCCTTTAGTGATTCTTCTCTACTAGTGAGTTGTACTTGATTTATGCAATACTGTAGAGTGAGAGTATGATAAAATGCTCCAGTTATGTACATATTAGAAAGATAGTCATACTGGACTATCTTGTTAATCTGCTTTTTTTCAGTATTCTGTATCAGACTAATCACTTATATTGTCTCAGAAGGTGAGAAACTCTGTGTAATGTTAGAATTCTATGTCCAAACAGGGAGGCACTTTTTTGGTTATCCTGAAGCTCAGCATATTCAGACTGAAGTGTAGACATTCTATACTTAAAAAAAAAAATTAAAAAAAAATTTGTTTCTGTATTTGGTGAAGTATCAAAACAAGAATTTTCACATTGCTATAGCATATTTTTAAAAGACATTGCTGTCTTCTTGGTCACAACTGCTGTTCAGTGTTCTCTGCAATTACTTTTGTTGTTGTTTTAATGTTCTCTACAGCTCTCTTTTGCTGATTCTTTGACCATTATGGTATTACTATTATTTTTAGATGCAGCTGTTATTATTCCTGAGATGAAACATGACAGAATTCTCAAAGAAGAAAGATTTCAAAACCTGTTTATTCACAGTGACAGAACTAATTGTAGAAACAAGGAAGCAGAATTTTATGGTCAACTGCATGTACTTAATCACGTAGCATTAAAGGAGTTATATAATATGAAGTTAGCATATAGTGTAATTGTTTGCCTTGAAATTCTAATAACCACAGCTTAGAGAGAAACTTACTATTTCATAATAGATTTTTTCCTACTTGCATACTTTCTCAAACATTAATATCTTCCTTATACTGTGGCACCCAAAACTGCACACAATATTCAAGGTGAGGCCACCCCAGTGCAGAGCAGAGGGGAACAACCCCCTCCCTTGACCAGCTGGTGATGCTTTGCCTGATGCCCCCCAGGGCAGAGTTGGCCCTCCTGGCTGCCAGGGCACTGCTGACTCATATTCAACTTGCCACTGACCAGGACCCCCAGGTCCCTTTCCCTGGCACTGCTTTCCAGCATCTCATTTCCCAGTCTGTATGTACATCTGGTGTTGCCCCAGGTGCAGAATCCACCACTTCCCCTTGTTGAACTTCATATTGTTGGTGATTGCCCAGTCCGCTGATTTGTCAAGGTCTCTCTGCAGGGCCTCCCTGCCTTCCAGGGAGTCAACAGGTCCTCCCATTTTTGTGTCATCTGTAAACTTGCTTAATATCCCTTCCAGTCCTGTGTCCAATTCATTTATGAAGATGTTGAAGAGCACAGGGCCCAAAATGGAGCCCTGTGGAAGTCCACTAGTGACAGGTCAGCAGTCTGATGTTACCCCGTTCACTATGGCCCTCTGTGCTCGACCCATGATGCAATTCCTCACCCATCACATGATGTGTTTATCCAGCTCTGTGTTAGACATTTTGTCCAGAAGGATCCTGTGAGACACAGTATTGAAAGGTTTACTGAAATCCAAAAAGATTTCATCACCTGGCTTCCCTTGATCAGCTTGGTGGGTTACCTTATCATAAAAAGAAATCAGTTTTGATAAGCAGGACTTTCCTCTTATGCAGCCATGCTGACTGTGGCCAAAGATTGAGTTGTCTTTCAGGCATTATTCAATATTTCCCAGAATAATCTTACCAGGCACTGAAGTGAGACTGACATGTCTCTCCTGTAATTCAGTGATCCTTCAGAAAACTTAGAAAATCTGTGTGCCTTTCTCCTGGTAAGCCAAAAATAACTATTTGTAGTAGGAGGCCTACATAGGTCTTTCAATTAAAAAAAACAACAAACAAACAACCAAAAAACAAAAACAAACACACACACAAAAACGGTACTGTGCAGCTACAGTGAAACTCTGATGACCGACCATTTAACCAAGAGTTGTGGGAAAATGGAAAGTCCCAAATCCTCTATGTACCATTTAATGCTTCATTTAACAGTCAGACTACTGGCTGCACTAAGCCAGACTCAGAGTAGGACTCTACCTTGCTGAAATAGTGAATTCATCTACTAGGCTGTGTTGAAAGAGTAGTTGAGAATATGTCTGGAGGTTTTTAAGTTGCCTTCAGAGTGAAAAAATCCCAATATACTTGGTCCCTCTTTGATAATCAAGTACATTAATAAAATGTATCAGAGAGAATCAAACAGGAAAACTGAAAACAACTAGTAGTTTTTTCTCAGGAAAGCTGAAGAAAGCTAGTTTTATTAGAAATATCAGTTAAAATTATTCTGTATATCAGTTAAAGGCTTTGATTCCAGAAGTTATGCAATTATCTAATGATGAAATGTAAATTATATCTTAATTATACCAAAACCAAATGGATTTCCTTCAGCCATATGCAAAAGATTAGATTTGAAAATTTGTTACTTTTCTACTCACAGACAAGTACAAATAGCTTTTGCTCTAATCTACCCTCAGCCTAATGTGGACTGTTTGCTGGACGAGTGGGGACATGGAAAATTACAGGAGCGAGTACATCTGCTGAGCGAGGACTTGT
>JAWWLT010000001.1:96642362-96673718 GCA_035040995.1 Premnoplex brunnescens | reverse complement strand
ACCTTAAAAAATTGAATGAGCTCATAACCCATGTTCAAGAGGGATCCGACCCCTTTTCTAAATGGCTCCAGGGACTTGGTTTATCGGGATGGCTTCGCGAGCTCTGTAAGCAGGGAATAATCCTATTACTCACTGTTTTAATCATATTATTAGGTCTTTCTTGCATCTTTAGCTGTTTTAAACAAATTGTAACTAAAATGGTAGGCGTAGTGCATGTTTCTCCTCTTAAAGAAAAACGGGGAATTGTGGACTGTTTGCTGGACGAGTGGGGACATGGAAAATTACAGGAGCGAGTACATCTGCTGAGCGAGGACTTGTGAAAAGATATGAGCAATAAACAAAGTTATTCTTGGCATGAGAATATGGAACCAAGAATGCAAATAGCAGAAGCTGGAAGGTCCCTAAACAGGCGGGGGCCGCCAGCTGAGTATCCAGGTCCAGAGGTTGTGTGTGCAATTATGATTGGTTGTTGCTAAGCTGGAGTGAATTGTCCAACCTATCTGAGAACGTCACATTGCCTTAACATGATATATAAGACGCTGTCTGTAGTTAATAAACGGATCATGCTTGTAACTCTATGAGTGTTGTCGTGAATCCGGCTCAACCGCGACAGCCTAACATCAATGCTATTAATATCTTCATGTTTAATATATACTTGCTTTCTCTGAATATTTTTTTCTATACTAATGAGACTTGTTAACTTTTCTTTCAAGGATCATCTGCTAATCTCTACTGGATGTCAAGAATGTAACTCAATTGCCCCAGATATTTTGTTCCCATTTCTGAAATCCTACTGTGATTCAATAGAGATGATGAGTCTTTCAGGAAATATTATTTCCTGATCCTGTAACTTGAGCTTGGAACTCCCTAGTAACTGAGTTGCCTTCTTAATAAAGGGAGGTTGCAGAAAGTAGGATTTACTCTGCTACTGAGCATTGGCGGTGTGGCTTTAAGGCTGATCTTGAGATGATGACACAAACCCACAGCATAAGCATGGGGTTGCTCCAACAGAATAAAGTAGTGCTGTTAGAAAACAAGTCAATGGAAATGCAGCTTTATGGCTGACAAAATATCAGAAGTGCTAACCTGGAAATAAACAGAAGGGACACATCCACCATGCCTTAGCTGACTGGGACCATGTGAAAATGTACAATAGAACAGCAAGAACATTTTAAATACATGTTAAGAAGAAATTCTTTTCTCAGAGGACAGTAAAACCCTGGAACAAGTTGCCCAGAGATGTTGTGGATGTCCTGCCCCTGGAAGTGTTCCAGGGCCAGGTTGGATGGAGCCCTGAGCAACCTGGTCTAGTGGGTGTCATTCAGGCCCTTGGGTATCTCTGCACAGATGATCCTTAAAGGTTCCTTCCAGCCCCAAACCCCTCGATGATTCTATGAAGAACTACTTATTTGGTTTGGTTTGGTTTGGTTTGGTTTTCGGTTTGGTTTGGTTTGTTTTTTTTTGAGGAAGTACCGTGAGTAGGGAGAACATTATAAAGACGTTTGCCTGCTATAGGCCAGAGGCAGAACGGTAATGGAAAAAAAAAAATCTTTTAAATGAGGCATTGAAGTCCTCTGTTTGCTACATTTCTACAAATGAGAGATTTCAATTGATAATGCAATGAATGTTTTCAATATTCCATTTATGCTGAGAGAATTAAAGTGATTGGAATATAAGATTGATAATACTGTTATAATAAACCCCCATAAAGCTGCATATTAGCACATTTGCTTACACACAATTTCTTTTAACTGTTTGCTGTAGCCCTAATAATTGTTCCATCTAGCACAGCCTTAAAAATCTCTCTAAGATGGATATAGACTAGATTTTTCAACAAAATATGTGCCTTTTAAGAGGCAGAAAAATGTAATACAATTGACCTTGGTTTTCAATGTTGCTTTTGCAATCTAAAGAGCTATTATTAACTGTTTGAAATCAGTGGATTCTATCTGAGTAAAATCCAGTTTAACAAACGTGGCATAATTTCTGTTTAATCTCAAAGAAATTGATGTGCAAGGTTACCCTTTGCTATGCAGTAAAACACAGAACTGCACTTCAAAGCAAATTAAATTTGTATTTTAAAAGCAATTATATCAGAAACTAGTCTACTCAAAGTATTATTTTACCTCTGAAATAAAATAAAATGAGCCCTCTAATTTTAATAGGGAAAAGATGTTATTTCCCATTTCTTCTTTTATTTTAAAATTGAAAAAAAAAACAACTTATTTTCAGTAATTGTCTCTAAGGAAATAGAAATAATACAAGCTTCTTATTAGTTTCAAAATTTAAATGTGAGAACTCCAGTCTGTTTATAAAGAATATTTTGACTGTACTATAAAGCAGTTTGAAATCTCCAAGTTAAAAGTACACTAACAAAGAACACCTAATACAGGGAGTATTCAAAATGTTTCCTTCTATCCTTCTAGTTCCCCAACAATATTTTGTAACAAGTAATATCTGAAGATTTCCCCATTTTGTTAGACTTATGAGAAAAATTTCAAACCGAAAACAATATATAGGTATTTAGTATCTAAAGATGCTAGACAGTTTTCAGTTATGATTGCCATATTAGAGGACTGGGCAATCATCAACCATGCAAAGTTTAACAAAGACAAGTGCCAGATTCTGCACCTGGACTGGGACAACCCCAGATGTATGTGAAGACTGGGGAATGGAGCATTGAAGAGCAGTGCCATGGAAAGGCATGAGTGTCCTGGTCATTGGCAAGTTCAATATGAGTCAGCAGTGCCCTCGCAGCCAGGAGAGCCAACCCTGTCCTGCGGAGCATCAAGCAAAACTTTGCCAGCCAGTCAAAGGAGTGAATAGTCCTGCTCTGCTCTGCACTGGGGTGGCCTCACCTTGAATATTGTGTGCAGTTTTGGGCATCACAATATAAGGAAGACATTATGCTCTTAGAGAGTGTCCAAGGGAGGACAACAACGAGGGTGAAGGGTTTAAAGGGGAAGCCATAAAAGGAACCTTTAAAGTCACTTGACTTGATCACCCTGGAGGAGACTGAGGGGAGACGTCATTGCAGTCTACAACTTCCTCATGAGGGGAAGCAGAGTGGCAGGCAGTGATCTCTTCTCTCTGGTGACCATTGACAGGACCCCAGTAAATAGCCTGAAATTGTACCACAAGAGGTTTAGGTTGAGTATTAAAAAAAAAAAAAAAAAAAAAAAAAAAAATCTTCATCCAGAAGGTGATTGGACACTGAAATAGGCTCGTCAAGGAAGTGGTCACAGTACTAAGTCCCACCGAGTTCAAGAAGTGTTTGGATAATGCTTTCAGGCATGTGTTGTGATTCTAGGGGTAGTCCTGTGCAGGGTCAGGAGTTGGACTTCAATGACTGTTGTGGGTCCCTTCCAACTCAAGATATTCTATGGCTCTATATTCATATTTCCAAAAAAAATAAAGGCTTTGCATAATTATAGTAGGGAGCTGAAAGCTGACAAATGTTTATCAAATAATTTCGAGGTATTTTTTAACTCTCCTTTTTTCTTTCAAAGTGACACACTTTGATGCTTTAATCAAAGATTCCCCTTTGTTAGATCTGTGATTGCAGGTATGCTCCTATTTATGTCCACCATATTGAAGATGTGTTCTGCCAAAAGGACAAAGAAGCGGACTCCATCCTGTTGTTTTTCTTTATGTTTCTTGTCACAGAAATGGGATATACGTGTGAAACTGAGACAATGTAACTTTTCATTTCACTCCAGCCTCAAATTCTTGTAGCCAGAGAGCTAATATTCACAGGTATTATACAGAGAAGTAGCAACAACTATGCCATTCGAGATAAGATGTCTCAGGAGTGAAATATCTACATTGTCCCCCTCCCAGATGTATAATTATCTTTGTACTGAAAATGGCTTAAATGTTTTTGATTAGATACAAATAGTTTTGTAAATAGTAGCCTCAGATGATGTGCATATATTTAGTTTTATGGCTGTTGTCTGTGTTCTCCTTATAGTCTCATAACTTCACCTAGAAAAAAGGAAATTTACCCAAGATCATTGTTGCTTCTAAAAAAAAAAAAAAAAAAAAAAAAGAAAGGGAAAAACAAAAGAGTTTTATTCAATTATTTGAAAGACAAATACAGCAAAATTAAAGTCCTGTACCTGGGAAAGCAGAGCCCTCTGCATGCAAAAAGTGTGATACAGAGGAACTGGGGAACATCTCAGAGAAAGTCCCTGGGATGGTGATGGGTAGCTATGTGAACATAAGCCCATGCTGTGTGCTAACAGCAGAGGTGTCCAAAAAATTCTGGGTTGTATTGGGGTATATTCCTTAGCACAGCTAAGGAAGCTGGGCTGGGTCAGCCTGGAAAAGGGATAGCTTTGGGGTCCTAACACCTCCCCAGCCTCTTTGAAGGGTCATCGAAGAGATGGATATGAGCTCCTTACAGTGGTGCAGAATGAGAGGGTGAAGGTCAACAGTTACAAGTTGAAAAAAGAGCTGTTCAGGCTGTGTATAAAAAAACAAACAAACAAAAAGAAACAAACAAACAAAAAAGAAACAAACAAACAAAAAAATTGTTACTATAAGGATAATCAAACATTAGAGCAGATTACCTTGAGGACTGTAGAATATCCAAATTTCAGACAATCTCTTTTTATTTAAAATGTGTATTTTTCCTCTGTAGACAATAAGTTCTGTATAATTTATTTTCCTTTAAAGTATAATCATTTATAAAATCAAAGAAAATTGAAATGTTTAAAACTTTGTGTATACCAACTCTGTTAAATTTGTGAAGAGAAATTTCAGTTGGAAGAACTTAAGTCCGTCCACTAAAAGATCAGTTTTTTCTTGTAGCCATTCTCAAATTATTTTTCAATGGCATGGCTTAGTGTTAATGAAAGTAAATTAAGATATGTACAAAAGGAAACATTACTTCAAAGGTGCTAGATTTTATGTTTTATTTGTACTCTACAAAAACACTTTGTGAGACAATGTAATACACTTTATTGTAGCACTTGGTAAGACTTACCAACCTAAAGATTTTGTTCTTTAAATCCAAAATATTTAAAAGATGCAGAATAAGTATTCATAGTTGGTAATAATAAGTAATAATTGTCAAAGTAGTATCAATCTGTTCCACAATAGAATTTCCTTTCCGGTTCAATCTCATGATAGTGGGTTTTCTACCCTTGATGTGTAAAATTGTCCACTGATTTACAAACTTAAATTGTGAAGTTCTATTTCATATTCAAATGGAGACTATGCAGCTGAATTTCAGCTGCAAGTGTAAAAGCATAATTATATTCTGAACTTTATGCATTTTTTTTTTTTTTAATTGGGTGATGCATTACATTTTAAAGCTCTGATCTTTCTGGGGTCCTTGTGACTAATACTTTGCCTTACAGGCACGTGTTTAAACATTGACAGTGATTTTAAAATGATGAATTAGGGAGACTCTCTGGTAAGTGCCTTTTTACCATTTAATTCTATGCATTGCTAAGTCTCCTCTGCTCGTGCATAATATCAATATCAGGACATGAAGACCAGTGAAGTTCTGGCAGTCATCCTAGATTCTGAAATGGAGAGATGCTGGCAACTGAGGGAGATGTTAACACACAGGGTATTTTTTCCGGTACCCTGTGACATATCGTTTTAGTTGTGCTAATTTAAACAAAAACAACACAAGTAGTTCAGCACATAATATGTGTCCATCACAGAATGGCAACAGATAAATATTTGAACCTTAGAGAACTGTCCCTGAAGGGAAAATAATCCATTTGATCTATTAATAATGAGAATTTTCTCTTTGATCCTTTCTGTTCCTGTTACATCAGAGGAAACCATGAGATAAAACATCTTGTGATATGTATCAGGTGTTGCCAAAACATCAAGCAAAGCACTTATAATCTTGGAAACAAAAATATGAGGCAAGATCTAAAATAGATTCAGTATCAAAACTCCACAGCCCAAAGCAACACTTTTCAGTGCCTTCTGTCTCCCATGCTTTAAATCACATAAATGCTCAGGAAAGATAAAATTCTCCCATATTAAAATAAATGCATAGTAGATCTTTTCATATTCACAATAATAATAATAATAATATTTTGTTTATAAGAAGGGGAAGATAATTCAGGATTCATCAAGCAGTATGATATTTTATGAGCTGTAGCCAATTTGTCACTTGTATAGCAGATTTGGGTGTTGTGGTTGTTTTTTTTTTTTTTTTTTTTTTTCCCAAAAAATTTGTTACGTTTGCAAGTGAAGACTTCACATCTGTTGGCATGTTTTGATTTGTCATAAGACTGACCAGGCACACACATCTGTTGTCTGGACTAGTAAAGTCTGACTGTTGATTTTGCAACCATATGCCATCAGTACATTGAGACAATACATTTGAAGAGCAGGTCCAAGATCAGCACCAGAGCAGAAAGACAGCTAAGGGAAACAGAGCTGTAATTCCAGTGAGGGTTGTGAGGCAGATTCTTTTGATACAGTTAAGGGATAATGTCATTACTTACCTGGAAATTTTACTGTAATAATGTTCATATACTATAATTTTATATGAAATGTCAAAATCACAACTTAATTGGTTTGAATTACTTTTAAGATTTCAGTTGCTTAAAAATAGTGTATGTTCATTATTTTCATGCAAATTTGAAAAAAAAGGAAATATCAAACCACTGCATTTTTTTTTTCCGAGTGGAAAGCCTGATCATTGACCACTTTTGATCATATGTTAAGGTCTGTCTCATTAGAAAGACATATATGAAAAGTATTTTGATTGCATCTATAGTGTTCCAGGGACATATACAGACAAACTTATGGTTATATGGAACCGTTTTATGTGTACTTCATTGGTCTTAAACTTCCTTAGGATATGACTTTACTAGGTAATATTGACCAGCCCTTTATCTTTTGTCTATGTATCAGACTGTTATGTAAGAAGGATTGACACCAAGGAAAACAGAATCAATTAAAAAATTAGTTAACTATATAAAAAAAAAAAACCAAAAAACATTGAAAATTAAACTTACTGACTTTATACTGAAGCAGAATAGGTGTGCTCACATGGTCTGTTCTTTTCTCTTGATTCAGTTTTCCATATCACTGATCCCTAGCCAAGGTATTACAATAAATAGCTATGGACAAGTAAGAAAAGGTTGGTAGCATGTTAAAACACCGTCACATTTTTGAACAAAGTACCACAGTCTCTCTCCATCAACTAAACATCAGAACTGGTTTCTGTTGAATTAAAAAAAAGAAGTCAGTGTACTTCATGGAAGAAATATGCATGTTTATGAACTGTCTTTCTGTTTCTAGAGAATGTTACCAAGATCTGTTGCATCTATTTCATTAAGGCCACAGTTTTGAAATGCCCAGTGGGTATAAAATTATTGTAACACTATTTCTCTCTGCAACACCAACGTGTCTGTTTTCATGCTCCAATTGTCTGTCAGATTTCTCTTAAGACAGGTAGAAAAATGTCTGTCAAAAGTCGGACATTCCTCAAAGCAAACGACTCAGGAAAAAAATTGAATAATAATCAAGAGAAAACTAGCATGAATAACAGCACTGAAGAATGAAAGCAAAATGTGAATATTCTTAAAAAAAGCTATAGGGGGAAAAATGCATTGCATGACACTTAGTTCATCTGAAATTGCTAACTAAAGCCAAAAAACCTATGAGATACTTGGAAGCTGTAAATGCATTACTGGAAGTTTTCCAGTCAGGGATATACAAAGAGTAATATCCATTACCTTTTATATCTCTTTCACATAATATCTAAAATTAATTCAACTCACTGCATTGTATACAATCTGTAAACAAACATCTCTGTGTTATGAAGGTGTAAAGAAAGGGCAAGTAAGAGCTCAAGGCTTAAGGTGCATTATGCTTTAAAATATAAATCAGCTAGAATTTTTGTTTATTTTTAGTTATCACTATTCTTTGAACAAAGTTTCATATTTCTTACATTTAGCGTTATATACTACAGAAGAGCAGTGGTGGAAACTGGAGGACAGATAAAGTGCCTGTGACTGTGTACGTTGCTGTAGAGACATATGTCTTCATTCTGCACTAATTGGAGTTTCCTCGAGGTGAATTTTTCTCCTTCATAGAAGTTAATGTCTGGGAACTTTTAGTTGTCATTATCTAAAAGTCAGAGATAAAAAGCTATTGAAAAAGCTGTTGAAGACTCTAAGAGGAACTGACTGGAAGTTTATGGTTGTAAATCTGTAATCAACATCTTCAGTGTGGCTGTGAAATTTTCGATTGATAAAGTAACATCAGTTTTGATCAGCCATTCTTTCAAGTTTGTCATGGATGAATCCTTTGACTTCTGGATAGTGATACAAAATCCTAATATGAAGGAGAAGGCTTTTTGAGCTTTGCTGTAATGTTTTTGGTGTTTTTTTCTTTTTTTTTTTCCCTATTCTGTTTGGGGTTTTAAAAGAATTTTAAAATAAACTTTAGAAATGAAGCAACTTTTTGTCATATATTTATCATATACAACTATTCAATAAAAATGATGTATTGTTTGAACTGAACTGCAAAAAAATATGGTGGTAATGTAGTGGTCCATCTAGTTTGAATGAACAATTTTCTTGCCACAAGAATCAACTTATAATTTCCTTAACTATGGTATTAAGATTAGGGGAGGACTCAGGAATTAGACTTTGACAACAGCAGATTTTAAGAGGATTTTAAGACTTACAACTGAAAGCTTTTGAGCAAGGGTGAAACAATCTGCAGAATTTAAACTACAATCTTAGGTTGGGGGGGTGTGGCAATTTTGGCATTGTGGGCAACTTATCTATTGGGCAATTGATTGTTGCTAATTCTGCAGCTTGGATTAGAGGGAGGAATATGAAGACAACACTTGAAGAAGAACATTCATTCCTAGAACGTAGATGAGCACTCATGCAAGCAAGAAAAGCAACTTCTGGTTCATCCTTAAGTAAATAGATATTTCAAAAATAAGAAATGCATCCACATGTATCTGGTACCAACCGAGGATTAAAAAAAATGGGTGTGTAGAATATTTCAGACTGCATGGAGTACTGCAGTGCTGTGATTTTGCTTTTAATGTAACATCAACTCAAGTAAGCACATATGTCCACATATATCCTCTGCACTGGAGAAACCTCTCTGACTGCTTGAGTTCTGTGTTTCAGAAGCATTAGTTGTCACTATTTCCTTACCTCAAGACCGTCACACTTTCATGAGACAGAATTCAGGCATTGAAATCCGTATTTGCAAAATCCCATTTGTAAAGAGACAACAAGTTGCCAGAGAGGAAATACCAAGATGGAAGTCTCAGCCCAACAGGTAAAATTAGAATCTGAAAAAGAGTTTTTTTCCATAGTGATTACTGTCAAATAGTTACACTGAAAAATTACACATTAAGATGTTGATTTCTATTCATACATATGTCGCGTTCCGCCAGGGTAGAAGGGACGATCCACTCTAGCACGAGGGTGAGGCAAGAATGGACACTTTATTAAGGGCACATGGGACTTAAATAGGGTCAGGATAGAGGGTTTTAGAACTAGGGAGGAGAGTGGGGTGGAGTTGGGGTGGAGTGCGACATAAAAGGCAAGGATAGGAGGGGTAACAACATATAAGGAAAACCAGGGGAGGAGTTTGGCCTTATATGGTAATGGTGAAGTGCACCATCACTCAGCCAATGCGGGATTGAGGATAAACCAGCCAATCGGAACAATTGAACAGTACAATCGTAAAAACTACTAATCTAATACAATGACTTATATCTATGCTATAACAACATTTAAAAAGTTTTTGAATGAAAACTTGGAGTCCGCTTCAAAGGCATTCCAGTAGGATTCCTCTTTTGATGCTTTATTCCCAGGTTCCGATGGTGGTCCAGTAGTCTGTTTTTTCCAACCAGCAAAACTTGGCTGTGGTTCCCCCACATACATGAATGCACTATATTCACTTTCTAAACAAATTAATAAAATAATTATAAGATAAGTGACAGAGTAAAATGCTTCAACACCATCTGGCTAGTAGCTATATAGAAAGGAAGAAAAGACATGCACCGAAGGTGAAGTCACTTTCTTAATGTTTCTGGAGACTTAACCTGGCAGCTATGTTCCAAAGATAGTGTTGCATATTCAATCTTCCAAATCTGAATAAGAGTGTGTTGTGACCCACCCTAGAAGGGGAGTGTAACCCAGGTTCTTGTTAATAAAACCCTTGGGGTGGATTAGAGTGAAATGACATTAAAAAACCCTAGTGTTTGGAAACATATACATGTAGCGTTTATTTTAGAACATCTTTGTTTCAAATATAAACTGGTATGTTGCTGTTTTGTGTGTTATCTATAGTAATGTAGATAGTAATGTATCTATAGTAATGCAGCAATATTAAAGCATAAAAATAACACTTAAGAAAATGTATATCAAAATGAAAGAGAAAGAATGGATGAGGGTGCCTAAGATATATATACATATATATATATATAGTCACCACTCACTGGATCCAGCGATGAAACTTGGTAGTTGCAGCTTCCATGTCTGTTGGTTGAAGTGGTGGTTGCAGTCTTGTTGTAGTGAAGGTCTTGATCTGTTTGGGCTGGAGGAGGCACCTCCCTGCACTGCTGAGATCTCATGAGTTATTATACATGTCAAGCTCAGGTGGGAACACCTTGTGCCTCCCCTGGGGCTGGGAGTTTTCAACAGATGGTGTCACCGGACATGTCAGGAGTTTCTGATACCTTCTAAGATGTTACAGCTGCCTATCATATCAGCATCACCCATGGTCCATCATGGTCCAACATTTGAGAGGAACAGCCCAAGTCAGATGTGAAATGCCTCTGAGGTTCCACGGAGGGATTTTTACAGCATGTAAGGGAGACATTGTCATGATAAGAAGTATTATCCCACCTCACAGGATTTACCTCTTATTAGACTCTTCCCTCATCTGGAAATCCAGTTTGTAGCTTCAAGGCTTCAGGCATGCATACCCTTCTGCACCTGGGATAGTTGGACAATGGCACCCACTTATCTGATCTGAAGACCCTTTCATAGTAGGCATCTTCAGGGAAGAGTAGGCTTTGCTGGGTGAGCAGCTGTTTCTTTTCAGTCTGTTACAGTGAACAAAAGTCTTTTGGTGATCTCAGAATGTTTAAGCCATTAACTTTTTCAGTCTCTGACAGAGTGTGGATAGCAAAGTGCTGAGCAAGACACTTATCTGTTACTCAGCTTGTCTAAATTCACACTTGTAAACAGAATCAGCTTGAACTCATCTCTGATCTTCAGTCCAACTGCTACATTATGTCCCACCTCTGCAAGGCTAAACTTGCTTCTTACATAATAGCATGGGCTCACCTATACTGCTGACTGACAATAGCTGCTGGCCTGTAGTGCTCTTTATAACATTCAGGGTGTTTGGAAGAGGACTAGTTGCTTGGGTGACAGAAATGTTAAGAAAAATGCTAAACACACAGGAGAAAACCCCATTTAGTTTACTGTAAGAGGTCACCTAATCTAGACTCTTTGTTCAGCTTACATATGTTAAACTAAATTAGATTGATTTTCCTTCTGAATTGGGTGGTGGGTTTAAAAACAGTTAAAAAGGTGTAAAGTGTGCCTATAATATAAAATGAGATGCTTTCAAATATCTTGACTTTACTATTCTTCTGCTAGTCATCTAAATTGACTGCCTGTTAAGCACAGATCAATATGATGAATTATGTCAAATGGAGCAGCAATTCTGTCACAAGAAAGCAGCCATTGGTTGCATATTATATGACACATTTTATGGATGTGTTTGGCAAGCTCTGGGAATTCATACTGGATGGATGCAGGAAGGGTACAGAAAACAGCTCTGGGAACCTGTGGAATAAATGTTCGGAACTGAAATACATGACAGCATGAAAGGCAACTCAAGAACGAAATTAGCCTTAAATTGCTTGAGGTGGCTGTTCTGTTCTCCCCACAATTATGGATTTTGTATTCCCACTGTTACTCTCACACTTCAAACTGCAGCCTTCAAGAGATTTGGAGTTCTTCTGTTCTAAGACAATGTCTGAATAGTATCACAACTTTGCATTTAGATATGATTTAAGCAAATACGTTTTCAGGGAATTGGTGAAGCATTCCTAATCTGCTCTCAGGGAAGCTATGCAGTGACTGCACAAGAAAACTTAAATTTATTCCTTTACCCTTGTAGCTGGTTGTTTTAGTGTTTAAGAATGAGCAAGTGGATGATTTTATGTATACTGTTGTTCATGTTTTACTTGTTCTACTGAGAATTATGAGTTACTAAGCAATGTAAAACATGGTATTCTTTATTAACAAGGTGCATTCAGGGAAAAAAAAAAAAAATAGATGCCTGGCTTGACAATAGCTAAGCAAATAATTTTCTGTTCATGCGGGTCACTTAACTGTCTGCCCAAATTGCTAGTCAAACCAAAATCTGTCTGCCTAGAATTAAGGGCATTGCTTGCCACTCTGCAACCATTCTTCTCTTACACATGTAAGCCATGACTTATGATTTAAGGTATAGAAAAAACACTGGTGAGTCAATGGTGGTGATATGCCATGACATAAATCCAAAACACAGGAATCTTTCTCTAGGTAATGTTATTATTCTACAGAGACTCCAATCAATATTTAATAAATACGTTCAAAATGTGTGGCAACTCTAATAATTAACTCACACAGACCCCTTAACAGGTCATTTAAAACCTCTAAACTTTAATCCAGAAAAATTGCCAGAGAACAAAAAGCTGTCTTCACTCTAATGATCAAAAGTAATATAAAAATAATCAGAAAATATCTTAAATTTAAAAAGCAACTGGCAATTCTGACTGTTGTACAAGCACTTGCTTCTCTTCTACTATCTCCTTTTTAGGCTTTAGCTTGATTTATTAAATCTCTTCTATTCCCACATATTTTGTGTGTGAACATTCTGTTGTATTTACTAAATCTTCGTTATTATAAATCTATTCTGAAACAACTTTTAGGCTACTAGCAAAATGCACTTCAGTTTAAAAGTAGGGTGTGGGCTGTCTAATAGTCTTCTAACATTTCCAACAGAACTGTGGAACAAAGACTAAACAGATCTTTATTAGCTGCTAGAATAAACCCTAAGTTATTCTTTAGTTAACAAAAAACAAACAAGTGTCTGAAGAATGAAAAAAAAAAAGAGGGTCAGGACCATTATTTGGCTACACTTAAGTGTAGATTGACGTAAACTGTAAGGGGCTGAAATTGCACTTTCAGTTCTGTTCTTACTAGTGTCTATGAAAAGATAAAATGTTTACATGATGAATGTCCTGGACTGTGTCTAACTGACAATCCAGCCCACAACAATTTTCTATCATTGAAAAATGTTTACATATATATATATATATATATATAAAACAAAACCAAAAAAAACAAACCACTGATGAAAACTAACTTAGATGTGCTAGTTATATTTATTTGTCTCACATTAGTGTCTCAGGGGCTAGTTTCAGACTTGGACTTTAGCATATTTAGCTCTATATGAACAAATACAGGCAAAAGTACTTGTCTCAGTGACCTTTTCACTCTTGTAAACTAGTTTACTGCTGCCTCTGTATGAAACATCTCAAAAAATCAAGAATAACAAAAGTTTTAGAGATTTTACTTTATCACAGCAATTTAATCTGAAACACTTATGTGAGTTTATTACTACTCCTATTCATATTTTTCCAGCCTTTAAAATCTTATACATCTCTTAATGCTAAGAAGGAACAGTCTGTGCACATATGAAACTGGGATTGGATTACAGTCCAGCTTTGACAATTACAAGGCCTGAAATCTTCATTTACGTGAATTCACATGGAGTCAGGGATCAGTTCACACTATCCTCATTGCAGAATCATGATCTTATTAAAGACATGATTAGATATAATTGATTATCTTCTTTCCAGTCTACTTTAACTGCTATTTCTTCATCAAATAATTGAGGAGAATTCTCATTTTGGCAAACTGCTGGTGGGTCAATGTTAAGAAGAAAATAAATGGTCATTAAAGTCAAAGTTTTATTTTTGTAAAAGAAGAAAATCTAATTTTATTAAATAACCTTGTGACAAATGGCTAAAATTGTTATTCAAATTTCCTCATTTTTAGAATTCTGTAAAATTTGAATTTTAAATAATATTTTTTATACCACTGAACCTCTCAGGTTTGAGTTTTTAGGTTTTAACTACTAGAAAGAATTATGAATATAAACAGCAACAAAAAAATGATATTGTATCTGGGATTAAAAGGTACCCAAAAATCCACAAAATCTTTCTAGAAAAAAATGCTTTAAAAATCCTCATCTCCAATCTTTTATAAAAAGCAGTACAGTTAAAACAGTCTAACTGTTTAATTAATCATTCTCAGCTATAGTTAAATATATTTTTAAATTTATTAAATGAATCATTTTCCTTCAAATATCTTAGCAAAAATTCTTCTTGAAAGCAATGCATGCTGCAATATTGCAGTTCAATAAAAAAATAGAAGAGCTTGTCATTTCAAGTACTAGATATAAAACATTAATAAATCAAAAGGCAATATTTTATTACTCTAAGTGTGATTTACATGTACTATAGGTATGTATTATTGATATGTCGTCCACATTTTTCATGCATTTTCTCTATATCAGAAGCAGAATGATCTAAAAATTTAAGCATAAAAAGTGTGAGACAACATATACTTTAAAATACTTTGAAAAAGATAGCAACATAAAACCTTTGTGCAAAATTCACCTGCAGCCCCGATGAGGATCACATAATCTTAAAGCTTGAAGAGTCGCATTTTCTGTATTTCTGTACTGATTTTCCACAATGGCAAATAATTTTCTCACTACTTCCTTTAAGACAATCATCTGAATCTCATGACACTGAAAAGTCCTTAGGCTGCCTTAACCACAGAAAGTAGGCATCTCATACTAGAAAACAAGGGACTTTCTAAACACTGGATGTCAGGGAAAAAAAAAAAAATAAAAAAATTAGACATAGTACAATGTAAAATGGGTGCTAACAGGCTATATGTTTAACAAGGTGCATCCTAGCATGACTTAAAGCTAGCTACACTCAACTAAATTCAACTCACATAACATTCCAGTCACAAAGTACCTTCATTGCTTGAATACTGTATTGTTAAACTCCAGTCAATTTATATATTAAATAACATAAATAAACTTTATATATTAAATAACACCAAAAGTATTTGATGCCATCTGGTGCATTAGTTAAAACACTAACGGTAATTTTGATTTTCATAAAATAGGGGAATATATATATGGTTTCCACAATCAGTATAAATTATACTGAATAACATGCTCAGTTTTTGAATGACTTATATATTTTCTTATTTTCCTAGTGTTCTTCATTATTTGTTACATCTGAATCACCTTTCAAGATTTTTTCAAGATTAGCTAATGATAAAAAAATTACAGTCATTGAGCAGGCAAGGTGAAACAATATATTAAAACCTGTTTCCAAGCAGAAGCATGTAACTTATGCCGGGATGATCTGATGGAAATGAACTTGCTACTGAAAAGTATTCAACAACTGTTCTCAGAGGAAGTACCATATCCCTGCATATGTGTGGAATGGTCCATCCGTTAAAATACAAAACCAGCATCAGCTGTCTACTACTTACTGTTTTAACAACTATTTTACATACCAGCTACAAAAGTAGAAAACAGATTTTCTAGAAACCTGTGAAATTAAACAATAGATATGATTTTGTATACCTTTTACATTTAACATCTCTATGGGGAACTAAAGGGAAGGAATGAAACACTTCTGACTATGCTCCTCATAAAGTCTTCTCAGCAAACAGTGAAACATCATGATTGATGTTAACAAAAATTTCCAATGCATTTGAAAAAGTACCATAAAACCCACAGAGTCATTAAACCATTAAACCATTAGATGATTAACCATTAAAATCAGTTTGATCTCTGTATTGTGTCCAGATTGCAAACCTAACTGGGAACATAGGAAAATGAGGTTACCAGAGGAATAAATTATCTTAATAATGGTGGGGGTGGAGAGGGAAGAGAAAATGAGAAACAGGAATAAGAAAAAAAAAATAAATAGTTGCAGTAGTGAAATAACCCAATATTGAAACATTTTCACATACAAATGCTTGACAGAGTGATAAGGGTTTTGTGAGAAGCTGGGATCTCTGGTCCATCAGTTAGGAAGACATCAGTGATCAATCTACAGGCTTAATTGTCCTCCTTTGGTTTTACTTGTCATTTTGGATTTATTTTACAAAGGCCATCTCAGAAGTAAGAGCATGAAAAGATGATCTCAGCTCATCGCTCACAATTTAGCTTACGGTACAGTCCACTCAGAAACTAATATAAATCAGTGGATCAAGACTCACTGCCTTAGTATATAGAACGTACATGTCAAAGTGTAGACTTCAACATCAATAGTTTTAAAAGAAGGCAAAGACTGCAACCCAAAAGTTACTCACCTTTTTAAAGAATAGTTTTTTGAATTCTGGCATTGACTTTCTTGGACACAGGAAAAGTTTCTACAGCTTCTTACAGAAGCCACCCCTGTAGCCAACCCACTACCAAAAGTTTGCTACATAAACACAATAAACTGCTCCTGCTCTCGGCAATGGGTTAGACTTGATCATCTTAGAAGTGCCTTCTGGCCTCAGTCATCCTGTGTGACTTTTGGAAAGCCACCCATCTGTCAATACATCACTGTTGTTAACCACAAAACAGAATCCTGGGGTGGAAGCTACATGGTAATGTCACTGAAAAAGAAAAGACTGCCAGATGAAAAAACGTCTTTGCTAAAGATGAGAGCTGTAGTTTACCTGCCTTTCTTAGGAATCTCATTGCATTCTTGTATCTTTGTAATTTTGCTCTTTAATGTATAGAAAAAGGTCCTTAATATGGAACAATTATTTATTCAGTTCAGATGTTTTACTCTAAAAAAATTTTAAAAGTAAAAAAAAAAATATAAATATTTTCCCTTGAATCAATTGTATGATTTTTTGTTTGGTGTTTTTGTTTGTTTGTTTGTTTGTTTGTTTTAATATGGATACCTAATATTTTTTTCCTCTCTTTCTCTTTAGAGATCAACTAGACTTTTAGTAGTGTGTTGTGTTTTTTTAGCAAGATAATCTAGAATAATTTTTTTTTCAGAGTCACATCCTTCAAAGCCAGTTCAAATTAGATAGCTGTTAAATTGGGACAATTATATGCTTTATTACTTACTGATTTGAGTAACTTTTACAGTGTGACTGAAAATATTAAATATCAACTTATTTCTGAGATGTCATTTAATAATAATGAATTTTCCAAATCAGAATAAGTAATTTTTAATTAAATAGAATTATATTAATTAATAAAAATTATATTTTTCAATGGCAAATCAACACTAACAAAACTAATAAAACGCTACTAATAAATAATAGAATAATAGAATAATAGAATGGCTTGGGTTGGAAGGAACCTTAAACACTAGGTAGTTAGAACCCTCCCTTTCGTAAGCAGGGTTGTTACCCACTAGATATGATTGTTCAATGTCCCACCCAGCCTGGACTTGAAGACTGACAGGGATGGGGCATCCACAGTTTCTCTGGGCAACATAGTCTACTGTCTCACCACTCTCACAGTAAAGAATTTGATCCTTAGATTTAATCAAAGCCCACTTTCTTTCAGTTTAAAGCTATTACTCCTTGTCCTATTACTACATACCCTTGTGAAAAAGTCCTCTCCAGCTTTCTTATACCCTTCAGGTACTGGAAGGCTGCTTTAAGCTTCCTCCATGGCCTTCTCTTCAAGTTGAACAGCCCCAGCTCTCTCATAGGAGAGATGCTCCATCTGTCTAATCATATTTGTGGCTTTCCTCTGGTTTCACTCCAACAGGTTCTGCTTAGGTAGAGAGCAAAAGAGCTGGATGCAGTTCCCCAGAGGGGTCTCATGAGAGTAGAGTAGAGGAAGAGAGAATCAATTCCTTTGATCCACTGACTATGCTTCTATGATGCAACCTTGTTCACAGTTGGCTTTCTGGGCTGCAAGTATACATTGCCAGGTCATGTCAAGCTTCTTATACACCAATGCCTCCAGGTCTCCCTTCTCAGAGCTGCCCTCAATCTATGTTCTGCCTAGCTTGTATCTGTGCTTGGGATTGCCCAGACTAATGTGTAGGATCTTGTATTTGGCCTTGTTGAACTTCATGAGGTTTGCACAGGGACACCCCTCAAAGCTGTCAAGGTCCCTTTAGATGCCATCCTTCCCTCCAGTGTGTCAACCACACTACACAACTCAGTGTCCTTGACAAACTTGCTGAGGGTGCACTCAATCCCACTGGACATGTCTCTGACAAAGAAATTAAACAACACCAGACCCAATACCGACCCCTGACGGACACCACTCGTCACTGGTCTATGGGAGCACAAAATTATGCAGAGTGGAAGAAGAACATGAAGTAGATTGGCGTGACTGAAGGACCAAGAAAGAGAACAACTGGAGCGAGCTATTCCAGACAAGAAATAGATGTTAATACTGTGTTGAGTTGTTAAGGTTCCGTATTGTGAATGTTTGTGAGTGTAAAGTTGAATAACCTTATATTATTCAAAATGGAATCCCTGGTTCCTCCTCATGTTTTCCCCCCTCCCTGATTGACTGGAATTTGCCTCAGTGGAGTTTGCCCTTATATGGTTATCTCCTCCCTTATTTTCCTTTTGTGGTTATGATCCTTCCCTGTTCTTCCGTCTACGTGGAACGATTTGCATGCTCCTCCCAGGTTACACCTCAGTTCTAGAAAGTTCCTTAACAACCCTATTTAAGCTGAAGCCCACTTCAATAAAGTTACCATTCCTGCTTTACCCATATGCGGAGTGAGCCTCTCCTTCACACCCTTCAGAATTGGGTCAAATCTCCACTTGGATGTCAAGCTGTTGGCCACAACTGTTTGAGTGGGATCATGCAGCCAATCCTTTGTCCATTAAGTTGTCCATCTGTCAAATTCATGCCTCTCCAGGACAGAAGAAAGGATATGATGTGGGACAGTGTCAAATGCTTTACACAAGTTTAGGTTGATGATGTCAGTCACTCTTCTGTCATCCACCAACACTGTAACTGCACTGTCAAAGATCAGGCATGACTTAGTGATACCATATTGGTGGTCACCAGGTATCACCTTATTTTTCATGTTCTTTAGCACACTTTTCAGGATGATCTCCTCAATCATCTTGCCAGACACTGAGGTGAGACTGGGTGGCTGGTAGTTCCTTGGGTCTTCCTTTCTACCCTTTTTAAAAAGAGGGACTAAAATTTCTGTTTTCCAGATATATAGTTGGATATTTTGGAGGAAGGAGTGTACTGGGTAACAGAACATTATGTGTATATACACTAGAGTCTAAATTCTGCTTTTTTCATTCTGCACAAATGGCGATGCATGATTAAAACAAACAAAAAAGACGAAATTCATAAACATACAGTCTTTTTTATTACCTTTGAAAGCAAAATGGATAGAAAGCAAGCCTATGTGTTTACATATATATACTATAAAACAATCAAAGCAAAAATTTTGCCTATTTTCTGTTTTAAGTTTTAGACCTTTTCCTGCAATCACATATTAATGAAAATAAATTATATAAGCAGATTCTCAGTAAGTTTTCTTCTGTAAATAATAGCACTCATGCTTTCTGAAACTGAGTACTTATTAGCAGAAAGTTTTTAACTTGCAATATATCAAATGATTCTTATGGTTTAAAACATGAATTGCAGTATTCTTGATTGTGCCTGACTGCTAAAAATGTCATGTGTCTGTGAATTTTTATTATTAAAAATTAACTAGAACTCTGTAACTTGAATGTCAAAACTTTTTTTTTTTTCTACCACAACATTGCATCTAAAATACAAATATTGTATTTCAGTAATACACTCCCAAGAAAATGACTTCTGTTGTTTGCAGTACTCTGCATAAAGACCTATATTTACTACAAACCACGTAAAAGAGAAAGTTCCTTAAATACTTTACCACGTAAAAGAGAAAGTTCATTAAAGGAAGCTGGTGAGGCATTTTGGCGGTTCTTTATTTTATCAACTTCTTCACATCATCCTTGAAAGAACTAAACAGATACCTCTGGCCAAGTCTCCAGTGTCATGCAGGTATTTATTCAGTCCATTACACTTATATTATTTTAAACAGAGACAGACTTGAAATAACTAAACAGATACCTCTGGCCAAGTCTCTAGTTTCATGCAGATATTTATTCAATCCATTACACTTATATTATTTTAACCAGAGACAGGCTTATCATAGTAGAGCTCAGCAAAAGGGTGAGAGGCAATAGGCAAAAACTGAAATACAGGAAATTCTAGTCAAACATTAAAAGAAAACCCTCTTTTACTGCAAGTGTTTTCAAACACTCCAAAAGAGGTTGTGAACTTCTCCTATTATTGATAGTAAGAAGAAGACACTTCTGGGGGCATCAAAGACAGATTACATAAATTGTTCCATTTTAGGATGAGGAGGATTGTTCTCTGACAGGGACTCTTGCTCCAATTTTTAGTTACAGTTACAGTAAGTGATACCACTGAAATAATTCAGAACATGAAGTTGCATATTCTGTCAGGAGTGAAACCACAAAAGGAATGTTTCTTATTATCTGCTCAAATCACTAGGCACAGCAGCATGCACAAGAGGAGCATAAGAATACCATCAGGGTATTTTCAAAGGCTTGTGTAACCCATAATCCTGCCTCCAGGTTTGTCACAAAAAGGTGCCTAGGGAGGAATGTAAGACTAGGAAAAAAAAATCTGTATTACTTCCCCTTAGATGTATATGTTTCAAATATTTTCATTTTTGTGATTTCTTGAGCTGACTTTTCAGTCAAGTCTCTCACTTCCTCATGAATTTCTTATTCATAATGTTTTCCAGGCTGTCTTTTAAGCTCTGTAGGTCAGCATTCCTTGCCAAGGGAACAAAATAAACTATTCATTGTCTTTTTTTTCTTTCTTTTTTTTTTTTTTTTTTTTTTTTAATAATCATGTACACATAAAACTTAAAAAAAAAAAAAAGTGCAAGAGAAGCAATTAAAACCTAACAAAATCAGTTTTTATTGAGAAAGGAAAAGTACAAGGAATTTTTTTAAAGAATTTTTACTCTTTTCTCTTCCTTACTAGAAGCTCAAAATTCCTGCAATCTAAAGCTGCATAAGCTGTATCAGTAATATATATATATATATGCTTTGAATCACCTGCAGTCAAAGGAAAATACCACCCTCTTATTCATTGAAAGCTCATAATTTCTGAGGGAAGAAATGTATTCTTTTGCTGGTATTTCCCTTCCTTATTATCTTTGAGCTCTAAGGTATTATGATAGTGTTCTTCCAGTTTCCATAGTCTGTACTCTCACTAAAGACTAAGACTCCCAGTTATTATATCATGTGTAATTTCTCTTCCTTCCTTCCTTCCAGGAAAAAACCCACCTTTCCTGTGTAAAGCACTAGTTATTATTTATGATATGGTCATATGGTCATATGAAAGTGATTGATCCAGTATTATCAGCCTATCAACTCTATTTAGACTATGGTCTAAAACTTTTTGGAATTTTTCACATACTCAACATCTGCAAAAATTTACACAGGCGTTGACAGGGATTTAAAGCAGTGAAAGGGACAGTTGCCACACAGAGAAGTTACACTGGGTCATGGTAAAGATTTTCCACATGACTAATAATAAAATGATGTGTAATACATAGAATTCCTGCTGCTTTGTTCACTTAAATACCTTAGAATGGGATAAAGTTGCATTTGGTAACACCTAGGGGCAAAACTTGCGGAATTACAAAAAAGGACAGAATTGTACAAGTCTCACCAATTCTTGAAATGAGGAAGACCAAAGGTTGGCTCAACACATCTTAATGCACAGGATAAGAAGACCAGATTAATCACAAGCTGTGACCTAACCATGCCATTGAGTGACCAACTGCAGACTGGAGGATGTACCTGTTGTCAGACTGAGTTTCTTCCCTTAGAGAAACCAAGAACTATTTATGTTCTCTGCTTTCAGTGGTTTATATTTAATGATTTTTAAAGATGGCAAAAGCTCCTAATAGCATCGACTATTAAATTTCTTGATTAAACTGAGAATATCCAAAGTTGTTTCACCCACAACTTGCCCTTATATTTGGTTTCAAGGCAAACTAGTATTAATTATATGCCAATTAAAGGCAGGGACTGTTGTAAGGTCTTCTGGAAACCTTCTATTCTCCAGGTTGAACAAACCCATCTCTCCCAGCTGCACTTCATAGGAAAGATGCTCCAGCTTTTTGATCACCTTCATGGCCCTCATCTGGACTTATTCCAACAGGTCCACATCTTATGTTGGGGGCCACAGAGTTGAACACAGTACTTCAGATGGGGTGTCACAAGAGCAGAGGAGAGGACAGAATCACTTCTCTTGACCTGCTGGCCACACCTCTCTTGATGCAGCCGAGGATGCAGTTGGCTTTCTGGTATACAACAACACATTGCCAAGTCATACTGCGTTTACTGTCACCCCCCCACCCCAAGTGCTTGTCCCCAGGGTTAGTCTTGATCCATTCTCCTCCCAGACTGTACTTGTGCTTGGGATTACCCCAACCTAGATGCAGGATCTTGCATTAGGCCTTGTTAAATTTCATGAGGTTTTGCATGCTGACTTGTCAAGAAGTATTGTTCATGCATATTCTTGGATAAAACTGCAAAAGAAGGGGTAGGAAAAAAATGAGGGGAAGGTGACATGATTCTGAAGCCTGTGGGAATCATTTCAGCTAGTGGCAACCTGACATAACAGTATTAAGGTTTGAAGACGCATGCCTATAAGTCAAACAGCATGAGAAAATTGGAGAACTACAGAGGCTTTGGAAAAGCCACACCAGATTGTGTGAAAGGTTGCAAAACTTGAAGGAAAGGCAGACTACAGAACTGCACATGAAAACCCTTGAGTTTAAGACAGCTTAAGACATTTAAAGCTCCCTGGAAAGAAAAAAAGACCATAGGTGCCTGAACTTGAACTTACCTAACCAAGAAAATGCACTCATTTCTGAAGACCAAGATACCTCCCTCTTCTTCCATCCTAAGTTGTGTTGCTTAGGGTTTCATAAATTCAGTTTCATGAGTAGAAGTTCAACTAAGATTTTCTTAAGTTTATAGAAAATGTAAACTTTTTCTGCTCTTTGGCTTGGAGCAAAGACAAAGATGAAAGACATCTTATGAATAATAATGGTAATTTCCAGAAGCATTTTATTTTTCGTATGCTGACTGCAAGAAACTTAGCAGCATAAGAGATTTATTTGCTTAATGGGGTAGGCAGACATTGAGCAGGATTTGTCAACAGTTCTGTGTTATCTAAAGTTTGAGATTAGATTGTCCAGTAATATATTTATAAGTTGATATGCATAAACCAATATATATATATATATATGTTGATACAAATCTTCAAAGAGAGTGGTCTTGGTTTATTAAATGTTGTTTTTAACAGACAAATTCTTAACATTCTAAAAAGTTTTGAAAGTTCCATTCAGAAACATTTTTATGAAAAGAAAATGATGTAGAAATAAAGTATTTATTTAGACAGAGAAACAGATATACAGCAAGTCCTTATTAACTGTTGAAGTAAGGACAAAAAAGAAAATAATTATGGAAAATATATTGAGGATACTGAATTTTTCTTTTTTTTTTTCCTAAAATATGAGAAGGAATTTTTAATGTATTCTGTTAATCCTGAGCTATTGGCCAACTTTTTGAAATACTTTTTGAGGATGTTTTGTTCCATTTACCTCAGATAAACTTTTGAAGAAGCAGGCTCAGTAATGAGTAGATGCAGCACTCAACACATAAGTTGCAAGCTAAAAAGAGTACCTGACTCTTCTTGTTTTTCATACAGAGATGAATAAGATATTTACCGCATTGGTGCACTGTACTAGAAATATAACTTCCACAATTCTCCCCAGCAGAAAAGGAGCAGTCTCACAGGGCTGATGTGTAACTGGAAAAGTAAGCAAAAAGAACTGAGAGTACACTACTATATTCAACCCTGGATTCATGAGTAGAGACTCAATAATGGAAGGCAGGACCTCTCCCAGTTTCAGGTGTGCATGTATAATATCATATCCTTCTTCAAGCACTAGTGAGTTCTCATTTTTTTCATCTTCCACCTCAGTCAGCTGGTGATCAGATTCTGACACCAATACATATGATGAACTGCACAGTGCAGAAAGGGACTCAAAATCAGTGGAAATAATAGCAGGTGAGAAGGTTGCTAGAAAAGTATAAAGCAGAGTTTTACTTTTAAAAATAGTTAGTGAGGCACCTGGATTACATAATTTTGCATGAGAAGTAAAAACCCACTACAGTCAACCACTGACTTAAGCAAGACTGTTGATTTAGTATCTTTGTGGACTCAAAAATCTTGCTTTTTTTTATCATGAAGAATGAATTAACTATTTGGCGACAGAATTATACAAAGTGACACAGCTATTCTTATCATAATTCCAAAATAAACTTTCATTGAACAAGTTAAGAAAACTTGAATATGTGTTTGCTAAATTACTGCTCTGTGAGCCACTCTTACCATGGTTTCCAAAGAACAGATTCAAAGCACTACTATGCATCCACTACCAAGCAAGCAGAAAATTAATAAGCATGGGACAAAATGTGTTTGTGTGTCAGCAAAGACATAACACATACAGTTACTTTTAGAAGTATCAAAATAGCAGGGAATTATATATGCTTATTATGTATAGATACAACATGTATGGGTTTCTTTGTCTTTGACCAGATTGCAAGGATCATTGTCTTGGAAGGAAAGGAGAACTAAAAATATTTCATGTTGGTTGTATCTTCCGTTAATAAATGGAGGGCAATTTCTCTCTATAACATCTCAAAAAGGACTGTATTGTTTCTCAGAAACTATAGTTTGCTTATGACCTGAAAGCATAATCATATTAAAGTTTAAAATATAAGGAATATATCAGATGTGGTCAGCTGTATAGAACACTATATTTTTAAAATCAGCTCAGGTGTACTAATTTACACTTTGAAATTTGACCTTCTGTCTTTGGAACAGAGGTGACACAAAGTATAAATCCTGAAGAGGCGTAGCATAGTTTTCTGATAAAACAGTCTTCTAATAACATTTAGGCTGAAAAAGAAATATGCTGTAGTCCTCTCTCTGTTGCAAAATCAAGTCACTTAATCTCCTTGGTTGAGATTCACTTCCATTCTGCAACAGATTTATGCACCCTCTGAGACTGAGCCTGAGGAAGTTAGTGATGCACACACCTGAGTGAATTTAGTCTCTTACCGAGTTCCTTGTCTGAAAATCTGGAATAACAGCTTTTTTTGCCTACAAGAGGTAGATGTATTTTAATAATATTCTTCGTCCTTCACGTTTTGCAGATGTGGAGACTGTATTGAGAACATTGGGTAAGGTTTGTAGCAGTTCTGCTCCAAAATCATGTGAATCATTTCATATAACTGATTCATTTATTTTGATGTGAATTGTAGCAGAAAGTACTGCTTAATTGAAGTTATTTTATCTTGAGCCTGAACATTTCAAATCTTTGACTATGCATACAAGTATGCTTCTCAAAGCATTTTTAGTAATAAACTTTTATTAATGAAATCTTCAACATTGTGCAGCATTGTGCAGCTAACAAAATGCAACAGCTTTTGTGAACACTTTCCAGGCCGAATTGATACAATTTTGTGTTTCTGTCTTCATGCTGAAGCATTGCTTGAACTGTTGTGGTTTGCTGAACTTTAAATATTCCTTGTCTTCTCTGAGAACAATTCAAGGCCATCAGATTATGTGGCAGCCATTCATTTTCCAACAAAGCTCATGGCTCAGTCACAGGGATGGAAGATTTAGCACAAGAAACACTCCCAACATTCTTTAGAAGTACGAGCAGCCCACTGCTGATATTACCCTGAAATGAATGTGCTGTCTTTCTTTATTCATTATTCACTCCTTTTCCTTTTAACTAAAATCAGTTTGAGGTGGGGTGTGTGGGGAGAATAATAAAAAGAAAGACAGTCTTCCCTTGATAGTCTTATTTCATCACTGACAGACTTTGATTCACACCTTTGTGTTGCGAAGTCTGTTATTTTCCATTTGACTTTAACAGGATTTTTGCAATAACCTTATTAAGAATCCTTCTGAATTCTAAACTCTTGACTTAAAGCCTCTAATGGAATTGAATTCTGTAATCTGATTTTTCACACAACAAACCTATATTTGTTCTGTATTTGTTAATATTCAAGTTATTAAATTATTCCTTTGCTTTCAATATTTCAGAATATTTCCCCATCTACTAAACCTGGAACCCCTATATTCAGTCTTTATTGTATTACTGTACTGACTTCATAGATTCAGAGCAAAAGTTAGGTTCCACTGTTGCCATCTCTGGGAAATTAATTTCCCTCAGTCTCTCATTGTCCTATTGCATCTGAAAAGAATCAAAATAATTTAGGCAAATAACCTTGATCTCAAAACAGTGGCACTGCTGTGGATAGATGCATGTAATTGAAAAGTACTAGTAAAATCATAGTCTGTTACATGTGCACGCACCGACGTTCACACAAACATACACATACACACGGAAACACTTTCAGTGAACCACTACACTGCAGAATGAATTTACAATGACCATAAAAAAGAATGTATGCACAATCAGGTCATTGAACAAGAACATACCTGAATACCCTTGGGCTACCAGAAAGTCATTTCTGGGAAACCCTATCAAGATAAAGCTTCTTTTTAAAAAAAAAAAAAAAAATAAAATGGTTGGTACACATCTGAGAAATGTGAGTTGTACTGTCAAGGAATTATATCTTCCTGGATGCTGAAGTCAAGGAGTCACATAAGGAAATAAGTCACATAAGGAAATAATATCAGAGAAGCATATCTTGGAGGATGCAGAATAAAAATAGGAACCTAGTTTGGAAAAATCTCTCAACCACTGTACTAGGATTGCTCAAAATGAACAAATATACAATGTCTCTCATATAAGTAATATATTATTATATACAATAATATATACATGCAATAAGTATAAAATTATTATACAGTATATTAATAATATAAAAATATAATCTTATAAGTATATATTTTGGGTTTCCACAACTGATGGCATAGATCATGTTGTCCTTAGATTGCCATTATGAGATTGCAACATAAACTGTTAGCTGTCTGGGCTCTGCTGCTTCAAGATAGATTAAGCAGAACTAATCATTAATGTTTTCCTGCAATTTTACATCTGTGTTATCTCAAAGGAAATACATGTCTATTACTTGCTTTCCATATATTACTGTACCATTGACACTTGGTTGTATTTTTGTCCAGTTTTCTTTACCTCATATCTAGCCTTGCAAAATCTCCAGTCTGTCAGTCTTTCTCTTGCAATCTGGGGTCCAAAAGAAATTCAAGAAGTAGTCTAAAAAGTGCTAAGCAGTGGGGAATAATCACTTCTCTTGACCTTCTGGCTGTGTTCTTGCTAATGCAGCCCAGCACACAGTTAGACATGACTGTGAGGTCGTTGCCCAGACAATATAGAAATATGGTATTGTTCCATCCCCAGTGAAGAACCTGGCATTCACTTTTGTTGGACTTCATGAGTCTCATCTTGCTTCATTTCTGCAGCTTGTAGGGGTCCCTACATGGCATTTCTGGTACACAACATATTGTTCCTTTGTGCCAGTCTGCCTGGCCCACTTAATTCATCTTTATGCTATTCAGAACAAAGAGACAACATATAATAAATAATCATTGCTTCCTAGACTGCAAGACAATTTAAATGTGAACTAGAGCTTCACTTTACAAGGACTATAGGTAGAAGGGAGGAACTGCCGGGAAGTCACCACTGTAATAGGGGATAACTAGATCACTTACTGATTTACATCTCTGTCCGTGCTGAAACCTGCTGCATCAGAGCAGAGAACAGAGTACAAAACCTAACCCTGATTTAGGATATCTATACATACTCTTTTTGAGCAGGAAATCTGTTTAGGAACTCGAAGAAGTGTAATAAACAAGTTTGCCTTGTGTGACTCTAGAAGTATAATAAACACGTTCCCAAATAAGGTACTAGTCACCCTTTTTACAAGAATTTTTTTTCAGGGTAATATTATGCATGGGAATAAGCAGTTGAACGCTGCATAATTTGTACATCTCCAAGAGCAAGTGCAAGCAAGTAGTTATAATCAGTAATAAAATGCTACATACATTTCCTATACCTCCAGCTCAATCTTTTCTTGCCTGTCAAAAGGGATCAATTTACATTTCAAATAGTAAGCTTAGCTTGCTTCCCGCAGCTCCTGGCAGAGGCAGCAAATTTTCAGTCTGAATTAATGGAAGTGACAAAGAAACAAATGCCATTTTATCACTTTTTAAGCCAGTGAGTCAAGGATCATCCCTACCATATGAAACTTTTACAGATATCTTTATTGCTAAGGTATGCTTTACCATCAAATAGTTTACATTGAAAGGATATAGCTAATTTTGCATACCAGATACTAGAGTCTTCACTAATTCCTGCAGTTTTAGTGCTACAATTTTAATCCTAAAAGCAAGCAATCAGTCAACAGGAAATAGCTGAAGCTGTGTATTTAAAATGATGTTGGCACCTTCCTCAAGATACACACAGAGTTCAGAGCCTACACTAGGCTTAGTACTTGGACAGATTGATTCCCCAAACTGTCATCCTTCCTAACATTTGTTCAGCTTTATTGACATCAGTGACCTTGGACAGATCCTTAATTAGGCATTAATTAGATTTGCTCTGAGGAGAATAAAATGATTCCATATTAAAATTGTAAGCAATAGTCTCACTATGCTAAGGCTCTAAAGGCTGGCAAACCCAGTTAAGAGGAACAGATGTTTGGAGCAGAAGAATCTGAGAAAATTAAAAAAAAGAAAAAAAAAGTATCTGGGGAAAGTGGGCCACAGGTTTATTTCATTTTTAAAAATATCTTGTCACCTCATGTGTCACTGTAATGTTGCCTTTCTAAAAGAAGATCCTTCAAACACTGTTGGTTTTTTTTTTAAGCTAGGTACTCACTTTCTTGTGACCCTAATCTATGTTAGAGTTTCAGTAAGGAGCTACTTTCTGCAACTGGGGCACAGGAGGATAAGACAGCACTGTCTGGAGAGACACTCTTCTTTAGCAACATTTGAATTCAAGATCTCTCAACTTTCTTTCCCCTGTGCCACAAACCACACAGTGTATTTTATGAAACTAGTTGAATGACAGAAATATAGGTAGAAGATACAGCACAGTATAAAAATTATGTAATATAGATGTGATATATGATTCCTAATATAAATTGTATAACATATAATATTCAATACAAAATATAATTTGAATATAATTTATACATTGTGATTTCTTATATTTTTAATCATAACATCAGGACTCTATTTAACATTTTTCAGACAGTTCTGTCTTTTTCCATGTGCTTATATTGCTTTCATTGAATGAGAAAGGAAATTTGATTTAGCATTGCAAAGTACCACTCACTTCTATTGTCATCACTGAGCTAACTGTATTGTGCAGTTCACAGTAAAAGAAAAATATTTTTGTGTTTTTGTTGACCTCATACTTTCACAAACTTCATCCCCATTTCTTCATCTCTCACTCAAATAGGATATATTCTATCCACTGAAAGCAAAGGAAAAGTGATCACAGCATTGTGGACAACCAAAACGAAATAAAATATGAAGACATAAGCCACAGAATCCCTCATCATTTTGGACTGCACATATACAAATATACCCGCCTTCCACGGAGTTAGCTAGCCAAGATAAGAACGAACTACAGATTCCACAGAAAAACTGGTATCAGAGGAAAATGTATCCTCCACTCCATCTCAAGAGGTCTTCAATAGTGAAAAACTCAAGGACCTCTGAAGTGTGTTGAATAGTGGTATCCACTGTGGCTTGTCTTTTCATAAAAAGAAAGACAGAATATGCCTTTATACAATTTAATTTCTCCTCAGAGTTATAATTCTAAAAGCTTGAGCTAGAATTTGATTGGAATCACTGTAACTTTATTAATGCCACTGGTATCTGAAATAGATATATTTTATAACATAACAAGATGATATATTTTATTATAAAATCCTTGTAATTTTAAATACACGTACATTCAGTCTCCACTCGTTTGTTCTTTAAGTGTGTTTTCTGGAAGACTTTTTTAAGAACCTAGGAAATGCTATGTTATTTGACTAGACGTCTGTCTAAATCCACACTTTAAAAGTAGAGTACTCTTTCACTTGTAATCATCATGATATGAACCCTATCAAGTTTAGAAAGCACTTTTACAGGCAGGTAAGAAGTAATTTAGCCTCATAAGGAGTCTCCTCTTTGGGCAGTCAAACGGCTGTCTTATGCTTTAAAGAACAGCTTTCAACTTTAAAAACTTTATAAAATATTACTTTACTCTCAAAAAAGGTTTAATTGTCTTTAAATCCTCATAACTTCCTTGTCTCACTGGTGCCTTCTGGCAATAGAAACTGCTGATTAGTTATGCATTTAGAAAAACAACTCTCTTCTTTTATCTGTCTCTGAGCAAGTCAATTGCACCACAGCAATCAAGATCTGAGTCTCCTTTCTCTTCTACTTTCTTCATATTGTGCACTGCATTTTCACTGAACACAAAAGATGTAATGCAGCGGGAAAGTAAGCGTCAGTCCAACAATGACAAAAGCATAAATTACAGCCTCACTAAGAAATGGTAACAGAGATGAAAGAATTCTTTGTGGGCCACAATCCAAAGACAGTGGTGCTGTCTGTTATTATAGCTAACAATTTAAATGCAGCAGGGAATCCTTTGGGCATATTACTCTACTCACCTAACTGACAAGAATCCCCTTTGACATCAACACTGTTTTCTCATCTATTTCCTGTGGCCTAACAGCACTATCTTTACCTTGTGTGAAAGTGATACCACCGACCTCATTTTGCTCAGTGAAAGTGTAGGACATCCTGCTATCTACCCTCCCAATGAAGATTGGTTCCTTCACCATAAAAGAGCACTGAGCCTCATGTTGTAGATACAGTGTAGTTCCTGAGTGAGAGAGACTACAGGAGAGGAGTCTTTAATTTGCCTTCTAGGTCTCTTCATATAGCTAAAAAAGAAAGGGAAAAAAAAAAAAAAAAAGGAGTTACTCTTCCACATTACTCTTTCTGACTGGGCATCAATATAAGAAAACCACAAGATATATGGAAATGAAAAAAATTATTTAAATGCTCCAGAAATAAAACTGAGTTAATCATTACAAAGTGCAATATATTTTGAACATATGTGAATACTTTGAATGTCACAAAGGACGAGGAGCGAAAGAATATGAAGATTTGAAATAGTCTGAAACAACCTGTCTTCCTATCAAGACA
>JAWWLT010000001.1:96604509-96641721 GCA_035040995.1 Premnoplex brunnescens | reverse complement strand
ATTGTAATTCTGACTTATAATCTCTCTTGTGGTGGGTCCATTTCTCCTGCCGGTTTACTTTTAAACCAGCACACTCAATAAGTAACTAATACAATCAATTCTCACCAACACTCCCCTTAAGAGAAGCAGGTCCTTCCCCTCCAGACGGCTGGGACAGCAGTTTCTCCGACAGGCCTTGGCTCAAGAGATAAGAGCTCGGCCAACATAGAGAGACCTGATGTCCTCCAAGCACATGAAGGGAAGAGAGAGACAGGGAGGAAACTATCCATCTTATATACCCCAGATTACGAGAAGGAAATGGTGTGGAATACTTCCTTAGTTATCATCTGGTAACCAAGGAAGGCCTAAACCAAAACCAAGAAAACTAAACCACCACACCGTTCTTTGACTTTCTGATGCTATGAGGATCTGGATGCTAGGGATTTCAGTGGACTGAGACCAGACACCACAGTGAGATGGGTGTACAGGATTCCTGGGATGGTGATACCAGCAGTTGGAGCCAGTGGAGTCTCAGGGACTGAATCATCTGAATCAGGTGGGGGACTTGGTCTCAGCTGCTGGGTTAAAGTCATGTGTGTTCTGAAAATCAGTGACAGAGTGACCAGGTGACAGAGGGCTTGACTGCCACATGCTTGGTGCTGTCTGCTGGGATTGGAGGGAAGTGTCTGTATCTTTCCTAACACAGGGGCACCAGTCAGGCAGCAAGGTTATGCCAGTATTTAGGAGGACCCATGAGTTTGGGACAGCTGTTGGTGAGCACCAGGAGGTGAGCACCTGCATGTGGGGTAGGTAAGGGGTTGCAAGATTCAGGAATAGGTACCAGATGGACAGAAGGGCAATATCAGTGCTCAAGGGATCCATGAATGTGCATGTGTTTTTGTCTCTGAAGAGTGGCAGGTGCGTGCATGTGTGCACGTGCATGCATATTTGCACTAGTGACCTTTGATCCTAATCAACCAGCTAAGAGACAGTTGTCAGTCTGCACTTGTGTGTGTATGAGCACTGCATCTGGGTGCTGTTAATCTGGGTGCCTTGTCTGTGGCAGTATGTGTAATCAGACCTGTGTGCCTGTGGGTGTACACGTGTCTGTGTATGTGTCCTTGTGATACATGCTCTGCTCTATTACTGACTGAACCTGCAAACGGGAGAGTGGCAGCCATGTCTCCCAGCCTGGACAGAGACTGTGGTTCCCTGGCATGATGAAATCCCAGCCTTGGAGTTGCTGGTGTGTGTCAGTTTACATCAGTCCTTAGCACAGAGAAATGGGAAAAAAAAAAAAAAAAAAGTACTGGTTAAATCATGCTTTTGCTATTCTTTGAAGAGTTTAAACATAGGGGAAATGTGCAACAAATTATCTGATAAGTGAAGGAATTAAGTTAATAAACATGGATGTGAGCATCAGACCTCAGCTGCTGTCTCAGAGACATCATCACAGAATCATAGAACCTTAAAATCATAAAATGGTTTATGACAAAAGGGATCTTAAAGATTATCTGGTTTCAACCTCTCTGCATAGGCAGGGACACCTTCTGCTAGACCAGATTGTTCATGGCCCCATCCAATCTGGACTTGAACATTTCCAGGTATGGAGAATCCATAGCTTCTCTGGGCAACTTCTTCCAGAACCTCACCACACTCACAGTAAAGAATTTCTTCCAAATAACCAATTTAAACCCAGCGTTTTTCAGTTTAAAGCCATCACACCTTATTCTATCACTGCATACCCTTGCAGGAAGTCCTTCTCCAGCTCTTCTGTAGACTCTTCAGGTACTGAAAGGCCACAAGGGTCACTCTGGAGCCTTCTTTTCTCCACTGTGAGCAGCCCTAATTCTCTCAGCCTTTCCTCACAGGGTGGATGCTTCACCTCTCTAATCACCTTCATAGCTGCCTTGAATCCACAGATTTGCTCTGATGGTGTTATACCTTATATTTTCCCCAGAAATTCCCACACTCTCCAACAGTACTTGTATTTACCTACCATGGCTTATGTGGTCTCTGCAGTTATTTTTCCCCGCTATGTGTTTCTTGCCCAATTTTTTTTTTTTTTTCCCCTGGCAGCAATATAAGAGGAAACACATAATATCTTCCTTAGAAAGTAAAAAACAGAAGGTGGATCCCCATACTTTTACTTCTAAGTTTTTATGTATTTATATTTTGAATTGTGTTGAAATGGAAGAAAGTTGTAGGAACTCCAGAACAAATTCACATTCAGTATGCCTTTCTGTATCTTGACTAAAATGTCCTCAATTCCTTTCTAACCAGTTAAAAAATGACTGTGTTGTGTCCTTTCCACAGGATGTAGACAGACTTGAAGTACACAGTAGAAATGTGAGTGAATCATCTGAGGGATATGACTATAAACAAGTAGAGACAATGCATGGAAGTCATGGTACAAGATGTACCCATTACTGTTTTCTCTAGGTGATGCTTTAAAAAGCTAGCTGTTTACTGTCATGGCCTTGTCTTGATTGAACAACAACAAAAAATCAGGTATTTTACATTAAGAGTGCTTCAATCAAGAAACATGACAAGGTTGGCATTTAAAAAGTGAATGATGTGACAGTCAGAACAAGATACATCTTACAACTACATCAGTGGATTTAAAAATTTACAAGAAGTCTGAAGCAGGTGATGAGCAGGTGGTGTTTTCAATGTGAAACTCTTCCAAAGCTATCACTCATGTGACAAAAATACATTCTTTCATATCTGACAGGTTTTATATCCAGTACTGCTTGAAAGCAGGAAAAGATCTGATCAAATATCATGCAACAGGTCAAATCTAAGTGAACATACCTCTAGATGTTTACCATGCTTAACTGTCAAGACTGTGTTTATCTGTAGACAAAGTGAATTTTAGGTTTCATTTTGTGTTTATGAGTCTTGATGTCAGCTGATATAGAGTTAATTTCTCCTCAGTAGCTGGTACAATGCTGTGTTTTGTATTCAGACTGATAAAAATATTGATAACACACTGATGTTTTGTTTTTTTCTAAATTGTGTTTATTCTAAGTCAAGGACTTCTCTTTTTTTGTGTCTCATGCTCTGCCAGTAAGGAGGTACACAAAAGAAAACTAGAACAGACCATAGCCAACACAGATGACTATAACTGACCAAAGGGATATTCCACACCATAGAAGTCATGCCCAGTTATATAAACTGGAAGAGTTACGTAGAATGGGGCTAATCTGTATTTGGGAACAGGGTCTGGTGTTGGTCAGTGAGTGGTGAGCAACTGTGTTGTGTATAATTTGTTTTTCTATTATTATATTATTATTGTTGTTGTTGTTGTTGTCATTGTTGTCACTAGGTAAAGCAATAGCTATATTGAGGAGAATATCACTTAAGACTGGAATCTATAAAACAGGGAGAATATTGATTGAGGAATTTAAGATGTTTAAGGCCTTAAAAATGCTGTAAAATGAGCAAGAATGATAAAGTGAATGGGAAATAGTAATGAAAACTGTATATCATAACAGCATCAAAACAGAGACCATAATTCTGTTGTGGAAGAAGTAATCAGATCCTTTCTGAAAGGTGTGCTACATGACACATCAGATCAGTAACAATTACTTGTATTAAGCCTGTTAAGCTAAAGATGTCAGTATGACAGGAGGATATAACTGGAGAATATTAAAAAATGAGACATTTGAGAACTTACATGGGTCTTGAAAAACCTATGAGCAAACAAGGGTGGATACATATGGGAAGAAGTCACATAAACAAAGACCTATTATTCCAGACAAAATATTCCAAAATATTTAGAAACTACTTTTGAAAGAAAATAATGTAGACAAAAATAAGCGGGGAAAAAAACCCAAACTGCACAAAATTTTATGTGACTTTCAAAATCAAAGTTCTTGTTAGTTTTAAAACTTAGTTCATTATCTAGACAAGAATGAATAGTATTAGGCAAACATTTAATGTGCTTCTTCATGGAAAATTCTGTCTGTGAATGTAGGCATTGGCACAGCAATGTAACATGCTATGAAAATTTAGGAACTTGAAATTACCATGATTTCTGTTGGAAGAATACCAGGCTAGGAGAAAATATCTCCTGGACATTTTCAAGTATCTATTTTTGGTCACATCTTGCTTAATATTTCCTTACTGACTTAATATTAACAGCAAGAATTTAATTTTCTTCATGGCATAAGTTTGGGAGATACTATTAAAACAGAGGAAGACTCAAATGTTACATAGAAATACTACAATGGATCTAAAAAAACTGGAATAATATGCTGTTTTATACACATGAAGAACTATATGAAATCATGCATCTTGGAGATTGTTACACTGGATTAATTTTTACTGTAGAATTTCTCAATGTGGCCTTCAGAGAATAAGGAGAATTAGCTGGGTCACATATCTACCTAATATCAGAAGGATTTCTTCTTTTTTTCATATCCAAGTCATCTCTTAGCTGATTGGTACTTGGAAGAGCAAAGTTTCATGTCTCTGATCCGTAAATACCTGCCAACATCAAGTGATCATTGTCTATATCATTTGCATAAATGTCTAAAACTCCTTTGAATTACAGTGACATGAAGCTGGGTTATGTTTCAGCACTGATGTGAATGATACACTTTACAACAGTATTTTAGGGCATGCAAAGTGGAGGAGAAGAGAGACAGAGCAGTTTCACGCCCTTGTCTCTCCATGAATATTATTATGTTTGTTGGACAGTGAGTTATCAGTCCACCTTCCTGACACTCATGGTTGCAGTGAATAAACAGGCTTTGCTTGCTCTTTGCCCTGTTCCAAAAGCATAAGTGGCAGATGAGAAGCCTCCCAAAATGGCATAGCCCTCAATCACTGCTTATTTACCAAATGGATTTGTTTACTCACCAGATCTTTCTCCCCCTCTAAAATTATCTTGTGAATATACTGTACTGAGGGTAATTAAGAAAAAATATAGATCGATATCTTAGTGGAAAAACATCTCTGCTAGAGGCTTTCTTGGTACTTTTCTAGGCAACAGGTTAAGGTTTATGAACTCTTATCAATAACGTGCTTACATTGATCATGCCAGTCAATTGGAGGTTGCTTTGCACACTTTGACACATCGATGGTATGTTCTGCAATGGATCTGCAAAGTTACCAGTAGTTTTCCAGAATTAAGACTCTGGAGGTATTTTATTTTACATTAAAAATCCAGGATCTATAAAGATCATGAGGAGATATATTTATTTATCCAAAATATTCTATGACATTAATGTTGTCTAATAGTTGATAAAATGTTATCAATATTTTACACTTTCATTATTATAAAATCAAGTCTATCCATTTTAATAAAGAATATGATTTTTAAAATTGTGCCCCACCCTAATTGTAGTTCTAAAATGTTTTTGTTAATTAAATACATGATTAAATTACTTTACTAAATATATCATTAAGTTACTTGAAGGGTCAGGGATGGTGATCATGCAGAAAGTATTCAGTGTAATTCAATATGCTATTTTTAGAGGGAGAATATTGGGCTAGATGAACCTTTTGTTGGTCTCATTCCTATGCTTTTATGTTCTCATTAATTATGTTTTATTCTGCATTTAAATACATAATTTCAGAAAATTTCAGCTATGTCTTAATGTAAATGTTGCATGTCTCTGAGCAAAATGAGCAATTTGCTAGTGAGTACAGACCAGTATATACCCAAAATCCATTGCCTACTTAAAAAGCTAATGAAATAATGATGGTGTGCTGTTTGAAATATACAGACTGCCACATTACCCATTCAATGAAAGACAAGAAAATGAAACAACAATTTAAGTCTACCTCACACTTCACTTAATTTTTTCTTATTTCAGAAGAGGAAATTTTGTCATACTCTGCTTTTTTTTTTTTTCCCCCCAGCCTTGATATAACTTTAGTAAAAAACAACAACAACAACAACAAAAAAACCCAAACAAACAAACAAACAAAAAACCAAAAAGCCCTCAAAAAACAAAACAACAAAGTAGAAGAATCAAACTGGTGTAGCTCTCATTGAACCTTGAACTTCACAAGTAGTTTTTAAATTTTAAGAAAAATCTCACTCAATGTCAATTTTCGTTACTGACTGAAGGTCTACTGCATTTTTAAAAAAGGTTTGTCGATGTTCATAAACATTTTAAAATTCTTGACCCTACCCGAGAATATACTTCTTCTTTTTTTTTTTTTTCCTAGAAAATGTGTTTATTTCCAAAATATTAAAGGCCTATCAACCCCTGCTTCTGAACATTCAAATTGATTTCTGTCTTCCATTTTTTAATGTCCTTGGAGAATGTGAAAAGACACAGCATTTAACATCCTACCAACACTGACAACTGCTATAAAGCTCTAGAAGGATTCAGTGCAAGTCACTAGGGACAAGCAGCATTTCAAGCCTACATAATAAGTTGAGAAGTATGCCAAAAAAAGGTGTAGCTGTATGTTTCATGGTTAGTTGCTCTAACTTGTGTGTACGTATCAGAGAGATAAAAGGACAGGGGATTTGTAATCTGGAAATGTTTTATTAATTGGGAAATTTTTATCAGTACTGAGGTAATAACTTTGTATACAAATGCACATTTTTCCATGATTCAGGTTTTTGTATCTTCTAAGAAACTATTTATAGCAAACATCACTGATATTAGAGCAATATTTTCTTCCTTCCTTTACTTCTTCATAATCTTAGAACACTCATCAAGTCCAAACCTTCCTACTGATCATTAATTTATTGGGTTTTTTTTAAAGGTTACACTTAATTACATAGCTAAATGAGTCATCTTTAGAACACAGAAGGCATACTTTTTAGTGACTGCTTCACTGATTTCTTTTTGACAAGTACAGGTAGAATTTTGGTTCAGAAGAAAGTCTCTGTCTAAAAGAAATGCATAAACTGATTTACTGAATAAATTCCTCAAAATATGAGGTATCAGATGCTTTAAGTAACAAAAATGGATTTGAATAGGTAGCATGTATAAAATAGCTTAAAGCTCCATTATTGTGTTGCTGACTTCAACACCATCTACTTTTACCCTAGATGTTCATTGATCTGGCAGCAGACCAGCTAACCTGTAACAGCTGCTGTGAAAAAAATATAGTGTTCTATATAATTAATAACTTTTCCCCCTTTTTCTTTCATCCTTATGGCAAAAAGACTAATGATGTCCTGTTTTCCCAGAGTTATCACCTACAGTTTTGTCATGGAGAGATTGCATGTAAATGTGATTGTCAAATACCGCAGAAATGAATAAGAAGTTATTTGCAGAGGTATCATATCCAAAAGTTAAACATTTGTTAAAAAGGTGGGGGCAAACATGCTTTTTTAGACCTGGTCCATTAATTAAAAAATGACCCTAATAAACCAAGGGGACAAGTCTACATTAGTTATTCTAACAAGAGTGAAAATTTGGGAACATAGCAAACAGAGATTATTTCTTCACACCAAGGAGCTAATATGAGGATCCAAATCTCTTTTTATGTAAAGATTTTCATTATGGAAGTGTTAGTCTTTTTAACAAAAAAAAAAAAAAAAAAAAAAAAAAAAAAAGAAAAACAACCAAACCAAACCAAACAACAAACAAAAAAAAAAACAAAAACCACCAAAAACCCCAAACTCTTCAGACTTTCTAAGGGATATGCAAATTGCCTGTTTAAAATAACAAGCTAAAATGTGCTATTAAAGGTCTCTACCTGAATCTGTATATTTGCCTGTCATTATTTATTTAAACTTTTTTGCTGTGCTCATGTAAAGTTCCTGGATTTTCCTTTCCCACAGGCTCACTTTGAATAGACTGCAGTAGAGTTTTGTATTTTTGTGAGACAGATATAAATAATTCTTGATCTCCTCTTTTAGTAAAACAATTACTGTTGTCAGGTAGGAAACTAGGATGTAAATGAAAGTTGATTTTTTGTTTTTCATTAGCATGTTATTACAGCAGTAGATAGTGATCACATCTGTTGACATATTTTAAAATAATGGGTTTATAAGTTTTTTCTGGACTCAAAAGGAGTAAGGCTCATTTTTAAATATTACCCACATTTTCTGTGATTATGAAATGAAATATTGTGATGAAGCTTAAATATGAATGTGAGGAACTTCTTTGCAAAAATTAATCTTTAAATCACAATTCATACTGAAATTTTAAAAAAATCATGAATATTATTAGTATAATACATAGTCAAAGCTAAGGAATTAAAAACCCCTAGTAGACTCAATTGAACATCATAATTTTTAATCCAAGTTGTTTTCATTAATTTATTCTAAATGCATTTATTGATTAAATATATACAATACTCTTATGAAAAACAATGAAATTTTATTGAATTTTTTAGTGTTTCTGTATTTTAAACTGGAACAGAATTAGCTATGTTCAGGGAGAAAAGTGATTGTATTTGCTGCATATTTTAGAATTAAAGGATGGAAAATATAGGGAATGTCAAAAATCCCACCCCAGACCCCTTGAAAAATAATCTTAGTTAAATTCCATTTAATATTAATCTAATTAAAACTATGATTAGTTGATTCTTTAGAACTCTTTCAGTGGGCAGCAGGTCCAGTGGATTTTGGCCTAAGATTTCCAGTACACAACAGTGAATGCTAGACCAGAAATACTGTGGTTATGTTGAGCATCTACTGTATCTGAGCCTTGGTGAGCATCCATTTGTTATTTGATGAGGAGGTAAGATTCATTAATGTCTCAGTCTCCCTTCTTTGTGCACCTCCTCTTCCCTTTAAAGGAAAATGTGTAAGGAAAAGGCAATGCAGGGGCTCAGGTAATGCCATATGCCACTGCAACCCAGGGTCTACACATCACCTTTTCATCTCTCAGTGACTGCTGTAGGAGCCCACAGACATTGTCTTCTGAGGAGAGTTTAAAAATGCTTCTTTACAGCAGAACTTTCTGCTCATTTCCATAATTTCCATGGGATGAGGACAGTCTTAAAGAAAAGAAAGCTCAGACACTGACAAAGTGTTCAGTATTGAAGAAAAACTCCTTCATTGCTCTACAGTAAGAAAACTGACTCCCCCCGCTTCAGCCACGCTGAATCTTCTTTCAGGATAACCACAGTGCCCAAGGACCACCAAAGGACACTTCAGACATATTTGAACAAGCTTTCAGATTCTCTGCAAGCTCGGATCCATCTTAGTACACCAAATGTCCCTCAGACTTTCTATGCTGACCATTATAAATGTTAGCAATATTAGGACATTATACATATATTGTGTGCAGGATCTCAGATGTTGTAGCACAAATAAATAATGGCTGCAGCTAAAGTCTTTTCTCACAACCTATTTAAAAGATGATTCCTGCTACCGTTTTGCTACCTTTCTCTACCTTTTATTAGTTTACCTTTGACTGTGAATATTAGGATCTAGAAAGTGTGCTTCGCATTTTAGTTGTCTATTGTGACAGCTGGTGGGAGATGCTCCCCCTTTATGCCCTCCCCATGCGGTCCCTGAGATGCCCCAGAAAGAACCACACAGAGACTGCAGGAGAGGAAGCAGAGAGAGAGTTTATTAACATGGGTAGAGGCATTTAAAGGTTTTAAGGGGATTCTAATTACTATGAATAAGAATCTAGGGATAACAACCAATGGGAAAGGGTTAACAGAGGGCCAATAGGAAAACTTAAACACAGTCCTTCAAGGACGAATTCCTTGCTGGCCTGGCTAGGGAGATAAGGGTTTTCTCGGGGGGTTTTGGGAAGAAGACAGTGACTAAAGGGAAAAAAGACATTGACTCCATTTTATAACACAGTAAAAGCTTCAGTTTTTAAAGTATATTGGCTAGCTTCTTCATCTTCTTCACAGGCCCCTTTCTTTCATGATTTTTTCCATTTCTGATACTGTAGGTCTTGTGCCACAGTCTATCTTGCTTCTGTTTCTGCTAAAGAGATCTTTTCTATTGCAATATTTCAACTGTACATATTTTTCATTCCTCCTTCACCCAATGTGGAGGAACTTTCTCATGTATCTCACAGCTGGCTTAATCCAAAATTGATATTTTAAAAATATATCACATCCTTTACAAACTCTCCAACATTCTCAAGACCGTTCCAATATAACTTCTACATGATGTTACAGACTTCAATTTCAATTAATTAAAAAAAAAAAGCAAAAACACAAAACAAACAACAAACAACAAATGAAAATAGAGAAATATCTCTAGTATTTAAATTCTTTGAGAAATTCATGTACTGAAGAGAGAAAACTTTCTCACTCATTTTTTTTCTTTTTTTTTAGACCTAGCCTGTCATATATTTACATCATCATTACAATTATGTTATTATCAACAGGTCTAAAAATATGTTCAAAAATATTCAAGCAGTAAATTGCTTCACACATATAAAAAAATTGAGTCCGTTTCATCAATATTTACATATCGAAATGAAAATATTATCTTACCTTTATTGTCCTCTTTTTCGTAAATTCTCTGATTGTGTACCACAGCAATCTGAGAAACTTCACAGCCAGAGCAGCTGAATATTCATGGTGACCTATTCAGAGCATAGGCTAAGTTCTGAAAAAGTCAAGTTTAGTTGCTGCCACTCTGAAGAACATATGGAACTGGTCATAATCCTCACATGACATGATTTATTACACCAGTAAGTAATCATACTAAGCCACAGAGAAATCCCTCAATTATTAGATGTTTGTTTTTTTTCTTTTTTCTATTATAAGAATATTTAATTAAAAAATGCAGGGTTTTTTCAATGTAAAAGTATCTCTTTTCTAAACAAAAAAATAAAGGGATTCTTTTATGTTTTCTTCTTTTTCAGTAGATATTGGAAGTTTGGTTTTTTTTTTTTTTTTCTCTATTTCATAATTTAGAAATAAACAGTTCTGTTAAATGTTTATATAAGGATTTAAAGAAAGAAAGAGTAAATTTTGCTAGGTCCTTGTCTGGAAAAGTGTTCTTTTTTTTCATGAATACCTGAGTTACTACATGTGAATTCCACAAATCAAATATAGTTATACAAGAGCAGAGTGTGTTTGCTAAACTAGACAAGACATCTTAGTATGTAATAGGCACGATTGAATGTTATAGCAGGAGGAGACAAACCAGTATCTAGCTATTTTCACAATAACTTTACATAATAGTTGTCACAAGTAAGCAACATTTTTCTTCAGAGCAGCTGTTTTAGAGTAGGTATTCATTAAGTTTTTCTATTGTTGAAACACTTGCAATTAACAATTTGTTCAGTCTTTTATGTCAAGCAGTCAAGGCTTTTTTTTAACCAAGATGAAAGTCAAAGACAGGCTTACTGCTTCCACATCCCTATGTATGTATTACATATAAATTGCTTTACATCAGTATTAAGTCCAGAACTCAAAATTATATTTTTCTTTTTTCCATTTTAAGGCAGTCTTTCTCCATTTCTGTGGTTCTCACATGTTCTTCTCATTTCACATTCTTTGTGGTGTTGGCTATACAACACTTCTTTGTGGACCCAGGATGAAATTCTGAATTATCACAGACCTTCTCAGTGTTATGAAAACTTTACATTTTATTCTAGCTATTAGGAAAATATATGGTCACCTAGAAGTTCAGACTGACAAATTATTACCAACATTTAGTGTATATGCAATGGCTAAATTCATGTAGAAAATATCTTGTCACACTGTGTTCTTGTAGTTGATGGAATAAATTACAGCCTGCTGAAAGCCAAGGAGAAAGAACATAAAATTGACAGCACAAATTATCATATCTCTGCCTTTTTCTTTGTGATAACCAATCCATACACAGTTGCCACATTAGGATGTTCAGATAATTTCAGAAATGTTGAAGTGTCATGGCAACGCTTCAACACCTTAAGATATCAGAAGTGAAAGTCCTGAAATTAGCAATAAGACAGGTGGAAAGACAATGATAGCTAAAGTGTAGCTGAGGGAGATTGATGATTACCTGCTTGAATTTTCTGATGCCGGGGCCACCTTAGGGACATTTATTAATGCCAATGAAGCTAACATGAAACTCAGTGAATTCTTCTGTGGCTGACAAAATAAATGTTTAAAGACTGTTGAAAGTCTAACTTAGAAGTGGTAGGATTTATATTTATTCATACCTGTGTATGTACATGACAGAAAAATTAAAATAAGGAGTCTGAATAAATTAAGTCATAGCCATTTTTGAAACATTTGTAGCTAGCTAACTGGAGAAAACAAAATTAAAAAGTACCTTAAGGAAGAACAATCCTTAGTCTGTCACCAGCATCAGCCATCCATTACTAGAGACTTACAATCTGTCTTCTCTTCCCCTCACCCAACACTTACTTAATCAATTAATCATTTCCACAGTTTCTTTCACATTCATCCAGCTGCTTTTATACTGCTCTCCAATGGTAAGATCTTACTCTACACCATCTGTCTTTCTCACTTGTATTCTCAATAATATTGAGAACAAGAGAGCAACAATTTCCTACATTTCAATTCTGGTAACCACCCTGGTGATCTTTCAGTTACCAGATATACATTCTGCAAAGTTTCATTCACCCTCTTCAGTTCTATATAGAAACAGTGCTGAGGAAATTTGTGTAAATAATTCATCCCCTAGAATGTAATGAATTTTCTTCTGCAGTTCTGAACACTGATATTTTAGTTAGTTTCCCATCTTGGTTAAATGACTGCAAATTTCCTGAAGAAAAGTAAAAATTGTATCAGGCTACCTTAACAGCATGATGACCATCTGTCATTAAACAATAAATTTTGCTCTTGTTGAACTTGACAAGTTTGTTTTTTTTGTTTTTTTTTTTTCAAATATAAAAGCCATTTATTTTCCCCAATGTCAGACTGCATTCTTGTAATAAAATAGTGGTTGTAGAATAGTGTAGTGGATTGAATCTGGCTGAATGACAGGTACCCGCTAAAGCTGCTCTTTCACTCCCCTGCAACTGGACAGGGGAGAGGAAATACAGCGAAGGGTTCATAAGTTGAGATATGGACCAGGAGGGATCCCTCACCAATTACCACCATGGGCAAAACAGACTGAATTTGGGGATATTAATTGAATTTATTAACAACGGTATCAGAGCCCGATAATGAGAAGTAAAGTAAATCATAAAAACACCTTCCATCTGCCTCTCTCTCCTTCCTGAGGTCTAGCTTCTCCTCTAGGAGGGAGACTGGAATGGAAGGTATGGTCAGTTCATCACAGGTTGTTTCTGTCACTGCTCCACTGTGAAAGTAGTCCTTCCCCTGCTCCAGCATGGTGCCCCTCCTGCAGGAGAAAGTTCTTCATGAACTCCATTGTAAACCTGTCCCATGGGCAACAGTTCTTTACAAACTGCTCCAACATGGGTCATTTTTTTTTTTTCATGGATTGCAGTCCTTCAGACACAGGCTGCTCTGGTGTATGTCTCCTGCAGGGTCACATGTCCTGCCGGCAAACCTTCAGCATGGGCTCCTCCTTCCAAGACATGTAGGCCCCTGCCAGAAACCTTCTCCAGCATGGGTTTCCCACAGGTTCAGAACCTCTTTCAGGCATCCACCTGCTCTGGTGTGGGTCTCCTCCATGGGCTGCAGATGAATTTCTGCACTCCTGTTTACTCCCATGGGCTACAGGGGCACAGCTGCCTCACCATGGCTTTCACCATTGGCTGCAGGGGAATCTCCACTCCAGTTCCTGGAGCACCTCCTCCCCCTCCTTCTCCACTGACCTTGGTGTCTACAGAGTTGTTCCTCTCACATATTATCACTCCTCTCGACTCTGGCCTCAATTACATCTACCTCATAACTTTTTTCATCTTAAAAATGTTCATCATAAAACATTAAATATGTTTTCACAGAGGCATTACTATCATTCCTGATTGGCTTGGTCTTGGCCAGTAGCAGGTCCATCATGGAGCCAGTTGCCAGTGGTTTGGCTGGACATGGGGGAAGCTTCCGGCACCTTCTCACAGAAGCCACCCCTGTAACCTCCCTGCTACCCAAACCTCGTCATGCAAACCCAATACAAAACTTAAAGGACAAAATGGAAATGGTGGGAGTCCAACTTAAAACTGACTCCTGGCACTAAAAATTATCCTATATTTTAAAGATAATTAAAGTATTAAGAATGATCTTTTAATAGGAACGTGAAGGAATTGTTAATACCAGGTAGTATTACCACCTAAAATTTATATTTCACCAGCTAAATTACAAAAATATAGTCTATTGTTTATTTTGTACACCTGGTGTCTTGGGTTGAATTTACTCATTTCTGATTAAAAGAAAGAAGAGGGAAACTGAGTATGAAAATTGTGTGTGGATTAATGAAAAGAATTTGTAATATAAGATGCATTAGAAAAGAAGGAAAATAAGACAAGGAAGAAATATAATGTTTCAAAGACAAAGTGGCAAAACAAAGTGAGAGCTGAAAAGGTTGACATTTGCAGAAATAAAATTATGTAGGGTGTGATTTCATTATCTAACGTTTTTTTGGCAGATGACAAAAAACCCTGTCAGATCAGAAGACCCGGCGCTGAAATAAAAAAGCCCTAGGGTATGATAGAAAATCAAAATGAAGCTAAACAAGAGATGAAATATCGTAGGTATTTGTCCGTAATTGCAATGCAGTAATCATCTGCTCTGTCTTCCAGATTTGCCTCTAATGGCAGTTCTCAGTTTCCACACTATACACCTAGCTTATGCCTCAGGCATGAAATTCTTACTTACTGGCACTTATTTGGTGAATTTACCTTTCTTTGATATGTATGATGTTTTCAGGTTCTCTGAAGCCAATACTTTATTTTACTAATAGTTTGAATGTCATGTATTGATAAAATACTACTTTATTCATTGTTATTTTTCTGGTTTTTGTCCAGATCTATCAATATAATAGATCAACCATTGTGAACCAAGAATATTAAATTAATGATACAGATAATATGGTTATATTAAAATTGTACTTCACTGTTTGGATTTTCTTTAATCCTAACATTGGTAATACTTAGGTTACATTAGGCAGAATTAACTCAGAACTTCTAGAGAAACATTATAGATAATATTCAGAAGAGTCATTCTTTCCGACTAAATGTGGACAGGCTCACAGAATATGACACGTAAGAATGGTGCTAATTATAATGTAATTTGCACTGAACTGAAGAACCTTTCCTCCCTGCTGCATTGTAGAACCCAATTGTCCCTTCAGTATGTGAACATCTAGAACGGAAGAAGAAATACCTGTGAAATATCCCTGATGAGTGGCTTGAATAGTTACAGTGCAAGGGCTTCTGCACTTGTACTTACCTCTTCCATTGGAGGAGAGATCTAGGCTCTTGTGATCTGCAGTTATAGAATAGGGCAAAGGCAAAGACCATGGCAAATTCTTTCTATTCAATCAATCTTCCTGGCTACTAACAGTTCAATAGAAGTACTGCTTGAACTAGAATTATTCCACTGCTGTACATGCAAATTCTCCATATTTTTTAACGGCTTGACTAAAAACTGCACATCTTAGTAGCTTAAAACTGGTAACAAGCAAGATTGATGCCACACAAGTATTTTGACAAATATTAACATTTCGCAGAGTGGACTCACATTAAGGAAATCAGAATGACTTGGACTGAGATGAGATTAATTAAACACAATGTCATCTAACTTATCAAATGACGTATAAAGGCAAACTACAGTAGAAAAAATGTATTTCTTTGGTGTGATATGACTAGAAACCTAATTGCAAGGACATTAAGGAATCAGAAGAATATTCTTTATCATGTATCCCAGTGAGACATCTGTTTCAATGGATAAGATGCTGAAAATCAGTGCCGTGGAAAGGAACTTTGGTGTCTAGTGGACAGCAAGTTGAATATCAGTCAGCAGTGCCCTGGCAGCCAGGAGAGCCAACCACATCCTAGGGGCCATCAGGCAAAGAATCTCCAGCCAGTCAAGGGAAGGAATTGTCCTGCTCTGTTCTGCACTGGTGTGGTCCCACCCTAAATATTGTGTGCAGTTTGGGCACCACAATATAAGAATAGTATTTCGGTCTTAGAGAGTGTCCAAGGGAGGGAAACAAAGATGGTGAAGGACCTTGAGGGGCAGCCGTATGAGGAGCAGCTGAGGCCACTTGGTCAGTTCAGCCTGGAGAAGAGGAGACTGAGGGGAAGCCTCATTGCAGTTACAACTTCCTTGTGAGGGGAAGAGGAGGGGCAGGCAGTGATCTCATCTCTGTGGGAACCAGTGACAGAACCTGAGGGAATGGCCTTAAACTAAGTCAGAGGAGGTTTAGGTTGGATATTAGAAAAAGATTCGTCACCCAGAGAGTGGTTGGGCACTGGAACAGGCTCCTTAGGGAAGTGGTCACCACACCACAGTTCAAGAAGTGTTTGGATGATGCTCTCAGGCACATGTTGTGATTCTTGGGAATGCTCCTGTGCAGGGCTAAGGGTTGAACTCAATGATCTTTATGGGTACCTTTCAACTCATTAGTTTAGTGCTAATCTTTAAGCCTGGTCTCCATCTTACACCAAATATTCCAGTACAGAACAAAAAAACCCAAGCTCTCTTTTTTAATAGGAAAGCCCATTTAATATAAAGAAATTTGATACATTAATTATAAAACATAAAAGAAAAAAGAGGAATTATATGCTTATTTTCCTAATGAATGCTCAGACAAATATTTTTTAAGGACAAATAAAGCATTCACACTGTTAAAACTAATGTTCAAACAAAAATGAAAAGAGGGGAATCGTCTGATATTTATGAGTTACACAACGCACAAATGACCTTGAGGTCAGACTGTTTTCCCATTATCTTTACTGTCTTGAATAGGCTCAGACTTACATGTGCCAAGACACACAGAGCTCTGTAAGTTAGCAGCTTATGACAATGGTTGGGCAGATTCACAGTGATTTTCTAAACCCTCAGGTAGCAGAAATACTAGAAGTAAATAAATATTTTTTAAGGAAAACCAAACAATGACAAACAGAAGGTCCTTGGGAAGGGAAAATTCAAGTATTTTATATTGTTCTGCCACTGTTATGAACAGTAGAGTGAAGTGGCAAATAGGTGAGATAGATAACTAACAGTGACAGAGTTAGCATCAATGCAGAAAGTATATATATATACCATGGAAATACATGAAGAGAAATATAGATCACTGTGGTGGGAATAAAATACATCAGGACTGCTGCTTGCAGGTGGTCATACCACAGTCCTCCAGACTGCAATAACACAGATGTTGTTTTTCCCTTTACAGCCAGCAGCTTGGGGTTGTGACAGGCTCCTGAGATGGCCAGAGCTTTGATGTGGCTGTGCTGGGGTATATCCCCACAGGACACCCAAAAAGGCTTAAGATAAGGAAAGCCAGATTTATTGGGGTAAGAATGAGAAATGTGACTCTTTTTATATAGATAAGTCTCAAGGCAATTAGGTCAAGAAAACCAGAAACTAATCAGAATGAAAACTGCCCTGTGCACAGCTGTGTCCATTGTCATTTCTCTCACCTCAGTGTCCCCGCTGCCTCCACTGCCATCCCTGCCTGCATCAACATGTCTCACCACCTCTGTCGCAGTGCCTGTGGTAGTTCCCTCAGGGAAGGGGCAGTCTCCCTTTTTCTCCATAAGGTCCATTTGACCTGCCTTGTCCTTTCAGTGACCACAGAAATATTGGGAATAAAGAAGCGGATAATCAAAAATAGCCCATTACCCCATGAAACTATTACTGTACAACTAAAGGACAGTAAGTAGCATCCACTAAAAGATGAATAATGAGTATTAAGGAATTTACTATAAGTCACCCTTTATACAGAAGAAACTAATACTTTTAGAGTTAACAGTTTTCTGTACTAAGCTTGACTACACATTTTTCAAGCCATATAATTCTTATAATATTTTGTCTGTGAAGAATTGTTTGGGTTTTTTTGGTGTTTTTTTTGGCAAATTTGTATTAGGAAAAGAGATTCTTTTAAAAAGATGCATATAACTAATTTATTTGAAGAAAAAATATTCCTAACCTTCTGTATTTGTATTGATTTGAGCTTGCTGCTTGCATAATACATTAAATGTAAGCAAAGGAAGGAAATTATGTGCCATAAATAACTTGTCAAATAGTATCCTAAAAAGCATTACCAAACGGTTCTGATACAAATTGATGAATCAACAAAGAATTTTAAAAGAAAGCCTAGACTCTATTTACCCATGGTAAAAAAATTAGTGAATAAAATATAAAATAAAAGGTAACCCACCAAGTGATTATTTCTCCTTGCACACAACAAAAATTTGATTAACCCTAACTTCTGGAAATGCAACAAACTTAAAGCTAGGTTGGGTTTTTAGAATTAAAGAATACATATGTGTATATACTAATACACATTATAGAAAATATCAAATATATAGAAAGTATCAAAACCCCTAGCAATGCTTTATTAAATATTTCACTTCCTCTATCAGAAATAAATGTGATAAATGCAGTTTTGCACTATGAGAAAACATATAAACATTTTATACATTATTAAAAAAAAAAAAAAAGGGAGAAAATTATGAAAATGTTAGCTGTACTGCACCTAAAACCTGTAATCTGGAAAGATGCCAAGCTCTCTAGGGCTGATTTGTCTGTACCTTTGGTTTATAACCAAAATAATTATGTTCTGAAACTGCGGAAGGCTAACTTGCATCCATATATATTCAATATGTATTTGATTAGACCTTCTAAGGAAGATTAAAAGACAAATAAAAATAAGCTTCCTCATAGTAACTGAGAGTGGAAAGTAAGTCAAATCGAAGTAATATGTGAAACAATAAATAAAGACTTAAATATTGTCCATGTTTTCAATAGATTTTGAGTAAAGTTTTGTTAATGTAAAATCACTCTAGATAATAAGATTGTTGTTTGGCCTTTTAATGTGACTCAAAAAAGCTCTTACAAGAGGTTATTTTTGTTAATCAGAACAGAAAGTCTTTCCTAGACATACTATGGGATCTGGAGTAATTTTTTAGGCCATTTCTTTTTAACTGTCTTTTAGCATGGAAATGGTTTTCTGCACAGTTGTGCCAATGTGGCAGACACCTTCTGGCTGTCAGGATTCAGGCATGTTTCCTGCTATCACTATGTGGCAAAACATACCTGTAGTGGTATGACATCAGAGCACTTGTGGTGGCAGCTTTGGTCTTGATCCATGCAGGTAAAATGAAAACTTACTATGTTAAACTTTATGACACCAAGTATGCCGGTAGTAACACACATAGTAAGGTATCCTGGCTCATAGATTTACCACACCTTTGGCTTTATCTATCAGTTACCCAGTTTCATAAACCATAACACTTAATTCATGCTGTCTTTTCACCCAGCCTTTTCTGTGATTCAGTTGTATTTTGTGGCTATTCATTGGAATCTTCTCTGAACACAGGTACTCCTGGATGCATTTGTCTGCATACCTGATATTTCCTGGTAACTAAGCAACTCCTAGCTGATTTGCTAATGTTTTTCTATCTATGTTTTGTCCTAGAGGTGCAGTGTAGGGGAGGAACATTTTATTTTTTTTTTAATTATTATTTTTTACTAACTTAATGAAACTGCTACAGATTCCAAACAGCTACATATACCATCAAAACCATGCTGATTTGTTAACAGAAGTTTCCTTCATCTGTCATGAAAGTAATATTATGGTGTAACCAATCATCAAAATCCAACAATGAAGGAATGATCAGAGAAGATGGTCACAGGCAACGTGCTTGTGATACTCAGGAAAGGATACAGGGAGTGATCACAGCTGTTGTAAGGAAAGCTGAACTTAAACCAAGAGATCAGAGAGTGACCTTTGTTTTATTCAGACATTTGAGCTGGTTAGATGTGTAAATTACCTTAATGGTTTTAATGTCTTTATGAGCCAGCTGGACCAGTGTGGGGGAAGTGTGTTTGTGGCTGAACCCAATGCAGAGTATAAAAGCTGAACAACCAACAGGGTTTGAAAACAGCAACAAACTTGAGTTCCTGAATACTCCTTCAAGTGACTGAGAGTGCTCAGTGCCATGATGGTGCACGTACAGGGATTGATGATGGGTATCATGTTTGTACTGTGATCCAGGTAGATATTGTAGTGGCTATATTGTGCTCGTGTTATGGCCTCAGTACACTGCTGCATATCCTGCTAAATCAAAATCCCATGTACCATCCAATATCTTCAAATAAGTAAATTTAGTATTTACTAGGCTTTAAACCTTCCTTGCATAGAGTATCTGAAAGAGCCTAGTCAGAGAGTACTGGATTCTGAGACAATAGTGAAACAGTTGACAGATTTGCTAGGTGCACTGTAGGAGGTACGCTTACATGAATGATCTTCTCTTGAGGTTGCTGAGAATTACTTTGCTTTGAAAAGGTCTGAAGATGCACTAGGTAGGCAATAAGTAGTACAATATTTTCAATGATCCATTTGTGACTTTCCCCATATGAAGGTATTTTTAAGTTCTGGATTGTGCTATGTCCCATTAGATTGGATTAAACTGTATCTGTATTTCCATTTCTGAATTTCACAGTTTCTTAAAAACAGCTGACCTGATCTTGCTCATCTTATTTTTACAGCATTCACATCCACATGAATGCATTTATTTCTGATGTCTGGAATAATGGGAGGTTTTTATGCTCCTTGGCTATTTTGTTTTTTAAGATCATTTATATAATATTTTTTACATTTTCAGAATAGCAATTCTTCTAACTGAGACTCAATTTTTGAATGGACAGAAATAATAATGATTTCATTGACTTTGATGGTGCAGAATCTGGTTTAAGTTCTTATTCACAAGGAGTATTAACGTCTTGGCACCAACGATGAGGCCAGCTCTGCAACTCAGAGCCAATACATTAGTACTCAGAGCAATGACCACATTGAGCCAGAATCTCTGTCTTGCCAGTTAGAAAATGCAGTACAGGATCTGAGCCCAGATGGACAGTACCCAGAAACACCACCTTTTGGCTTCTCTAATTTCTGGCTGTTCACAAACTGGCACACTCTTGTGGATCCCTTCATTGCCATTGTTCTACTTTGACCTATTCCCACCACAGGGAATAGGAGAGGAGTCTAGATGTGTCTACATCAGGTTAGCTCTGTCTTTCAGTGAGGCAAACTCTGTGGAAAGGAGTAGGTTATGCAGATTATGTTACTGATTTATATGATACCAATTTTTTTTTATTTTTTTCCAAGAGGTTTAGTAGTTTATTAATACCCACCCCCACTTCTGAAAATCCCCAAATACTAGAAGCCTGTTATTTATAGTGTAAAGGCTGTTTATGCCTTTGTATATGATGATCATATGTATGATGATCATATGAACTCATCCTAATGAGTTAATTTTATTTAAAGGCTTGATTTTTTTTCATAAGGAAAATCTTCTTTGTTCTGAAAAAATAGTTTTCATCCTATCTGGTATGTAGTATACAGAATTGTTTCTAATATGTATATGGATATTTTAATTTTTATATATCATACTTTTTCCTTTGTTAGTGCCCAAAGATTTATTTTTTTTCTTTTGGTGGTAAAAATATTCATAATTTGGGAAAAAAAAAAAAAAAAAAAAAAAGACATATGAGTGATTCATACAAATTAGTTTACAATAAAGCAAGAGCTAAACTTTCTGGGATTAGAATTCAAAAACTTAATCCCAGTATAACTAGGCATTTTATCAGAGTGAACTAATTTTAGAAGAACATTTCTATAACATTTCTATTACATGCTCTATTCTGAAATTTGTATGAAACAAAAAAATCATACAGTGCACAGTAATGGTTTGTTATTCCTCCAAAACTGAAGTAAAAATAGACCATAATAACAGAACTTTATAATAATCACTCTGCATGAAAATATTTGTTAATCATGGAGTTCAGAAATTATTTTAAGTCCCTTCTAAAATACCATATTTTTTTAAAAGACACTTTTGTGAAAAAAGTATCTATCTAACCTGTATCTATTAGCTCTTCATGCAGATAGAGATTTGGGAGCTTCAGAACACTGCAAATAGGTAAATGATAAACTGAAAAACTTTTTGTGTTCCAGGGTACATGAGCATAACAAGATAATTTAATTGCCCAGAGACACCTCAAAGTGTGGTTTTCAAAGTAGGGAGAAGCAAATGCAGCTAGATTTGTGTTATCAGAAGTAGAGTCACAAATTACAAAAAAATTCTCTATCACAAATATCACCATTTAGGAACTACTGCTGATGTAGAAATAATGTTGGACAGCAGTACTGTGTGTTACATACTTCTAGTATTTCTCTTGGAAAACAGTTTCCACACATCTACAGCTTGAGTACTAAACTAGTTTGACAGGACTAGACGGTGATGATGCACACAGGAAAATATGTAATTCTGGGGTTTTTTTCCCTATGAAATACTAGATTATTTTGCATGTACCGTAAGGTCTGTGCCCTTCATTCTGCCAGTTTTGATCAGATATCCTGAAGCTGAAGCAGTGATTAGTTGGCCCAGGCTGTAGAGCTGTTGATGATAGCTGATATTTTCAGCATGTATTCTTTGCTTGGTCTGTATAGCATATAAGATGCATGTGGAGTCCCAATGTGGCTTTTCAGAGCTCTGTAGTTTATTGTGAAAGAGGAATTTTTTCATACACTTATGAATTTATCATAAAGGGACAATTTTTTTGAGTAAGGAACTGCTTGAAACAGTCATGTGATAAATAATTAAAAGATTCATCTTGATATTCTAGTAAATCTTTTTTATATACATACTCGAGGAGATAAAAAATACATGTCATTGTCTCAGAGCAGTTTACAAAAGGAGATAATTTCTTGTCTGTTCTTCACAGAAAAGAGAGGAAACAGTGTAAAAAGGAAGTGAAGTATGCTCTTACATATAAAGTACACATAAGATGTGAGAACTAAGCCCTTTGAATAAATGTCTTTAAAGTCAGTGTCAGTTATTGTTTGAAGCTAATGAGTAAAACCAGATTATTGGTTGCAGCTGGGGGGACAGGAGGGATAAAGTTCCTTCTTGAAGTGGTACACATTCACATATGACCAGTAAAACTGCTTTAGAAGTAATAGTGGTCAGAGGCAGAGACGGGAAGAAGGGCTCATTATGAAGTAAGAGTGAAAGAATGTAGACTGTGTCCTCTGGTTTGCAGGCTAAAGTAAATTAAATACATCAGATAAATAAGAAGTAAAAAAGAACTGTAACAATACAAAACTTTTCTTTCTAACAATGAGCTAAGGATGAAAGAAAAATCATTAACTACTGAAGGTTATCAAAGGTTATCAAATCACTTTTATTCCAGACAGTGTTTTTGAAGCAGACAGCAAAGAATCCTGAGGGCTACATCCAAGGAGTATCTAAAGTTTGCAGCCACTAAACCGATGGCAAAAGGGAAAGAAAAAAAAAAAAAAAAGAAAAAAGGGTTAGTTGTGGCTTGCTCATTGCTTGAGGGAAACAGGTCAATAAAAGGATGTTACTGACATGCTATGTAGAAATCTGCACATCTTGCATTGGAAATGACCTTTAACATACATTTTGTCTCTAGCAGAAATGCTTGATTTAATAGAGGAGCATATCAGTAACAAGAAATAGCATTTTTAGAAATAGATGTGTTTGCATTGTATTTGATATAATAACTCTGATTTGCTTGCAAAGCAAATTTGAAAACAAAGCATGCACTGAGACACTCTAATGAGGATGCCAGTCTTTTGGTTTAGATACTGTAAAAACATATCCTGAGTCATCTATCTGGAGACAGAGTCTGAATCAAGTAAATTTCATTATTTTTATATTTATTCCTTATGTTTTAGGCTGAAGGTTTTCTATACGGAATTTGCTTCAGTTTCAAAGTTACTATTCCAGAGCAAGAGAAAGTCAGAGAAAGAATAGTAACAGGTAAACTTGAAATAGTATTACTTCTCGTGTAAAAGAAACTTTAGTCAATGAAGTAAAAAAAAAAAAAAAAGTATTTCATCTAGGGCTGTCTAATTGACTAATTTGTGCTCAGTATTAGAGATATAATTGTCTGTCACATATTAAAAAATCTGTAGTGATCTTTTGACCTACATGCCTAGGTGCTTCATCTCCGTTCATGATTTCCATAACCCCTCTCATTCAATTTGCATAATATTCAAGAGACTCAGATCTCTTTTTGTATTCAAAATATTGTTACAGAAAAAAAAAGAAAGTGTGCTTTATAAAGAAAGCAAAATATTTATTGTCAAGAATAACAACAGTTAAAATTACTAGACACACAAGTTTATATATAACCTTTTCTCCAGTGCTGATGCAAAGCCATGTTAAAGCTTAATTTACCATGTATTTTTCATGTAGATCAGAAGCTTGTTCTTTGTTACTTGCCCAGGTCCCAAAACTGCATTTCTCTAACCAGTCACTTGTGAGCTATTTATAGTCCCAAGGTTGCCACTGACAACCTGTGTCCTTGTTTGGTCTGTTATTTGGTTGGGGGATTTTTATTTTTTTTTTTTTTTTTGGTTGGTTTTTTTAATCATCCCATGTTTGTAGTTCTCTGCAGTATGCAGAGAAACACATCTGTCTGTATATATAATGAAGGCTGAGGTACTTTTTTCTACAACCACTTCACTTGAAGGAGCAATTAGTAGATGAAAATATAACAATATATATTACAGTCTCTCCGGACATCACAGAAATTTGCAATGAAGCTTTAATACTGTCATAGCAAAGCTGGCATAACCTTTAGAGTGACCTTTCTCTGTTGTTTAATAAAGAGCAACTATAACTTGATAGAAAACAACATTAACATGCACATAATAATAAACAATATGACTCTTTAGCTGCACAAACTACATTAATATCGGGCAAGAAGATATAATAAAATTTCACAACTACTCCAAAATGTCCCAATGTCATTACTACAAAGCCAGACACAAGGAAGAACAAACATTTTTGCGTTCCTGTTTTCAGTATCGCACACTGACATACATTGAATGGGAATTTATAGCAGAGTCTCTTGGAGGGTACATATGCAAATCCTACATATTTTCACCTGAATTTAAGGTATATGTTTTCATAAACAGGGTATTTTGCATATTGATTTGCAACTTTATTTTTGAGGAATACAAATGTCTTCTCACTAAAGGAAAAAAAAAAACAAACCAAACCTTATTGACATGACTCAGTACATACTATATACATACATATTTGCATGACAAGTACAAGTAGGTCAGTAATATCTATGGGACTCAATGCATTTAGAACTAAATTTGATATTTATTAAGGGAAGAGCTTATGAAGACATCATAACTTTAGATAATATTTAGGCTATTTAACAGATTTATTTTCTGTTTCTTCTATTTCTATTCTTTATCACAGTCTTCTCTTTCAAACTGTATGCTATAGAGCTGATGGGAAAAAACATCACACCTTCATATTTTTCACTGACAGTAAGTCAGTGAGCAGTAAGTCCTATGGCTCAGTATAAATCTTAAAAGCAAAATTTTGCAAAATTTGTGGGCTTGTAGTGGTATTCAAATGTCAAATATTCAGTAACAGTGCGGTCAAGTGCACTGTAGCCAGTGACTAGACAGACTTTCTTCGGCAGCAACTTTGGCCTGCATTTCAGAATCATTAAAAAAAAAAAAAAAAAAAAAGGGTAGTTTTTTGGGGGTTTTTTGTTTTGTTTTGTTTTGTTTTTTGTTTTTTTTTGTTTTTTTCCTGGGTGACAACAGTGCCTGCTCACTATTCATGACACCATGTTTCAGAGTTAATTAAAGCTGACCAGTCGATCAACCTTTCATCTTCAAGTTAAAAATTGCAGCAGACTCACAGCTGTTCTCGCACTCATTTGCTAATGCTTTGGACAACAGACCATCTGTTGAAACTAGCAGTTTTTATAAAAAGGTATCATAATACTTTTTATAATAGAGGGAAATATTACCTTGCTTGTTCTGTTTCTGAAACTACATTAATATTCAAAAAGACAGAGTGCCTTAAAATGTGAGAAAGAATTGTTTTTAACAGGTTAGCTGTTGATGGTCAACTGACTGGATTATCTAAATTCTAGCAACACATTTCTTAGTTGTCATTAGATAGAACCTGACCCCCACACACTCACTGGGCTTGCTTCTTGCTGTCCTTTTGTACCACTTATCCCTGTAACATTTCTAGGTGAAGAGAACATCAAGACATGGTTTTTCAAGGTGAAATTATCACTGAACAGATGGAAATCCGGTCTTTCTGAAGAGAGCACAGGGATTCCAGATGATGGGCTTGTCATAAATGGGACAAAAAACATTAAAAATTAAAACAAAGAGGAAATTATTCTTGAATCCATGTTGATGTAGATCAGAAGAATGTGATGGTATTTTGGAGAAAAATAGTGATCAACAAAAGGAAGGAGAATTTACAAAAAAGTCATAATTTTATACATACATGTGAGGCAAATTTTGATGTCCATAATGTCATCAACTATTTTGACAATGCCAATGTAACCATCTTTCATCAGAACCAAACAGCTATAATAGCTGTTATTTTTTTCCCCAGAGGTGGTCTTTATCCCTTTCAGATTCATAGCTCATTTGATCTGGTACAGGAACAAAATCTAATCCTACATGTGACCTATTATCTGCATTAAAGTGGGATAGTGGTTCAATGCTTTCACATTATTTCTCATTGGCAATTCATATTTAAGAACTCCATTTGTACCCCTAGTTTGTTTCTGACCTTAAGTTGCTGACTTAGTTGTTGTGACTGCTTGATCATTTGTAGGGTGCATTAGATTAACAGAAGAATATAATAGAATAGAATAGAATAGAATAGAATAGAATAGAATAGAATAGAATAGAATAGAATAATTTTAGTTGGAAATTATCTGTAACGGCCATCTAGTCCAACTGCTTGACTAATTTGGGGCTGACCTGAAGTTAAAGCATGTTGTTAAAGACCTTGTCCAAATGCCTCTTAAACACTGTCAGGCTTGGGACACTGACCACCTCTCTAGGAAGCTTGTATCCAGTATTTAACAACATCCTCAGTAAAGAAGTGTTTCATAACGGCAAGTCTGAACCTCCCCCAAGGTATTTCTGAGCCACTGCCATGAGTCCTGGATCTCAGGTAGAAGAGTTCAACACTTCTTTCTCCACTTCCCCTCTTCAGGAAATGCATATAGAGCAATTCTACATATACATTCCCTTATGAAATGGCTCTTTGTCTGGAAACTGTTTCAGAGTTATAAGACCGATGCACAGTTCATGGAAGATCCTCACTTGTGACTAAATGTAGTGGGAAGCAACTGTTTTGAGTGATAATGTGTCCAGAGATAGACATGTTTTCATGGGCACTGACACACTGTCATTTTTGCAATTTGACCATAATTTCATCATAGAGTAGCTGACAAAGGATTTCTGTAGAGAATTATTACTATCCCACCTGTGTGGTGGAACAGTATGCTTTGTTGACTGTGCACCAGCTCATACAGAAATCTCATTTATAACCTAAAAGTGGTCTTTTTGCCTGTCACATGTTGCATGACTTTTTATAAAGCAATACTTATATTACTGGAGGTAGAAAATGAGATTTTCCCATACATAATTGCAGAAGTGTTTGAGGAGTTGCAGCATTGTTTTAAATATACAATCCACTGCCTTTGTAGTGATAATAGTTGGGCCAGAAACCCTTCTATAGTGTTTATGAGTGATTTTTGCCACCGTAATCTTTAATCCCCCTCTTCCCTGACACTGGGGAAAAAAAATAATAAAGAAAAAAAAGGAAAAAAAAAAAAAAAGGATCTCAGCAAATGGTGTTAGTGACAAGCCCATAGTGTACTCTGCAGCCTCATTTACTGTAACCGATACAGTCACAGGTACATTGATTAAATTATTGGTCAGTCATTTTGCATTGATTTAGTCAGCACCAGCATGTCCTTTACAGGAACTCTTCCAGAATTTTAAAGCCATTGTTGCAGCTGCTGAGGTCCAGGTGCTAAGAATCAAATTTAAGATGACAAAGGCAGAAACTCACATAGAGGAGAAAATTTGCATGGCAGAAGTTGATGAATTTATTTCTTGAACAAAAAATTGAGGGTGGCACGGCACAGTGTTTGAGAAAATAGAGTTAATGATGTCAGTTAGCTTGTTTAAATAGAATTCTGATCAATATATTGTAAAAGCAAGTTCTTGTTTTCTGTGAAAAAGTAATGAGAAAAACATACTATGGATTAATAGTGCCTCAAATCTGAAAGAAACATACTGTGGAAGCATCAGTCTGGTTGGCAGTAACACAACATGAGGCTGTTCCAGATACTTCATCGGTAACTACTCTCTCCACATACACAAAAGAGATATTACGAGTTTAGGGGCACAGCACCACTTTGAGGTCAGAGAAATATGAAGTTAAATTCTAGACAGAATTCCTAGATAGGGGTAATAATGATTTGTATAGGCTGTCTCTTTCATTACTTCAGTGTCATCTGAGTATTACTGGTCTTTTCCCATTGGTTGGTTTGTTTGTTGGTTTGGGGTATGGTGGGAGGGGAGGGGGTGGTTGAGTTGGTTTTGTTCAGTTGGTTTTCTTTGTTTGGTTATTTTCCATTTAGGAACATCAGTGTATCTTGGGAGTTAATGTCATTGAGTCCATTGTGAAAACAGTCATCTCTTCAAACCCCTTTGATATTTCTGCACAATACCTTAAATGAGTTCTTCCCAAGGTGACTTTCCTCACCAACCCTTTTTCTCCTTTTTATGCAAGCCCTTTTTACCCTAAAACATACTTTTGTGCACTTTTGGCTTTTTCTGTTAAACTATTGGGTTATGACATAAAGTTACTATAGATGCTGAAACAATCATGCTTAATGAAGATAAACAATGGTCTTTAGCTTTCTTTAAAATTTGCATCCCTTTTTATTTTCTATTGCTGCCATTTTTACACTGTGTTTATGGGAGAATATTTAAAGACTTTCTGAATTAAGCAAGACTTCCCAAGCTGATGTTTATCCCTAATTTTTCAGTTTGTATGCCAAAAAGACTTCCCCATACACATCATTTTTGTTTTGGTTGGTTGGTTGTTTTTTCGTTTGTTTTTTTTTTTTGTTTGGTTGGTTTTTTTTTTCTGAAAGAGTGGAATACTTCATAAGAAACAAAATAAAAGACATGAGTAAAAGCGAAAGGTTTGGTCTTTTTTGTCATTATCACTATAGGTTAATAAACAGGATTATGCAAGAGTTTCTGTCCAAGCCACCTAGACATAGTCTATGTGTAGTGATATCCAGTATCTTGCCAGCTGTTCCTCCCTTTACTGGACTCCTGAGACTACTGAAGCTTAAAAGTTTTACCTCCCTTATAGTAAAATCTTATTTCACACCTTCTTTTCAGCTTTATTGATAGAGCTGCATCCTGTCCTGTTAAGGTATGATGAGATTACTGAATATCGAAATTCCTGCAAAAAGGTTGTAATGATATAGTAAATAGTAATCTTTATAAATGACCAAATTCTACCTTATGGTCCTTGCATGTGCACTTACTATGCTGGTAAAGTATTCAGAGAAAATAAGCTTTCAAATATATTTTTGAGGTGAAAAAACTTGAAATTCTTTTTTTCACTGTGTTCCTGAATTCTGCTTTTTCTTGAGACAGAAACTGAAGCAGATTAAATACCACACAGGAGTAAATTTTCAAGACATGAAGTTCTAATTGGCTTTAGAACATATGATGTAAACATAAACAGGTTTTTTACTACTAAAGTGAAATATGGACTGGATGGAATTGTTATATACGCACTACATGGGTGAAAATCATGCTTGGGCTTATTATGGAAATGGAAAAGGTGAACAAAGCATATATGAATATATGAATGTTTACGTGACACAGTGAATTTTTGTAAAGCTTTGGAGGCTATTAAACTTGAAAACAATGCCTGAATGAAAAGCCATGTTATGACCTTGTGTAGATTTTAGAAATCATTTTGGAAAATGCTTTACATAAGTACATAATTAACTTAATGAATCAAATTTACTGTTCCTTCTCAGAGGGACACTGAAAATTCACCTCTGAGTAAGTGAAGTGTTTTAAATGCTCTTCCATTTGTAGTTTCTTTATGGATTTAAGGCCAATGAATGAAGCACCGCGACACAAAATAGTCATTTGACTTACTGCCAATATTTGAGGCTGAAAATGTACAATAATTTTATTAGGAAAAAAAAAAAACAAAACACATTAAAAAGAGAAGGAGCCTAAAAATTGAATATATTTAAAACCAGAAAAAATTCAACTTGTCTGTAGTTGGATTGGCCCATGATGGTCTGGAGACAGGATCCACATATGGTGATATTGCACATAAAAATAACCTGTTTTAGGGTTTTAAATGTCCTTCCACAGAGTTATTTTTTAAATTTTAGCAGCCTGCTAGGCAAAAATCAGAAGAGGAAAAGTGCATGTTTTGTCAAAGCTTTTTGTTTAAATGTTGTTTAAAATATTATATGGAGAAAAAAAGCTGCAGTATAAACAGAAATTTTTAAAATCTTAGAATTTAAAATTGCTACATAGTTCTGTTTTTAATAACAACGTAACTAGATATAAGGTGTATAATCTTATGATGACACTGATTTTACCATCTTATCCATTTGAGATTCATCAAATTTTTCACTGTTTTGGTTTGGTTTTTTTCATCAATTTTTAGGTTTATTTTAAAAGCATTTTAGATATATTTCCCCCAGATTTACTCTAATTCCGATATTTCTACCTGTTGTCTGCCACACTGAGTTAGCAGAAAAGTTTCTCTTAAAATGTACTTTTAAATGTTTTTTTTTATTAGATATTCTGGTGTGAATTATATATGCACTGAGTATGTATATGTGTGCTGCAACATGATTCAACCCCATGCCTCCTGTAAAATCATCAGCTCACATCTATAACATTGAGGTTGTTTTTTGCATACTGCAAAAGTAGTTTAGAGTCAAAACTCCTCAAAAGCCACTCATTCATCTGTCAAGACTGGCTTAAACTTCTATTTATTCAAAAGCAAAAAAAATTTACCAATGAAATTTTGTAAATCTACCAATGACTTCAAATAGCCATTTTTTTTCTCATGAATATATCTAATTTTTGGAACTGTTAATTTAGATTGTTTCTATTTATTGACGTCTCAGCAATTTTATTGTTTTATACAATGTGAGCAGATAAGAACAGTACTTTCCATTTTCAAAAATCATATTTTTACTTAAGGTGTTTTGCTGATTGGTTTGTGTATTTTGTTTTTACAAAAATAAAATATTTTTTTCTGTTGTACAATAACATTTAGCAACAATTAATAGCAAATAAATCTCAAAATCCCCAGGCTTACATTAAATCTGAGGAATGCAAATTAGTTACTTTTTGACTTCTCTTTTAAACAAAAAGTTCAGTTGTTTTGTTGTCATTCTGCTTATAGAATTGTAGACGTGCATTTAGAAGTGAGTAAGTTCCCAGCACCAGAGCATCAGCACAACCTGACATTGCAATATAGCTTTTGAAGACCTTTCATTTCATCAAGAGCCAGCTTTTCGATTATTCATGTTCTTCAAATTCAGAAGCCAAGAGGCATTATATACTGAGGGTTAGGCACTACCAGAAGAGTACTTATGGAGAGATGGATATTTAATGCCTCAGTAAGTACTGTCCTTGTTTGATTAGACATAAACAGAAGGAATTAATAATGAACTTTAAATCCTGATATGTGAAGCAGAAAATGAAATTTAGAAATTACAATGAAAGTGCCAATGCAGTTAGAATTTGGGTCATCTAAGGAAGTCAAGATTAGCAACAGATGTGAATTCTTGATCTCTTCATTTTTTCATGACAGTCAAAGTCTTGGATTGCAAGATGTTAATGCATGTTTTTTATCACCTCATACTACTATTATTTTTCACCTGTATGAGACATCTAATTGACTTTCAAGTGCTTCATTATCTAATTCATTCTCACAGCGTAGGTGAGATTTGGGAAAATAATATTTTGAAGAGCTAGAGTGATCTGAAGAAGGATGTAACTTGAGGCAACAAAATACATGACAGAAGATTTCTGAAAGGATATAGAAATTATATATTTAGTGAATATGGTTTTAATGTATTCACTTAATATATTCTTCTGCTCTGTCTATTGCATCCCATCTCATGGTAAGAAGCTGTATCAAAATTGTAAATAGATTAACAGAAAGAAAAATAAAAAGCAAATAAAAAAGAGGCTTATACTAATTATGCATTACATCCCCAAGTATAACACTTAAACATAGTATGCTTGATAAGCCTAACAATGCACACCTATGGTCAAAACAGACTGTTTACCAAAGATAAAGATGTCTTAAAAATGAGGGGGAAAAATGGGGGAAAAAAGGCATCACTAGTTCTAAACTGAAAAGAAATTAACTTATCTGCCAAAGGAAATGAGTGCATAAACAAATCTGACACACATCTGTAAATGAATGTACACATGTGCATAACCAACTCTCTCTAATATCTTTATAAGTAGGCACAATAAATAATGTCTGTAAAACAAAGTTGACTGTACCCTGGTTTATAGAGCATTTTGGTGCCTACTTCATGAAGAATATTATTGAACCACAAGATTTCATTTGGTGCAAATTAACAGTAATAACTGAATGTGATTGATTCTTATAATTTGTCCTAAACCAGTGTATGAACCATAGTTGGTAGGAAAATGTTTATTTGTGTGAATGTGTTATAGCAAATCAGCTGTCAGAAACTGCTGTCACAATATTTTTAGAAATCCAATTTAAAATTATTTACATGATTCATGAAATTTTGAACAGGAAAAAGTCCAATATAAGGATAAAGATGAGTTTTCTATCATATACCCAAAATTGGAAATTCAAGACTTCAGAATCAGTTTTGCACACAGCACAAAATAAGATCTACAGTAAAATTCCACTGTTCAGGATTGTATTATTAAACTGGGTTCTTCCATGGTGGGTTTTGTTTTGTTTTGTTTTGTTTTGTTTTGATATTTCAACTCAGGATTCTTTTATTTCAGCATAGTAACATTGTCAAATGAAAGTGAAATTGAACTAGTTTAAAGAAATACTGAAGTATTGTAGCAAAAAAAAAGGTGTGTTTTTTTTTTTTTTTGGGGGGGGGGGGGGGTTTGGCTGGGCAAATTAAATAATGTGATCGCTTGTCCCCAAAAAACCTGATTTTTTTATCTCATCTTCAGTAAACTCTGTAACCAAACCTTAACAGCTATGGTGGTGTGTTGATCTTGGCTAACTGCCAGATGCCCACCCAGATGCTCTTTCACTTCCCTCTCCTCAAAACAGAGGGGGAAAATAAGATGGAAAAACTCAACATTCTTGATAGAGACAGAGACATTACTTAATATGTTTTCTTAGTTGACTTTGGGAAAATTAGCTCATCTCAAAGCTACAGCAGAGAATGAATTTTGAGTTTCTTTTCTGTGTGTATTTTTCTCATATGTTATGCATCAATGTATGTAAAATCTCTATTGGAAAATTGTGGAAAACTGACATAGGTCATACGGTAAAGAAAGATTCAGACAGACTACAGAAAGAGAACTTAGTGCCTAAATTCAGAGATTAATTAAAAGAAAGGCATTGCTGGTCATATTTGTTTCTGTTTGTAGCAGGCAGAAGAGCTTACTGGGTAGATATTAAAAGGAAAACACATAGACTTCACACTATAAGAGGATTTTTGATATACGGCACATTTGTTGAGAATAAGTTCATAGTAATTTTTAAACCAAAAATGCATATGTTGTTCAACAGGAGTATATTTTTTTTTCCATTTATTTTATATGTGTAATGAAGAGCAAAGATTCTGAAGAAAATTTCAGAATCTGAAGTGTAAGACAGTCAGTGATAATACATAAGAGAAAAGAAAGCCTTACTGACTTCATGAATCCACATGTATATGTCAAAGTACATACATCATGTTGCATTTGAAATTAGGGTTTAACTTTACAGTCTTAACCAAAAAAACCTAACCACCACCACCACCAAAACCAAACCAAAACAACACAACAACAAACAAACAAAAAAATCCACAAACAACCCCAACTATGTTTGCCCCATGTAATTTTCACTCCACTCAAACATTATTTGTTGGTACTTAATGGTGATGGGAGAGGCATTATATTTATCCACTGGTGAATAGCCTCCACTAAACCTACACATCATATATCTTTCATTTTCTTAGGAGCAGTATCTCTTGTTTAATGTGAACTCTTCCATTCATTAAGTTTTGAACTGTGTCCTCTGAAAAAGGGTTCATAAGAAAATGTGCTTCTTAATAATGCTTTAAGATAAAAAGAAATGTGTTAAAAACAATATCATCTGCAACGACTTTGAAACTGTTAAAGAATAATTATTTGGAAAACAGAACGAAAGCAGAGAACTTATTACTTGTTTGTTCAGGCTCAAAGTTGCACTTGATCTAAATAATATGAAAGATGAATAACTTTTTATCATGCAGCTTGGAGTCCAAGGCTGACCTGGGATTCAGTTGTGTGGTATCTGAAGGCTTAGGAAAGTCACTGTTCTTTCAAATTAGAAAGACAAAGGTGCTAATCACTTCCAAATCTCACGGTCATAAAGCTTAATTCACAAAATAATTTCTACCTGTGAATATCAGTTGTAGAAGCACAGATGTAAATTTGGACTTCTTTTTTTTTCTTTTTTTCTTTTTCTTTTTTTTTTTTTTAATGTCTCTTTTGGGTCTTAGTTCTGTACTCACGTCCATTTCAGATGTATTAATATCTGTTTGTAGGACTAGATGATGTTTTGATACAATAAACAGAGTGTACAGGGAAGCGATTTCTTCTGCATTTCCCTTGGTTCCTAATGATTTGGAAAAAAAAATAAAATTCTCTGTCAGTGAAATGAAGGCAAGGAAGGCACACTGAGTTTCTTTCTGTCCACTTGAAACTTGCAGTGATAATTTGGGATCTCATTTAGTACATTCTTTCCTGGCACTCATTAGTAAAAAGGACTAAGCATTGCTTGTGCACTGCAGGAATTAACATTTTAGTATGTCTGAGTTGCAGTTCCAAACAAAACAGAAACAAATATGCACATTGATATTAAAAAAAAAAAAAACCACCAAAACCCTCCTTCCAACACAATAAACCTTGACAATGTCTTTCCTCTTTACTGTGTTAATACACATCTTATACAATTATAATTTGTAATTAAACTCTTATATGAATTGTTTTTGCTAAGAATTGGTTATCAAACTTTATTTTTTGAGCCTGGTAAACCTTAGAACCTTAAATTTTCAGACCACTAGATATAGAAAGATCACTCCTTCCATTTTTAACCCTATTTAGAGCCCAGGATCTAAGACACCCAGTGTATCCCAGAATTTTTGAAAGAAAAATACAATTACATTTTTATTTCAAGAGAAGCAGCTTGTCTTATTTACTTAGCTTTTAGAACAAAGAGCCAAATTAGAAGACTCATCTTTGCATTTAGTGTCATACCATTTGCAAAGATTCACTCATATCACTCGGATTGTCCACAAAGTATGTTAGATATCAAGTGGCATCTCCTTTATAAAAGTCAGGAGCATTTCCCGTGTCCCATATTTGCTGTGTCCTTATACTACCTCAGAGTAAGATTTGAATGCACACCAGTCTTCCCTGCCTTATGGTTTCTGTGAATAAAGACACCATTCATGTAGGCTAAAGATAGCTCTGGGACACTCCAGTCTGTCTTAAATTCAGCATTAATGGAGTACCAGGTTCTTAAGGTTCGCTGTGTTGCACTGTATTGCAATTTAGTCTAGACACAGACAATATAACTACATGCCCCTCAAACAAAATCAATATTGTTTAAAAATATCCCTGTTTTATGAACAGAACTGTTCTACTTTTTGATTGGTGTGTTATATTTATTTTGTCTTTTAAAATAATAATAGTACTGTCCTTGTAAAAATAGTTCATATGATAAAAAAAAAAAATAAATAAAATTGTACAGCTCTTGTCAATATAGAAACAAATATGAACAAACATTAAAAATCACAAGTCACATTCACAGTGTAAACTCACATTTTCCAGAGCATCGAGCGTAGACAAAAAGTCATGAAATATGAAGCTCATGAACAAACTTTTTTGTATCTTTAATCTAAGATGTCCTTACAAAGATGTCTCCTGCTATCTGTGTTGTGTGTTAACATAGGATACTAGTCATGTCAGTATACAGCCACACAGCATGGAAATGTGAACTGCCCCTACTGTTTAACTGAGTGCTAATAAACAAAGGATGACACAGAGTGTCAGTGATGTTTTCCTGCTCAACAAGGCACTCAGTGAAGAAGACAGCTTACTGTTATTCCCATATTTTTCTTTAAAATAAGCATCAGTACATTGAGTAGCACCTTGCAAAGGGAGATTTTAAAAAAAAGGAAAAAAAGTCAGAGTAGTATATGAAATCTGTATCTTTCCAATAAAACATATATTTAGGAACGTTTCCAGACACTGGCGCATGAAGGGCTGTGCTAGAAAACTGTGAGAATATTCCCTGTTACAAATTTGTCCTGTGCTAGCAAGGATTTTCTAAAGAATTCTCAAGAATGGTTTGAAAGTGACAGCAAAAACTAAGAGGATAACTGTTTAATAGAGAATGTTCTTGCAATCCTAATGTCCTGAGGTTGAGATAGCTATGCCAAAAAAAAGACAGTGCCCAATAACATTCACGGGATGTTTAGATTCTGAGAGTAGATGTGAACTGTAATCCAAATGGAAGATTTGTGACTTTGATATCCATTAATAGATACAACATATGCAGAGCAAAAATCCATTTTGATAGATTGCATCTTTTTTCACACAATTACAAAGATTTAATTTAATGATCTTGGGAAACAACATAGATGAACTTGTATACCACCACACCAAACTAAATTATGACAGTGTGTACCTACAGAGTTTACCAAGATTTCTGGGCAACTAAATGAGACAAGATTCTGCTACTACATTCCTCTATAAATCTGACTTATACTTGACTCTCAGTGTTCCATACAATGAGAATTCAAGAGTTATAGGTTGTCATGAAAGATAAATTCATAGAGATGCAACCATTAATGTTTGGTAAGTCTTTTAAGGGCACTAGCATTCACTGGCCAGGAAATTAGTGAACTAGAGTCCTTCTTACCAGGAGGCCAGAGCACAGTAATTGCCCCTGAAGTTCTTTAAGCCTCTCTGTCCCTGAGCATCTGAATCTCTCTCCAGAGGAGAGAAGAGAGTCCATTATAGAAGTCCTGTTGTGCTTTGCCTGACACACAAATGCCGCGTTCCACCGGGAAAAAGGGGACGGTCCACACAGGAGGAATGATAAATGGGCATGAACACTTTATTCTGAGGGGCAGGGATTTATA
>JAWWLT010000001.1:96585935-96601796 GCA_035040995.1 Premnoplex brunnescens | reverse complement strand
GTGGTGCTGTGGTGCTGTGGTGCTGTGGTGCTGTGGTGCTGTGGTGCTGTGGTGCTGTGGTGCTGTGGTGCTGTGGTGCTGTGGTTTCACTTTATACCGCACTGGTGCCCCTCCTACTTGAGTCCTGTGTGCAGTTTTGGGCACCTCAGCTTAAGAAGGGCATCAGTCTATCAGAGTGTGTTCAGAGGAGGGAGGCCAAGATGGTGAAGAGCCTTGAGGGGAAGACTTACAAGGAGTGGCTGAGGCCACTCAGTTTCTTCAGCCTGGAGAAGAGAAGGCTCTGGGGTGACCTCATCACTGCCTACTATTTATTTCCTCGAGGGAGGTTGCAGAGGAAAAGTGCCAATCTCCCATCTCTAGTTACCAGGGGTAGGACTGGAGGACATAGAATGAAGCTGGGTCGGGGGAAGTTCAGACTGGACATAGGAAAAGATTCTTCACTGGGATTGTGATTGATCACTGGAATAGGTAAGACCAAAAGAAGTTGTCATGGCACCACGCCTGTCATGGTTCAAGGATACTAGTAATATGATTTAATTTTAGGCAGTCCTGTGAAGAGCAAGGAGTTGGACTTCAGTCCTTAGGGGTCTTTTCCAAACTGAGATATTTTATGATTCTATGATTTGAATAGGTATTTATTTCAAAAAGAAGAAAAAAAAAAATATTTCCTACAAAAAATATGAGGAAAGAAGTTAACATAAAAATAGATGAAGTAGAAAGTAATGAAAAAGATACACAGCTTGAAACATGAGAAAATAAGGATTATTTAAAATAACATCATAAAGAATGCAAAAAGTTAAAAAAGACAAAGGGTTATTCAGAAAGGATACAAACAGGGCTGAAAAATAAAATGAAGCAAGGGAGATAGAAAGACAGGAAAAAATGGAAACTTAATGGAAAATGTAAAAGAGGATAGAAACAATAAAGACATTCACCTTCAAAAGGCTCATAAAGACAATAAAATATGAAGGAAAACAAAAGAAAATTCTTCCATGAATGGTTATACATGATTAAACATAAAAAGAAGACACCAAATTAAAGAAACAAACAAACAAACAAAACATAAACGCTTGCATTCTTCACTGGAAAGAGCTTACCCTCAGGGTCCCAAAAGGATCTATGCAATGACCTATGATATTCACTGTATATATGAGAGTGAATAAAGAGCTGCCAAATATTACAGATGACAAACATTTTTCAAAGGAAATGAAAAATAGAGGTGACTGCAAAATGTTGCAGAAGGAGCTCATTGTAAACAGTGACAAAAACAAAATCTGAGATAATTCAGTGCTCATAAATTCAGTGTAAAGCACACATGTAACTATCAACCTAATAGAAGAGACAGAACATTAGTCTTTGAATTAGAGATTACTATCCCCAAAACTAATTTTAAAATATTTCTAAATAGTCATATATGATGTCAAAAATTAAGCGTATAGAATAAAAATAAACAAGCAAATAAAAAAACATTGTCATATAAATGCACAGTATACTTCATGTTGAATAACACATGCTAATCAGCCATCTCAGAAAAAAAAAAAAAAAAAAAAAAAAAAGAAAAAACAAGCCTAGCAGGTTTAGATAAATTACTGAGAAGGATGAAAGCAATGATCAGACACATGGAATATCTTGCCTATGAAGTGGTACTGAGGAGAATGTATTTCTCAGCTTGAAAAGAAACAACCCATGAAAGATAAGTTGGAGGTCCATAAAGTTGTGAATAGTTTGAAGAAAGTAAATAAAAAGTTGATACTTTTTATCATAATATGAAAAAGATGAAAAATATAGAAATCAATTTGTGTTGTGTTAATGGTATAAGAATTTAGCAGAAAATAACCACCTTTGTGTTCCAGCTGGCCCTCAGAGATCAGAGGGGTCGGGTTTGGTTGGGCTTAATTTCTGATTATAGCAAATTTAACATTATAACAAACACAGATGCACAAATAATGCATTTTGCCAATCTTATACTATGGGTCTGATTGCATTCAATAGGGACTTTCCCAATCCAGACTTATAAATAGTACGATTTATTGAAACAACAGAAAAGCAACTTCAGGATTGCTGGTAATAAATGCACCACTTAGTGCAATTATCTAATAGTCTAAATTATTAGTGTGAACTAAAATACTTAACCATAACATTAATTACATTGTCACAAGATACTAAGGACAAAAAGAGTGGGTTCAGGAAAAGAATGGGCAACTGAAGATTTGTTGGATACTATCCCATGGTCTGGGTATACCCTGTACCTCAGAAAGTTCCTAAATGTTAGGCCAGTAGCTGAAAGAATATGTATTTGATGTTATATTATTTACATATTTTCCCTGAGCAACTAGTGAAAAATTTGACATACCTTTGGTATGAGCAGAAAAAAAGTTTCTGATATCTTATAAAATGAGAAAATGGAATTCAGCAAGAAAACCCCAAACAAACAGCAACAACAACAAAAAAAAGAACCCCCCCAAAACAAAACAAAACCCAAACCTCCCGAACAAACAAAAAACAATGGGGAGAAACCATAAGAAAAGGAGGGTAAATAAAATTGGGCAATCTTAGTAAGCTTCATGTAACTTCTTTTTCGTGTTTTTAAATAACAGACAAATTAGCCTAATGTAGGTAGACACATAAAAAATATTTCATTCACTCTTTAGAAATATTAAAATTATATAGGCATTGAAAATAATGTAATTGTATCAGATCAGTGTTCTAACCGAGTTTTCAAGACTAATATGTAGTCTTGTATAAAGTAAATACTGCAGCAATGATGGAGAGAAGTGTCATCTTAGCCATCTTAAATATTGCACCACTATACCAAATACTTCAACACTTAAACATATGAACATTAGGTTTTTAAACACGTAAAATTATTTTATATCCATCATACCATAAAAGCCAAAGGAATTGCGTTAGTTAGAACATGCATTTACAAAAACTTGACCTTCACATTTTGGTTTATAAAAAGATGAACCCAACAGTGCATTCATTATTTAAAATCTTATTAAAAAAGCATAAGAAAATATCAAATTATTAAAAGTAATCCTCCATTAGATTTTGTTGCTGTTTTAATTATGTGAACAGTTTATTTCATCTGCTTAATTTAGTAACAATATGTCAGATGGATTTCTGCAGCTGAAGGTCATACAATCAGGCAGCACCAACCTCTGCAGTAAACATCTCTTGGAAAATAAGATTTCATTGGTACAGTCAATAAACAAGCTGCCATCAATAAAAACAAAATACATTCTAATTAAAGAGAGACGCATGCATTTATGTTTCCAAAAACTGAGGGTCATACTCCTCTGGAAGAGGCGTAAAAACTACCAGATGGTCAAGGGTGGCATAGGAAAGAGTGGGTTTATTACTTCTGTTCATAATACCAAAATTTGATCATTATGCTAAACAAAATAGATGGGTAGGTTTTTCTAATTCACTTTGTAGCAAAGGGAGGCATACAACATTTTGTGAAATCCTGGTCTAAGGATCTGCAATTAGAGTAGATTATTTTACCAGAATACAAAACATTTAGTCCCCTTCATATCTAAAGAAAAACATTAAGGTTTTATATTAGAAATGACACTGAATGTGTAATTTTTTATTTTTTTTTTCCCCTTCATTCCTGGATACTTACAAGCCTGTGCAGAAACAGAGTATTTACGCTCTGGGCATTATGCCATCTACATTTTTCTTAGGGCTTACATGCCTTTGAATTAATGACGGTAAAATTAAATTCCACAATAAAGAATGAAGTAAAACAAGGCAGCTCATGAAAGCAAAAATGAAACAAAGAAGAGTAACATTAAAACAATTCTACCCATATTCCTTTGCTTACAACTGAGAGAAAACTGGAGTCTGTCTCTGAGACATCCCTGTAGAAGGAACAGTCAGGCTATCTCTAATGTTTATATGTGATGACTGTGCAGGTGGGAATCTTGGATCTGATTCACTTGCTCACAGTCAGCCATTTATACCCATCTGAGATGCTCCTGGGTACCCTTCCTTGTCTCCATTTTAATCTGTGTCACATTCTGCACTTGATTTTAGACTCTTATACATGAACACCTGAACAGAAACCCCTCATGAAGTAATTAAAAGCAATTTTTAGATCCAGTAATTGTAAACAGAGCATTGGTAATGTTTAGGCAAATCCATGATCTTTGTTGTAATTATAAAAGTTCAAAAGCAGTTGCAAAAAATAGTGAAAAATATTTTCTTTACAGTTCTCAGAATTCTTTCCTCTTAACATAAATTTAATAGGTAATTATGAAAATCTTTCAGTTCTTCTTCCCCTTAAAAAACAATCAAACCTCCAAAACATGAAACCTTCTTAAAAAAACAAATAACCCAATTAAAAAAAAAAACTAAAACAACCCCTGCAAAAAACAACCCTGAAGCAAAACCAAAATCCAAACAAATAATAAAAAGAATGAACCCTGAAAATAAAAGAATTTAATATATAATTATTTTCTTCTATAAAATTTCCCTTTTTCTTCTGAAAGTATCATTCTATTTAAAAACACTCCTCTGAGCAATTTTGAACAAAATAAAAGTATTTTTACAAATTTTCTCCTTCTGATCAAAGCAATTTTATACAAATAACTGAGGGAGCAATTTTGATTAAATCTATGAGCTTCAAATTTTCTTAATAATGGAACAATGAAGAGCATACCTCAGTAAGATTATACATCAGCAGACTCCCTAGAGGCAATGAACCTAAGAAATTAACAATAATAGAAAGGAATAGAAACTTTATTTATTACTAAAGTGGGCACCTATGACCTGAAAAAAAAACTAGATACACTGCTGGGACCAAAGAACAATCTAATTTTTGCATATAATTGCAAGAACCATTTTTTAAATTACTCCCTCCCTCCTCACTCCCTTCCCCCCCCCCAAAGTTATAAAGGGATTATAGAGATTATAAACATGGATAAATTACATTTTATGGCAACAGGCTTCCCTCTTTTCATTACCCAGAGGAAAAACATCAAAACAATCTGTATAAACAGTTTGAATAAACTTAGGGGATTAGGTTTTTGATTGTGTGAATGGCTTGTATTTGTTTGTTTTATAATATGAATTGTCTATGTCTGTAGTAGATTGTTTTCAGCTAATTCCTTGCAGCTGTTGCTAAATTACAGGCTCTGCTTTCCAAGGCCACTCAGGGAAAGGAAAACTAGTGCTATTTAACCACTAATCTGACTATGTAATGGTCTGAATGAAGAGAGGAAAAACATTTGCTATTTCCTGTTGTACAACACAGAATTTTTGCCAGCTACTCATGTGACTGAATGAGTGCAATTTATTTCCTCATAAATGTAAAGGATAACTATGTTTCTTTGAAAATAATATGTCAAGAAAGATAAATGGATTGTCTAATTAACTCAAGTGTCATTAGCCAAACATTATTTCATAGTAGCCAATAGTAGCTAAATCATAGTAGCCTTAGCAGTATTAGAAAATGTGAAGGTCTGATTTTTGTTACTGGACTCAGTGCAGAAACTAACATACCCAAACAAGTAAAATTCACCTAAGTATCCTCAGATTATTTCAGTCTCATTAGCTATGCATTCTGCAATATCCAATTGTAAGAAGTAATGGATGATTTTTTGAAGAATCTCCAGAATAGTAGAAACTATCGATCAAATCCTCCTAAGAATGGATGTTTAGTTATATAACTTGATAATCCAACCTACAGAAATACGACTGCATTTTATTCTACCTAGACCAGAGGATTTTATATTCACAAGACTCCATGTTATTTATCAATAGTATCCAAATCATCATGCCTACTAGTTTGACATGTATTTTCTCTGCTAACAAAAAGAGGGATGTTATAAAAGATCAATGTGCATTGTTAAAATAAAGAAAAGTATTTCTGGGTTCAATTCTTATGAAAGTGATAGTTAACAATGCTGCTCTACTTTTCTCTTATGTAGTGATGTTGCTGAATATACTACTGCAATGAAAGTGATACCTCCTTTTTTTTTGTTTGTTTGTTTGTTGTTTTTTTTTTTTTTCCTGAAAATGGAGGGTGTGGGGTCAGAAACCTAAAGGGCTTTTAATAGGATTTGAACACTTAATTCTAGACTGCTTTGATCACAAGAGGGTATGGATACGTGTTCTGAGAAAAGCTCTAGTGAGTCTAAGTTATGTTGATTTGCAAAGGAAGTGAGCTTTTCGATATCCATTTTTTCCAGCAGTTTCCTCATCTTTCCTCCTTTTAATCTTTAAATCCTGAATGGAAATGGGAACACTTCCTTTATGTAAGGACATAAGTGAGGGCGGGAAAGCAGACAAAAAGAAAAAAAAGAAAAAAAAGCAAATGATCACAGAACAGTCTTAGTTGTGAAGTTCTTAACAACAAATGTAAATCCTGTGTTTCATAGTAGTTTGTGCCTGGCCAATTGATGGTTTTAAGGATTGAAACAATTTTTAGTTTTACAAGAGAACTAGTTCATTTATATGTTAAATTCATAACATTCAGTAAGCTGAAATTTGTTTCAGGAAATAACATTGGACAGACTTTAATATGTAAAGGAAGTCATATTGCTTTAACTTGTGACTGGGACTTAATGGGAGTTAAATACTTACAGGCAGTATTACTCAGAAGGTCCATAATACAATGGTCGTCCATGAATTCTATTTAACATGAAGCTCAGACAATGCTTTGCAGGTGGCACCTTAATTTGAGGATTTCACTCAAGTATTTTTGATAAATTATGTTCATTATGACTTAAAATTTATCTTCTGTAACTTTACAGACTATTGCTTCCTCTTGTTTCAAAGCTTACCTGTGTCAAAATAAATAATTAGGGAGTAAATAAGAAACAGGGACAATACAAAAAGACAAATTGTTGTGCAGCTGTAGATGAGTTTAAAGAAACCTTAATTTAGTGCTTTATACAGCAATTTTTCTTCCCTTTCCTACACATAAAATGCCTTTCAGCTCTCTATGCTAGAAAAATTTCCTTGCAAATATTTTCTAGCAATCCTTCTCTTCTCTTCTCTAAGTAGATCCCTATTTGCAATATTTCCCCTTAAAGAAACTTATTTCAAACTCAATTCCTCAATATTAAAAACTTTATTGAAGAGTCAGTTGTGAGTCTAATGCAAATGGCAGTAATCATCAATGTGTCCAGGTAATTTCAGAAAATTATGTTATTACAAATCTTTTGCATTGAATATACTTCTACATGAGGACTGTTTTGTTCCCACAACTTGTTACGTGACACATTATGTACAAGCATTAAAGCCAGTGTGAATGTTTGCAAATATTTTCCAACTGGAAGCATCAATTATGAATATTTAAGGCATATGAGTTTATCAAATGAACAGTTTAAAGTGAAAAAGTGGTTACCAGTTGTAGCTGCCTGCCCTATGATCTCCTCTTCCATATGGCCTGGCAAACCATGTATCTTGCCTGACATAGCACAACCCAGCTGTAAGTCAAGGCTCATATAATTATACCTTCCAAATTTATAGCTAAGCACTTGGCCTTTTATTTATTTGCAGAGGTAAACTGTAAACAGATGTCAGTGTTTTGTGTCAGAACATTCATTTTGACCTTTTCCAGTCTGATAAATTGCCCTAGTTGGTGGACTGAAATACTGAAGAAATCCATTCTTAGTGTAAGAACTGCAAGTCAGTGACGCAGTTCCATCACATAAAGGATATTTAATCTATCCACTATTATCTTATCAAAGAGTTTATTTTTTTTTTCAGTCTTCTGAAATAAAATTTTGTATTTATGGATCTTAAAATTGTATTTGTCAGGTCATGAAGCAAAAGTGTGATAAATGCAGAGGCCTATTTTGAGGTTTTATTTTTCTGAATCATTGATGACATAAAAGCAATGGATCTGTGAGGGAGAAAAAAGATGCATTTTGACTGGATTTGGTGTTACATTGATATACTGGAAATTAAATTCAATATAAGTAAATTGGAAGTAAGACACACACAGCACAAAAACTCCGATTGGATGATATTGGTCTTTCTTCAGGAGGAATTCATAAGAGAATCTTCAAATTTTATTCTCTATTTAGCTAGAAAAGGAGAATTTGCCACAGTATTCATAAAAACAGGCAGTGGATCATTTCCAAACTATTAATGCATTAACACTTTTTATCTCTTAGGTACTTCCAAAAGGGATAGCAATAACACTTCGTATTGCCCATCATGGCAATTTTTTTAAAACAGACTGTAATTCATTGTAGCTCATGGTGTATGTTGCACATACTTTGTCAAATTCTTACCTTTTTTCAATCCCACACATCTCTATTTAGCCTACCCAACACTGCAGTTCTGTGTTGTGGAAGGACCTGCTGTGCCGTGCTGGGCAGGTTGAACACCGATCTCCACACATTTAGGCCAGGTTGAATGGGGCTCTGAGCAATCTGTTCTGGTGAAAAGTGTCCTTGCCAACAGCAGAGATGTTGGAACTACATGATCTTTAAGGACCCTTCCGACCTAGGCCATTCTATGGTTTTATGATATGCAGTTCCTTGTTTGTTTCACAGGAAGACCTTGGTTCTTTTGGAATGCTTGTAAAGATGAAGGATGGATTGTTACAGTTATGGATCATCTAGAAACAATCTGTTTCCAGCATCAAGGTAAATGACATTAACAGCTGATGCTTTCAAACTCAAGCTTTAAATGAAAATATTTCACGATGGAAAGATTCAGACATTGTAAGAAATACACCTTTTATCGTTATATAATTTTAAAACTATCTTAAAATTATACAATTGGGGTTATGTTAATATTCATTAGAGAGGGAGTATTTTTTTTTTTAGTTTTATTGATTTTTATATTGAAAAATTTATTGGTTTTATAACCTTGAAACCTATCTATAATTTTTTTAATTATAAAAAGTAAGTACTGAAAATACAAAATCAAACTGAACAAAGAACAGAAAGGATTACTTCTGCAATCATTTCCCGAGGGATGGCCAGAAACTTATTTGGTATGATTGATACTAGCCATTCAGATGTTCCAGTAAAAAGAAAATAATAGCTGATTAAGATTTTATCCTAGGCTAGTTATCCCTTCATAAGAAATCTAGTAAAATGATCAAAAGAAAAAGTGAAAATAAGATAAGTTGCACAAGACATCCATAGTCTGTCTCCTTTTATGCTTAATGAGGCCAGTTCACTACTACACTTAAGTGAGGGTGGAGGGAGGAGGGAGGAGAGAGAGAGAAAAGGGATTCATATTTCTTCTCTTTATCTATTTCTCCTCTTAAGTTTATCATTGAGAAATATTTTCTTTTTCTTAGATTATTTTTAAGCGGATTCTGATCACAGCTAGACTGGCCACTCATCTTATCTTGAACCATATAACTGATTGGCTGAGAGAAGATTGAATAATATTAGTCAACACTAACATAATCTGATAGTAATTGTAAGCCTTAGTACATTTTTAGCTACAAATTGCAGAAAGTATGAGAGGAACAAGTTCATTGTAGAGTATTGTACTTTGAGGGTAAAATAAATCTCTCTACAATACTGACAGTTTATTTGAGCATGTTTCACCGAGACAAATTATTTAAAGACAAAACTAATGATAATGAAAAAAATGTGATAAATCCTGAAATGCTGAGTCTGCCAGCAGGCAATGAAATTTCAGTCCACTAATGTATTCTAGCACAACTTCTGAACTCATATCACAAAATACCTTTTGTCTGTTTGTCACATTGGTAAAAATTTGTAACATTCCACAAAACGAACCAGTTCAAGTTTTCAGAAAATATGTAAGTGATATAAAGGTGACAAGGGAAAGATCAAACAATATTTACTGCAAGTCTTATTATTTCCTCTTTAACTATGTATCTGTGCAGATTTATTCTGTAATTAAGCATACTTGCTTTGTTTGTTTTTTTTGTTTGTTTGTTTTGTTTTGTTTTGTTTTTCATATTGCCTTTTTACAGGATGCTAGATACTTTTTTTAATTTTTTTTTTCTCTTGTTTAACATACCATGCACTACATATCCTCAGTGCACAGAATTTTTATTTTTTTTCATTATCTATATTCTAGAGATACTCCTGCATAATGTTTATCTTTCTCTTGCAAAACACTGGATGAAAACAAGGGTGTATGTTCTCTAGCAGTATTTCATGCTAGTTTCCCCAGAACCCTTTCTTATTAATACTTGTGCAAGTTGTTACTGATTTTCTTGACCACATAAATCTTTTGAAGGATTCTTCATTTTTTAAAGTGGAGAAATATGTTCCTTTTTTTTCCTCTGAAAGACCGAAACAAGTCCTTCAATGACTAATGAAGACTATTATTGTACAATGAAAATTAATTCCATTAAAAAAATAATCTTTCAGTTTTTGATCCTGTATTGTGGAAAACCACATTATAGTATATTGCTTTAATATATCAGGTTTTTAAATGCCCTAGTTGTGTCCTCATTTTTACCTGGCACATTTATTTAAACTGTAATCTTACATTTCATCTTTTCTCATTTAAGGTGCTGTCTTCTGTAAAACTTGTTCTTTGTTTTCATGAATACATTAAGATCAATTTCCAGGTTCATTAACATTTAGAAACATTTTTTTTAAGAATGTATAAAGAAAAATATAATAGAACTTTTGTCATTGACAAACAAGATTCTAGCTAGGCGTCTTCAATGCAGGTAACACCCAGTGTGATTCAGCTTCTTTTACAAGTTTATTTAAAAAATTCCTTGCCATAACACCCTGACTCTGTCAGCAGCTATGCAGGAAGGACTAGATTTACAAGCCCTTAGGTAGTTCATTTGCCGTTTGTTTTGTATGTTTTGGATTGCAGCCTCTCAGCACTCACGCATGACCTTTTTCCAAAGCTGCTGTTTTTACCAGAGTTGATTTAATTGCAGAGATGAACTTTAACTTTTGAAGAGTCATAATCCACTCATTTGATGCACATGCAGTTATCTTTCTTGTACTCTTCCAGAAAAAGGTCCTATTAAAGTTCAAAACTACCTAATTGAGTTTCTGAGATAAAAGAATGTAAAATGTTTATCACAATGCTGTCTTACTTTTTATTCTTGAGAGGGCATTCAGTGACAATATTATGGATGTCATCCAGCCATATCCTATACATACATACATACAGATAACAGAAAATTTAAAAATTAAACAGGGATGTCTTGGTTTGTGATAAGGTCACTTTTCCAATATCTTCTGTTTTGGTAAGTAAACACAAATACCTTAAAATTCAATAAACAAGATGTCCTTTACTGGGGTGAGAGAAGAGAGATGGTGTGAGTTTCTTTTTGCCTTTGAGTATGAAAAGACATAATAAAAGAGTTGTTAAACAAGACAGAAAAAAAATAAATAAAAAAGAAGATGATAGATAGCAAGTTAATTCTATCATCCTTTCAGATGTTGGATACCTCACTTTGATGCAGAATGGAACAGACCTCAGATGGATTTTCACACAACACTATGTAGATTCTCTCTGTGGAGAGTCCCTTCAGCAGAGGACACAAAATTATGTCTTCTAAGTGAGCATGTAATTTTTAAGATACTCAACAGTTAAAATATATATCACATCAATAAATGGAATAAGAAAACAAAAGAATACCCATGCTGTCTTTGAGAATGTCAGCTCCAGTGAGTCAGCATATTCAATGTCTGCAGAGAACTTTTAATCATACATAGTGGGAGCATTTTAATTGAATTGACTAGCCTAAAGTACAAGAACACAAGTTGCTGAGTATTAGGAGTTTGCTCCAATAAGTTGATCCAGTGCTAAGACTTTGATGAACAAATAGATTCAATTATTTTAATAGGAAGAAGTACCACTTTAAATAATTGTGTGATTATTTTGAGACTCACATCCTTACCATCACTGATTCTCATACAAATATCACTGTAATATTTAATTTAAAATATAATAAAATGTAATCAGCTTTGGTAAATGGAACACTTTCTTGTCTCTATATGGCGCCTTGGAAGACAGACATTTAGGAATGATGTAGCCACCTAAGCACTGGTATCTTTTTCTATTGAAGATATGGAGACATCTGAGTGGGGCTGACAGATATAGCAGAGGACGTCTATGTAGTATCTATCAACCTACAGGGGGCTGTTGGAAGTCTTCCTGGGTACCCCACTGTCGTGGTTTGGGAAATACATTCTCATATTTAGTACTTCCGCTAAAACCATGCACTACTCCCCTCTTCGCTTCTGTGCAGTGTGCTGGAGAGGAAAATTGGAGGTACAAAACTCATAATTTGCTGGAAACAGCACTGATATAAGAAAAGGAACAGTAGCAGCAATGATACTAGTGACAGAGGGTACAAGAAAAGAAATGATTCACCTAAACCCCTCCTGATAGACAATATTGGACAGGTCCCTCCGCCACCTTCACTCAACCAGATGGAACCCCTTCTCCTCAGAAGACTCCCTTCTCCCCACCCCAGCAATGACATGAGTTTGTACAGAATAACCTCCAGGCCCTAGCCATGCTCCCTCCTCGTTACTGAAAAAATTAACTCTGTCCTCCCCAGAACCAGGACACACACTAAATATAAAGTAGAATTATATATTTATGTTTAGAATTAATCTTCATTTTAGAATCCAACTTATAAGGTAAATCTTTCTGTTCATCTCAATAATGTTTTGAGGAACATTCAGTGAAGAAAGCAATTAGTACGACGACTGTTTCCTTAACAGAAGCATTGTCTAAGACACTGCCTGACACATAAACAATTTTTAAGGTATTTTGACAACATAATGAGGGCTTTATTTATGTATCTTGATTGTCAGCCTTTATCGTACTATAAAGCACTATAAATAAAGCTGAAGCCATAAAGTTTGAGTGCTTGACTGAGAGCACTAAGGCAGACATACATATTTCAAAAATACTGTTGTTTTTGTTTCTATGAAAAATTTCTGATTCATGTCACAAGTGAAAAGCATTGCCTGATGCCCACCCATCTACTGAAGGATGGCTATGATTCCATCAGGTTGCTCCTAGTGTAATCTATTGATTTCATGTAATAAGCAATCTTTCGGCAAGTCAAATGCAAAATAACAATATTTACTATGGGAATTTCAGTTGTATTATATAGAAAATATTGCTATGAGCAAAAAGAAAATATACATTTTATGTAAACCCAAATATCTGAATTTTAATATCATGTAAATCTTAATAATCCAATCAAAGACATTTTGTTAGTCCAGATTTCAATCTGCACTGTAGTGCTATCACAGAAAAGCAAAACACAGCCATAATAACTCTAGCAATAGTAATAATAGAGTTAAAATTATTATGTGTTATGCTCACCTTTTTCAATACCTCTCTGTACTCTGAGGTTGACAGCATCAATCTTCCCCAGGCAAACAGGGGAACAGAGGAGACATGTCTGCGTATAATAGTTGCAGCAGGTCATCTGGACTCCAAGTTCTTCACTTACACTGCCAAGAAGGCAATGCTGATACGTTTCTTCTGCCTGGGTTTTTTATTTCTTTTCCTCTTTTCTCCTTTTTTTTTTTCTTTTTTCTTTTTTACTGGAGTCTGGTTTTGAACAAAGTACCACATCATAGTCATTCTTTAGCAATCCGCAACTTCACTGTCTCCATGAATTTACTATATATATGGTGCATTTAATATTAGACACTGATTCTTTGCTGTCTTTTTTACTTTCAAAGTTGTTTTGTACAACTTCTAGATCTGTGGTTTTTTATCCAAACACCTCCAGTGTCATTCTCTGTCCCTTACCATCCTCTGTTATTCATTTTTATGCTGTATCAAGTTTCCGCATTTCTCAAATTCTCTGCTGTCAAGCTAGATCTGTTTCCCTCTACAGTGAATCATTATAATGGTAATAAATATCTCATTTACACAGAATAACTTCTTGTTGTTACCATCTGTGTGAAAAGTATGCTTGTTCCACACAAATGTAAGGAAAAATAAAGCAAATGGTAGCCTTAGCTACCCAATCATTAGAAAAGAAAAAAAATACATTTTGTTGAAGGTAAACCAAATTAAATCAAAGCTCCAGGAACATCAAGGAAGTTCAGGCAAACCAAGCCTGACAAGTTTTACTCCTGAGGCCTTGCAGATTTGGTTAGTAGGCTGTTACTAGCAATGGCAATGCAATATTACTTGGCTAAAATACCACAGCTGGTCTCCTTCAGACTCAGTTTTGCTGATCATTGCAACCTGCTTCACATAAGAAAATCTCATTTTTCATTTTATAAGAGTGAATTGACAGCTCTCCTAGACTTCAGACTTTCAGATCTTGCTGAATATGTTCATCTGTGGACTGTTAACAATTTTATAATGCATAGGTCCTTTGTTTCTGTTTAAAATTTGATATTAGTTTCTAGGATTTCTATGTGCATATGCATACATTTGTGCATGTGTATGTTCTTGTTAAAAATTATTTGATTTTGTCTACAGACTTTGCCTCAGAACATACTGCACACTGTAGTGAGAATCTCTTCAGAGAAGTTACGAGTGAAATTTCTGCCACAGACAAATGTGAACATGTAAACCAAGGTAGAAATGCAACTTGACCTTTTACTTCGTGGAGTTAGGCTTAAAGTAGTTTTAACATTCTCTCTAAATGTGCTCTCAAGCTTGGAGTATATATCTTTTGGTCTTCCCACATGGACAGTTCTCATTTTACATCACTGAACTGTCTTTGTGAACAAAGTAAGCTTCAGATGTCCTTGAGAAAGGACATTTGACTTAAACTCTGGATCTCTATGAGTAGCTGGTCATAAAAGAAATGAAACTAAACAGTGATGAAAGGACTTAGTGTGTCAACTTTAAAACATATGAAGAGTAATTTAAGTGGGTGGGTCTGAGTAGGTGTTTTCACAAAGATGAGCTAGAATGTTTTTTATTACTACACAACCAAATTCAAATATTGGCAAATGAATGAAATTGAGTAGGGTTTACAGAAAATTGGTAAGCCTCCACTTAAAAAATATTCATGTTGTTTGTACAACTCAATGTATTTCAACAAATACACACACACGTGTGTGTATATATATGTATATAAAATCTGAAAGCAAGATTCCCCAAAAGTAGCATCTTATGCGTATTCAACATCAATTAAATTTTAATCTTTAAATAGGTGATTCATTTTGCAGCAAGCAGATTATTCGCAGGAGTCACAAGTGTATCCTATGAGACCCTGGGTCAAGTTATGCAAAGTGTTATGAAGCTTGTACATGCCAACATGTTTCTGAGAAGGTTAGCCCTAAACCAGGCCTAAATGGCCTCTGTAGCACTCAAAACACTAGGAACCAGGATTATCTTCTTATAATGACATATTTTACCATGGAAATAGAAGCACAGAAGCACAGTTTATTCTGTGGAGGTAAGTAGACCCTTTCTTGTTTAATAATGAAAGCAACTGAATTTTAAAAAGATTATTCCTCCTACGAAAACTCTACAATATTATTCTTCTATAAAATACATTAGTATAAAATATTACAAATCCTCCTCCTGGGAAATAATTTAACTTAGTGTAATTTTAATTTTATTTTTTTTTATTATTATTTTTTTTTTCTTTTTTTTAATGACAGCAAGATTGTAATAGGTTTGAATCTACTCAGAAGATGCCTTAGGTGATTGTCCTAGTTCAGCAGGTGGGACCAGTAATCACTGTGTGGGGGTAATCAAAGCTATGTATTCTACCCCCCTCTATTCATTTCCCAAGAATAATGGACCATTTGCAACAGCTACCCAGGGAGTCGTTAGCACCTTCACACCCAGCCTGAGGGGGCGTGGCTGCTAATGGGCCATCAACGGCTCAACAATACCCCCTAACTCACTGAGTTAATCACCCATTGTATGAGACCCTGCCCTGGGGGAGGGACTGGGTGCTCCCTGAGGGTACATAAGCGAGGGTAAGAA
>JAWWLT010000001.1:96550378-96569212 GCA_035040995.1 Premnoplex brunnescens | reverse complement strand
ACAATCAATTCTCACCAACACTCCCCTTAAGAGAAGCAGGTCCTTCCCCTCTGCACGGCTGGGACAGCAGTTTCTCCTATAGGCCTCGGCTCAAGAGATAAGAGCTGGGCTGGCACAGAGACCTGATGTCCTCCAAGGACACGAAAGGAAGAGAGAGACAGGGAGGAAACTATCCATCTTATATACCCCAGATTACGAGAAGGAAATGTTGTGGAATACTTCCTTAGTTATCACCTGGTAACCAAGGAAGGCCTGAATCAAAACCAAGAAAACTAAACCACCACACTTCTGTATTTCTAATATAAGAAAGATGTCACTTTGGACCTACAATAGATTTGATGATGAATAAATGAGGTTAATACATTGTAAGGTTGCTTGACTTTTTCCTCTTTATTTTAAATATATTTTGGCAGGGATAAGAAGTGTTAGACCTCCTTTAATTTCTTACTCATAAATGCAGAAGATCTTGTGTCTGGTTTCTCCTGCCATTATTGCCAAAGCATTTAGAAGAATAGGAAGTCTGTTTTTCACTGTAAAAGGTCATAAATGAAATAGAATGCAATGCTGACAACAAACACTTTGCAGATCTATCTGAGGCCATTTAAGGGCTGTTTTCTTTTGGATGAAGGATTACCTATTAAATCTGAAAGAGATTGCAAGCTGAATAAACACCATCTAGTAGGGTCAGTGCTTCTTATTGTCATGCAGCAGAAGGAAGAAGAATGTTCTAGGTAGACTGGCAATGCATCATACGTCTTAATCATACTGAAGGGTTTAGAAGGCACTGAGTTGAAGTGGCACAAATAGAAATGGCAGTTTTCAACAGATTTTTTCAGGAAGGATATGGTTAAAAAATAAAAAGGATGATTAAGCCTTTTCCTGTAAACAAAAATGGCAGCCTACACTCTCCAGAGAGGAGGGAAAGGCAGTAGGTGATAAATATAATTAAAACAAGTCACTAGGTGAATCTGTAGGCATGTGACTGTAAAAGATTAGTTTGTATGATTTCACTGGAGTAACATTAAAAAAAAAGCATTAAAGGATTTTGTGTCATAAAGATTTTTTTAAGACATATGCCTATGTTATACACATGGGAAAAATTAAAACCTAGAATGAAGGATGAAGAAAGGGGAATTCTAATTGATATCAAATCTATTTTTTATAATCCTGGCCAAGAAGAAATTATTGAAATATAGCATGCTTTCAGCTGAAGTGAGCAAGGTCTGGGAAGTGCAACCTGAAGCATGTTTCTGTTAGTTGTAGGATGTGTGTCACTATCACATCTTCAAATTAAGTCCAGGGGTTTGGGTGTTTTTGATGTTTGAATTGTTTTCATGTCTATTGAGTAGAATAAGTGTCAAAATACTCTCTTATCTTCTTTATTTGATTATGGGATAGACTATGAGTATACTTGAGCAATCAAGGTAAATATACTTTATCAACACTCATCTTAGGAAATAATATACATCATTCTGATTTAAATAGTAAATGTTTTGGGTTTTTTGTTTTTTTTTTAGAGATAACAAAATCCAGTGCATGTATAGAACCAATTTGAATCAATGTACTATGAGGTGGTTTTTTCCCTTTCATGACTGCAGAATAAATTTCTGGGATGACATTATAGATAGAAATTATTAATTCTCATTTAACTGATTTATCACAACTGAAATGAGAGTAATTGTTTTATAGGAGATCTTCAACTTCCTCCTGGTGCCCGACACTGTGGAATGCATTTACATGTATGGGCCAGTTTGCTCCTGTTATTCTGGTCAGTCCTATAAATATTACAGAATATGCAATGATAAATATTTGAACTCAACTGTAGGTATTTTGCATACTGTTAACCTGAGTTTCTAAGGAGCTTTTGAAAGTCACATCTTTGCCTTTGCTGTGGGTGCTGAGTGTGGAATTACCCAGGTGATAAAGTCAGTAAGAAATAAGGTACATTGTAATATAACTCTTTCTTGAAGGCAAACGTATGATTAATTAACCTTCAGAACTAGATCAATGGTGCCAGGTTATTATCCATTCAGACTGGTTTTGTGTTTGCTTTCTTTATCAACAGGCTATACTCAGTGGGAAAATTAATTGTAAATAGAAAATTTATTTTCCTTCACTTTGTGCCAAGAGGGTTTAAAATTAGATAATTGTGATAGATTAGACATCTGGTGTCAAATCTGACCTCTTTCACTGTTCTGTTTGAAAGCATTGTAGTGTATAACATCAGTGCCCCCTGCTAGGATAGGTTTAAAGTGCAAGTAATAGAAAAATAATATTCACACATTATGATACAAATTTTTAAATATAATCTCAGAACTTCTATTAGTTGACACTTTAAATAGCATCGTCAAAAATATTTCAAGCATTTCACTGCATTTGGGTCCATTTGTATTTACTAGATTGAAAACAGGAGATTATAGCTCATGAAGGATTTTCTCCTGAATTCTCTTCCTAAATATTTTAATCTTTTCTTCACTGCCAGATTGCAGAATCACAGAAAAGCAGAATGTCTGGTTATGATTTTATTTTTTTCTCTACCTATGACTTATGTATTTAATTTTAAAAAGTCTTTTTACTTTTTAATTGCTATCTAGATTTGTAGATCCATAACTAAAAATGTCGAATTCTGTATCCTCTTCTGATTATATTTCAACACATTTTTATTGAGAATGGTGGGATGATTGCTTATTTCTGCTGGTGATTTTTGCTCTATTAATCTTCCCTTCAGCTCTGTCACTGATAATGCTTTAGACTGCAGTTGAGCTCTGTGTTGACTGTACTAATATGCATACTGTTGTTTGCAACTTCATTTATTTCAGGGTTTTCAAGGTAATCCAGTCTTCCCAGAAAATGGAAAACTCGTTTGTTCAGTATGGGACAGTATTTTGGTATTAGGAAGTTCAATTTACTTCAGATATTTTAGGACTACTCTGTATATTTTCCTGAATGCATTTTCTCTCTAAGTTTGTCTAACATCCTTTTTTTGGGTGCATTTTCCCCATTTTGATATCTTCTTCCACCTTATTAAGCATAAATTTAATTATATCCTTTATCTATGAATAGATATGCTCTCTCACTTTTATACACAAATAAAACCATTAAATTATGCTCCAAACAATACATGGTACATGATATATATGCTATGTGAGGATAGTGTGTTCTGCTGTTGGTACTTCCGGTTACTTTCTGCTACACCGAGTAACAACCCCAGGCACCAATACATGCTTGGAGCGGGGTGGATAAAGGAGATGCAGAGAAGGGATCTGGAAGTCCTGGTGGACACCAACCTCACCATGACCCAGCAGTGAGTCATTGCAGCAAAAGCAGCCAACAACCTCTGGGGCTGCATTAAGTAACGTAGCTCAAAGGAGGGTATCTTTCTTCTCTGTTCAACCCTATGAAGACACATCTGGTGTGTTGGGACCAGTGCCGGACTCCCCACAACAAAAGAGACATTGATTTACTAGAAGGAGTCCAGTGAAAGAACATGAATGTATTGCACAAAAGGAAATTATTGCAAAATCACGCTACTGTCAGAGAAATCATCAACAATATAGGCAGTACCAGCCTAAAGCTGTATCTGTGTCTCAGTGACACTCTAGGGAACAGTGACACCTACTCTCAGTTCCACCTGTGCTCTTTGAGCCTGCCCTTCCCTTGCAGACTGTTTCAGACCAAGAACAACCAGTGTATTGAAACACTTGAAAGTGTTTCTTTGACAGATACTGCCATATATCATGAGAACAACTTTCAGGACCCCAGTTTTAAACAGTGGATGATGCTGCTATCACTGGATTTTCTATATAACTACAGAACTGTGAACTTAGTCATTTACCTTTCAAATGAAACCAAATGAGCTTTTCAGATATTGGAAACTGGAGACTGCATCTCCTGGAGTTTTATACACTGTAAGGATGCTCTTAGAAAATGTACACAACAATAGTGGTAAACTATTGCACAAGTCTTCTGTCAAAATGGTTCTAAGCCATCAAACAATAAACTGACATATGCTAGGGAAGGGGGAGTAGTGTAGCAAGGAGAGAGAAGAGAGCTGACATAGTATTGTTAAGGTTAGAAAAGACCCCTAAGATCGAGTCCACCCTCTTCTCTTGAAACTGTAACTTTGCACAGACAATTTGAGTTTATGCATCAAGGAGAGAAAGAATATACAAAAGCAACATTATGTCAACTGATTACTAATTTCCAAGGAAATACTGCAGATGCGAGTGGACTGACTTGAGCCCTGGCCAACTTTTTCAAACTCTTGCATTTAATGATTCATGAATGTGCACATGAATAAACCAAATTAAAGAGAACTAAATGAAAATTTACTAATTTTTATAAGTGAACACCTGCAAATCAAATTGGCCATTGCACTACCAATACAAGTGTACATTTCTCAGATATAGTGGTTGCTCTATTTTGTGCCTAGGTGCATGAGTGGGAGTTTATATTCTTGATTCATTCTAGATCAATGTTTTAACATTCTGTCCCCAAGGTAGCTATTTCATTCCTTAATATGAAGGCAACCTGCTGTAATTCTGCACAGTGTCTTAAACACATTCTCTGCAGGTAGAAATCCACAAAGCAGTAATTAAGGCCAGATCAATTTTACTTAAATGGCATATAAATAATTATACTACTTTTTTTTTTTTCTTTCTTTTTTCAACAAATTGTGTAACAGTTCATTCTATTTTATTCAGTTGCTTTTAGGCTTCAAAGATAAAAGATATATTCTTGGATGGCCTGAGAGTTGTGAAAGCAAAAATTTCACATATGATCAAACCACACAGTTTCAAAAGTAAGACTGCAGGTTTTATTCAAATTGATTGAAGATCTGAATATCTTCCTGAACATGTATTGAGGAAAACTAAGCTTTTGTTAGATATTGCAAGACCTCCTTGCACATGTATTTTATAGCCTCCAGTGCAAATCAGACATGTTCTTTCTTCCTGTTTCAACATGGAAAAAGAAAAGCAACACAAAGGTGATAGCTTTGTACCATGGATATGTCATTTGAGATGTGGAGTAAGAGCATCTCTTTAGATATTTGTAAAATTCTTGCAACCAAAACTATCTCTTTCATAACATACTCAGTGAAATACTTCAAGACACATTCTTTTCCCTGTTCATTTTACAAGATCAGTTCATATTCATTTTAAAAAATGGATGTCACAGATGTCTTAAATGGATTCAACCAAAAGAAGCAATCCCTTTTTAGGTCACCTGCCTGGCCCTCTCTTCTCTCTGGAGTGTTAAAGCAGAAAAAGTAGTTATGTTAAATTCAGGTATTACATAGTGGCAGTTGTAAGTTTTCTCCTCTGGAAAGAAATTATCTTCTGGGGATATATGTTCACATAAAGATTCTTGGATTTGTCCAATAACAGAATGAAGCTTTCCTGTTTATTGATCCAGTGCTAGATCTTTTTCACTTGTTTAGTTAAAACTAGGGCTACTTTTAAAAGCAGTCTCATTTTTCTGTCTTAATAGTTCTTTGTCTATATAACTATATACTTAACCTGGACTGAAATCATAGTAGGGTAACCCATTTCAGTACACTAGCATGTTCTTGTTTTTGTCCAAAGAAAAGAGAAATAAGTAAGAATGGGAAAATTTCCTCTTTGTACATTATTTTATTGTACATTATTTTATTGTACCTGACATAGGATAGCATTGTAACATATTCTTCAGATACAATAAAAAATTAGAGATATCTTCTGTTTTAATTACTAATCACAACACAATAAAGCCCTGTAAATAAAGGTTATAGGAAGAAGCCATGTTCCACGCAGCTGAAGCCTGCATTCAAGTAAGGAGAAGAATATATTTATGTATAATTTCCTTTGAATGGGTTCTCTGAATTAACGTTTGTACAGAACTTTGAAGGACAACAATCACTCCAATTACATAATTGATTCTTCCTGAGTGGCAGTGCATTGGAGAGGATAGATATCAGTGAGAATTTTGAGAAAGTAATAAAATTGCTTAGGTGGCCGTTGTGATTTCGGAATATTTAAATAAAATTCTATTAAAATTGCAAAAGCAGTTCAATCCTATTTAAATTGCAAAAGCAGTTCATGAAATAGACAGAATTGTGAGTAAATTCTACTCTTCAGTCTATTTCTAAAACAAGATAGGAAACATCTCAGGTGATGTGACAATTTTCACTGTATGCAGTTGCAAGCTTCCCTTTCTTCTTTACTCTATAAAGATCCAAAACTTATTATTAGTCAAAATTTTCAGGGAAAAAGAAAAATTATATTTGTTTTGTTGACAAGAAGCTCACCATGACCCATCAATGTGCACTGGCAGCCCAGAAAGCCACATCCTGGGCTACATGAAAAGCAGCGTGGCCAGGAGGTCAAGGAAGGTGATTCAGTCACTCTACCCTGTTTTGGTGAGACCCTACCTGGAGTGCTGCATTCAGCTCTGGGTCCGTGTTTTAGGTTTTAGTAGTAGGGGAGGCTAGAAGGGTGGCTTCTCTGAGAAGCTGCTAGAAGCTTCCTCCATGTCTGATAAAGCCAATGACAGCAGGCTCCAAGATGGATCCACTGCTGGGCTAGGCTCAGAGACCATCAGTGCTGGTGGAAGCACATCTAAGATAATGTATTTAAGAATGAAAAAAGTTATTGCACAGAAGCAATTTTGGCCAGAGAAGAGAAGAGTGAGATTATGTGAGAGGAACTTACTTTATATTATATCATGCTAAAGGATCCCATCACATAGGTCCTCTCATTTGCAAGTGTGCATGCCTATATGAATATGTATAGTATATAGGCAAAAGAAAAAGAATCTAGTGGTGTGTAAAATAGATGTCCACCCTAAAGCAGTCCTTTTTTCACCTTAACTGTTTTTAACTGAAAACAGATGCTACAGAGCAGAAGATTAATACAAGAAACAGTTATTTCTGCACTGTACTTAAAAAGTGCTGTTGAGCAGGGTAATTCACACCTCACATCAAGGTCTTTGGGAACTTTTGGAGACTCTGACACAAATAAAGTATTCATTTCACCTCAATGACTTTCCCTTTTTCAGAAACATTTATATTTAGGGATATATTGTTTATATTTCTCAGGAACTTCTCTTTTTACATCATATGTATAAAAAAAGTGAAGAGTGAAATGCTGTATAAATGATTTAGGGCATGAAACCTTAAAAATAAACCCAGTCCCAGAATAATGGAAAAAAAGAAAAGCAGTTATTGAGAATTCTAACCATGCTGATATTTGATGCTACATTGACAGAAGAAACAGTGATTGTCAGTAGTAAATGGAATATGTAAAATGGGAAAGGGAAAAGATATGAAGATATACAGTTTTTCTTCTGATATATGCTTTTTTTTTCCTCCGTGTTAGGTTCCAAAAAGTCATGAAAATATTTGAGTCAAAACTGAGAAATTTTGGATTATCTGATTGACCCAATGAATATTAAGATACATTTAAGTCTTTTTGAGGGACTTAACCTTAATAAAATAGATACTTCTTATTGAGCAAAATTAGCTTTTAGACTCATATTCAACACTTCTAGCATCTGGACCATGGGAAATCTTTGTAAGCAGCAGTTTAATTTACACCTATAGTCACTCAGTCTGAAGATAAAGTGGGAGTGAGCAGAAAACTGTCTTCCACACTGAAATAAAGTTTAATGGCAAACATCTTGTGAAGGTTAGACTATACTATCCTCTCTAGTTCAATAAAATATATATGTTACATAAAATTCAGTCTGGAAAAGAGAATGAAATAGCAACTTTTTGCTATTTAGACAAAATTTTTGAATACAACATTAAAACCTACCATTTTGAGCAAAATTAAAAAGACTTTGATTTTAAGGAAAATTAAAGAACAGTACAATCTTTTTCATTAATGGAGGAAAGAATGTGTCAATCTCTGTAGTCCTGAAGGAGATTTCTCTCTGAAGAAGGTAAGTTGCAAAAGGGGAAGCAGGCAGAGAGAACCGTTAGCAGAATCCAGACCTGCACAACAGACATGAAAGAGAAAGAGTGTTTTAAAGAGATAATGGATCTGCATGTACAAAATATAAAGTGGAAAAACATGTAACTGATGAAGCCTGTAGTCTGTGATCCATGCTTCAGAACAACACTCAGTGTCTTAAGCTGTATTTTAGTTACAGTGACATGAGAAATGGAACTTGACTTTGAACATGAGTAGTTGTGCAATACTTTATTCTTTGACAATTAAAATAACAATATGCTTTTACACTTATGCTGCCACTTTCATTCTTCAGGAGCTGTCAAGTAAAGGCTTGTGCAGAAGACTTTGATTAAACAATATGTGCAGAGAGACTCTTCAAACAAAAAAATACATAAACAAAGTACTTTTACTTTTCTGTGTAATTTTTTCATTCTTTCTATGGATACAAAATCACATGGAGAAGTTCATTCCCTCCTTAGACAGGGCTTTTGATAATACATTCCTACTGGGACTACAAATGTGTATAGTGGTTTTCTTAGAGCAAATGAAAGGTGAAAATATCTTGGCAGATTGTTCAATATTAACTCGCAAAGCCTCTCCAGGTCTTCTTCTCAGTGTTGTAGATATTCAGGGCATGGTCTTTGCTTTATCTGATGTACTGTTCAAGTTTGCAGGGGAATACATATTTTTTTTTTATTTTTTTTTTTTTTTAATGTCAATGACAGATGAACTATTTAATGAAATTATTATTCATATGTTAAGAAGTACTGCAATTCCCTTCTGTGTTCAATTTTCTGAAGTTTTCAATTATTATAAAAATATATTGAAAAAATAAGGAAGCTTCAAACAAAATAATAATAAAAACCTTTATAATACGAACTATAACTTGATAGGATTGAACACATAAGAAAATTGCCTGAACTTAGAGGGGCTTTGGGGAGGGGGTTGGCTTTGAAGATTTTATACATATAGGGTTTTATAGTTTCTATACATATAGGTATTTCTGTGTTCTTTTTAATTTGCACAATACCCGGATCAGACTAAAATAATCTAGTGGTATTATTTTCATTAGATTAATATGAATGACTCTAAGTTACATTATTCGATTATACATGCAAAGTAAGTCATGGGAGCAAAGGAAAACAGAAATAAGACAAATAGCAAAGGGAGAATAGTCATTTATGCCTTTTCTCCCAGAGGGAATGACCCTTGGATATGTCTGTGAGAACTGGCTGGGAATCTGACAGCATTAGCTACATATATGGTTTGATTGAAGTCTGAGCCAAGGTTTTATCCTTTTCATGATTACACTTTTTGCCAAAACTAAATTTGAGAGTCAGACACAGACAACATTAAAAAGAAAATTGAAGTGGCTAATTAGAATTTCAGGAAAACTCTACAGAGTATAAGCCAGGTCCTTGGCTTTATTTTGTTTCAGCTCTTTACAAGAGAGTCTAAATGGCTCTCCTGTCATTTCTGGAGGAATAGAAAATCCCCATTTCAGTGTGCACAGCTTTTTTAATAGAAGTATGTTCCCCTGCTAAAAGTCTTACCTGACTGAACGAAGAGTATCCACTACGTGCAGCAAGGAACTACTAAAAATGAGACTCATTATGATCCCATTAATGTGTTCTGAAATTGTGCATGTCATCTGTCTATAGTCTATCAATGAGTGTATATAAGTTATGGTTGGAGAGGATTCAAATAAAGGCAAGTGAATATCTCCATATTTCATGCTAGGTGTCCAGATGAAACCTTTCCAGGTGCAACTGTCTGGAATTATAAAAAAGTTTTAATGATTTTCCAAACAAAATATTTCAGATCCTTAATACTGAAATGCCATATCTTCCTATTTTTATGAATAATTTCTGGACTTCAAAAGATATTTAGACTCTTAAGAAAGCAAGTTAAAAAAGGATAGCATGAGTCATTTCTTGTCTCAAAGTACAGTTGGAGTAGGAACTGACTCTCAGCTTTCATATGACTGTCACAGAGTGGTAGCTTATTGTATAGACCAGACTAAATTATATCTGTCTTTTTTTTTTTTTTTTTTTTTTTTTTTTTTTTTTTTTTTTTTTTTTTTTTTAATGTGGGAGGTTTCATCTATTTCAGGATAAAATTGATACAACCTTCATCCATTTTGTAGAAACTCGGTTATTTTGCCAGAAATAGCTTAAAGCAAGATTAAATTTAGAAGGCAATAGAGATGATAGGCCAGTCGTTATAGAGTTCATTTAAAGTACACACACTTGATTTAGTTTTTAATTTCAATGTTAAAATAATTTCTCTCAATACAGTTAAGGTCCTTCATCCTTTTTGAAATCAATGGTCTCAGCTTTCGTACATTTAAATCCTTTCTCAGAACTGCATATTTTAGTAGCTTCTACAAAGCCAGATATTTTTCACAATAAGAGAAAAATTCTATACCAAACAGTGGACTTTAGATGTCCAAGTGAGAGTTGTAGCTAACACGGTATGTTGCAATTAACATAAAGCAGTGAGTAGATCAGAAGAAGCCTTCAAATCATCCTGAAGAAGGTGCTCATTTTTGAACAAATGAGCAGCTGTTTAGACAAGATTTACTATATTAGTTATCATTTAGCTATTAACAGTGGGACGTGACATCTAGACAATTGTACTTAATTTCTAAAACCTGAGGATATAAATATCTTTGGGGAGCAATGGTGATGGGATGGAGAAAATTAATTAGAAGGTCCATTGTAGATGTTCATGACGTATATGGTTCTGAGGTCTGTCCATCAGAAATGGTCTTTGGTTTTCTTTATTTGAGGAGTGCTTTGACTATGAAATTTTCACAAAATGGAAGAACATTGTCATTTATACCTGCTCGATGCAATTTTTTCTTGATTTATAGAGGTGGTGACCTTCAATAGAAAGGTAAGGGATTAAGTAATCTATTCCTTATGGTCCCCAAATTTTAACTTTACCTCTGAATGCAAAGCTAAATAACAAAGACAGATTTTCCTCAATGAGGGTTTTGTTGTTGTTGTTTGGGTTTTTTTGTTTGTTTTTTTTGTTTTGTTTTGTTTTGTTTGGAGTTTTTGTTTTGTTTTGTTTTGTTTTGTTTTTACAGTTGTTAGTTTCTTGTTTATGTTGCTTTCTGAAGTCACAAAATATGAAATCCCACTCAGGATTTAATTTAGAAGTGGAGTGAAGGATTTTAATTTACCTCTGAATTTCTTTGGCTAGTCTAAGTTAGGGTTTGGTTTCTTTGATGAACAAACTTTAAATAAACTAATTGTGTCATTTGGATTTGGGTTGTAGATGGCTATGTTCTGCAACTATAATTAAAGATAAACTTTGATCTTGGAGGAATTTGCAAATTCTATGATTTTCTCTCAGAAAAGCTAAAGCAGAAAGTCTAGACTACTCCACAGGAAACAGTAGAACAAAACCTTGATTTTTTATTTTATTATTTTATTTTATTTATTTATTTTCTATCACAGTCAGTCTCTTTCACACCTCCTGTGCTCAATTCTCAAAGGCTGTATGCTTTCTGGCAGCTTTGCCTTCCCACACTGCAGAGATTGATTCACTACAGGTAAAAGAATTTCTCTTTCACACAGTGTTGTGGCTAGCACAAGGGTTCCTTACCAACACCTGATAACCATTCCTATCCATATTACCACCCAGTCTTCAGAAAGCACATTCAATACTGCAACTGCAGAATCAGGACTGTGCAATGGATGATTTTTTGGGAATAGAGCCATGCATTGTGACTTCTCAGATCCTCAAGGACAGTATTCTCTCCTGTCATCTAGGTATCCTCCAATCATGAGAAAATATCAACACTTCACCATCTCCTCCTCACATATCTGCAGGAAATAAATAATGAATGTCCAGTAATGGCTTCCTTCTTGATGTACTGCTCCAGCTCTTGAGGAAGATGTGTCTAATGCTGTAGTCTCTAGAAAGGTTTGTTTTTAAACTGAATCTACCTTTGTTATATCAGGTCAGACAGTATTAGATGCAAATTAATTTTGGCCATGTTAGGCCTCTGATGTGGTCCTATCAATGCAAGTAATTTGCCAGATTTCACAATGAGATTAATAAATGATTGGATAGTAATTAAATATTTGAATGGTAATTATTTTCTGATCTATAGAAATTCATAGGAATGAGGACAGTCTACCTGTTTCTTGACTTACTCTACCCTGCTAATCTCTCTACATCCTGACTCTTATTTCCTTGACTCACTCAGTTCTGCTCTGAACCACCTCTGTGCTGGAGCACTGCTCTGTAGAGCCACATTTCAAACAGGATGGATGCACAATTTTTGTAGGTATTGCTACTTCTCCATATGTTTTATAATACTCCTTTGTGCATTATCTACCCTATGTTTTGCAAGCATGTGTAACAGACTGTTCTTCACTCTCTGAAGTGTAATGTTAGGTTCTGACATTAGTCTACAACCATATATCCAAGGGAATTTCATCTCAGAGTACTGACCTGAACTAACACTAAAATTGTCAGAGGTCTCTTGGAGTCAGTTTCAAAACTGCATGAGCTTTCATAAGCTATTTGAGGTGGGAGAAAATTAGAGAAAATATACTGGATCTGATTTAATTTGGGGATTTCAGTTAAATTTATTCTTTATTAATTCATTGTCTATCTGGTTTATCTTATTCAATATATAGAAAATGGAGGGAAAGCAAAAGTAATAATAAAAAGATGTTACTATAAATCACAGGAAAAATACTCTATATTGGTCTGAAATATTAAAACAAAATGCATCAAGATTTTTCAATTTATCTATTATATATTAAACTAGTCAAGAAGTTTGTCTCTTTTATTGCTTGATGTTTTGCATATTTTCTTTTTGTATGAATGCAAATCAAGTTGCAGATACCACAGTATCCTTTTTAATCAGTTTTCCTGTTGACAGCAGAGCTGACCAATGTCTTACCCTAGTCAACTGTTAAAACAAATCACAGCTTCAGGAGAGCTGATGATTAGACTGTGAGTTGTGTACTGAAGAGGAATGCCTGGTACAAGATAAGTAAAGTTAACATCCACTAGAAATCATAGAAAAGACCAAAGGGAGAGTAGGATAAGAATGGGGTAGATTTTTTTTTTTTAAGACAGCCCACCATACTTCCTCTATTAAGAAATGAGGAAAAATAGCCAATATACTTAGATTAAAAGTTATATTTATTACTACTTAATAATTTATTACTACTTCATCATAGAACCCTAGAAAGATTTGGATTGGAAGGGACTTCCAAGGTTATCTTGTCCAATCCCCCCTGCCATGGGCAGGGATATGTCTCACTATGTAAGGTCACTCAAAGCCCCATCCAGTCTTAAACACAGCATCCACAACATCCCTGGACAGCCTGTTTCTCCACCTTCATCTTATTAAAAAAAAAAAAAAAAAAAAAAGATGTCTAGCTTATATCCAGTCTAAATCCCCTCACTTTCAGCTCAAAACCATTCTCCCTTGTACTGTCACTGTAGGCCTTAGTTTAACTGAATTGGTAGGTAGAACTGGAAATAGTGCTCTTTAGAGATAAGAAGTTATGTTACAAGATCTAGTGCAAGCAGAGTTCATCAGTTTCTTCTTTCTCCTTCCACAAGTGGGCTGAAATAATAGCATCTTGTTTTATACAGTTTATGATACTTGATATCTAAAACCGTTTTCAAGTCAGATAATTTTCTGATTGCCTAAACCAGAAACTGTTGAACAAACATGCATTTTTCCATTAGTTTCAAAGTATTTCAGTACAGCTTTGTACAGCTGGGAGGTGGAGAATATGTTTTGTATTCAGCTTAGAAATTTCATATTTCAAAAATTCAGATTGTGTATGAACAAACTATGTAATTGCAGCTTTTTCCTCAACCCTTATTTTTCAAATAATACTTTCATAAAATAACAGTACAACAAAGCTGTTTCTACACATTAGCAATGGGATGAATATTCAATAAAAGAAGCTCAAGATTGATATTTTACATAGTGAGTTAGTGTTCTTCATCTGGTTTCTATAATTACAATAAGCAGTCCAACATCAATACTCATAATGCATTAAGTTTTGTTCATTTATTAAACAGTAGATGATTAAATTAAATATAACTTTAGCATCTCATTTGACTCTCTCAAGTCTGACAAGCCTGAGGAAAGCAGTTAAATGCAGGTACAGTTTATTCTGGTAATATCATAATGCCATTACTTCTTGGAAAGTCAGCACTGTGAATTTCACTGAAATGCAACCCACAGCTTTCCTACCCTGTACTTGGACACTTGTGAAAGTCATCGTATTCAGGAATTCATCGTATTGGTGATCTTGGACAGCTCATGTCTGCTCTAATGGAGCTCCTACTTAGAGAAACTGGAAATAAACTTTCTTGAGAATCTGTCTGTAATTAGTACAATCTGCAATTTAGAGTACCTTGGACCACTCTCAGTGAGATCTGGCAAAAACCCTGCACTGGGTCACTCTCACCTCACCCCCTCCCCAATGGAGAATACCTTTACCAATATTCCTAGCTCAATTTCAGAACAAAAGTCTTGGAATATAGTTCTAAATACAGCAGGAAAAAAAGCTAAATTTATTTCATGAGTACACTCAGCATTCTGACGTGAAAGTGTTTCAAGGCAATTTTTCAACTATTCCATGAAGCAAACAAATATAACAACAGAGAGTCCTAAGTTGTGAAAGCTTTTAAAGTCTGTAAATTAGTGAAATTTTCTTTTGTCTTATTTTCTGTAAAAGGATAAAATGCCCCTATGAAATTGCACCTATGCACTTTTAATTATTATCAGGTTCTGCTGACAAGGTGCCAGTGTTAGTGCACTGTTCAGTGAAGCAAACCTGTTTACAAAAGTAGCACAAATTAAATTATTTTATCCAGAGGTATCTCTTGTTTATAGCAAATCTATAATCATCATTACTTTTGTCACTCAGTTATGACATGCAATAGTTTCTTCATAATAAGATCACTAAGTAAAACTATGATACCACCCTGCTAAGATACCAACTGCTAACAGTTAATTGGTTGGCACATATTGCACATTTATATGTAGAGTTCCAACAAAATATGTTAGACACAGAATGAGTGAAGATTTTGCAATTAAGACCTGATTTCCATACATATTGAGCTATATCCCAGATGTACATTTAATAATGGACAGCGGTTCAACCATGTTTGACACATGGTAATTTTTAGTTATTTGTATGTGATGCTCAACAAGAATCCTGAGCTTTTCATACCATATAAACACACAGAGAAATTATTTATCTGCTTCATGATATAGAAATGAACAGAAATCACTGTCTTACCACTGATTTAACTTATGAGCTGGATGTGTAGAACATAATATTTCTACTGGATAGTACTTCTAATTAGGAAAGCCAAAAGTGCTTTCAGGCTCTTACAATCCTATGATTATCCCAACCGAGTTTCAGGATAACACCTGGCAACAGCTCTTGCCAGGTGACAGCTATTCACTACACTTTCATTTATTATAAAAGGAGAAGCTAAGCAGGTAGACAGTGATAAGAAAGTGAATAGTCAGTCTCCACATCCTAGAAAATAAATCTGCATGCCGTCTTTGCCACAGGAGGATTAATTCTTCTTTGGATCATCTCCCACTCTTGTTAGTATGGCTTGACATGTTGTCATACTATTAAGGGCAGCAGCACAAAAGAGACTCCAGTTGCTTTGGGCCACTTTTTCAGAACCTTAGAAGGCAAAGAAAAAGGGACCTACTCAATTGCAGAGCTCTACAATATTTACTGTATGATCAGGTAAATATACAATCTTTTATTTTTTATTTTAAAAAATTGACTAGATCATATCATTCAGTGTTATACTATATCATTGTTTACATGATTATATAAATCAGTGTATATAAAATAAATCAGGCATATAAAAGTATGACCTCTTACCATTTTTGCCTACTTTTCCATTTTCACCTTTTTCTCTCCAATGGAACCTCTGTTGAATCTAGAGCTGAACTAAACATGTCAGTGAAAACTGTAATCTAGTGTTTAATTGTGGCATTATAAAATGCATGTGAACCATAAGTTTTGAAGGTCTTTCCTTGGTTTGAAGTATATAAATGAAGCAAAGTTTAAAAAAGCTAGGGAATTTCAGCAGCATTATGTAAGGATCTCGGTAAAGTTTCCACTATGAAAAAGATCAGTCCTACCTGATATTGGAAGTTAAATGACATCAGAATGATATTTTCATAAGATTGAATGTCCTTCTAGTTCAGCTTCTTGCATATAACCACAGTCAACAGTATTTTCTGGTGCAAATGGTAATTAAGAATACAAGAAGCATATGGTGAAATTACCCACTCTGTCATCTATGGCTCAAGAGACTTTGTCTTCCATAGTCTGTATCTTTGCACTTGATAGATCTCAGCAGCCTGTTCCTCCATGAATTTGCCTGACAGCTTATAAAGTCAATTGAAATTATTAGCTTTCATAATATCCTGTAGCAATTTGTGCCATAATAAAATTATAAATTGTGTGATGGAGTACTGCATAATGTAAGGCACTGTTTTGAGACTGTGGCGTAGTGGCAGAGTTACCACAAAGGCAGATGTGAGATGGAGTGGGCTGAACCCTGTCATTAAAGCAGGATCCTAGTGCTGAGAGCAGGTCGAAGAGCAAGTCGTTGCACAGAAGCAGCCTCCTTTCTCTGAGAGCAAGAACATTTGTCAGACGTGCACTCAGATCTCAGTACGGGAAGCCCTGTAAGGGCAGAACTCATGCAGGCATGCATTCCTCTGAGCACAAGAGCTAAAAGTCACTAGAATAAGTATGGTAAGCTCATCTCCAACAGGCTTTTAGACTTGTATTACAGATTATCGAAATCTAAAACAAAAGAAAAAATAAAAATTTATTTTAATTTCTCAAAACACATCTATGATCTGTTTATATTTTTTTGCTCCATATTATAACTCTTTTTTTAATCTGGGAAAAAAAAAACAAACAACACAACAAACTATATTAAAAAAAAAAACTGTCAAAAAAACCCATCAAAAAACCCAAAAGCTTTACAGATGGTATCAACCATAATTTATTAGAGGAAAAAAAACCCAAAAATAACATTGATTTATCTTGTGACTTGTAGATATTGAGAGCATGAGGCACGATAATTGCCTTTGTGCTTTAGTTATCATAATGAAGAAGTTCCTTGATGCTTGTTTATCATGTTTCAGTGTGTGTGTTACTATGAAAACTTAAGTAGGTGTTTCTCTAGCTTAGTTTTTCATTCTTGGTTAGCCATCCATAACTATTGGTATCAAGCTTCTGCCTAATTTATGTGGAAAGTCTCGCAAGTATGTACTTCCTGAAGAATAGTAATTAGAAACAAAATAATTTAGACTCAGGTGAGCAGAATTTAAGTAGCAATGCTAGAAAAAAAACCCACAAACAAACAAACAAATTATAGTTCAGCGAGGATCCCTCTACTGGCAGACAAACATACAGTTATTTCAAATTTTTTAACTATTTTTTGTTTAATTTGGAAATCATATCCAAGGCTAAGTGACACAAGGATTTAGTGTTTAAAGAAGAACAAAAATAGATTTTAAGTACTGCTTCCATTTGATAACTAATTAATGGATGTGTCTTTTTAGTTATATGTAGGGAATACTTTTTTGAAAAGGTGTGGTTAAAAAAACCCCTGTAGCAGGATGCTCTGCCTGGAATCAAGTAAAACATCTTGAACAGCGCCCTATTTGCAAAGGTACCAGTGGAAAATGAAGAAGGGAGCTCATGCAGCTTTTGGTGTTGAATAATGCTGAAACTGGTCTGAATCGTCAATCCCAAAGCTAAACATCCTGATAGTGAGATGAAGATGTGGTAGGCCTGGTGAAATATCCAGAGAAAGGAAGAAACAAGTGATACTACTGATAACTTATCTAAAGCTCCTGAGCTAACATAGCTGGCCTAGAGACATATGACTGGCAATCAACTACTTTGTACCGTAAAAACCTGGTCCCAAAGTTTAATGGCGAGGTCTTTTAACATATCTCTCCTTGGAGTGTATGTGTGGACATTCTTCCGTTGAGTGGGAATGCCCCTCAAGGCTGAGTGGAAGAGTTTTGCCCATAGTTATTGGTATGGGTGAATTACATCAATCTCTATGCAATAATTGTTTTTGCTAGCTTTAATACAATTGCTTTAATAAAATTGCTTCAATATAATTGCTTCAATATTGTTTTCTAGTGAACTCTATTATAGTAGCCATCATAACTCCTATATGGTGTAGGAAAAAAATCTGATAAAGATCTTTTTATCTAATTATTAACATAATAAATCATGTATGAGTGTATATATATATATTTTTTCCTGTCCTTAACCCTGTGTGACAAAGCTGTGTAAAGTTTCAGCTATGCCTATACAATCTCTAGACATAAATTGTTGACAAAGTCTGGGACAAAGATTGGATCCTTTCTGAGAAGGAGTTTAGTAAGTCAGGGGATCATTTCAGCACCTCATTTCAGCATTTCAGACTTAGGGCTTCTCTAATAGACATTGTCTGAACCTCCTATTCTGCTCAGAACACCTCCTGCCCACAGGTCATTATATTTGAAAATACATCTGCATAACATTTTATAAACAATCTTGTGATGGGCTCTAAGTCAAACACTTACTCATACAAAATAATTATTAACTGTGTTGTGATTGAGTTTATAACACATTTGAGCTTCTTAATCTTTGAAACAGTGATATGCTATTACAGTCAACAAATTTTGGATTAAGACAGTTCTGAATCTGGAAAAATTAAAATACGATCAGAAAATATAAAATATAATGTAGACATGGTCATTGTTATTGTTTGATTACTTTCATGTCCTAGTTTAGCAGGTAGGACCAGTTATCACTGTGTGGGGGTAATCAAAGCTATGTATTCTACCCCCCTCTAT
>JAWWLT010000001.1:96510420-96550146 GCA_035040995.1 Premnoplex brunnescens | reverse complement strand
AATATCTTTCATTAAATTGTAATTCTGACTTATAATCTCTCTTGTGGTGGGTCCATTTCTCCTGCCGGTTTACTTTTTAAACCAGCACATTTCATTATCTCAATTTTCTTTTGACCAAAACTCAGGTAGAAACAGAAAATGACTGTTATAATGGACTTGTCTAGAGATTGGAAATTTCAATTTAAAGTCATTAAAAATATGTACTGGAAAAACTAATCCAGAAAAATAACTTAAGGATGCAAGAGTCTTGCAGCCAGAGAGAATAAAGAGAGTGATTTAGTTATGACTTAGATGGCAAGATGTTAGGGATTCTAAATATATATGATTGAAACCTTTAATTATTGTATTTCCTTTTGGTTCTCAAGTACAAAGTCAGTGAAGCAAGATGGGATTTTTTTGCACTTCTCTTCAGTTTTGTTACCTCAGTTCTGTTTCTGCTGAATGCTCAGGGCAGAAGTGCCATTTTGAATGTTGTACTAAGTGCTTAGATAAAAGTTGTCTGTTGTTGTTGGGAGCTGAGATTTGCATTTGTAGTTCCTAATGCTCTTTGCTTGTATTTCAAGCAACACAACATTTCATTAAATGTAAATGTCATGTAAAACACTTTAGACATTCAACTGGAACAAAACAAGCACTTCATGTCTTTGAGCAACAAGGTGATATGAAAGAATACAAGAAGGATTGTAGAAGGCTGTTCAGATCATCAGAAGAATAAACTGATATCTATGCATTACATGACATTAAGTCAAATTCAGTTGTTCATGAAGCAGAAAGGAAGTAATCTAAATTCATCCATTACAAATCAAGACATTTGCAGAAAATCTGTTGAATTAGTGAAATCATTATTCATTAATACCTAAATTGATTCTGGACTAATTGTTTTTGTTGTTGTTGGCTTTTTTGTTTCGTTTTCTTCTTGTTGTTTTTTTTTAATTTTATTTCCTGTATAAATAGATGTTATCGTGATTTTGTAGAATAAGAACAATTCTGAATATGACTGTACTTTGTGAAGTACTATACAAATATAAAAGTGTCTGTCTTTTCTGATACCTCATATGATGAATCAATTGAATATATTGTATCTGTTAGTTAAGTGGTAGTCATAGAGTAACTGAATTAATAAAAAAAAACCCAGACATCTACATTTTACAGTTAAGTAAACTAATTACATTATTAGAATGCAAAAAGCAAATCACAAAAGACATTGTCAGGACCATAATCACCATAGAAATCTGAAGAGCTGAGAATAAAGTTATTCCTCAGAATTTAGATGATTTTGATTTCATGAGTTTGAATAAATGCATAGCATCATCAAATCAATTGATCAAATGATTTTTATATATAAACCCATTCTTCCCTAAAGCCTGGATTTTTCCATTTATTTGTTACTTCATTTTCATGCAGATGAGCTGAAGATGAATTTGACCAACACCACTAAGTGGAAATTGTGAGTTTGTGGAAATGAAGCTCTCAGTAGCAGTCATTGGCAGCAGTATGTCTGGGCAATAAGGTCAGAGTCTGCTCTGTCCATCTAGTTAGAAGGCTGGGGTCTGTTGCACCTGGTAGAAAGCTGGGAAAAGGCAGAAGAGGGACTTTTTCTCAAGAGGACTGTCCATGGATATGTGCCAGGCACTTTCTAATCTTATGTAAATACTCACTAGTACTTTTCTTACAGACATCACACTTTTGAAAACAGCAGCACTCTTCAGTTTGAAAGATCAGAAGACCCTAGTGTGTCACTAACCATAAGGCAGGTTATGAGCCTTAGTCACTGCAGAAAACAAAAATAATTTTCAAAAGAACTTTTCTAAGGTCATATTTCTCATATGTACAAACCTACACAAAACATAGAATAAATTACTAAAACTCATAACAATAACAAATACAATTTGCTAGCTCTGAGTTAGGTTCAGTGATGGACTACAGTCAAATCTGAGGCTCTATAAAATGCTGTGATGTGGAGATGAAGCGTTCACTAAATGTTAATTATATCCAAAACAATATTAACTTTTTTCACAAGATGATGACCAACATATGAATATTTTACATTCCTAACTTTATTTTAATTGAAAATAAAAAAAGCATAAAATGGTTGTCAAGGTTTTTCATAAGAGACCATGTTTGGAGATGTTTTTTTCTGATATCCAACCAGAATAATTTAAGTAGAAACGTATGAATTTTAATGCATTTATGTCTGGATTTCATTAATTTTCAGAATTTTTTTTGTTGTTGTTTAAACTTCTGTATGAAATTACATCAAGCTAAATTTTTAGTGCTTTGCATTTGTGACTTTCTTTTCTGCTGACAAACTTAATTTCTCTAGATTGCCCTTAATATATTTAATGCAAACTTTACAGTTGAGTTTAGCAGTTTTGTTTAACTATGTTTCTCTTTTGTGCTAAATTATGGGGAATATTTTTAATTTCTAATTTTATTTAACCTCAGTGCTTTTTTTATTTTGGTGTTTCTTTTTGTTTAGTTTTCTTTTTGTTTTTGTTTTTCAAATAATATGTTTCACTTCAGGCATTCACTGGATCATAAGAATTAAAGTTACTTATCAGAGGCCATAGTAAATTGCAGGTTAATATTTATCTTATAAGTAAAAAACGAGAAAGCTTGGGAGGAACTAAAACATCAAGATGTACTGTCTGAAAATACTGTGTATATATATGGGCAAATGTCACCATAAAATTATTTTTTATAATATATATAATATCTATGACAATAAAACAGTCTTCGCAGACTGTTTCATACTATGCTCAGATACTTCTCTCTTCCTTTATGTTTCTTTCCCAGTGAATTATACATATTGGATAATGTGCTTTGTTATTTTGTTTTCAGCATTTTCTCTAGAAGCAACGATGCATAAATGGCATCAGAAATACTTTTTGTCATTTAATTAATGAAACAGATATGTCCCTACAGTCAAATTAAACAGTACTATATAATCTTAGCTAGATTATGGTTTGAATTTCTTTTCTTCATATCATTGTCTGATCAGTTATTTTTCTTCCTTAAAAAGTTTTTTCTTTTCTAACTCTTTTCTTACTTGCTTATTGTAAACTCTTATGGAAATACTAAAATATTCTGAAGCAACAGTTTAAATTCAAGTAGTCTTCATATGATTACAGTTTAGCAGTAGTCAGTATACACTTCTGAATAAAGGTCATATTTTGTAAAAGAATAAGTAATTTTGATGAGTCTCAGATTACAGGAGAAGGATCTTTGTTGATGTTTCCATCCATTATAGTAAAGTCCTCTAGAAATATCGTGTGCTTGTTCATATTTCTTATGATGTTTATATGCATATATAAGAGAATATGACCAATTTCATTTGTATTAACAGTTACTGTGGTTATTGCAACTTGGAATCCAATTTTAAGCACTACCATTTCGTCATGTCAAGTATTTTCCTTGCCATTAATATAGGCAATTCTTGTAATTGGCTGAAATGTTGTGGATGTCTTTTTGCATGCATGTGGATATTCTTCTTGTGCAGAAGGGTCTCACTGGTTCTGTATGTTTTTTTTCCTGTTTTGTAATATTTTAGGGAAGGAAAACTGCAGGTAGAATAGATTGTACTGGAACTGCATGTAACATTTTGTAGCTGCTGCAGTCCTTTACATTTACTGCTGTTTTCGATAACATTGTTTTCTCTGTGTTAGAGTTCATTATATCCTCTATGGAAAATGAGGGAGGTATAAATCATTTAGTAGTAGAGAAGGGAAGAGAGGAAGCTAGGAAAGCTCTTCAAGTTCCTTGTCTGGTCAGTTTATCACTGGGGCTTTGCTGCTACCCAGACCTTCTGAAATAGCATGAGAGCAAGGGAAATGGCTCCTTTTCCTAGCTACGGGGTCCTGCTCTTTCATGGCAAGTTTATTTGTAACACAATTTTCTGCCAGTAAATCTCAGTGCATACTAGCTAAAATTAATGTAGATAGAATCATATTTCTATGACATTTCATGCCATATAAATGACATTTCAGTCAATATTCTAACAAAGTATTAAAAATTAATTTATTTGTTTCAAATACATTTTAATGATAACAGCAGATATTTATTACTGAATTGTTTATTTTAGTGATTTGGGGAGTAAAAAATGTGCCATAGTCTTAGAGACTAAAGGAAAATGGTGCTGTTCAATATTAAAAATAAGGCTGCTAGTTAGCATGGGTTCTTAGTTTTATTTACAAGAATAGATTCAAATTTTGTCAAATTAAATGCCATAAAATATTTTAAAATCAAAGTATTTTAAATTGAGACCTCATTAATTGAATTCAACAGCTTTTAATTACATTTGTATTATTGTATAAAGGATACTGCTAGTGAAACTGTTTTGCCCCAGGAAATTAAATGAGGTCAGAGTGAAACAACTGTGATGCCACAAACCTGAAATACAAAATCAAGAAGTTGGAGCAACTAGTGAAGAAGGGTAAACTAGATATAATTAGCAGAACAGAAACAAAACAGACTATCAGTCACAGAATGCAAACTTTGAAGGGTCATGATGCTTGAGAATGGCAAAACCATCAGTTGGTGTGTCGTAGAGGGGAACTTTCAAGAACAAGAGAAATATTTATACAATAAAGACCAAAAATAACTGATGTAATACAAGTGAAATAGAACTTGTTTGGGTCAAATTTTCAGGTAAGGTAGTATGTTAAAAGATGTCTTATACAAGTGGGGCTGAACTTTGTTCTATTCCCAGATGACTGGATTTAGAAATGGATAGCTGTTTACCCTGACAAATAAAAATAAACATGTCATTAATGAGATTTTAAATTTTGAAATACATTCTAGATAACACTATTGATAATGTCAGGTTTAATATTTTTCTGCATATAATTAAGAGATGTCTTCATCAGGTAGTCACAAAACAATTAAGAGATTAAGTAATTTCAGCTTGTTTTTTTTTTTTTTTTTCATTTTGATGAATGACAAGATCAGAGCAAAAAATGGAAGTGATAAAAGGTTTATTTAATTTAAACTAAATTACACATCTGAATGTTCTGCTTTCAGAAAAGAGTATGTGAATGAAAATGAGACATTAAAGGAGCTGAAAGATGAAGCTGAGATTTATATAAATCACAAATGGACACATTATCTGTATTCATTCCTAAAAAATACAAATGAGACAATAAACCCTAATACTTTCATAAATAGTTTCAATTACAGTTGGAATAATACTTTCAATCTCAGAAATTAACAAGCAGAAGATTTATAAGCAATGGAAATAGATGTGGACCATCCAGAAAGCTATTTTATAGTTCAAGGCAGTGACCTAGGTGAAAGACCTGGCAAAGACATCCAGCCAAACAAGTTCCTTTATATCTAGACAAAAGAAAAGTAAGCAGAATAAACAAACAAAGAAAGAAAACTTGCAAATCAGGAAATTAGAATTGAATAAAATTAAGTATAGTCTAAATACTATCTCATATCCAAGTGAGTTTTGTCTCTGTTTTCAAAGGAAGATAATTTTATTGGTTGTAGAAGCAGGGGCAGAAGGAATAAAGGGAATGAATGTCTACTGTCCCATTTGAGTTATAGGCAAAACTTTTAAGTTTGGGGAATCTTCTTGCCATAAACATGAAATAACTGTTACTTGAAAATGCAGTTCTATTAAAAAATAAAACAAAACACAACAACAAAAAACAGAAACAAAAAAAAATAATCTGTTTTGCATGTATATGAAAACATATTTGCAGAGAGAGAATTACTGGGAAAGATAAACCTCTCTAGTAGAGATAAAAAGAGAAGGATAGATGAATTGAAAGATAAACAGGAATACTGGCAGTTTCTGAAAATCATGAAACTTTTACTTTTCCTCCTTTATTCCACTCTTTGCAATGTACTGTAGTAGGCAGTTTCAAAACAATATGGAAAGTTTCTGATAATTGTGAGGAAAGTAAAGTAATACGAAAAAAAAAAAGAAAAAAAGTGTAGTCCAGCTGCTAAAACCTTCATCGTTTCAATGCCATTAAAGGGTCAGAAGAGCAAAAATCATTGTGACATCAAAGATCTGGCCATATATATCATAGCAGCAAGAATCAGAGGAGGAAACAGGTTAATAGTCCATGGAAATACTCTCATTAGTACATTAGTTCCTTTAGACTCCTGACATTTGATCTACACTACATCCAGTCCTGGATGATCAAACATTCCAAATTCCATTCATAGTTCATTATGTGTTAAAAAAAGACCCCAACACTTTTTGATTTAGGAAATTACGAATCTCCCAAATTAGAAAAACTGCTCCAGTAATTTTAAATCACTTCATACTGCCTGAAATCACTTTCAAACTCAAGTACTTATAGAAATGTTTAAGTACCCCAATAATTCTGCACACCTCCAAATCATATGTAGCTTGAGTTCCAGTGCTTCTGAAGTAAAGTACATTTTCAGTGCTGAAGAGTACATCTTAATTTTTCCAAGCACAGAAGTCAGAGGCAGAAGAGAAAGAAAGAAATATGAAATCTGAATTGATGGTGGGTCAATCAGAAATAAAATATGAAAACCAGTGAAATTTGCATTTGTATCAGATAGGAAGGTGGTCTCAGCATGAGTCCTTTTGAATAGTTGATGGTTTTGAAATAAAACACAACATAAAAAATAAGTGCTTATCACATCATCACAATTCTGAAATACCCTTCTGGTTTCTATTTTATTTTTTTAATGCACAGTAAACTAGTAGGAATCTGTTCTTATATACCCAAAGAGTTAATGACTTTATTATTTACTGTAAATATTTGTGATACTATAGTTTAAAGCTCCTTCAAGAGCCCCTTTAGCTATTACTTTAGTCCTTTCTACATTCTTTACTCTTAATGATGCTGAGGCTTGACCTTGGCTGACTGCCAGATGCCCATCCAGTGGCTCAATCACTCACTTTCCCTCTTCAACAAAGAAGATGGACAAAATTATACAAAATCCCACTTATTGATCAAGATGAAGACAGGGAAATCACCAGTTACCATCATGGGCAAGACAAACAGAACTTGGGAAAAATTAATTTAATTTAATTTGTTTATTGTCAAATAAAATAGATTTATGTAGCAAGAAATACTGCCTGCTCCACCATGGTCTTGTCATGGGCTGTAGGAGAATCTCTACTCAAAAGAAAAGAAAATATTATTCTCACAGTTCTACTCATATTTAGCAAATTCTGTGAGAAATTAATTAATACTGTTCCTTTACTCCTGTTAATTACTCAGTAGCCAGAAAGTGACGAACAGACAAGGAGGATAGGAAGGAAGATAGCAGTTTGAAGCGCTTGTATTACAGAATAACAGAAGAAGGTTTATGGAGTCTCTCTTATGCGGCCTTTTAAATGATATCAAAGAAAAATTTTTGGAGCTCTATTCCTTGTTATTGTAATTGTTAAGCACTGAATTGAAAAAAAAAATATTATAAGCAGTTGCTAAACGAGGTGGACATTTTAACATCCAATTAATCACTTTTCTTCTATTTCTCTAAGTAATTAATATTTAGAAAGTTAGCACTTAATAATACATATCGGCTAAGAGTCAGGCCTCATCTGAATTCATGCTTATGTGCTGAAGAAATGAAAATACAGGTATGTAGCAAAGTTTTTATCACATTGCTAGGTGTTAACTATTGGTTTATCTTATGTAAAGTTAGAATGATTGAAATTTATATTACAAGGATTGTTGAGGATTTTTATAACTCAACAGTATTTTTGATGCTTTTAAAGATAATTTAATCATCATTTGAGTAGAATGGAAAGTCCAAATTTGAAAATAAAATAACTGTTTGTTTTGTTTTGTTGTTGGTGGTGGTTTTTGGTTTGTTTGGTTGGTTTTGTAGGGGTTTTTTTGCACCTGAAACCATAGGCATGTTAAAATAAAATATTAATCCCATACATCTCTGCAGATTTTAGTGGTCTGGGCCAAAAATAGTCCACACAGTTCTAAACTTTCTATCACTATTATAAGAATTCCAGATATCTGTCCAACACAAAGTATAGGCCAACCTTACCTGCTTTTCCCATAGATGCCAACAAATGAAGGCTGATATTACTGTATGATGAACATGCTGTTTAGCTGCAGAAAGAAATCCAGGTTTGTTTGACAGTCACTTCTCAGATACAAAATTATCTACTAGAAATGGTTTCAGGCATGGCTAATTTTATACAGATTCACATCAGTGTAAATGAGAAAAGCAAATAGAAACTCAGTACTATGAATGCAAAGGCAAGCAGCCAAATTAAGGAAACAATCAGGTTTACTCAGCTGTGGTTGTCTACATTTAATTTTAAAACAGTCACTCTAATAAAACTGCAAGTTTTTTCAGTATGTGTGATGCTACCTACTCTTTCAGAGCACTTAAAAAAAAAAATAAATGAATAATGAAGTGATTTTTAACTAGTTCCTCACTATTCCCTGTGAAATCTTTATCCTCTTCACCCTTTCTTTGAAATATTTATGTTTTTCAGTTTGATTCAGAAGTAGTAGTAGCTCTCACTTTCTAATTGGTCCTTTACACATGAATGGATTATTCTCTCTTCTATGTTAATGTACTTTAAAAGATGCTCTTGCTGCCATCTGATACTTTTTCTGCACAACAGCTTCGTAGGAACTTTTTTCTAATGTAGAATATAAAGCAAGCAGAGCATTTAATAGGTTTAGGAAAAGGAATTGTTTGCTCATTGGCAAATGCTGATCATCACACTGATTATTCATATAAAAAAGGTAAATAATCATGTTTTTATTTTTATTTCTTGGCCTCAGAAACATTCAGCCAAATGTGTGTCTACACTTAATCTTTTCACTTGAACTGTCATTGCTCAAAACATAATTCAGGGGAAAAAATAGCTATCAGCATAAGACTTACCTAGTTGTGTCCTGGTTTCTGCATACTTCTTCTAGGTCTGGCAATACTCATCACAGAATAGAAATAAGGCAAAACTAGGATGAACTTCACTCTTTGTGACCTCTTCTGTACCATGAAACAGGGAAGAGTTTTACAACCCTGAATTACAATCCTGAATAGCCATGCCCTCTCCTCTTACCTTTGGTCTTAAAATGTATGAAAGGAGAAGAAGATGATGGAGGGAATTCTGCATTGTATTTATCTGTATGTGTATATCCATACTTAAATAAAAAATTAAAAAAAAAAATAGGTGATTATGTAAGTGTGTATATATATATATATATACATATATATATATACATATATATATATATATAAGAATAGAAGATAATAGGTTGGTGGGGAAAGTGAAAATCTGGAGGAAACAGAGGGATAGAGCCCAAGAGGTGAAGAGAACAAGCTCAAATAAAAATAAATGACAGAAGAATTTTAAGGGAAAATAAAAAAAAAAAAAAATAAAAAAAAAAAATTAGCTGAGGTAGGAAAATAACAGTACTTCTCTATGTTTGTTTCCTTATAGAGCATGTGGTTTTGACCAAGGCAGCCATGTAATAATAAAATGGTTTGGTAACATTCTTGATTCAATATGACATATGTATGTTGTTGCTATTTTTGCTACATATTCTGTCATTATTTACCAAGTTAATCAGACTTATTTTAATATCTTCAAAATATTGCAAATCAACCATGTAGGACCAATCCCAGAACAAAAAAAACACGGCTGCAGATTTGATTCATAGGCCACTAATTTAAGAGTACAGCATCACCATTACTGTAACTGGCTGACTGCAAAAAGGCTTATATTTGAAAATAAATTTAACAGAAACCATTCAATAATTATTTACGTTTAACTGTAGAATTTAGCTGGTGCTTCCCCAGTCCTTGATGTTCTCCTTAATACTATATTTTACTGACTTAAAATAAAAGGTAACATTTTTAAATTTCCAGGAATTAGATAGAATCCTTTTGAACTCTTAATAAATTTTTCACACCTAGTGGGATATGATGCACTGAAACTGAATGTGTTGAGACTGAATTAAAAGGTGGTATATCACTGTAAAAATCACCCTTCAAATAGAATATGGTATATAAGATTAAAATCTGACTAGTAACTTACATAGTAAGTAGATTTATTTAAAAAAAAAAAAAAAAGTGTTAATGTGGTACTTCAACTCTATTGACCTGAAATTTAATGTCTACAAATAGAACCATATAACTCACCAAAAGTACATATGTACTTCAGGATATCTTGAATAGCTCTTCAGAAACCATCCACTGTTTTCTATACACACCTACATTTAGGTGGTGAATCAGGAACTTATTACCACTATTCATGAGTAATTGAAATTTCCTCTTCCTCATACTTGCTCTTTTTGCAGGATTTGAAAAGTTTTTTTTGAGATTTATATGTTTATATCTCTGAGTTCTCAAGGACAACATCAGTAGAATGTATAGCTGACTAATGTAAAGTTCTTACTTTTAATACAATATGTCTATACAACTCACTTTTGAATTTCTCAGATTTTACTGATACTAATGGCATATTAAGGCTTTATTTAGAAAAGACTAAAGACAAGGTGAAAAAAACCCTCCATATTGACTTATTTGGGCAAAAAACAAAGTATGCATATGCAATCTACAACAGGCATAGGTTTTTGTTTTATAAACTTGTTACTAGAATAATTCATAAAAACTTTACTTTAAACATGTTTTTCTCTCAGTCTGATCTCATATCATTTTAAGAATAGATTTCGGTGACATTACTCCTGAATAAGAATAGTTTAATAATGATGAGGTTGATGAAGTTGTTGTGAAATTAATTAAGACAAAGAAAAGTAGAGCATAATTAATGTAGGTAATTGTCATTCACTTTAGTTGGTCTTGTAGTTTCCATTCTCTCTTCTTTTAACAGTAAGAGATACCTGTTCAGTCCTAGCTGACCAATTTCCTGTCCATTTACAGAACCCTACGAAAGTAGAATAAGTTGATGTCATGCAGACATTGTCAAACTTCCACTTCAGTATGTACTGAATTACAGCTTATTTTTCCTGTTTTGCAGATAATTTTTTATAAAAATGAGTAAAATACATATTTTTATACTGACATTTATATGAAACAGTTATAAGAGGAAACTAAGAGACACTACAAAGATCTCTGCCACTTATATGTATATAGATCAGGCAATAATATTTCTAAACATATGGTGACTCAGGAAACAAGTGTCACGGATGCATTCCTTTCTAGGGTGTTGAAGATTAGAAAAATAATTTATGTTTGTGATGGACATGATGCAGTACCCATATCTTCATTTTCCTCAAATTGAAATTAAATTGAATAGATCAGGTTTGACTGCAAAGCAAATTGCAAAAGCAATTGCATTGCAAAGCAATGTGATATATAAAGGTACTCTTTGAATTGTTGGTAAATAACAAGTTTATTTGCTTTTATCCTTCCAGTTCTCTCTCCAGGCCCACTGCTGATGAAATGAATGAGCAATTGTGTGGTACTAGGTGGCTGTATGGGCTGTATGGGGATAAGCCATGACACCTTTGAAGGTCCCTTCCCACCCGTTCCCTGACTATATAGTCTTTTATAGTCTTTTTTTAATTTTTTTTAATTTGTTTCTTTTATTTATTTATTTTTTCCAGTGTGGCTTTTCATTTCTTCTTTTACTCTTCATTCTGGTATTTTAAAAATCATTACAAAACAATCAAACTTCTTGAATCTTAAAGCAAAGTTTTTTCAGGAAAAAATGGCATAAACAAAGCTTTTCAATTACAAGTTTCAGGAAATTAAGTGGGACTTATCGAAGATTACTTGCTCAGGTCCAGCAATTATTTAAGTGTAACTGCAGAGAAAGAATCTTTAATTCAGTAAATCATAAAGCAATATGATAGAGCTTAAAATCCTTTGAGCCCATAATAGTTTTAACACCTTAATTCGCTCAATTCAAGACTCCAGGTTTTCTCTCTTACTATTGAGTGGAGCATGATGTCAGACACAATTCATTTGCACATAAATAATTGCCAGACTAATACTAGAAAAATACAAGGACATTTTCTAACAAGGTTATTAATTACATCATTAGTTGTTGAAGTGTATATTTTCCTCTAAATTCATGGGGGTTTAAGCACAGATCTTAATTATCTCTTATAATTTTATTACAAAATAAGAACAAAATTCTTGTAACAATAGGATAATTCTTAGTCTTTTCTTATTATAATATTAGTCCATTTAATATATAGTTTAATCTATGGCACACTTATTTTTGCAGTACTGTTTAGCTTAGATGACAATCTTGTGGATTTTATCAAATCCACTTCCCTGGAAAACACATATAAACCCACACATTTTCTGCAGTGTAATTAAAATAGATGCCTTCCTTTTGTCCTCCTTTGCAATTACTTTCCTCACTTTTATCATGTTTTGCCACATTCTTTCCAATATATGACAGTGATATATGACCAGCAAGTGGATGAGCTAATCCTCCATGCAACCTGAGTCACCTAGTAAGTAATTTCTTCAGGCAGTGAACACCTGACCTACATTTTCAAGGAACCAGACAGATCCACTTATTATCCTATGATTCTCTGTGTATTTGGATAGTAGCTAAGCAGCTACTGTAAGGAATCAGATTCTAGTCACCTAACCAATGTCTTTCATATTTTATAGTGATCATACTTTCTTAAAATTGCCTTTTGACTTTCATTAATCTCGGCAGTTGGTGGGTTACTTTTTAAGAGATTATAAGTACTTTATGTGATTCTACTTTCTACAAGTTGAAGTTACTGACTTTAGTTTTATTACTGAATATTTTAACAATGGGGCTAGAGAACTATGAAATAAGATTAGTATTTCCTTTCCAGAAAGTGTTTAAAGAAAATGAATCTCTTGTTTACTATATCATCCCTTCTGATCGGCAATATTCTCAGAGTTATGGCTGACAGGTTTTACAAAGAGTGTCTGGTTGCCTAAATGCAGTTCTTAGAGGCAGGAGTCTATGCTTTAAACCTGAACCCACAACAGATTTGCCATGAGTCTTTCAGGTTTTTCTAAGTATTAGAACACTGTGAACGTGAATATTATTGAAATACTCTGTAAATATAATGCTGTATTAAGTAAAATATTTGTGGACAGAATTTTAATGTACACTGTGCATCACCAAATATTTTCATTTCCAGATTCAGTGATAATGATGGCAAAAAAATACAGTTGACTTTTCAAACATTTAGTTCTTTAGGACTTTCAAGACTAAAGATGGAAACTACTCTGTTTCTTTGCTTCTTCTGTGTATTTATCTTTATGGTATCCTCTTTATTGCGGTAACCAGAAAGTGAAAATTTTTGAGACATATTTCATAGTAGAGAATTATTCTATGTATTTAGAAATGAATAGTGCTGCCACTGAAGCAGTAGGGCTCATTTAAACCTATTGCAAAAGAAATGTTGTGATTAAGTTCAGGAGTTAATTCCACAGTCTCAACTCTCTGTATTGTTTCCCCTGTAGGTAATAATTAATTTACATATTTTTCTGGAAACCTTCTCCTTCTTGAGAAGTGAATTATCATTTAGGAGGTGTCAGCTAGAGGTTCATGGGATCTGACAGGAAAACGATTCAAAGTGCCTCAAAATATAAACATTTTGGTGAAACAGAACTAAATTTTGCTAAAAATATTCAAATCCAAGAAAGTATGTGTATGATTATGGTATACTGGAGGCTTTCTTGGACAAAGTCTTGACAACTAATGAAAGGAGATGATGTTGTTGTTGTTGGTGGTGTCTTGTTGTTGTTGACAAAATGCTCACAGCTAATAAAATATTGATTGAAGTACCCCCATCCACAGGGGCATACACTTATAGTCAGTATCATTGGTCTCTGAGCTAACCACAAAACAAATCAATAGAACTATTTGCAACATGCAATCTCTCTTTTTCTGAATTGATGTAAACACTATATTTATTTAGTTTACAGGAATATGTTTTATTCAATAAGTAGTTTCTGAACTGTATTAAAGCTTTTTTCATTCAGCAGCCATACCCATCTCACAAACATTCTGATCTGTCCTAAGCAGAGGGCAATATATTTTTAAGTCTCTGAAGAAGTAACCCTGTTTCTATGGGCCAACCATTCAAAATGCTAGTTTTGGCAAAGCTCGTTTTGAAAATATTGTTTACAAATGTCAAATAGGAGTAAGAAAATATGGGGGCAGTTGTCACAATTTAGGACATTACAGAAAATATATGGATCTGTACTGCTGTATTTCAAAAGACATTTTTAACCTAGTGATTAAGGGAAAATATTGTGCTAGGAACTGAGATGTTTATGTTTAGCCTATACTGAGAAAGTAGCTAGTTTAAAATAACTTTCCAAGAAGATAGATTAATTGCAAGACACTAAATGATGGTTACAAAAGAATTCAACTGATGAAAATTATTTTCCCTAGGAAAAGATATGTTTCTATTTGTATACTGATTTACCATAGATTTTGGTTTTGTTTGTTTGTTGTTCATCAGAAATAGTGAGGAAAATGTAAAATAAAAATGAAGAAAGATAATTTGGGTGGGTTTTTTTTCTTATGAATTTTTTATGGAAGATGTTGCCTACCCATCTCAAGTGTCTCTAAGTACTTGAAGTAATAACGGTATCTGACTAGCTTTTACATTTCCATTAATAGACTTTGATCCACTGTTTTCTACTGTCTTTATGAGGCAAAATTGTCAGAAAAAATAATGTGCTAAGGGGTATCCTAAGACATTCCTCTTTACTTTGAAATCAGCTCACTCTTCTATCTCAAGTTTCCTGACTATCCCCAGAGCCAAGATCCTTAATATCTTTCTTGTAAACAACATAATCATAGACAAAAACAAAAAAAAAAAAAAACAAAAAAAAAAACACCTGTGCTTGACTAAATAAATTTCAAAAGCAATTAAGTCAACTGCAGATGGCTGTTACTAGAGAACCAATAAATCACAAAATAGCTACAGTTACCACTTCTGTCCCAAGTGACATTACAATTTTACCTTGGGCTTTCCACTAAGAGTAAGGCCATGGCTAATAAGAATAAAAATGAAATTTCATAGAAAATAATTACTAGAGAGAGGGTCTCTGTACAGTAATTGATAGTAAGATAAGTTAAAATATTTAAATGGGACATTAAAATGCAGTTTTAATTAAAAAGAAAACAAAAAAACCAAACCAAACAAACAAACAAAACAACAAAAAAACCCCACCTGATATAGGATGCTCCCTCTATGATGTGATTAAGGGAGACACGTGACAGTAAACTTTCCAAGTGGTGCACAGGGACTTAAGTTGTGTGACTCTTAATGCCAGTGACAATTGAGTAGCTAGATCACTGTATACTACTTTGAAATGTAATTTTATTTCGGTAATGGTTTACATGTTATTTGAAATTACTTTAAGAATTAAGCACTAGATAAAAAACTTTTATGCAAATTTAGTATTTCAAAATGGTAGTTGAAATTTTTAAGCTTGCATATTAATATTTTTTTTTTTTCAAAATTCATGTTCTGGCTCTAAAAAGCAAAATGTCAAGACTGACGAATAACATCTTCATGTGAAGACAGTAGAAACTATATTCTCAGTAGAGTTGATACGAAAAGAGTAATTTTGTTCCATCAAACTTCTGTTTTTACAGGAAAATATTTGACCTAAATGAGGATGTGGGAAATACAAAATACAGAGAACTAAGACTGTCATGAGGTCTTCTCCTTTGTCTCCTCACCTGCTACACCCTCTCTTACTGCTTTTCAATGTTATGCTTTGGGATATTTTTATTTTGAATGGACCATTTAATGAGCAGAGAGGTGAAAAAACCCACAACAGAATGGTGAGAAACTCTTTTAGTTTCATGCAGTATTAATGGATGTAATGACACAGACTGGAAGTCAGGTGTTCATGTAGGAAATAGTGGTTCACATAACAGGTAACCTGAGCAGCCATGAGAGTGTGCTATGCTGCTCACATCCCTTAGCTGAGGAGCAAAATTGACTATTTCCTTGTAAGAGGAGCCTGTAGGCAGGTTCTGCTTGGTATTGGAAATTAAGTCACCTGTGTGTCTTTGCATTTATCTAACAGTGCAGCAGTAAGTTCTCGGATGAACATTCTTTCTATTGGACAGTAAAAATGATCAGTAGAATTATCCACTTTAAAAAGTCTTGAAACCATTCAAAAGAGCAAAATGTCAAGTAACTTTTTCACAAGTGCACTGCATCTTGACTGCCAACCATCCAACACTGCACAAGTTGGGTTCCCAGAATCTGAAGGGAAGCATTATTGTCATTGCTACTCTCTTTCTTTGTAAAACTCCAATAAGTGACTTTTCACAGAATCATAGAATGGTTTGTGTTGAAAAGGACTGTTAAATGTCATCCAGTCCAACTTCTCCTTCTGTGAGCAGAGAAATCTTCAACTAGGTCAAGTTGCCCCATTCAAACTGACTTTGAATATTTCCAGGGATGGGGCATTTACCACCCCTCTGGGTAAACTCTTCCAGTATGTATCCATCCTCATTATAAAATTTTTCTTCCTTATGTCTGGTCTGAATCTATACTCCTTTAGTTTAAAACCATTTTTGTCTTCTCCTTTGGCAACAGGCCCTACCAAAAAATCTGTTTTCATCATTCTTAGTATTGTAAGGCCATAGCGAGGTTTCCCTGGAGCTTTCCCATCTTCATGTAGTCCAAATAACCCCATCTCTCTCTCCCTGTCCTCATAAGAGTGGTGTTCCATCCCTCTGATCATTTTTGTGTCGCACCCTTGGACCCACTTGAAGAATCCCATGTCTTATACTGAAATACAGACTTTCAATGTCTTTCTTATAAGGATCATAACAAGCCATAAACTCCATGAACTAATAAAATGATGTGTGTGCTTGACAAATGCTTTTGTTAAGAGAAAAAAAAAAAATCTTCTGGTTGATAGAGTTGTGTTTTGGGAAATGTCTGGAACTCAGGATAGATTTCTTGCTTCTAGAACTTCTCCAATAAAGGACCTTTCATTCATACATACAAAGAGGTGCAGTAATTCTTTTATTCTACACATATTCTTTCTGAGCATGGAAATTACAAGATAGTCCAAAACTCTAGTCACCTCCAATCAGACCACAGCATGCTGTGCACATTTCTGTCAGTGCCATGGCTAACCTGCATTGTCGACTCCTAAAGGTGCTTTTTTCTTAAAAGTATTGTGACATATTACATATTGCTTGACATATTACTTTACTTCCAGATAAAGCCATGGACATGATGGTATCACTTGTAATGCAAACTGAGTGATGCCTCCAATACATTTTGTTATAATCATCTGTCTTAGCTCAACCCACATAAAAAAATGGGTGCAGCACAGTGCTGAAAACCAAATGATTATTTTCAGATTACCTTAGCAAAATACTTCAGGTAAACTCTAAACAATAATTATAGAATGTCATAAAGGATTTTGTAAGTATTAATAGCCACAGCCACAATCTGTGCTTCATTGGTTTGGAGATGTTGTCTTACTACCGTACAAATTTTACACACACACACAGAAAAACACACAGGAGTAAAAAAAAAAAAAAAAAAATCTGTGAAATTACAAAGCATTACTACTTCCTTTACTGTTCAGGATACATATTGAAAATATTTCCAGACTATGACGGACAACAAATGGTCAAAAGGACACAGTTCAATTTAACACTTTAAAGTAAGGCTGCTTTATACATATACATATATCCTATTGCTGTGATATTAAGGATAGTTTCTTCGTGCTTAACTTTACTCTTCAGCCTTTTGATTATATAAAAAAAAGTCAGCAAGGCATTTGTAATCTTAGCCTTTATGTTTCTCTTCATTCCATTCTTCAATTAATTTCACATTCTTTTTAAATCATGTTGGCTTTTTTTTCTAGCAATCTCCTGGAGAGATAGTAACTCAAAGATAATTAAAATCCTCCCTATTTCTGTTCATAGAAAAGAGAAAAGCTGTATAAATGATACAGATGTGAGAAAGCCTTTCTCAGTGCTTACGCTTTCTAACACATTGCAAAAGGAATGAAACCTTGATTTTTATGGGACACATGTGGGATGCATGGGGAAGGTTAAGACAGAAAAACCGGAAAAGATGGAGATTGTGATCTCCTTCCTGAATCCTGAGATGAAAGGTCTGTCTGCACCAAATTCCCTGAAGCTATCAGTCTCCCATGCAGCTGCAGCCTGCTTTCAGAGGCAGGTTAGAAGTGTTACTATTGTGTTTTTGAGACAATTCTATGTTTGACTGCTCAGTAGGGTGCAGTTGCAATCATTCATCTCATTCCTGCCTTGACATATGCTTGTTCAGCCCTGATTTCTGGTTCCTGCTCTGGATTCATCTTCCTACACTTGTTTATCTTTGCTTGCTCTGCTTTTACAGGCATAATCTGCAGTAAATAAAGACTTCCTGGTTTCTTCTATGTTGATCAATTCCTGCCCCTTGAAACTCCTGGTTTATTTAATGACCCTGAACACACATCATCCTATTGCAGGCAGAAGAGAATCAAATTCAAATGAGAAAGTCTAGCGGCCGCCACTTATGCTACCATACTTAGATATGAAGATGGTATTTATTAGTTAGAAAGGTATTACAAATATTCATATAGTGCATATAGGTACAAACGTATATGTCTTGAACATGTTATTATTATTTTTCTATTTATGCCCATGTGTATATTTTTATCTATTTAATCTTGTAACACTACAAGGTAAATTGAATGTCAAAAGATCCTGAGAAATGTTGGAAGCCTATTGTATACATGACCAAATAAGCACTGGGACTGTCTTGAATTACATTTATAAGAGAACCTGCAGAAGATGACATTATAAAAGGATGCTTATCTCTGTCTGTAGAGAAATATATCCTAATGGGTGGTATACAGATGCCCTTGGCACAACTAAGAAAAGGTATTCTCTACATGATACAAGCAAGTTAACTGTAAAAATTTACATTTAAGAATAATATGAATACCAGATTAAAGAAAACAAAAACTTTCTGTGGAAAAGCAAATTAAGCTTGTATAGGAATCACACAACTTAACCATGTGATTGATGAATCATCAAGATCAACTATAACTAATAGCAGGTATAACAGGTATAGCTATAACAAGTATAGCCAGATCTGGGTGTTGTCTGGACTGTAGCAATCTCCATTGAACTGTGTTTCTGTTCTGGAGAACGAACTATAGAAAACTGAACACTGTTAAAGGGAATTGGGTTTTAATACCTACCACAATTTTTTTTAATTTTTTTTTTTCTCTGTTTTTTTGACTTGAAACCTTGGTCTGGCTAAGCCTGCATGCAACTATACCCATAAATGCTTAGCAAAAGAAGTCACATAGCATGGATTTGGTACCAGTCAAATATTGCCACAAACTTAGAACAAGTCTGCATTCTGATCTCAGCTTCTGATTACAGCATAGGACTTTATTCTTATTTCTCCTTCCTTTCAAATCATAAATAATATTTTATATTCTAATATCTTATTTTCCTTTCAGAAGTGTGAACTTATAAATCATAAATAATATTTTATATTCTAATATCTTATTTTCCTTTCGGAAGTATGAACTTATTTTTTGCTAATACCACAGGTCCTAGGACAATTTTGAGAATTACTTGTGATGCATCATTGTTTAACCTCAGCCAGCAATCAAGGTCCACACAGCCACCCATTTACATGTTATCACCAACTCCCCCATTGCTGGGATGAGGGAGAGAATTAGAAGAGTAAGAGCCAGAAAGATTATGGCTTAAGATAAGACATTTTGAGAGATAAAGCAAAAGTCACACATACAGGTAAAGTAAAGCAAGGAATTAATTCATTGCTTCACATGGGCAGGCTGCTTTTCAGCCATCTTCAGTAACACTGGGCTCCATCACATGTAACGGTAACTGGGGAAGACAAACACTGCTACTCCAAAAGTCCCTCCCATCCCCCTCCTTCCCCCAGCTTTATATACTGGACATGATGTCATGTGGTCTGGAATATCCCTTTGGTCAGCTGGTATCAGCTGTCCCAGCTGTGTCCTCTCCCAGATCCTTGTGCACCCCCATTCTGCTCACTGGTGTGGTGGGGTGAGAGATAGAAAAAACCTTAGATCTGTGTAAGCACTGCTCAGAAATAGCTAAAATATCCCTATGTTATTAACACTGTTTCCAGCACAAAACTAAATCATAGTCCCATCCTAGTTACTGTGAAGAAAATTAACTCCTTACCAGCTGAAGCCACAACACAGTGGAATAACTTAAGTTGTAGAGGGTTGTTAATAATTAAACAGGTCATCGACCAATTCAGGTTGTCACATTTAAGATTTAAGGCTTGGATATTCCAGGTGCCAGACTAATTACACAGATCTATAGGAAACCAAGTTTCAAAGCATGGTTGTATCTTATTAAAAATATCAGGTTTTAAAAGTCTGTTTTGAAGATGGTCTGTTAGATTTATTTAAATGTATTTATTACATGTATTCAATACTAATGCAGGTACAGTCAAAATGGGTCTCTGTGTCCTCAGAATATTAAAAGAGTGATAAGAAACAGTCACTGCCTGGAGTACCTATATACAGAAGAGACAAAGTAAGTAGTGGCTGAGAAAAAAAATCATCATATGTTAAAAAATGAAACACTGAACTGTGAGCTATAAAACTCATATTAATTCTCTGATATCTCTTTGGTTACATAAATAATTTCAAGAGATACCTTGAATTATATAGTTGCCCAGATACAAAGGCGTCTGTCTGTATCACCGTCAGATGCTTGGAAAAGAAACACCTATGTCCAATCTAGGCATGGCAACATCTCTCTGATAACTGTCTCAGTATATGGTTGAATCAAATTATCCTTCAGGTTGGAATGATGCTTTCAAACACTCCAGTCAGGATGAGATATGAAAACAGGAGGAAGGGAGGATTTTGGCAGGGTGCAAGAGCACCTGTGATGCCTGTGAGATAACAACTAAATATCAGAGCACGTTGAACATTTCTGAATGGAATGACAACATCAATACAACTACTGATGAACTGTTTCCATTTCTGAAATACTTTTTTTCCACTCACTTCACCAAAGTTAAAGAGATGAATTGTGGGAAAACCCTGCCTACAGAACTCACAGAACAACCCCGATGAAACTTTCCAGGACTGGATGGAACTGACAGATAGACAGTGAATTATTGTATTAGATAGATACTTCTCATATCTGTGTAACACACCCCCCTCGATAAAGCAAGCCCTGAACCAATCCCAGCTTCCCCTCTCCTCTCTCCCTTCCCCTTCCCTTACCTGCCGGGCTCCACCTCAGTCACCCCTCCCCTTTTCCATGATGGTATTCTCCCTTACCCTCTTTCCCCATATTCAGCCACGTTCCGCCCATAACTCCTCCCAAACTCCTCCCAGTTCCCAGACCCCTTAAAGGCTCAGGTGCTTCCCAATAAACGAGTTCTAGCATCACCCCCTGACCCTCGCTGTGGACTGGCTCCTTTGTCCTCCTTTCGGAACACAGTAATGAGTAAGGAAAAAACTCATAGACCATAAAGCTCCAAGGACTATTATCTACTTGCACAACATCAATATTAATCCACGGAAAAGATTTTTCTTGTCATTGTAATTTATTTTTACAATTGTTTAATTAATTTATTTTTCAAGTTATAATTTTAATTAGTTTATTTACCTATTTTATCAGTTTAGTTCAACAACCTTCTTGCCTCTGAATATTTAATTCATTTTTCCCCAGAAACTATTGTTTTCCAGGGTGGTGATAAAATTACTGGAGCATAACTCTTATATGTAGATGGAACAGATGAAATCCAGATCTAACATAACCAAATAAACCATGGACTTGCTGTATCTCAAGCTGAAAATGATAATGCATCATTTTCAAGTCCTCCACAAATATTCAGAAAATACAAGTTCTTAATTGACTTCCTGGTGTTAATTATTTTATAATAGCAGTTATTATGTTGCATAAATGGTAAAATGATGAATTCAGACCTTGTGGATTTCATATTTGTATAGTATAAATAATAACTACCACATTTTCATATTGATAAATTGATATTCATATTACTGATTAAAGAAAAAAAACAACTAAACCCAACAACAACAACAACAACAACAACAAAACAAACAAAAAAACAACAAACCCAAACCAAAATAAAACAACAAAAAACAGAACAAAAGGACAAAAATCAGTGTTCCTTAACATTCATGGAGATATCTGGTTTCAGAAAGATCAGGGAAGTTATAAACAAGCACAGTAACAGATTTTACAAGCTAGTGTGATTAACCTAGTGTTGCTACTGCAAACATAAACTCTATTTTTCATGAGTGACAAGTTCCATGCTTCATTGGGAAAATCTAAAATAATTTTTTTGAAGGATCAAGTGTGTTTCAAAATAATAAAAACATTTCTCGTGTACATTTAAAATAAAAGTAAACTCAATTATCTTATTCATGGACCATTGAAGACAGTGATATTTTATTACAAGAATTTTCAATATTAAGCAAGTAAGAATACCTTAGCTTTTTTTTGTATTTTATTGATCAATATCTATGTCAGGCAAAAATCCAAAGGCTTTTGCAAATATCTAAGAAAGTTTTTTGTGTGTCACAGAATCACAGAATAGGTGAGAATAGAAGGGACCACAGTGGGTCATCTGGTCCAACCTCTGTGCTCAAGTAGAGTCAGCCTAGAGCACATGGCACAGGATTGCATCCAGACAGTTCTGGAATACCTCCAGTCATGTTCAGTGATTTGAAAGAGTAGCTCAAAGATTCACACTGTTCTTATGTAGTTCTCACAATTTTCCCTTTTCCTCTGAGTTGTTTTCTAAGTGGGTTATGAGTTCCATTTAATAGTATTAATATTGGAGCCAATATTAGAGTGACACCAATAGTATTAGTGTTGAAGCCAAATGAGTAATTTTTTTTTTTCTATTATTTCAAAAACTTTAGTGTGCAACCAAGCACACACATAATATTTGAATAGTGTAATTTACCAAGATTTATTTTAGGATCTTCACTGGTGCCTCTCTGGACCAACCTTATTCCCCTTGTTAAGCCTAGGGCAGTTGTTACCTAAAACACCCAATGCTCATATAAGGATAGAAGTAGATTCCAAAATTTATTTGAACATTTCATCTGATCTTTCATAGTATTCCATGGCCTTGTTTCTATATACCTTTGTCTAAACTAACAATTCTACTGAATGCAGGAGGGAGGGGAGAGAAAACCTTCAGTTCACCATTTAGAAATACCTTGCAAACAACAATGATTATACATAGTAGAAAATATAATAGATCAGGTCATATGATGGATCATACAATGAGTAAATATGACAGTACTTGCTTTTTCTTCATTTTCTTAAAATTATTTTTTAATTGTTCATATGGATGAAAGATATCAACTTGACATGAAACCATCAAGGGAAGAAATGCATCTCAAAGAAGATGAATTGAGGTATGCAGTATTTCTGCACATGAATTTCTATTTCCAGTATTATATGTGCTCAATTCCCCTTAGAGGTGAGGAAAAACTAATGAGCATTCCTGTTTTGACTGTGCTTATGAACACTGAAAATGAGAAAAAAATTACAAGAATGTCATGTCAAAACTGAATAGGTGATATGTCATGTGGTGAGGGATTAGTTTAATTTGCAGATCCCATGAAAGTATTCTAAATAGTAAGGCCTTTGAAATGAACAAGAATTTATTTAGTTATTGTTTACAGATCATTGTGTAATATGCTATGTTTTGAATGATAGGAAAATTAAAAAATAATAATGGTGGCCCTAGCATCCTTAATAGGTAACTGTTATTTTTTTCTGAAACTAATGCAAATTAGTGTATTGAGGAAGTTAGTATGAATACTCTTAAGAGAAGCCATAGAAACTGATTCTATTCTTCTATTCAGCATGTCTGTATTTTCTTCAGAGTAATATTTTTTAAGTTAATACTTGTTGAATCAGTTCAGACCTCTTTAGACAATATATATATATGTATGTAAATTGAGAAGTTATGAAATTTTCAAGATAAATACTCATGAATTTTTATTTTTTGAAATATAAATATAGAATACATTTCAATTATTGAAAAATAAAAAAAAAAAATCATAGAAGACTGAAACAATAACCCTGAATCATATCTAAAGGGTCAGCAATAGCAATTTTCATATACTTGTTTCATCAAAAAATAATATTCTGTGTATTGTAACATCCTTATCACCACAATAGACTTGCAATTTCCATTGTAATTTGCCAATAGATAGAAAATCCATGTTTAGTTTCTTAGGTTTCACAATGAGAGTGAAGTACATTAACAGTCTTTGTTAGCTCTTATCACTAGAAAGTATTGAAGCAAAACAAATATAATGGATTGAAGATAAAAACATTTCTTGGTAAGAGAAGAGAGAAACTATGAAGGTATTTAGTATATACATGCCTTTTAAAGATAATGTCCTCTGGAATGTCATTCTTTGTAAAATTGGTGCACCGACAGCTGTAGCGCATTCTAGGTTGCGGGAATCTCCATAAGAAGGCAGAAAACAGTTTCTGCTTTCCTTATGTACTTTTTGTTTCAATGAGTTATGTTGCTGCATTTTATTCTGGCATGCATGTTATTGTACCTAACACCTGAGAAAACTGAAACATTTTGTTGATGTCAATAATTCCTGGTGTGGATGAAACACTCATCTGTGGGATCAGGATTCAGGTTGATATCATCAAAGTAGGTTGCCAAGAGTCAGGACACATGTAACATGACATGATGTGGGTGTCTGAATTTAAGGGTACCTCCCTACCAAAATCATGGGGACCCTGAGCAAGTCTCCTTTTAAAGCTCTTTCTCATAGTTTGTTTTTTGTAGCTTTTTTCCCCTAGAGCTTTCTTCTTCAAGGCTACATAGTTACAGAACATCAAACCTGTCTTCAAACTCAGGTAAACTCCTAGAATTGAGAGATCTAGGGAAGTGCCCTCCTCTTCCTGACAGCAATCACTTTGGATGATATGAATTAAAGATAGGTCAAATTTATCATGCAATTAAGTACTCACAATATTTAGAAACTCCAAGGATTGACCTGGAAAACATAATCTATTCAATAAGTTCAAGAGAGAGACTAAAACTTAACCATCTATATAGCTGGCCAGTTTGCTGTGCTTTGTCTCAGACAGCATAGGCACTGTGAAGGAATTAAGTGGGTACAGCTGGGCAAAGCTGTGTTTACCAAGTAAACAGCATGTAAAAGCTCTACTTATTTCTACATTTTGTTGCCTTTCTATGTCTCCAATTACATGGGCATGGTGGAGTAAATCCCAGAATCTTCAAAAAAACCATAATTTAAGACAGTTTTGTTTTCACTCCTTTTTAAATTAGTATTATACAGGTAAGGAAGAGTAATTTAAAGTAAGCAAATGATGACACCTACTCAAGGAAATCAGAAAAGGTGCCCCATCTGGATTCTTGCAAATGAAATGTTCCCTCAGCTGTTTCTGCTATGGAAAAAAAAAAAAAAAATTGATTTTTTTAATGTATTTATTTATTTATTTATTTATTTATTTTTATATGGAAGTTACTTTAGCACTCTCTTCACCATTTTTTGTGTATTAAATTAAATTATTTTTATTGCAATAAATTATTAATATGTGTATTGGTTTATCCCAATAACAAGTAACTTAGTTTCCTGGTTCACTATTTGTTCCTGAATAACCCTGATGCTTGTAGGCAAAGCTACTCTGCAGTGGGAAACACAACACATTCAAAGGGATCATTGCAATATATGCTTCAAAAATGCCCTCCTGATCTGAACTAGAGCACTAGCACAGAGTCTTATAATTAATTTGCTTGTGAGATACCTTTTGGAGTAAATCAACCATTTGTGTTTGAGACAAGTACAAAGAAGGTGTGAAGATAATTTGCCATGGTCATTTCCTGACAGCAGTGAGAATGAGACCAAAAAAGAGCCTGAGTCTTGCCTGTGTACCAAATCATTGAATGTTATAATACTTGTAACCTTCAGCATTTTTTTATTTTCTTGTGCAGTGTTCCAGAGCAGAAAATACATAATCTTTAATGACATCTACAAAAAACCCCAAACAAACAAAAAACCCGCAACGACAACAACAAAGCACAAAAAAAACCAAACAAAAAAAACCAAACAAACCAAAACAAAGAAGCAAACAAACAAATAAAAAAATCCCAAAATTTATTTGCTGAGGTAACACATGATGAAAACTGTGTTTCAGAATTTTAGCACAATATCCCTTTCTTTGAAAGTAAATTGCATCTTTGCAAACCACCTTCAGTGTGAGACTTTAAGAACTCTTAAATTCTAAATGAAGGGCAGTAATATCTAATGAGGGTACATAGTTATCTTCTCCAGCAATGGCACAAGTTATGTACCTAATTCTACAAATGCAGTTTTTTTAATTGTTCTGGATTCCTCTTGCAACTGACAAGTAGTTATGATATCTGTCATTTCAATATTTAATGATGTTTAATGTTCTAACAACAAGAGTAGCATGTATAAACTATCATATTGCAAAGACTTACCAAAACAAGACAAAAAACGAGGCAATTTTTTAATTTTATCTACTTGGTTATGTGTGTAATTTTTTTTTGTTCTGACACAAAAGGTGCTGGATTAGCCAATCTGACATGTTGCTCAGGAAGCCAAGAATGTACCAAGTTTCTAAAAGGTCCTGGATGTTTATGTGAATGTAAGAATATCCAGATTTATGGTATTACAATTGGAAAAAAAAAAAAAAATAGAGGTGTTTGATAGTGCATGTTTAACCAATCTGTGGTCGTTATACAAAACCTAATCACATATATCAGATGCTTGTTATTGATATTTGTGTAAACGTTAATGTTTCCTCTAACAATGCAATATGAATTGCCATTGGAGACAAGTTGTAAGGCCAAGAGTAAATTCTAAGCCTAACTCTTGTTGAGTAATTAAACCCAAGAAAGTCTCAACACAAAAAAAAGTCATTACACCATTGCTATCACTCCTATCCATGTGGTACCATTGTGAACAAGACTCCCTGGCAAAGAGTATGCCTATGTTATACAGATAATGCTCTGAGCTGGAATAGAAGTTGTTGCAGGAATAACATGAAAGACTACATTCTTTGGTATTTTCATCTGTGCTAAAATTGATCTAGGTTAAACTGATGGCAATGGTGAGAAAAACATAGTGATTTAAATACTGCTTCTTTGCTGGATCCTTCTTATAGATATATTTTGTCCTTTTTTGGACTGTGGCCTGTTCTAGTAAAGTTGCCTGAGTGCCTGCAAGGTTCTGCAAAGAGATCTTAGTGTTCAGTTTGGTTTCATCGTCAGCAAAATCCTTTCCACAAACAATGAACACTGCAGTATTCACTGCCAGTGGCACACAACAAAGTCTATTTTTGTTATAGCCTGAGGTGCCTTTCCAGAGCAGATCAACGTTTATCATTTTCTTTTCTGCAATGTTTTCTGCCTTGCAGTTCCAGTCAGTTATGCGACAAACCTCTCTCTTGACATGACTGATGGAATGGGGTATGACATTTCACATCACCCACTGTAATACCTGACCATAAAGTAGTTTGCAGAGATACATAAAAAAAATTAAAAAAAATAAAAAAAAAAAAATAAAAAATCAGGCTTCCAAACATAGATTTAAGAAGAGGAAGAAAACCATACTTCTGTCATTTACAAGCCTTGTAAAACACTTTCTAGCTCATGCCTGTTAGCAATAATATTTTAAACAACAAGAATGTTCAGAAAGCAGGGAATTTCTCATACTAATTCCAATTCATTGATTAACATAAAAAAAAAAAAAGGAGAGTGTTCAGCAAAGTACCTTCATATCAATGTTGCAATCAAAAGACAAGTTTTAGGGAAGACCCTACTCTTGGCAGTAATTAGATAAATTAATGCAGAGAAGTTTCTTTTATTACAGGTCAGTTCTCAGTGTGATTTTGAAATGTCAGCAATTAAAAAGCAAATAGAGGTTATGAAACAATTTTCTTTGGTAGTTCATTTCTTTAGCATTGGTGTAATTACAAGTTTAATGAAACTCATAGGTAACAGACAGCAAAAGTATTTACATATGTCTTAAACAGAGGAATAACAATAGCTTTTTTTTTTTTTTTTCATTTACCAGTGCTGTTTATACAAAACTATTTTATTTAACAGAAATGTGATAACACTGATATTAAAGACTTTTTTTTCCCAGTAGTAAACTGCAGTTTTGAACACATCCAAATTTTTTTTCCAGGGTTCCAGGAATGGGGTATTAAGTCAGATATTTTGTGATTTAATTTTCTTATCACTGTCTTTATTAAATGAGTAATAACATTTTTTTCCCTGTAAGCTGGAATGGGCACAAATGACCTGTAATGCTAAGAATATTCTGTGGAGAAGAAGGTGAGAAGGCATGTTTTTGGCAACTTTATTTGTGGAAAGTTATATGACCTGAGTCTTACTGACCCATCATACAAAAATCCAAAAACATAATATGGAAACACACCGTCTTGCACATACAACATAAAAAAATCCCTCAGGTGTATTCATCATATTAACTTCTGTGCATTTGCAGAGTAATATGCATATCCTGGCCAGACATGTCTGGCTAAGAGACAGCATGAACTGGCTGAAGAGGGGAATGTACCTATTGTAGAGAAGGTGGAAATGCTCTGCTAGAAGAGGAACAAAGTATTCTTGTGATCATGATCCATGTAAAGTTCTTAAAAAATCTGTAAAATGCAGATTACATTTAGCCAGTGTGCCCTGTAACACATTTGGGTTATCAAATGATACACTGTATGACACTGTAACCTTGACCATTTCATAGGAATGAGCATGCCTACACACTGCATACTGAAAGCAGAATAATTCATTCAAATTACCTGCATTGCAGCTGAGCAACTGTTAAACTCCTTTGAAATTCTACAGCCTTTAATGCTACCTCCCAGCCACGTAGAAAGCCAGTTGTCATAAGACCCTATAATTCATTACTCATGCAGTACACTGGAGACAAATTACTGTCAGTACTCAGTACTGAAGTTTTTATCATCTTCTAGAACAAAAGATACAGGTTTGGGATGGGGTGTTTCCTTTCTTTGCATTCCTTTTTTTTTTTTTTTTTTTTCTTTTTCCCTTTGCTTTCCCTCTAGGGGAGGAAAACAGTCAGAGCTTTGTCAGCCTTTTTGGCCATGAACCTTAAAGAACTTACTCAGTTTAGCAGCCTTAATATCTTTGCAGCGCTATAAATAAAGATCTCTTTTCCCAAGGTAGGCAGCATTTCAGAAGCAGATACAGAAGAAGAAAGAAAACAGAGAGAAAGCAAACAATGATGGTTCAAATTGGGCAATCACCAACCTAACCCCTTTGACACTGAGGCCAGCAGCTTGCTATAAATTATAATTTCATTGAAGAGAATTATATTTGATATGCACCAAGGTAGCTTAGACAGAGAAATTGCATGGCATCTTTCCTAGCAACATCACTGACCTTATTTTGCCATGCTATTTTAAATTAAAGGAGCCAGACTAGGAGCAAGAATAGCTGGCAGTGTTTCCTATGTGTTAATTGATGCTTCAGATTGAAATTCACAAAATTCACAGGGAAAGTGTCTGGCTAAGGTTTTTTGCATTTTGTTTCCCATCACAAAATGCTATCTGCTTTTTTTGTAAGACAAAAATGTCTTGCTTTTTTTTTTTACAAGAAAAATAAATGTCCCTCACAATCACTTCCATTCCTGTACTGCTTTATATCCCTGTGCAACACAAGGTTTCATGTGTTACGCTTACTCATTTTCATGTCCAGGTTTCAACCTTGTTCCCATGGGGTTCGTTGTTTGCTTTGCAGTAGTGTTGCCCCTTAGAGCAGCAGGGCTTCAGTATTGCTTCAGGCTTCCTAACATTACAGCCCTGCAAATGTCAAATGGTGTTCCGGTGAAGCCTGATGGCTCATTTGCTTGGATCTTCCCCCTCCAGGCTCTTTCTAGCTTTCTCTTCTTCTTTCCTCCGCCCTCAAGAGCCTGATGCCTGGCATATTTCCCAACTGCATTAGTCATGCCAGAAGCGGAACCACATATCCTCAATTGAGCTGGTTCCACAGGCTGCCCAAGAGCCCTTATGAGACCAACAGACCATACAGCTCTTATAATTTTGCTAGAAATGCACTGTTTATGGATGGGGAAGCAGTAATTGTGTATTTCAAGTGTTCTTTCTGAGCTTGCAGTAGTGGTAATTCCAAGATTTGTTTGGTGTAAACAGGAAACTTCAGGTTATTGTTTAAATGTTTTTTAGTTCTATGGACTGCAAACAAGCTTTGATAATCCAGAACCTTATATTTTCAAATGCAAACCTATTTCCTGTGAGTATACAAGTTATCTCTTGAGCGAGATCCTTTAGCTTTTATGTTATAGCTATCTATATTAAGGCTAGTGAGAAATCTGGAAAATAAAACAAAACCAACTTCCCCATAATTTTCTACTTATCATCTCTTCATCAAGGAAAAAAAATCATAAGGAGTTTGTTGTTCATAAATAAAAAAACTAAATTCTTTGTAGTATTTCCCTCTCCATATTACTCTTTAAATATTTCTGCTTGTAAACTTCATGGCAGAGACAGTGAGATGGATAGCTGCATGCGGATATGTGACTTTGAGTCTTTCATTAACCTGTACTGAGCTTCCATAACTTTGGTAAATGAAATGGAAATCATTCCACAAGCTGAAAGCCCATCTTAACAAAACAGTCGTGATCAGGGTGGTAAAAAGTGATGAAGAAAGGTGGGCCAAGGAGATACTTGTTTGTCTATTTGGAGGGGTAGGGACACACTGCTGGAAACAGTATAAAATGCATTAACAGTATTTTTAACATCTAAATTTGCAAACAAGAAATGAAAAAAAGATTATTTTTTTTTTTTTTTTAATTTAACTTTCTGATAGTTGAAGATACAGAAGATGCTATGAGAAGGACAAAAGGGATCTAGGAAGTTATCAGAGTCCATCAGAGAACCACAGCAATGAACAAAGCTGTTTGTGTGAACTAGCCACACTAGAGACAGCCTTCAAGCACATGCTGTATAGAAGACCCAGAAATGTCAAGGCTGTTATTAATTTTCATTCTAAAAATACCTTCTGTTTTCCTAGTAACAAGAAAACAGTATTTGGAAACATGAGCCAATGTAAAGTAATTTTTAAGCTTTTTTTTTTATCTGTTCAGGAACTTGCATGTAATCTATGTAGGAACCTTTGCCTATGTCCTCATCATATCTGTTCATGTCATATTAAATGATGCAAGTGGCACTTGTCATCTTATATTTGTTCTTTAAGCCTCTCCCAAGAGAGAAACTTTCACTAAAATTAAAAAACTGAAGAAATAAGTTGGGTACCTTGACAGGAAGTGAGTGCTACAGATTTGGACAAGTTCTGAAAAAGCTCAGACTCCTTGAGAAACAAATAAAAAAAAAAAGGGCTATAAAATCAGAGGTCTCTGAGTGTCTGACTGGAATGAAGTACAATCCTGCGTTGTAAATTGGAACAAGATTTGGAACAACGTCTAAGGCTGAAAGCTAATGACAATTAACATTGCCTGTCCCACACAGATTATGAAGAAAATATTTACTTAGTCTATTTAGAAGTTGTAATTATTTATTAAAAAAAAAAAAAAAAATAAAATAAAAGTTAGGTTCTATCCATCTTTAAGCCATAAACAGCAATGCAAAAGGAGTCACATAACTAAGTCCTAATCTAGATTTTGAGTTAAAATAGCTCTTTGAACACCAGCAACTCTCCAGTGGCAGTGGAAGCTTTCTGAGAATCTGTGAGTAGTAAAACAAAGTTAGTCATACTAGAATTGGATAACACATTTTCATTAAAATATACATTGCACCAAATCCTGAAACATTGCAAAAGTGTACTGATTTTGCTGACTTTTTCAATAGAAATTATTTCAGATATAGGAGTTTATATCATTTCCGAGAACCAGAAAAGAGTCAAAGTCAGACACATAGAAAAACATTGCTCTTTTCAGTCTGAATGTAGGCTTTTTAGGGCAGGTTTACTAAAAAAAAAAGAAAAAAAAAACCAACAAAAACCCCCCAAACAACTTAAAAAAAACCAAACCAAAACAAAAAATCCTGTGATCACATTTTGATTATAGTCAACAATAACTATAATAATACAATCATCATTATCAAAATTTCCAAAGGAAATTAATCATATATATTTTTGACTTTGTTTGTTTGTTTTATTTTTTGACAAAGATCTTCACCATCTTTCTCAGCCATTGAACAGCTATGACCAGTTTTACATCCCTATGGAAAGTAGTCATAACTATATATCTGCTCAGCTGTTCTACAGCTGCACTGGTATCTGGATGCCTGTCAGTGACCCAATGATAAAATACTGGAAAACCTAGTAAAAGACAATATCCAGACAGGCAGATAGGTTTGGTGTTGTTTTTTGTTTGTTTGTTTGTTTGTTTGTTTTTAATTGGTTTGTTTATTTTTTTAATCTGCTGCATAATAAACAGTAAAGGGATACTGTTAATATCTTTTTTATAACTGCATTTCTCACACACACATGCATGTTTTGACTTTTACTTTTGTATCTCACAATAAATACTTCAATTTATTAAATGTTTCTAAAGTTTACTTGATTTCAGAAGATTATATATTTCTGAAGGTAAATATAGAAGGAAAACATCAAGTACTTGGACCTGATGCTTTGCCATAACTAGAAGTTAAGGGAATCCAGATGCTCATTTTGAAACCAGCTGTTTACCGAGAAAGTGACCAAAAAGCACAGTCTTGAGGCTGACCTACCAGAGCTGACAGCAGCACTAAACCCCAGGTTTCATTTGTGTTTACTTATGAGAACCCTATTCTTAGATGGTCTGAGTTCTGTGCTACCTCCTAACTTCACTCTCCAGAGTCACTATTCCAAAGGAAGAATGTTTAAACAGTAAAGAAAAATTTCTTGTATGTTCTAAGTTATCCAAGTTCTGTTCTTTTGATCACTTCTGTGCACCTCTTAATAATGGCACAAATAGGTTTTTCTTCCTTGGTTATAGCTAGCAGCATAGTAAAAAGGGAGACTGTTCTGAATGTTCATGTTTTATTGTTGTATAGAGAGTTGGGTGAACAGACAATTCCGAATGCGGTACCTGGTTTCTGGGCTGGAGCTCTTCAGAGAGCTTTTAAATATCTTAAAATGACATGTGAGTTATTTTTTTTGTAACAGATTCTGTACTCCCTGGAAAGCTCATTTGCTAGTATGTGTATTATATGTTGGTTACTTAAATAAAATGTGGTCTTGTAAAAAAAAATAAAAAAATTCTTAGTTTGTTCCAAATTACAAAGAGTCAGAACTTGAGTTTTATCTTCTACATGCTCATAAGAAAGAAAATGAGGAGAAAAGAACTTTTTTTAAAAAAATGTGATTTTGGAAGAGGACTTTTCCTTCTAAAATTACAGAAAGACTTTTGGAAGCAGGAAGAATCAGAAGTCTATGACTTCATTACATCATTCCATGCTGCCATGAATGGATACAGTCTCTTTGGGAAGGGTGAGATGTCAAGGAGAGGGATTTGGGGGTTTTTTTTGTGAGAAAACAGTGGGAATGTGTGGATCTCCACCTTGGGATGGGTGGTGAGCAAGCTAAGAGCTTGTAGATCAGGATTAACAGGCAGAACAACATGGGCAACATTGTTGTTATCTCCTACAGACCTACAGAACCACAGAATATGCTGAGTTGAAAGGGACCACAAGGATCACTGAGTGTAAGTCCTGGCTCTGCACAGGACCATCCCCAAGAGTCACCACATATGCCCAGAAGTATCATCCAAACGTTTCTTGAACTCTGCCAGGCTTGGTGCTGTGGCCACTTCCCAGGAGATCCTGTTCCAGTGCCCAACCACCCTCTGGGCAAAGAACCGTTTTCTAATATCCAACCTAAACCTCCCCTGACACAACTTCAGGCTGTTCCCTCTGTCACTGTTCACCACAGAGAAGAGATCAGTGCCTGCCCCTCCCTCTTCTCCTCAGGAGGAAGTTGTAACTGCAATGAGGTCTTCCCTCAGTCTCCTCTTCTCCAGCTGAACAGATCAAGCGATCTCAGCCGCTCCTCATATGGCTTCCCCTCAAGGCCCTTCACTATTCAGCATGAAGAGTTGATGAGGCCTTCCTCAAAAACTGGAAGACACCTTTCCCATACCTACTGGAAGAACAGCACAGCATGACACAAACAGGACAGGATATTTCTGGAGTTCGTTGATATCAACTTCCTGGCAGAGGTGACTGTAGGGCTGAGGAGAGGGCTCTGCTGGACCTTATTCCTGATACTAAGTATCAGGAGGAATTGCATGGGGATGGGAAGGCTGGCTGCAGCTTTGTCTGTGGTTACCATGAAAGGATGGAGTTCAGGATCCTGTGAAGAGACAAAAAAAAGGGGAAAAAAATAAATCAGGAGAGCAGACTCTGGCCTGTTTGGTGGACTGAGACAGCACTGGAGAGTAATTATTCCCAGTGACATCATTGTCTCTTCTCATCAAGAGAAACAGACACTTCCTTTTATGTGAAAGGAATATACAAACGGCCTTTTATTTACCTAATCTTTATTTTTTGTCTCGGTATTTTAATTAAATATTTAATACTCTGTAGCAGAATTCACCTTCAATTTGGTTTATGAAAATATTGGTTCCTCAATAGAAGCCATGCGCCATGCATGGCATAGAAAGGGATTAGAATGTAGGCTAGATGTAACATAGAGTGTTTCATGAAGTGCACTATCTGACTCAGAATTTTCACTTCCAAGTTTAAACTTCTCAGGTTAACTAATGAGGTTGAAGGTCAGCAGGAAATAAGCAACATTTTTTCTGTTATCAATCCAATTTGACATAAAAAAAATTGTTTAAAAAAATTATGTCTGACATAATTCTGGTCTTGGTGAAGACCTTCTGTGTTTGGCCTCCTATATTAAAGGTCTAAATGACAGCAATGATGAAACAGTTGTCAGTTTCCAAAAATCAGGGATGTCTATGAACCAGAATACAAAGCCACAGAATGAAAAAAGGATTACAAACTCACTTGTGGCCCATAGTTCCTCCTAATCTATAACAAAGGATGAAACATCTTAGTGTTTCAGGTTTTGAAAGATCATTTTTTTGGGGGTTTGTTATTTTGAGGTTTTGTTTCATTTTGCTTTTGATGGGAGGAAGAAATTTTGACTTGTTTCAGTTTCTCTCTGGTTTTGGTTTTTTTGTTTGTTTTCTTATTTGGGTTTTGTGTTTATCTGTGGTTTTGCCTATTTGGGGTTTCTTCATATTTGACTAAAATTTCCTTTATGAGAATTTCTGGAATAAAGAAAATATGAGTGCGAATAATTTTGTTTCTTGAAACATTTCATATCTTGTGATTAGATGATAGTGTTAAGAACCACAGTCAAGATCTTTTCCACTCACCTATTCACCCCTCATTTCCTGCACTGTCACTCTCATTTATAATAAGAATTAAAGCTAATGATAAACACAAAAGATGAATAATTAATAAATTAAATAACTGGCACTAAAGAGTAGATGGAGGTATTTTATGAACTGTGAAAAAGACTCATCATTTTTAATGACTGAAAATTCATGTAATAATTTTTTTGTCCTAATGAGAACGTTTCTAAGTCACTGAAGCTACATCTCAGTTAAAAATATATCAAGAGAATGTTATTAAGCATTTTCTTGTTGTCAGTTTCATATCATTATACAATCTCTGTTAAATTTATCTTGCTCTTAAAGTAGCAATGGAAAACCACAAGAAGTAGTTAACCAACACAATTCTGCTGCGAAAAATTAGCTTTCCAGAGGTAAAGCTCCAGTGAAATGACTGGTTTCAAACTGTCAGCTAAATAGTTACTCCCTGTAAAACCTTGAGGAACTGGATTTTGAAGACTGTTTTTGCTAAGAACTTCTCCCTAGAAAACGCCATACATATTTCATTTTTTGATTCTGACTTGATTTTTGTTGTGAAGTAGGAAGAACTACTTAAGAAAAGATATTTTGGAAATAATGTCTTTTACTGATTTTTTTATTTTTTTTTCCCCAATAAATATGTCTCTGATGAATTTTCTTGTTTTCTTAGTAAAACGAATTAGATTCTAATAATTAGGATTTTTTTAGTGTTTTGGGGTTTGTCAAATTAAACTGAGTAATGTCTGTCAAACATACCTATATTTGGTATTATGCATTACATTACCATTTCTTCTATATTCTCTTAGAGCAAAACTTCTGAAGCAAGGTGCAGGGCCTCACCCATGATTGTATGCAGGCTCTTCTACTCTCAGACTAGAATATGAGTGTTGCTGAGCTACACACCAGAGTCTTCCACCCACCTTCCAGAAAAAAGGGATTGTAGTTGCCAAAGCCAAATCAGACATCCTGGTGCAGTAAGTTTATGTTTGTGTAGCTTTCCACATTTTTGTTTCCATGACTCTTATGCACATACTTTCCACATGTTAAACGACTTTATGGATTGCATCTCCTTTTCCTGTACAAAGTGTAAAATATAGAGGAGAGAGGATGATATGGGGCAGAGATTTTATTAGTTTCTGTTTAGAAATTACTTACTATGTGTATAACAAAGCAATCCCAAGTACCAAATTATAAAACCATCATGTCACATCTGCTACTGCTATATTATAAATGATTGTAAATTCACCTCATGAAAATAACAACTCACAAAAAAGTAAATAAGGCGCTATATTTTACAAATCAAGTAGTCAAATTTTCATTGTCAGGTTCTAGGTTGTCAGTCAGTCCGATTTTAAAGAATCAATCATGAAAAACAATGCAACTAATAGGACAAAACTCATGGTATTCAGACAATTTCATAATTTCTGAACAGCAGCTTCACTGATATCAAATGCTATTAAATTGATTTTAAACCACTAGAAATAGTTTTCTCCTTTCTTTAAATTAGACTTATCCTGTATTACTTTGTCATTAGCTATTGCATGAGAAACATGAAGTTTGTTAATACACACACAAACACAGCAGCTAGCTCTGAACATGAACCAGCAGTGTGCCCAGGTGGCCACGAAAGCCAATGGCACCCTGACTTGTATCAGAAATAGTGCAACCAACAGGACCAGGGAAATGATTGTGGCTCTGTAGTCAGTACAGGTGATGCCACCCCTCCAGTGTCCAGTTCTGGACCCCTCACTACAAGAAAGACTTTGAGGTGACAGAGTGAGTTCCAGAGAAGGGAGCAGGTGAAGCATCTAGAGAGTAAGTCATAAGCTGCTGAGGGAGTGGGGGGTGATTAGCCTGGAGAAAAGGAGGCTTAGGGGAGACCTTATTGGTCCATACAACTACCTGAAATGAGGTTGTAGTGAGCACTTAGTGCTGTGGTCTAGTTAACAAAGTGGTGATCGAAGGTTGGATTTGCTGACCTTGGAGGTCTTTCCCAATCTAGTTGATTTGTGATTCTGTGAATGCATTGATATAACACATATATTCATATTTCGAATTATAATTGTTTCATGTTTTCTGATTGAGACTTTAACTCCAAACTCATATTCCATACAGAAAGTATAGTTTCTGTTAGGATTTGAAAAGAAATTTCAACTCTAGTATCCTGCAAACAGAGAAACTGAGTTTTCAAATTCCTCCAAAAGTCTTATACTCTTTTAAAAAGAGCAAATGTCAAAGGGAAACTCTTCCTTTTTGCAACACTGGGTTTCTGGGCTACTGTTCCTGGGGTAGAATAGTGTTAAAAAATTAAAAAAAAATATAGGTGCAAGCGTATTGCTGTTGTTTCTCTTATATTTACTATCTGATGCTTCCAGTCATGAACTGGAGGTCAGTGTTGCTGAGGGAAAGAGCTTGAGCTTTCAAGGGTTGAAAGTGATCCAAACTGATAAATTTCGGATCTCTGTTAAAAATGAGTAGGAATTAGATGGCTACACATATATGTGCAAGCACTAGTCACCTAACTCTAAAAGGTACCATATTGATATTACAAGATAAGGGATAAAAAAATTGAATAAAGGGCTAAAGAGAGTTTGAGATGGAAACGATTATATTCAGTAGCATTCAAAAACTGAGAAGCTGGTTCATGCCAATATTTTACTTTCACGTCAACTGCAGATTTGTCTGCACTAATTGCAGACATTGTCCATATGACTGAAAATAAAAATATATTAAGGAAAACGGTAGTATACAGTGTTGGAATTTACCTACTGATTTCTAAGGAACAATTTTCACATTTTTCCTTAAATATTTAAGTTTTAGAAAAACATTAATTTTATAATAAAATTAATTTTATTGGATGCTAGTTATTTTGGGAACCTGAGTTCTTCCTGTGTTTTTACTCAGACCTGCACAACAGAAACATCTCTATATCCCCCCATGGGGTGTTGATTTAAACCAGTAATATACATTGCAAGGATAAACTCAGCATGGACGTCAAATCTGTCATAATGGTGCTCTTGTTATAAGTATGTATCTGCATGATTGGTGTATTCATGTCAGAACTGAGAGACATAAGTGGTGTGCCTGCCTTAGTCTGAAACACATTCTATTTCCAAGAATGATCTGAGTCTCAAAGCAAAGACAAGTTTGAAAGGACCTCATACTTACAGAAATGTAGTTTTGCTAGGTTTCTCATTTCTTGGACTAATAATATAATGAGAAATGTGTAAACTCCACAGTAATTTTTCACTGTATTTCAGAATAAGAGGCTATTGTTTGAACTCCAGGGGAAGATTGAGACTAATGCACTTGCAGTTCAAACTATGAATTTAAGTCTCACAGTTACAAATAGTTAGGGACAGATTTGTAATTGCTGAAAAGTCGGTATCTACCACCTCACCCTCATTTAATTCCAACAGAAAGATTGCTGAACGTTCATTTGATATTACATTTTTTAGTTATCAGTAATCAATGTTGATGACCCTATATTTAAATCCTGAATACAGTAAAATTTTATGGAACAGCAAGCTCATTAATTTTGGAATTATTGCAATATTAAGCTAGTAAAAATATATTGTCTCTATATAAAATTGTCTGTCTGACAAATACTGGTTTACTCAGCTCATTTTGCTAATGTATCTAGATAAGAACAGCCTTTTTTCTTATATATTTATTTGTTTGAGCTTCTAGTTACACACCAAACCATTTGTCTCAGTTTAAAAGAAAACTAAGTTGTCTATCTGGACTAGGAAGAGGGCTTCTTCCCAAAAAAACACCACAACTTTTGAAATTATGAAATTTTAATCAGAAAATGCATAGAAAAGGATAACAGTTCTTGACCTGTGCCAGTGCTCAGTTATTTTCATAGTTCCTGATGTTGAGAAGGAACTCCTGGGTCTCAGTTTGTGCCCATGGCCTCTTGTCTTGTTAGTGGACATCAACTGCCTCTGTCTTATCCACCCTTCAGGTATTTGCTTGCATTAACAACATCGTCCCTGTACCTTTTCTTCTCCAAGCTAAAGAGTTAGGACTCTATCAGGCTTTCCTTGAAAGAGGGCCCTTAATCTTGTCTGTGCCCCTTCACTGGTCATTCTCCAACATGTCCCTGCCGCTGTTGTATTGGGGAGCCCAGAACTGGACACAGTATTCCAGGTGTAGCTTCAAGAACTCATATGTATATTTAAACCTTCAAAATACTCAAGAACTACCCAGAGCAATTCATACATCTAAATTACTTATTCAGATAATGTCGCGTTCAGCCGGAAAAAAGAACGGGTCCACGCAGGGTGAAAGAGAGAACAAACTGAACCGTTTATTCAAAGGGGCATCAGACTTTTATAAGGTAGGGATGGAGGGTTCTGGAAGCGGGGT
>JAWWLT010000001.1:96432626-96443973 GCA_035040995.1 Premnoplex brunnescens | reverse complement strand
TCACCTAATTTGGGTACGCTGGCTAAGTGAGTTACCCAAATTTCATAATAAAATGTAAGATAGAAGAATTTAAAGTTTTATTTCCCCAAACTTGATCTAGAAATCATTCTGTCACCATGAAGACTACAGTGCAGTTGTATTTAGAGTCATATCATGGAAAGAAACAGATCATCTGTGTTACTGCCACCTCCTACTATCGACATTCTTATTTCGTACATCTCTTTTCGTCTGATATCTGACAGACTTCTGGTGTTTTTTTGTTTTTTTTTTGGCATTTTGTTCTGGTAATCTACTTTCCCTGCTATCCATTAGGATGCCCTAATATATAAGCTGAGCCTTCATTGTACACATTGCTGTGCACACTGCATCTGATAGTTTACCATTAACACAGAGAACTGATTGTTCACTGTTTTTTTAGCACTTGCATGTTTTAAGTGTTTTATCATATAATTTTGTCTTTTATAAGAAATGTCAGTTTATACATTCTTTCTTATAAAGTCTGTTGAGTTTTTTGTTCTGTTCATGTTTCCTCTGAACACTTAATTTGATCCACAGGTTGGTCTGGTAGTACAATGCTCCATGTTGAATATAGGACTCCTGACTGGATGTAATAGACTCAGGGCACTGAGTCTACTACTGGAGAATTCTAATCCATGCATTTAATGTACACAATGCATTCTTCCATGATCTATGTGGTTAATGACAATATCAAATGAAAACAGGTTTAATGAAAATTCTTCTCTCTGAGAAAAAAAAATCTTTATATTTCTTTCATTTTTATGGTGAACTGTGACTATCCTTTTAATATGGGGATTTTGGGGTTTCTAACAACTTTTTACTCATCCTGAAAAAGTTGCATAGACATTATGTTTCCATTTTATAATTATGTGATTGTTGGGATGAGTATATTTTCCTCCTTTGTTTTTAAAGAGGTTTTGGTGGTGGTGGTTTTGCTTTAGTTATATATATATTTTTTACATGGTTTATGAATATTTCAGTACTTTGACTACTTCCCATTCCAAAGTAAGTAGATGAATATTTTCTATCTGGATACTCTTTCAGACATGGCATTCTATAAAATCTGTGTGTTAGCATATATTTGCCTTTCATTTTTAAATTTTCCTCTTTATTCTTTCATATTATTTTATCTTTCCTTTTCTACATATACTATTCTGATACAAGGAATTGTGTAGTATTTCTAGGTATTTCAAAAATTAGTGTAGATGTATAGCAAGAGCAATACTTCACAAACCTAGGTGAGAATGAGCATTATGGAGTAAGTTTAAGGACTTTATATAATTCCAGTCTAGCATCTGAAGAAATAAAAGTCACTTAAAAAAGACCCTACATAACAACAATAATTGAATATCCTCCTTGATTTCAACTGAAGAAAGAGAAAGCATATATCCTTGGGGCTAACCAAATACTGACCTCATCTTTTTTCCAAATAACCTATTTATTTTTTGCAGGAATTGAAAAAGAAAGAAAACAAATAATTACTTATCAGATTTTGTTTGACAGAATCCAGTCAAATGGTGAAAAATAAAAGGCTGGTCCACTGACTTACTCCAGCCAAAAGCCTTTAACTGCAAAAGGATTTCCCCCTCCACCTCCTCCCCCCCAAATAAGCTATTAAAAGTACCTAGTTTCAAATACAGCCCAACTACCTAGCAGCTACATCATAAAATCCAAGTTTAATATAGCTATTCTTCCCTGGAATTTATTTCATTCTTCCATCATCACAGAACTGAAAAAAAAAAGAAAAAAAGCAAAAAAGAAAATACTGTGGAAATATGTATCTGAAAAACATAAAAACTTGAAAACTCTAGTATTGTTCAATGGGCATAGAGGTCTAGACTTTCACAATGACTAATGACAGACTGTAATAGTGGTAATCAGAACAGGTCTTTAACTGTTTCCAAAATTCCTCTGCATTTTGCCTTTCCCCATTTTTAGTGTTTGTCATGCAAGAAGGAGGGCAGAAAGACTTTTCTGTTCAACCTGCGTTAATTTATTTTTGTCTATTAAGGTCCCCCCAAGGTATCAAAGCCTTTTTTAATGTCCCAAAACAGTCTTTTAATATCTTGTAGGAGATCCGTTGCTTAACAGATTCACTGTGAAGACATTTGATATCTTTTATCGAGACTGCACTAAGAGCAATAGAGAAAATTCCTCAGCAAGCCTTTTCTTATGAGTTATTACATTTTCAACGGAGATTGTCATAGCCAGAAAGATGGACTAAATATAACAGCTCACATAATAACATGTTTATTAATACAGATTTGTGACAATTAAGTGTTCAAGTCATTGGTGATAACGGCTAACCACCTAATTTACACTTAAACTAACAAAGTGCACCCTCTAAAAGCACAACAAAATACTAAGAAAGCTATGTAAGAATTTAAGCAAAATATATGCACACACACTAAAACAAAGTAACCCAGCAATGCAACTTAAGTACATATTTTAAAATACAGTAACTTACTAAAACCCCAGCAATGTAATTCACTAAGAATGAATAATCCCAAGAGAGTGGAAGTAGAAAAGGTAACCTGCTGGCCACCTCTGCAAGAGCTTGATGGAACTTCTTCTCCCTTTTTGCTTATATCAAATCTACCTTTTTTTACTTTTTATAGTTTTTTTTCCTTAGGCAGTTTGGGTGCCTATAGTCAATGAACTGATTTATTTGGAGTGACAGACAGGTGACATAGGCCTGAGGATCACCTTCCTGTGACCCCACCAGTCTGACAGGATTTGGCAGAAAAGGTCATGCTATCTCCATAACACTCTTTTCTTCCTTTTAATCCCTTTTTCAGTTTCCAGGAATTGTCTCCCCCAGGTGATGGGGTTTTCCAGGAACCCATCAGGAATTTCTTTGTCATTTTATTAGCCTGAGCCACCACCTTACAGTGTTACAGTAGCAGAAACCAAAAACAAAACCAGAAACAAACAAAAACAAAACTAGCCCAACCAAAAATAAAAATCAGTATATATCTCCTGTCAAATAAAATGCTGATTTTCATTAAGTACTATAAACATAATTTCTGTCTTCTTGATATGGTAGCAGTGAATAAGAGATAATCATAATTATGATCAAATGTCCAATCAAATATTTGTCTACTTGGTCATCAGAAATTCTTTCCCTTCTTATTGGACTTAAAAACTCAAATAGCACTTATGGTTGGGCTTTTATATATGAAAAAATGGAAGAATAATATCTTGGATATCAGGTATTAGCATAAACATAAAAAAAAATGTATGATAAAGACACAACAGAAAGTTAACTCCTCCAAATCTCTGAAATGCTTACAAATATCTTAACCTTTGTTGTGACTCTCTAGTTCATTAAGGCTTAGCAATGTTTGATCTAGACACTGTTACTTATAAATGTATCTGCCCAGACAAGACAGATTAGAAGAGCCTTCCTTCCAAAAGCAGTATCCACTAGAGTAAAATTATAAACAACCCACCCTACATTAATCAGGAAGCCACTGCAGATGAGGTATGTCTCATACTCTTCAGACTTCTATGAAAAACATTTCAATCACTACCGATTTGCCTTTCTCCCTGTGAAAGAAAAGAAAGGAAAAAAACAATATTTCTAAGAAAAAGACTTCAGGGATGAAGATCCATAGCTTAACATTTCTCAAAGTCAAATTCTATTCCAAACTTACTTCTGCTTATAATCCCATGCCTAAGAAAATTCGTAGGTAAATATATTGAGATTTTTGCCAGCAGTATTTGTTAACTAATAAGAAAGTAAGTTGTCTGCCTAAACTAAGCAGAGATTTAAAAAAAAAGAAACAGAGGAAGAGAAAAAAAAAGAAAATTACATTGGAATCAGGTTATGTTTCAGTACTTATATAATTTGAATATTCACAAAAGTGCAAGTGAAGAGTTACTTGTAAACAAAGCAGATATAAGAAAAAACTAGTGAGTCTGGTAAGTCTGTGAATATGTATTTAGGAAGGAAATTAAAGAATATTGTAACAGTTAAAATTAATTTAAAAGTCTAATTAATTTTAAAATAATATTTTGAAAAATGTATGGATAAATTATGATTGTCTATGATTCTCTGGGGCTGTATTGGACTATCCAAAAAGTATAATTTTCAAAGGATTTAGCATTACAAGACTGTAGAGTTACAAGAGGTACTTCTGCTATCCAAATTCTTAAATATAAAAGTACTATATTAACCCTCCAATTCAAAAAGACATTTTAGAATTAATTAAAGTATGCCTAAATAGTGTTAGTATTGCAATGATTTTTGAGCTTATTCCTACAAGGGGAAAAGAGCAGCTGAGTTTGTAATGGTAATAAGCCATAGATATTTGTTTAGTATTCAGAAAACCTTTATGATACTTCAATTAGGGATGCTGCCTTTAGAAGAGTTGCTTCATCACTAGCATCACTAGTAGAGAACTTACACAAAGAAGGAAAATACTAAAGAAGAAAATACAAAGAACTGTCTCACTTTTGTCTGCCTAAATGCCAGTGTGCATGTAAATGAAATATTTATCCTTTTTAATCTTCTCCTTTGACTCTTTGACATTTCTGACTCTTAACTCATAAAAGTTTTCAATTGGCAAAACTGTCTCTGTGCTAAGACATCAAGTCCTGACTGTTTCTTCTCATTCTTCTGTATGGTACCACTTTGCATAAATACTTTTTTTGGTATATTAATACCTCATTTTGTCTTAATACAATACAGTACTGCACATGCAGAGCGTCTTCTTGATTCAGAAAATAACATGACAAAAGAAGGCAATCGACACAGCTTGTTATGAAGGCCAGATGTATAGCCAGAACAGATTAACATATTTGCAAAAGCATTTGTAGGTTGCTATTTTATTTTGAGTTAGGTAATATAGAATTTTGGAGATAAAATGGAAAGGAGTAATAAGAGCATCATTAGTACAATCTGTCACTAAATTCAGTGGAAAAAAGTCCTTTCATCAGTGGGATAAGACAAACTGGTGCATATTTTAGACTTTAATGGGCACAATTTTGGCTAGACAAAATTCTATATTTTTACTCAGACACTTTACTTTCCATCTTCCTTCATTTTTCTTTTAAATAGATAAGTAGGATATATCCATATCCTCCTTGTCCTTCATCCTCTACACTGTGCAACATGACTTAAGTCTTCCATCAGTCACAGCTGCATGGAGCCTATGTCTTTATCCCTGTTCTATCTGGATACAAATTCTATTGCACTCTGATATGAATTCAGTTACTCAGTTAAGAACTTAATCTGAAGTATCTCATGTCCTAATCTTTTGTTCCTAAATATTTCATGCACTGCTGTGTACCATGGGGTGTACTGAAGTCTAAGTCAATTATATATACTGCTGTGTTATTTTAAAGTCTCATTGTCATTTCCCTGTGAAAATTAAACAAATTAGTAATGCATGACCGTCTTCTTATTAGCCATATCTAATAGGCAGCAATGTCTGCCCATTCTCCACCTGGACAAATAATCTTTGGACTTTTTAAAACCATGATGAAAAACAAAATTCAAAACTCTCTTACCATCACCCTAGAAGCTTCTTTTTTTAACCTTACAGTAGCATAGGTTCATGAAATCACCACACCTCAGAAGTAATACCTCAGATATTGAAATCAGTTTCTGAACAATGGAGTAATAGCTATGTCATCTGTCAAGGTGGTTTAACTAGAAACTCCTTTTTTTTTTTTTTTTTTTTGTGCTTTGTTTTATCAGCTTTCCATTTTGGAATAATCAAAAGCTCTACAATTATTCCTAGTTATTTTCCAGTTTTCAGCTCTGGTGAGTTATTTCTTTCATTAATTCTTCTTCCCTTGGGGGAAAAAAGTACGTGTTTGCTTGAGATTTCCTAATAAGAATCATGACATATAAATTATTTAAAGACAGGTTAGTTTCTCATACTGTAAAATCCACCATATAGAAGAAGTCCTGGAAAAGTTCTTTTTCTCCTAAAAGGACTTAAATTAAAATTTAATCTGTGTGTTGTGTAGCTCTGTAATATTTTCACTGCTAGTGACAGACCATAGGTATTGTACTAAACTTGCAAGGCCTCAGAACTGAGGTTTGTCAGTTTTGCTCTGTCTGAACTTTTGTTTATATGCCTGCAGTTTTGTTTTACTTGGTGTAAGCGTGACACTAATTTCTCTACTTGAAAAGGTAACTATGTCTAATTTGGTTTATTTCTGGTTTTTTTGGTTTTGGTTTTTTTTTTATAACTTTTAACACCATGATGTAATATGCAGAAATACTGTCCTGGTACATACAATAGAAAAGGCCTTGAGGAGCAGAGGCACAGAGTGGAGGGGTAGAGAAGTACAGACATAGAGTGCTAAAATGTGCGGTTTAGGTCTGGCACTCTGACACTGGAAAGCTCACAGATAAAAGTAATTCATAAAATGCCATTTAAAAAATGCAAATGAAGGAGGAAAAAAATGGGTTTCAGTGTCAACAAAGATAAAGAAGAAATAGTATCTACAATATGCAACAGAAAGATGTAATGTGGAAGCCAGTGAAGAAAAAGCAAAAATGTAAAAGTCTGTTGACAAACACATGAAAGGCACGCTAAGCTGATCCTAAAATGTGGAAAAAAACTATGTACATCAATATGATATATTATCTGATTAAGAACTGCAGAAGCATGTTGCTCTGCTCTCCAGCAGCTGAAACTACTGGAAGAGCAATGCAAAGGTGAGCATAACCTCAAGAAGAGGAATAGCAACTATAAATATGCAAGTTACAATTTTAATTGTATTATTATTACTGTAGAAATCATGTCTGTATGGAAATATTGTAAGTATTACTATTTGCCCTTTTTCTGTAATAATTAGATCTAGACTAATAATGAGCTTTCAAATAGATTTTTAATATTTGAATAATAATAATAACCATGAGTTCTTGGCTTTATACATTAAATGTGTTTTCTGTTTGAGCATAAACAAGGTTCTTGGAACAGCTGGCTTTTTATGGAGGTAGTCTTTAAGAACCAATTGGTTTCTCTAGTGAGAACTACACTCCACTAATAACAAACCCGATTTGAATTTCTAAGTACCTTGCATGTATCTTCCTGTCTTGTGTTTCAAGTAGAAATCTGATTTTTTCAGTAGTTACTTGGGGAGAAAAGGGGAGAAAAAGGAAAAATATTATTACAATTATTATTTTCCAGACAGCTGTTTCTCACTTGTATTTTGGAGAAATCAATGATGCTGGCAGTGGTCTGGTTTAACTTGTCCCAAGGTATCACTGCATTTGAAACATGGAAATCTCCCTACATACTTTAAAGATGCCCATTAATATTGGTATTCATATAATAATAATAAAAAAGTACTTTCTCTAACACTTCTTATATGTGTCTCAAAAATAATGTTTTAGTTAAGGGTACTTTGTAACATGCTGAAAACTATTCTGTTCCGTTAAAATTTCATTTAAAATGGTACAAATTTTTTGGTAGTAGATTTGCTGACACTCAAATTTTTTAAAAAACTAAAATGTTTTGCTGTAGGACCTATGTCCTGTCTGCATAGCAGTTCAGGTAACTGGCCTTAAAGACAAAGTACCTAGAAGAACTGGATAGCTGTTCATAACGTAGCCACAAGTGTGTGTGCAGATAATATTAAAAATAGGAATATTTTCTAATAACAAGAAGCCATGAATTTATAGTCTTCTTCTAAAGCCGTTAGTCTTCTTCTAAAGCCATTCCGTAGCTGTTAATCAACCCAGAATAGAGTATGTCATCTTTCCAGTGAAGACAGTGAGTGTGCAGGCAGCATCTCAAGAAGAACATTTTCTAAGGTCCTTCTGCATTAAGATGCACAGCAAACCATGTTCATGCAACATTCCTTCTTCTTGGATATTTCTGTGGGTTTTTAAAAATACAAAACTTCTGAGATTGTTGAGATTGTGTTTGCATGTCATCACTAAATAGAAAAACAGGTAAAATAATTACAGAGTAAGTATTTCAGAAAATAGGAGACTAAGCAAAGTTCTAGTAAATGCCCCTCACAGAATATGATCAAAAATTAAGAGGAAAACCTTACTTTTTTACTGCATTATTTTTCATTGAGCATCAGAAATCTCTAGTAATACTAGCTGAAGAATTACAGTAAATTTATCATAAAAACATTTTTATATTTTTAAGCATAAAAAGCAAATATCCTAAGGACACAGCAATACGGGGGGTGTGTGCATGTGTGTTTACATCTGTGGGGGTAATATTTTTTTTTCAAATTTCTAAAGAGGAAATAAGATAATATGACAGATAAGTCTTCAGAACCAGAATTTTGACTGAATATTTCATATTACAATTCTACCCATGTAAACATCTACAGAGATTTATAGTTGGAATTTCCCACATCCAGTTTAAACAAAAACAAGCAAACAAGCAAACAAACAAACAAACAAATTATCTCTTTCCCCAGTCCTCAAATTTTAACCATGCTTTTAAACATATTAAAAAAAAAAAAAAAAATGTTGAAAATTGCACACTAGATTTTTTTTTTCTACGTATAAACTCATCCACTTCATCCAAAGTCTCGTCTTTTGCAGTCGGTTACATATCCTCTAGCTTTTCTTCTTAATCTATGCTCCTCTTGGTGGTCCTTGTTCTTCACACAAAACCAGTTACAATCAGTGCCTCAGATTCATATCAGCAATTTTAAATCTTAAAATTAAATGTACTCTTCCATCAGCCCAGTATATGACCTGTTGTTTTGGTTAATTATTTCCTAGTAGAGTTTATCTGGGCTTATATTAATCCTGAGTGAAAGACTGCTATTACACAGACTAGATTCAAATTCAGGATGTCTAAGTAGCCTTCCCCAATATGATACTTTCAGACAGTAAAATGTAATTGTTATTATGTGTTACAACTAGTTTGTTTTTAGTTTTTCTCAACTCTTTGGGGACATATGATAGGACCAATCTTATTGTAGGTTTAAAAATCATGTAAGTAAATCTTCTTCCAGTATGTCTGTCATTCAAGCTGACACAACTAAACTATCTTATGAACCATAAAGCAAGTTACCAGTTCTTTACTAAGAATTCTGACTGAGTCAGAAAGAAAAAGTTTGCCTAAGAGTTCTGGCACATTAGTTAATAGCAAAAGGTCATTCCTTCTGAGTGACATTGCATCATGTCTCTCTCCCTCAGTGATACTCATTTGAGAAAGATGATGTAACAAACCTTTGACAGAGAATTCAAAAAAATTCGTGGCTTAAATAAAGATCTCTGGACCATCCTTTCTTTCAGATGATAATTTTTGTGAGGGTTGGGTAAGAAGCACTTTAAAAATGAATGCATGTTAATATTATGAATGGTTGTAGAAGTTAGGTTGTTTGCATTTTGCCAAATAAATATTACTGAATGCAAAGATGCGCACTAGCATTAGGGAGGAAGGGAATTGCCAAGAATGACATAAACACCTTATGATTTGTTCCTAGATCGTTTCTTGACTGTTATGAATATTGAGACTATACAATAACTATCTTTCAGGTCAGTAAGCTGTAAGTTTATTCTTTTCAGTTGTAAAGCACATTTTCGTTGCCACCATTTCTATTAATTTTTCTCATACTATTAGGCATTAAAGTGATGCTGCTTCAGCAGCCCACAAAGTGATATTGCCATGCCCTTTGGAGAAAGAAAATGTCATGTCCCATGTGCCAGACTTTCCAACTGCTCTATGGACAGCAAAGAAAATGATCCAATGTATAGTCTCATTAGTCTGGCCAACAGTAAAACATAACATTTTTTGTTTTTATTTTTTAGAAAGGAGATATGACAAGTTTTGTTGGTTCTTTTTAATACCTACTTCAACCTATATGGCCTTTATTCCTGATCTTAAAACTCCAACATTTTGAAAGAAGATTCTTATTCAATCAATATGCACATTGTTTTTGAAGAAAATGACATCTCACTGCTTTTCTAATTTTATTAATCTCTATAGTTTGCAAAGTTATCTTATGCTTTTAATAAGAGAAATATTTCTCTGGAAGAACTGTGTTAGAAGGAGAGTAGAAAGTTAGATGAATAGAGGGTTTTTTTAATATACCATCAAGGGCAACCAGTTTGCTGCACAGGAAAGAATATATGACATTCCTTAGAAGATAGATACTGCCTTTTTTTTTCTTTCCCACACACAGGACATGCTGTGCTCAGCCAAGAGCTAGAAATGGGGACACTGCTTTTCCCTGTTAACAGAAGCAAAGCTCAGCAATAGAAACAAGGATGAGAGTAGAATTCAACACATGTAAGATTCATATTGTGTTTTTTTCCTTGGATTACACTGTGCTGTATTGGAATACAAACCCTGAAGGAAGCAATGAAATGTCTGATTTTACAATGGCAGTGGATTTTACATGGTATTGGAAGAGAACAACAGAGTAGGAAAAAAAAAAATAACCTCTATTTAAAATACTTTTTTAAATCCACTTCTCCAAATAAAAAGTTGCCATAGTAAAAAGAATTGCCATAGTTCTTCCTTGTCACATTATCATATTTATGACGTTAAGTACTTTTAAACTATACAATTTAGGTTTTGGAATTCCTTAGAGGAAGGCTGTATCTAACTTTCTGTGCAAGAATTATCTCATATACTGAGATAGTATAAATACTACTAAACTTTCCTAGATGTAAGGACAGCAATAGTAAACAAAACACATTCAAGATGAGATTTCATTTCTCCAGGCACCAAGTGGGATTTGTATCCTTTCATGCCTTAATTTAAATTCTGTTCATGAAGTGTACAATAATCTGTTTCATGTTTTGAGACATGGGACTGAAACTTACCATTATAGTTGAACTTCAAAAGTACATTCTGGCAAGGGACGAACATGTCGAGTGATGTCTCTGAATTCACATACTCTGAAAGTTCAGAATGTGTTTATCAAAGCTATCCTTGCAGTCTGAAGGGATAGAAATTCTTTTCTTAATGGAAAACAGAGACAGTGAAATCTCTATCAATATCCTAATCTTGTTTCCCTAGAACACAGAGGATCACTGTCATTGCCCTAGTTAGAGAATAGGATTTTTTTTCCTTCACACAGGTCAGTGCCCTTTTGTTTTGGTTTTTTTTTTTTTTTTTTACTCTTTTTTTTTCTGGAAGGGAAGTATATCTCTTCTAGCTGTAGAAATTATCCTGTAAAGATAGAGTCTTCTTTCTTTGATCGCCAAACTAGTTGACTGAAATAAAATTTCCTTTGCCTGCTGAGTGATGCCTTAGGGTTTTCATGAATTTGAAGATTTTTATACTTCTAGGTAGTTTCTCACATACAGAGTAGCCAGCAACCTCTAACCCTGTGCTAGCTGTCTTAAGGGTCAGATAATAGCTGGAACACCATGCCTGGGAAA
>JAWWLT010000001.1:96382936-96432526 GCA_035040995.1 Premnoplex brunnescens | reverse complement strand
TATCTGTTACTTGTCAACACGTGTTGTACTCTTTTATACTTTTATACTCTTTTATACTCCTTTATATTCTGTACCCCCAAACCCTATAAGTAAAAGCACTCTTCCCTACTTTACCCACATAAAGTTGTCTTGTAAAGTTTTTTCCCCCTTCCTTAGGGCAACACGAGCAACTGTAGGCTATTGTGCTAATTTTTGAGAAACATGCAGGCACTATTTAACAGACTGAGCTATAGACAATACTGAAAATCATAATCCATTAGATTCATTATGAGAAAGACAGCAATTATAGTAAAATCAAATATAAGTGACATAATATCACATATGTTGTTCCATCTCTATTTCTGTTTCTCAGTAGAGTATTTGCAATACATAGCAGGAAGCTCAAAGTAAAGGGCTAATCCTGGAAGGCTGAAAGCATCCTCAAAGGAAAATGAATGTAGCAATCATCTCCAGAGGAAAGACACAGCATTACCTTGGATCATGTCTTCAGCCTACAGTACTCTAAACTTTCTGAGGGAGGATTAATTCTTTATAACCACAGACATATAAATTACTGCTGTAAACCAAGCTAAGGCAAGCCTCATTTCCAATTCTTCCATGCATATACAGAACTTCATCTTTTGAAACTAGAATTAATTAAAACTGGCAAAATGATCAGTGACTAAATAGCTGTGAGATCTCTTTATTAAAAACGACCCATTTTGAATTTAATGAGTGTAAAAATGGTTTGAGTCTTATTATAATTTTGCATTTACACTTGCATATTCAGAACACCAAGGTTCAGGCTCTATTATTAGTTTTACACAAACAACAATGACAGTTACAACCATCTTACTAAGAACACTGAAAAAAAATGAAGTTCCAGGTTCTCAAATAGAGGATGACAAAATAGTGGGAAGTCAATGACTCTCAATGGACCCTCTGTTCACTTTACTGGTCTCTAAAAGGGGAAGAGCAACAACAAAAATAATTAAAAATATTGTAATTGCGGTTTAATTTACAAACTTGAAAAAACATCTTTCTCTGTTTAGGGATAAAAAAAGATGAAAGGTCTGTGAAAACAAGTTTTGGATTAGATGTGATGGGAATATAGACTGCACGTGATGTAAACTCCGCCCAGGAATAGTAAAAGAAATTGTAGTGAAGTGAGAAATAGCTATAGACCCTTACTTAATTTTGGCACATAGTAACTGCTAATCATCTGGCTTCCTTTGAGAAAGAGAGAAAGAATACTTTTCAGGAGGATCATTCCATCATAAGACAGATGTTACGAAATCAGAGAAAGGGACATAACTGTGGTAGAGAATTAATAATCTTCAGCTAGACAACCTCATTAAGCAGCCTGGAGAAGCATACTTACAACTTCATTCTGAAAAAAAGAAATGTACAAGAAAGTCAAATGATAACATATATTGATTTTGCATTAGCTTAGCTACATCAGTGAAGCTTAAAGTTTCCAGAATTTTTGGACATTGTAGAGTAAATGGAGAATATTTAGGAATTTTGGTAAAGTTATATGGTGAATAAAATGTACAGGGATATAATTTTTTCTAGCTCTTTGCTTTAGTCCTTACTCCCTAACAGCTGTTTCTTTAATTGTGGATCTTTCTTTCTCACTTTCTCCCTTCCCTACTTGGTTAATTCTGTTCTTAACTAAGACTAATCCTTTTCTTCCTAAAGTTAATTAGAGCAACTATTTAGAGTGGTAACATCTGAATTAGGCCAGCTGTGAATATGTAATAAATGACAAGGAAAATTGGAATGAATTATGTTTATGCAAGGTACTTGGGAGTTTCCATTTTATGTTGCCACACATACTCAGTTCATTGTTATTCATCATATCCTTTTCTAAGAGAATTGAACTACGGCGTCAAAGGGTTCTTAACATATCTAACCTGACCTTAGATTCACGCAAAAATGGAAACCTACATTCTTAGGCTTTAAGCAGGTTAAAGAATAGAATAATTTAAGAATGTTTAAAAAAACCCTGTGAGGTTAGACAACAACCTGAAAAATCGTGTTATTGTTCAGACAGTTGCTTGCTCTTGTCTGAGAATAATCACTGGGATATGGGAATAGGAAAGAACTGCTATTTGTCAAAAAAGATAAAGGAAATTAAGGTCCCTCAAGGATATTTGTGAAGTTGCTGATATGAAAAAAAAATTATTCAGGCTGGAAAATTAGCAAGAAAGAGCCTACTTAGCAAAATAACTTCCTAATATTTATCTAAAAATATACTGTAACTAAATTAGCACAGAACAACTTTCCTATTAATTATAAATTAAATTCTTACTTGGTAACTTAATACTCAGCTTAAATGTTCTTTATAAGTCTCTATTTGAAGCAGGGTGAGGAGGATAAAAGGAAATTATCACTAAACGTTGGGACAAACCATTCAAATAACACAAACTTTAAAATTCATTACATTAGACTCTCCTTCAGAGCTATATAGCCTGAATAAATTTGTACACAGAGGACAAGGACTGCTGTTGTGATATCTACTGCCGGTTTAAGTAGCATCTGGAATATTGTCTCGAACAGTTTATTTAGGTCATTCTGACTTCATAAGAAAATGCTATTTCTGTATCCCTATTTTCATAAGCATCATGCTGAAATTCAACTTGCTTTCTCTACTTCAATAACAACTAAAGAAACATCTGGAAGAGCTGTTTTGTGGAGTTTTCTATTTATCTGCCATGCACCAAAACAGAATTATTTAGATACTTGCATTTGCTAAATTGAGATATTCCTGTATACTCATGTCATTCATTAACTCAGTCCACCCTCTATCAGAGGAACTACATGAAATATCGCTAACTTCTCCTTTCTTTGGAAATTTTTTCAAGCTAATTAAAAAATATATACATATATGAAGAAACTTCAACATAGACATATTTTTCTGATTTTGTTTTATCTTGCATAGTCATAATGCAATTCACTAAAACAAAATAAAAAGAAAAATTATGTTTAAAGTGTGTAGACTTTAAAGTGTGCAGCAGTCAATATAATCTGAGGTGAACATCTCATCCTGTGTAGAGATTTAGAACTGTTGTTCAAAATGCTGTAAGAAGTTATGAGTGTCTACATGGAATATGGACATTTGACAAGAAAAGTGTCATCTTCTACAGGCAGCTAAAAGTAACTCAATTTCACCCTTATATTTAAAACACCCGTGAGTTCACTAAGTGTATAACTGGACAACTGATTCAGCTGTGCAATAGGTGTTTATACCTGGTTAACTGAGTATAGGAGTTTTGGCAGCTTGCATTCATGATAAAAGCAGACACATTGTAAGCATGCACTTGTTATTCTGGTCAGAGGTTAAAATATATTTAAATACCTACACGCAGACATTCATTATGTGGCTAGAGGGCCAGGTGTTACTCACTGTTACAGCTACCTTTATTAAGACAAACATAGACCCATAGACTGTCTCATTTTGAATAAAATGAAATTGAAAATTGCAGCTGTGTTCTGCATATCTTATATCTAACTCTTTGCCAGCAGAGTTTGGAATTACATGAAAAGTCTCAAAATTATAGGACCAAGTTAATATCATTTATCATTATTCACAGTAATTTTGTAGGGATTTCTAGATCTTTCTATTCAGACCGGAAATTGTAAAATAGCAAAAGTGTACCTTAATAATTTCTTCAGACCAAAATACTACAACTCCTTTAGCTCACAATCAGGATGCTAACATCTCAGTGATTGTTGCATTGAACTTTAAGCATGTAAAAGAACTACTGCTTTCACTTCTTCTGCATTTTATTATATGCACAATAATCTTTCAGAAGCACAGATATCAGTCACCCATCTTTTCTACAAATGTGTAATAGGGAAAGAGTGAACAAGAGAAAAGCTGGTACACTTCTACATGACTACCTATTTATCTCTTCAAACTAAAAGGATATGCAACATATGTTCTACAGCAGAGTACTTGGGCCTATCTTCTTAGGAGAGAGTTATCCCTCAACAATCTGACAGTCAAAAAAAAAAAAAAAAAAAGTTTCTTAGGGGTCAAGTAGCATGTCAAAGGATCCCCATGGATCCCCAAATTAATTGTATTTTAATCTACTGAAAACTATTGGCCTTTTTTTGGTTTTTAGTATTGAAGAATCAGTAAAAGAAAAGAAAAAAAGAGAAATCTAGAATTAAAGAAGTTGTCTGACCGATATATAATCTCATTTTATTTTTAAGAACTGTTATCAACTGTGATATTCATGCTACATGTAAAGTGGCAATTAAAAGAAATTTATGTTGGATTTCACTACGTAGAACTTACTAAAGAATAAGAAAATTATACATCACTGCTTCCCTTGAGAATTAAAATTACCTTAATGATCTAAGTTGTTTATGGTGTACTCAAGACAAAATCTGAGCTAAATGAGCCTGGACAGAACTTCCGAAACATAAAAAGTCCTTGTTCCTAGATTTATTTCTGAAAGAAAAGTTATACGGGAAATAACATAAGAGTATCTGTTGATTATGGTGTATGAATACAACTGTATTTACCTATGTACTAAGTGTCACCATGCACAAGCTGTACATTCAGAAAGTCAAAACACAAAGTAAAAATCTTTATATATACTGCAACAAGCCCAAGTCTTCAGTTTTTCTTTGTCACTGAGAACTGTATTTCTTTTCTAATTTTCTTTAAAGAATTAAGACATGTTTGACAACTATGAAGACTTTCTTTACTGATTGCTTATAGAACAAATTTTTAGAGGTTTTTGGAGTTCATTGTTGTAAATGGATTTCTAAGGTTTTTGTCTAGAATCATTTGCAATTGGTTCTGAAGGACTGACATTGAATATATTATGGATTGAAACATAAATTGTAACAACAAACAAATGTAACATTTACAAAATTTAGGGCATCAGTATATAGACATCATATCCTTGAATTATGTACAAAAAAAACAATATATTGAAGCTTTTATAGATATAAAAGTCGAACATAAACAAGAAAATATTATAGAGTCTAATTAAGTTGTGTAAGAAAAAGAATGAGCGTAAGAGAATGCTTAGTTCTGAATCAAGGTTTATTGAACATCAACCAAAACGGTAAGTTGAGCATTTCAGAGTAGCTTACTTGAATTTAACATCAATTAATTTTACATTTTTATAACTGAGACTCTCATTATATGTAGTAAAAACTCAGGAAAAAATAATTAATTACTCAAATATTTATATTTAAGACATATTTTAAAATAAGATATTAAAACATCAAATAATTATTAAAGCACTTAAAAAAATTTCTGCTACTAGCTCAATTTTTAAGAACATTTAAGGTGCCAGCAATAATCCAGAAATAAAGACATTATGTGACCAAAAGGAATTCTTATCAATGTTTCTACCTATACCGAAATGTAAGAGTGTGGAAGCAAGAGAGTTTTTTTAATAATTCTGTCTGAAAAATTCCCAGTATCTCCTGTAGTGTATGGCATTGGGTGGGAGATGGCGGCTGGGAGGTTGTTCTGTTTTGCTGTGTTGTGATTTGATTTGGTGGTGGTGTTTTCTTTTCCTCCCAAAACAGACCTAAATATAGGACATTTATTTTTCTACCTATTCTCTATCTAGTGTCATTTCAGTACAGTATGTTCATTTTATGTGGTGCTGAACTGCTCTGTCATGTTTCAAGACTGGAAATAATCAGGGACCAGGCCAAAGAAATGTTAGAAATGCTTTTTTTACAATGACAAGTCTTGGTAGATGACTTTGAGAAATATTGCTTTCATTAGTAATGGAATAAGTCAAACGAAAGAGCAAAGAAGGGCAATTCAGGAGAATATATACTTGGTGAAAAGGGAAAATCAAAACCCACTACATGGCACAGTGCCATATATTACTGTCTGTGGTGGTGTTTGTTGTTCCTTTTAATACAGAATGTTCACTCATATTTGCACCTCAAAGGATAAATAGTTGAAAATATTTCACCTAAGGACAAGCTCACAAGCATATTTTCGTGATAATGAAAATTATCTCCTGATTTCCCACAGGCAACATTGCCTTGCTTTTCAGAGTATTTGAAAGGAAAAGCTAGAGGAGAATGAGGACTGTAAGTGTCTATACTTCACAACGGAATAGTTTAAGGAAATCAAACATTATTTTTGCAAATTGTACTGAGAAAAATTGCATATTTATTTCCTAGTTTATAACAAAAGATGTTTTTCAAAACACAATTAAATTGTAGTCAGTTCCCAAATAATAGGAAATTTCTGAGAAGAACAGTCTTCAAAAAACCCTCCAGAAAACTCACAAAAAATTCTATGTATATCTTTCTAATTTATACAGATGCATACATGCACACTTATCATCAAGGCAAAAGAAAACTGACAATGTGGAGCATCATCTCATTCTTTGACATTAAATACATACACTGTGTCCTTGTTTTGTATTTTCCAAACTGTAAAGCATTCTGCCCAGCTCCCAGTTTTCTTTGGTGAAGTTCTGCTGATGAAATTCTCCATGAATAATGGATCTGACGAAGAACCTTTACATTAATATTGAAAGAAGAGCTACAGTTGGTTTGCATTCACTAGCTCTGTTCACTTTAAAAGGCAAAGGAAAACAGTTTCTTCCTGCCCATGACCAATGATAACAAGTCCACCTGAGAGCTAAGACAGTTTATATATACAAAACACTTTTTTATTCCCATAAATCAATATCAGAAATGTTTATTAAGATCTGGTTTTTTTCCAAGCATAAGTATAAAACAGTGTTACCTATAATGAAACCACTTGCATTACAAGAGAGTCTGGAAACTCTGAAGTGTCCTCTCTAACCTTAGGAAAGCTAGTGAATATTTGGTGAAGGCCATGTGACAGCAAGAAATCACATTATTTTTAGCAATTTTACTAAAAGTACATTTTCTGATTGCAAATCAGATTTTAATGAAACATTTTAATTATTTAAAGTATTCACTATTTTTCTTCTAAAAATAAACAAAATAAAAATCAAAACATCCACAGCTCCATTTAAATTCTTTCCAATTAGATTCATGTAATCATCTTGAGCTCAGCATCTGAATCTATTTGCAGCTCTTTCTTCAACTGTTGTAGAAAGGTATCTCCTTTTAACCTTCCCAAGGCAGGGCAAGCCAAGTTCTCTGTCCCTCTCTCTCATCAGCATGTCCATCTCTCTCATCATATACAGCAAGAGCTTCAACCCTGTAAGCATCTTGGTACTCCTACATTGGACTTACTCAGTTTGTCAACACCTCTCTTGTGTAGGGAGAGCAGAGCTGTGAAAGATATTTGATAAATTACCTCACCAATGCTGACTAATCACTTTTCTCAATATCCCAGCTACACTTTGGTTAACTAATGCAACACAGTGTGAAGTTGCTTTCACCACACTGGCACACTGTTGATTCACATTCACTGGAACGGAGGTCCCTTTCTAAAGAGCAGTTTCACTGTCATACCCCAGCCTGTACTGTTCCAAGAGTTCCATTTCAGGTGCAGGACTTCTTTGTGTTTTTTCTTGTATAAGATTCAATCTACAGCTTAGAGACTGGTACCAATTCTCTCAAGCCAGATAATTTTCTTGGATTCTGAGTGGAGACCCTCACATATTCCAAGAATAACCTATTTATCCTTGTGTTCCTATTTCCAAAGTATCTTAAGTGACGGCAATACTTCACTTTGCATTGTTGCTTGCCCCACCATCTCTCCTGAGTATTTCAGTAAAGCCAGTGTTTAGATTGCTTCAATATCTATTTAACAAGAAGTAGCCTCTTAGTTTTCTTAATTTACTGCTGTATTTGTTGTGTGATATCATTTTTTAAACTGGGATGACAATGTCTATAATAAGTATTATAATGCAGATCAAAGCTCACTAGAAAAAAGCCCACACTTTAGACTGGAAAGCAATTCTTATTTCATTCTCTCTTCCCCAAGCGTCAACCTGCCAAATTATTTGAGAACTATTCAGACAAAAATGTTCAAAATGAGTTGATACAGGAACTTGTAATTCTTAATCCAGCCTCATCTTTACTGCAGTTATGAATCTTTCCAATGTTTCATATTTGTTATCTATTTTATTCGCAGAAAAAGGCTCTCCCATCTGACTAAACTGAGAACCTCCATGGATGTCTTTCCAGTTTCCATTCGTTACCCAGAAATTTTTAGATTCTGAAGGTTTTGCTTCAATGTGTCTTTTCAGTTGAAATTATTGTAAATTTGGAGTATTCCTAATTACTTAGTGAGTTTTACAAAGTGTAATGGAAAGCATACTTTCTTTACCAGATGCCTAGAGGATTGTCTTAGACCAGGAATGCATACTGAGGAGGTTTGACACTGTCACATGTGACTTATAATTTCTTTTATGTGATTTCTCCTACCTAATTCTGTCTTAGAGGCATGAAGCAGATTAGAATTTCAAAGACTATTAAAAAGAATATTAGAATACAGGGGAAAGGAATTTATATTCTTTTATGCTTTTACAATCTTTTTAATCCTATTTCATTTATCAGGTAGAAAGAGAAGAATAATAACAAAGAACCTTTGGTTACAAGGGTTATGCTTTTAAAACATGAGAAAAGGAGTTTGAGGCCATAATCTGAGTGCACTACTGCCGTGAGTGTTCTTGAAAGCAGGCATTTTATGGGATTTTAAAGATGGACTGGCTTTATAAACCAGACAGACTGCTTTCACCAAGTTCATAACCTTCTACTTCATATTTACAATATGCATATGCACCCTTTTTGTTTCAATTGCTCTTTACATTTAAATACTTTTATTTATTTGGATAACTAAAGTATCAGTTCACTGAGTCCTTTGGTATTCTAAATTTTGAATCATAGAATCATTAAGGTTGGAAAAGATCTCCAAGATCATTGACTCCAACCTTTGACCAAACATCACCATGTCAACTAGATCATAGCACTAAGTGGCACATCCAGTCATTTCTTGCACACTTCCAGGGGTGGTGACTCCACCACCTCCCTGGACAGCCCATTCCAATGCCTGATTACCCTTTCAGTGAAAAAATTCTTCCTGATGCCCAACCTGAATCTCCCGAGGGCAGCTGAAGGCCATTTTCTCTTGTCCTGTCAAATCCCCCTCTAAAACTCAAGGAGATGTAAAGGAAAAGATTCCATTACTTGAACATATGTTACCCTTCAGACAGGCAAGGATATCCAAACCGAAAGCATGCAGTCAGCACAAGATACTCAAAAGAGATCTCAAAAGAATCCTGCCTGTTTCTGAGCACCAGCTGGGATTATTCTAGTGATCACAAAGAACTTGTGGATTTATGTCTTGCAGCCACACTACAAGGGATTGGGATTTCTGTTTAAGCTACTTTTAGTGATGCAGGAATACACAGGTAGGCTTGATAACAAAGATATTCTTTCTTATTATCAGTTGCAGCCTGTAAGACCTCAAGTCTCAAGTTAGAGGAAGTTTTACTTTACAAAATAGACAAGGCTCCAACAACATCTACCGTCCAGACATATTAGAAAGTCTTCAGGTCTTTTAATACTTTAAGAGAGACCATAAAGGAGAAATGCTATGCGCTTTTTCTCAGGAGGTACTTTACTGGTAAACTTTAGGAAATAAGAGAACTTGGCAAAAGCTCAAAGGATTACATACAACCAAAACAAAGCATTCCACAAGGCATTGACTAAGAACATGGTAACTGATATAACAGCAAAATCCAACCTATTTGGTCCCAAGTTACACAAAATATTAGGAAAAGAGATTAAGAGAAAAAGAAGGAAGAGTAAAGAAAGAGAAGATCACAGCTACCACCGGAGTTCTGTGAGAGCCCAGGTTCCACACAGTCAGATGAAGGGTCTCAAGCAAACACAGAGGTAACACGTTGCTGCTTTTATTGCTTTGTTCTCCCTGTGCCTGTCCCTCCAGGTGGGACTTCCAGCCCACCCTGCCCACTCTGGGGGCTCCAGGAGTCGTGGTGTGGGTGTGGCCCCACCTGCCCTTGAGTGACAGCTGCCGCAGGGTCACCCCGGCAGGCTGGCAGGGGCTGAGGTGTGGGACAGGGCATCACCTCACCTGCATGAAATTCCACCTGGCCCTCCACACCCCCACACACTTGAGTTGTTCCAAGCTGATATAATAATCCAGTGTCTCACACAGCCTAATAGACAGCTTTCCAGCTACTCTTTCTCAGCGCCTGTACCAGTACATGGGGTTGTTATGACCCAAGTGCAGGACCAAGCAGTTTGCCTTGTTGCACCTCATGCTACTGGCCTTGGTCCATCAATCCAGCCTGTCCAGATCCCTCTTCAGAGCCTTCCTACCCACCAGCAGATCAACACTGCCACCTAACTTAGTATCTGCATGTTTACTGAGCAGATCCAGATCACAGAAAAAGATACTGAATAGGGCTGTCCCATGTACTGAGCCCTGTGGAACACCACTTGTGCCCTCCTGGCAGCTGGATGTGACACTTCATTCACCACCAATCTCTGGGCCCAGCCATCCAGCCAGTCAGGGAATAGCGCACCCATCCAAGCCATAGGCAGTCACTTCTCCCCAAGAGAATGCTGTGAGAGACAGTGCCAAAGGCTTTACTAAAATCCAGGTAGACTAATCCACAGCCTTTCCCTCATCCACTAAACATGTGGCTTTCTCAAAGAAGGGGATCAGGTCAATCAAGCAGGACGTGCCTTTCAAAAACCTATGCTGGCCGGGAGTGAGCTCCCGGCTTTCCTCTACGTGCCACAGGGTGGCAGTCAACTTGATCTACTCTGTAACCTTCCGCAGAACCGAGATCAGATTGACAGACCTGTTGTTCCCAGGATCCTCTTTCCAGAACATATTAATTGCTAACCTCCAGACAACCAGGATCTCCCTGGTTAGCCAGGACTGCTGGCAAATAATTAAAAGCGGCTTGGCAAGCATTTGCAACAGCTCCATCAGGACTTGGGTGGATCTCATAATGCCCAATAGAGCATAGTTAGTCAATAAGAGACACCAAAGAGAAGGTGTTTTATTTTTTTTTCCTACTTGTCTTGAAATAGGCATATTTGAGAAGACAAAACCTATTAAACTAGTTAGATAACTAAAGCTTCCATAAATACTTAAAAATAAAGGGAAGTTGTTAATTCTTTCCCTTTAAAACACACCTGTAAAATAGAAAGAAGTGCTACTGTTTAGCTTTTATCTAATACTTATGGAGTCACAACATTTATTTTAGAAATGGAAGATCTGTATTCAACAAATGCCTTCTCCTGAGAATTTGTTTAAGCATATTTCTGTTGTGGGAGCCAAAACAAGCAGGCAAAAGAATAGAAACATTATGAAAGAATTATATTACAGGCAGAAATTGGGTTTCCCATGAACTCCCAGGTAGTGAATAATTAAACAGGATTTATTTTAAGGGATTGTTCACTTGGATTTAAATTAAACCACAGACCTCTGAATATGTCTATAGATTTCATTCAATTGCCTAAAACGAAAAAAAAAAAACAGCAATTATCTATGCAGAGCTGTCCTTTCTGAAAGACATTTCTGGATAAAATTTAGGATATAAACCCCCTAAAATTCTGTTTCTCTTTTAGTGTGTCATGTCTATAAATTTCTTTAGTCCCTCAATATACAGGGATAACACATGAAGTTCCATGGTTCTCTAGACAAGTATCTGTAATTCCAGTTCCCGCTTTTACTCTTTATTGTTTTTCAGTTGTTTACAATTTACTTTTTTTTTTTTTTTTAATTGCAGAAGGATACAATTATTGCTCCTTTCTAAGAAGAACCTAAATAGAAAGTATTCATAACTTGCACACAAAAGTTCATGTTCAAATGCTTTCTATGTGGAATTATTTTTATTTTAGAGGACATGAAAAAAAAAGTCTTTTAGTTCTCCTATTACTTGCTCATCCTTGTTTCATTGCTGAATTTACATAAGAATATTTTAATTAAATAAAAATAATTTTTGCTACTATGAATATACATCAAAACCTTTGGAAATTGAAAAATTCTTAGTATTGAAGATTATCATAGATTTATTTATCATATGGAAGATGACTACTGACTTCCTATGAGGATAAACATGGATATGCAAACAGAAATTCTGAAATTGAGAAGAATTTTTACTATTTATTTGTATCCATATTTGGGAAGTTTATGTTGAACTGGATAACAAAAAAAGCAATTAATTTTCTCTCTGTAATTAACAGAGATATTTTACTAACTGTTAGACTTTTCTTTAGCTTCTGTTGCTTGGTTCAAAAAGGTCTGATACAATTTCTAACAAAGAACTTAAAAAAAAAAAAAAGTCCTAAGTTCCTGTTCTTTGCATAGGGAGAGTATTTTTTAATAAATAAATTATGTATTTAATTTGGGATTTGGTTTGGGTTTGGTTTGGTTTGTGTTTTCTTGTTTTGTGGTTTTTTTTCTTCCCAAAGCCAGAATTCAGCTTTGTTTCATTAGAAGACAGATTAAAATTTCTGTTAATTGCTTCTCCTGTCTCATGCAGAACTTAAAACTCTCATCGAATTATAGAAATGCTGAAATATGATATTATTACAGATACTATTGCAGTTTAAGTTTGTGTTAGGTTAAATTAGTTTTATGTTGTGAGGTAAACAGATATTTGCAATTAAGAATTTGCTTCACAATTGCCTCATTATTTGCTTTCATGCCTGGAATTTATAAATTAGAGTAATAAAATGAATTGAAATAAGGAAGTAATTATGAAATGCCTGAACCAGTGCTTCCCTGGATGCCAGTGTGAAGGACACCTCTAATTACCTTAGCTCCTCTTAAATATTTGTGCTCACAAAATATTTCATTTGAATATATTAGATACACTACCTTAATGCAGGTTTTACCTTCATTGCTTTGTCCACTTGTTTTTTAAACCACTCAAACATTCATTTTTCCTTAATTTCCCTTGACAAGCTGTCTAATAGATTAGAGTGCTAGCAAATATTTCCTCATTCAGTATTAATTTTACTTTTTCATTTTGTCTGATTGCAATCAACTATACTTAAATGTATCAACTTTAACAACTCAATTTCTTGTTTACTACCTATGAATAAGATGAACTAGCTTTATAAACCATTTTGTTTATCTGGAGTATATATTGCAAAACCTTTTCTTAACTTTGTTTCTTAAATCAGTGAAGCAGTTAAGTTCAGTTTTTCTTGTTGACTTTTTTTCAATTCTTAAAATAGGTTTAAAGAGAGTCAAATGCTCAAAATATCAAAAATTGAAGTTCTGGGGTTTGTTTGTTTTGTTGTTTGGTGGGGGGAGGTTGTGGTTTGATTTTGTTTTTTTTTTTATTTTTTTTTCTTTTTTTTGTTTGTTTGGGCGGTTGGTTTTTAGTTTCAGAACTTTCTGACTGAAAAAGGCCACCTCCGAAAATAATTTAATGTTATGTTTTATTGTCCTCCCTGATCACATATATGAGCTTTCTTTATTATTTGTATACAGTGTCAAAAAATGAATTTTCTACCATTTTCCTGCAATAACTTATGCCTAGTTTGCTGTTTATTTTCCTTTTGAGGTCATCGTACTGGCTAAATATGGTACAAATCTTTTAATTGATGTCAAACAGTAGTTACCAATGCAGGTGAAACTCCCATTCTGTGGCGAGGCAGACATGGAATGTGTGGGAGGAATTTCCTCAGGGAACCTAGGGGACCTCTAAGGCAGGAGGGCCTACCCCAATAAGCCTAAAATCTGATTAGAGAGTACAAAGAGTGAAAGTTGTTATGCCAGCTATCGGTGTTGAGTTATTGGTGGCATCATGGTATTGTTTTTGGTGTTGAGTTATCCTAAAACCAGATTTGGTCACCAAACTCCAAACACATATTCCTGTTTTTTTGAAGCTGGACGTGGCAGATAAGCTGCTCACTGGCCTGTAAATTTGTGACTACCAGTCAATCACTTTATACTATAGAAGTGCAGTCCCCTTTCATATAATCACATTCTTCTGACATCACCCTTCTTGGATGTATGTGTGGAGATTCCTCCCTTGGCTGGGGACACCTCACAAGGATACTCCTTGAGGCTGAGCGAAAGAGATCTTCCAACAAACATTGGTATGGATGAGTTACATCAAATCTCTATTTAATAATTATTTATTTTTGCTAGCTTTACTATAATTGCTTGAATAATTGCTTCAGTGTAGTGCACTATCCTATACTGTACAAATAGTAGTTTTAGCTTTTATAGTGTAGTAAATAATTCTGATTAAGGTATTTTGTCAGATAATTTTTAATAATAACTGATTTATTTTATATAAATATTCTCATTTTACCAATCATTAAAACCTGTGGGACAAATGTGGTTAAATTACACCTCCCTTATTGCTTTAGTTTAAACCCTTAACATAATCCACAGCTGATTGGTTTCAGCTGCACCTAAACCTCTCTCTGAGAAGGAGTTTAGAAAGCAAGGGAGTCCTTTCTGCACCTGCTAACTCAAGGGTATGGCTTTTTTAATAAATTTTGTCTAAGCCTTCCAATCCCACCCATGACAATTTCCATTACGCAAAGTCACCCCAGAGATGGTGGACAAGATGATCTCAAGCAGCAAGGCCCTTTGGTATCATCTGAGATGCTGCAGAGTCAGGATATGCTCGGAGAATATAATCTATGATCTGACACATCTGGGAAATGCAAGTCACTTCTAGGTGGCATCTGGCAATCAGCTTGCATATTGTAGGATATTTCACATGCTACTAGTAATTTAAGAACAGGCAACTAAATAGGTCCTACATCTGTAGCTCACACAGAGGTATCTACATTGCAGACATGCGAATTTATTTGTCTTGGTCAGAATTTGACTCTCATTCAAGCGGGGCAATTTAGTTACTTAAAATAAGAGCATCTGTTTTAAGTGTTTCAAAATTTCCCAGCTTTGCCTTCAGCTGATGATACAAAGCAAAGCAGAAGTAGGATCACATCTGCCAGCACAATCCAGCTGCTTGAATAACTTCAGCTACCTTAAAAGGCAGAGATGTTTGTGCATAAAAATAAATTGAAGCCTGGGTATACTAGTTATTCAATGGAGAGTAGCAGTAACCTGAGCTAGTCAATGGAGGGAAACAAATTCCTTCAAGGCACATTTCATATCTCTTTCAAGTTATGACATCTGGATGAAATTAATTATGTGCTGTGTCTCCTTTTAACTGTAAAGACATTCTAAATGACCAGATTAGCTAAACATATGTCACATTGTAGATGTCTATATTTGTCATAGGAATTCCAAGTGTCCCTATGTGATAGATTGCAGGAATACATAAACTTCCTCCTCAAACTGTGCATAACCAGTTAAAATCTCTAAATTGGATAGTCAGTTAGCACAATCTAATGAAAGACATATTAGTTAAGTCACAGTGACATATTAGCACTCAGCTTCTGACTCAGAACTGTCAGGTGTACAGCCAATTCAGAGACTTAAGCACTGATCAAACTGAAATCTAATAGACATTCAATGTAAACCTGTATAATTAATTCAAGTAAATGTAAGACAGCTGTAATGCTTTTGCTGTTGTGGAAAAACATCCACTTAGCTAGAAAACTGGTAGTAGCCAAGATCTATGGGTGAAATTTGATTGATTAATTATAAACATCTCATTTGAGATTTGGGTTAAAAGACATGACATGGCACAGAACTGCTGAAGTCCTGCCTCCTATACCGGTTGCTGGAGGTTATGTGAAATGCTAAAGGGAATTCCCTCAAAAAACACTAGCTACTGATGTTCAGGCTGCTTGTTTATGTGCCTAATTCTTCAAGAATTTTGTCTGCTGCATAAATGTTGTGGCACAGTAATCCTTTCCTTTCTTTGTACACGTACAAAAATTAAGCTCTCACAGGTATGTATGTTAAGTGAGAAAATATATTGTTTTAAATAATTTCATGTACACTGGAATCTTTTCTTAAATGACTATTAATTCTAATACTGCCTGTGTAAACTATGGCTCGTAAAAACATTTTTTATGACTAAGGTGGGACCATTATAATTTAAAAAAAAAAAAAAAAAAGAAAAAAAAAGAAAAAGAATTTGAGAAAAAATACTAATTCAGGAAAATACTCATGTACATTTTTTTAAAGGCAAATTTTAAGGCTGGTGAACAATTAGAACAGTATTAGCTGTAGTGCCAGTTATTTTTAGTAGAGAAGAATCAAAGGACATGACACTGATGTGAAGCGCTGTATTATGACTGTGAAATGGCAATCATCCCTATCAAGGGAACTCTCAGGTGAAAATTCTGATTTATTACATTATTGCCTATGATACTCCAGATGTTTGTACAAATGTAATACAACATCTAAAGTAAATCAGAATCCTTCTGGAGTAGCAAGTGGAGACTAGACAGAATATTTTGTATCCAAAATGGCAATACATTCCTATAGGAACCTCAATCCTCTTCTTCAAGCAGAATGTGGGCCAAAATTAAGATACAGATTTAGGTGTAAATAAGGCAGTTGTATGAAACTTAGGGAGAGCATAAGTTCAACTATAAATGTGAATAATATGAATAACAAGTAAATTAAATTGCTGTTAAACTCTTTAAAACACCTTTTAAGGTGTCTTTTTCTAGCTTCCTGGTCCTGTTCAAGAGTGGCTTAGATATTCTGTCTCACCTTTACTTCTCAGTTTTATGTGCCAGATAACACAGATGCTGTGCATATACAGGTGAATCTCACAGGACACTATATGCTTCTGATTAGGCAATTGAATCAACTCATCAAGTTAAATTGCTTATGGAATATGGACAGGACTTCAGCTGATTGAGGAAATCTATTGATCAATTGAGACTTACTCACCTAGAAGATGAGCTGTCAGGCTCACATAGGTGCTTTGGATACTCTGTAGTTCTAAAATGACACCAGATGTTTAGCTCTACAGGCAGAAGACTATACCCCTTGCCAGAGTTTAAGCGAACATGCAAAATTATTGGATGTGACCTGAGAAATTGCTGGATGTGACAGATGACCATGTAAGAAATGGCAAAAATTACAGTTCTGGGCTTCCCAGTAGTAGAGAGAGATGCAGCTACATGTGATACTCCAGTGAAGGGCCACTAAGAGGATTCTTGAGCATCTCTACTGTGAAGAAAGACTGAAGGACCTGAGACTGGAGAAGAGAAGATTCATGGGAAATTTCATCTGTGTATGTAAATACCTGAAGGGAGATGACAAAAATTTTAAAAGCCAGCAAGAAACTAAGCACCATGCAGCAGCTTGCTCATCCTTAGCAGGATGGGGGAGTATAATTGAAAGGATGAAAGTGAGAAAACTTGTGAGGTGAGATAAGAACATTTTAATAATGAAATACAGTGATAACAATGATGGTAATTTGTAATGAAAAAGAAAAAAAAAAAAAAAAAAAAAAAAGAGAGAAAAAATAAACCCAAGGAAAGACAGACGATACAAATGAGGACAATTGCTCACTACCGACTGATGCCCAGCCAGTCCCCGAGCAGCACCACCCCCACCCTGACTTTCTTCCTAACTTTATTGCTGAGCATGTTGCCATAAAGTGTGGGATATCCTTCGGGTCAGTTGGACTCAGCTGTCCCAGGTATGTCCCCTCCCATCTCCTTGTGCACCTCCAGCCTGCTCACTGGTGGAGTGGGTTCAGAATCAAAAAAGGCCCTGATGCTGTGCAAGTGCTGCTCAGCAATAACAGAAACATCTCTGTATTATCAACACTGCTTCCAGAACTGATTTAACAGAAACATCTCTGTATTATCAACACTGCTTCCAGAACTGATTCAAAACACAGCCCCATACTAACTTCTGTGAAGAAAATTAACTACCCCAGCCAAAACCAGCCCAGCAGAATGTAAGAAAGAGGAAGACTGTAGCTTCAGTGATGATCGCGGACAGGACCAGAGGCCATGGGCAAAAACTAAAACACGGTAGTGCCCCTCTGAACAACAGGAAACACTTCTTCACTGGGAAGGTGACTGAGCACTAAAGCAAGTTGCCTGGAGAAGTTATGGAGTCTCCATCCTTGGAGATATTCAAAAGACTTGGACAACCAGCTCTAGGTGACCCTGTTGGAGCAGTGAGATTGAATCAGATAATCTCCTGAGGTCCTTTCCAGACTCAATCATTCTATCATTCCAAGATAGCATCATATGAATGGGCTTGATTTCTAAGAAATTTAATGGGAATTATATCACATATGACCCAATTTGGTAGCATGTCAATAATACTTTACAAAGTCAAGTTTGCCAAGGTGATGGTATAAAAAAAATCAGTTTTAATGCAGATGTAAGAAAATAGGAACCAAAGGGGAAAATATTATTAGAGCTTGTTGTTTAACTGGAAAGATACTGGAATGTAGAAAGAGAAGATAAAAGGCGGAAAAAGAAGATAATAAATAGTGGGAAATCAAACAAAAAAGCTATCCAAATCTTGTGGTCAGTGTTGTTTAGACCTGGCAGTGATGTGTTTGATCACTACAGCCTAAATCAGGACAATAAGCCAGACTTCATTCTCTAACCTTGCTTCATGTATCAAATATGTGGTCAGACCAGAGTGTAAGTGACTGGGTGCTTTCTGTGGCTAGGGGGAAAACACCTAGATGGATGGATGGATCAAACGACCCATCATAACTGTGTCAATACTTGTTTCAGGCCCAACACCATCAACATCTACCTGTTACTTCCTACCTGGTTGTCTATGGTGAAACAGAGTATCCCTACAGCCACTATTGAAGTAGTTGAAACTACTCCTTATTTTCTGGTTCCTACATGTCTGGGAGACTTTTATTTAATTTCTCATGCCTCTTAAGCTATCTAAATTTGTTTGTTTGTTTCCAGGTGGTTCCTGCTTTTTCTTTCCATTCCTCTGCATGTCCTCTTCCTTAATCTCTTCACAAGATTACATCCTCATTTCACTTCCAGGTTAGCAATAATTTCCCCCTGCTTTACTTCCCTCTGTTTCTTTTGAAGAAAAGTGCCAGTCTCTACACTATTTACTTGAAAATATCCATAATCTTCATCCTCCATATGAATATCATCTCCTCTGACTTTCGTACTACTTTCAGTAGTGCATTTTTCTACTTTACCACCTTCAGTTAAGGTTTCTTGTGGTTATCTAAAAAATTATTATCCTCATCTTGATTTGACTCTTATACTTTGTACACGCACATTGAGCAATTATCTTATACTGGAAAGCAAATGTACCCAAGAAGAAACACTGCTGTCCGTGAAGTTCCAGCCACCTAGTGCACAGAAACTTCAGGGAAAAATCTCAGTTAGACCTTAAATCTTGGTCTTGTCTTGTTAGCAATCTTAAGACAGTTCTATTGCAGCACTATAGCAAGTTGTTAACAACATGTGCAGAGTTAAAATTTTGCATAATATCTTTTCTCACCAGCAAAGTAAATGAACCATTCTTGATAGGTGTCTGATCCCTCTGCAAAGCTTCCTACCCCTGCTCCAAACCATGTTAGACCTAGATTCATTTGATGTATTTTGCTTGTACCTAATTTGTTTGCTCATTTTGGTTCTTGGAAATAATTCAACCACTTTTCTCTGCACTTTACTAAATTGAACCTGAGGAGATCTCATGCATGGAAAATCACATTCTAAATAATTAAATATTGATACAATTGTATATGTAGCTGAAAACAGTCTTCTAAAGGGAAGTTTTGTCTTACAAAGATGATCACACACAATTCTGACTGCAAAATTCTCTAGAGAGTGTACAGATTTTATTTCCTTCAGGTATATTGCACAGAAAGTATGGCATTTTTGATATTTACTACTTATCTGGATATAACATTTTCTATTACATAAGCAGATTGCGACTTCCTAAACCTAGCTGTTAACAGTGGAAATTAAGGTCGATCAGGTGAGGGGAGATAGAAAGTCAGTCCAAGTCATTCTAAATATATCTGTAGATGCACCTTAAATACATAAAATTGAGAAAATATTATATTACCAGTTGGACTATACTGAAAAATAAAATTACTGAAGCCTCTTGTGACACTTTTCCACTAAGAAAGTTATTTACTCCATTCGGCTATTACATTATCCCAGAAGAAAAATTATATTTTTCATATCTTTTCAGTAATTATTATATTTTTATTCTAAATCTAAACACCAAATTCTAACCATATAAACTTTAGTTGTAGTGGGAAAGGCATTACTAGCAGACAAGTGCACAAGCTATCTTGTTAAATGAAGAGCTAATTAGGAATTTTGTGGGACAAGTTTTTGTAGGAGTGTTTTATGACTAGAGCTCAAAAAAAAAAAAAAAAAGAAAAGCATAACCCCCAGTAGCCAACAAACAAACAAACTGAATAATATGAATATTAATTAATGTTGTCAAAGGCAGCAGGACAATTGGTATATTTGCTAAACAATTTGTTTCTAAGAAAGGTGAAAGAAGAAGTAGAAGAGAAGGAACAATTAGATTTTCATCAACAGGGAAAAATGTAATTTCTTTCAGGGGTTGATATTTGGCACCATATAAGTTTCTTCCTACAGGGAAAGGAAACAAGAAGGAATTTTGAATTAGAATTAAACTAAATAGTCACAATTAAAAAAAAAAAAAAATAAAAAAAACTCATGACTACTTAAGAATCCTCAACTAAAATCAAACAAAATGATCCTGTTAAGAATTTATTATTTTTTCAGTGTTGTGGACAGACAATTCACATTTGTTAGTATCATTTCTGTAGTTGATCTCTGGTGATGCTGGCATTATCTTTACATAGTCCAGATCATGTATATAAATAAAATCACACATATTTAACATTTTTATTAATTTCTGTAGTTTTCCCTGCAGCAATATCAATTGCATCTATTAGGCGGCCTTAACAGAAGTTTCTACAAAGTAAACAGATCTTAATAATACTATATTATAATCATAAATATGTGCCTGTAGTACTCAAAAAGCATTTGTTTGGGCTGATATTTTCCATACTTTGTATGTCTATGCAACTATTCTTTTCAACAAAGTTTAAGTCAGACAATTTCGATGAATTCTAACAGGGTTGTGGGAAGACAGTTTTTCTGATGTGAGGACTTTGAACTGAGGTGACATCTACAACTGATTTAGTACTGTTTCTTAAAATCTGAGTACTTGATTTTGTATCTTCATTTCCTAATGTATATTTACACAGATGGTACACAGGATTTGAAAAAACTTTTCTGACCTCCAAATTTCATCCAAAAAGTTTTAAGCTTTTGTTACACATATGGTTACTAGCCTCTTTTCTTTAGCATATAGTGATCAAATGGGGTAATAGGCAATGCAAACCTATCAGCACATATAGCCTTTATGTCTCTACAAATTGTCCTTTGATGGTATGAGTCACATTTGTACTGTAAATTGCCAAATATTCTTTTCAACTTTTGGAAAGAATAGCCTGCATCCTTGAAAGAGAAGTAGGAAATATCCTTTTTTGATAACAACTTTGTTCTACCAATTCTAGTTATATTCACTTTATTGTGAACTTTACATCAATGACTGTTGCAATCCTACAATACTGTTTTTAATTAATTGATAAATTGAACATGATAAAGTGATCTGTTTTGTGTTGATTCCTTTATTCTTTCTGATGATTTTCTTTGCATTCTTCTACCATCTAAATATATGTTCAAGACTTGAAAGTGTTCCGTCTGAATATTTGCAGATCTGACTGCTCCAATACAGGACACAGAATACATATTACAATTTTGTTCTTTTCTACTGAGAGAAAGGCAGAAGCAAATTATCCATTTGCCATTATTGAATTCTGTGATTTGCAAATTCAGGGTTGTAGAGGAGTGATGTTCCACTGTTCATCGTATTTGAATATTTCCATTTTGGCTCTAAAGTAGTAGTCTCATAAAAATAGTCTTAAAAAATGTTTTAAACCCATAGAACCAAAATATAAACTTAGATTTGCAATACCTGAATTTCATCAGTTACTGTGATTGCGAGTTTTGCTGTTTTACTGAACTGTTCTATGTTAAATATATTTGAATAATTACCATTAATTAATGTAAATAAGTAATTATTATAAATGTGAAGGCCACTTTCACTCATACTTGGAGTATCTGAAATGCTCCTTGAACAAAGGAAGCAGATGCAGAAAAGAAGCAAGTGACACTGAAATGGAAAATACAACAATTTAATTTTTTTACCTACATAAATGGTATTGGTGTTTATTGGGATTTTTTGTTAGTTTGTTTAGTTGGATTGTTTTTCTTACCATTTTACATTTGAATTATAATGTTAATCCCATGGAATGTCATAATTTTCAAGTCTGGCCTTGTAATTTGTAGAATTCTAAGGGAAAATATATAATGGACTTTAACAAGGACCACAAAATAAATTAAAAAAAAATATCAATCTACAGCTGAGTATCTAGCTACTCAGAAGAATGTATACTTTTATTGTGTTTTTATCTGTTCTAAAGTGTGAACTAATAAAAATCTGCATTTGGGTGTGTTTTCACACATTTACCTTTCCGATTCTCTTACATTCCACCACAGGGGACTGAGCAAGTTGTGTGGAGCTGTGCTGCTGGCCAGGATTAAATGACAACAGTCCTTTTTAGTGCCCAGTGCAGATCTTGCAGAGTTCATGATAACTGATTTTATTGGAGCCAATATAGGTGTTTAGTTAACAATTGACAGACTTTTGTGCTTGCAATGGTATATGCTTACTTTGCTGTATATTAAATATATTTCCATCTTGGGGTTACTCTTTTCTATGGATTATGAATTATTTCATAATTACATTGGTAATATTTCAGTTTAATTTATATGTCTATTTAGAAAATTTGCATCTATGTTCATCACTCCAATCTCTCTTGCCATGTTCCCAGAGAAATAATATTTAATTAATAATAATTTAATAATAATTATTATTATATCAAAGATATTCAAGATAAATATGATAGTTGCCAGAAAACATTTTACAGCTTCTATGAATGCAACGCTTTGGTAGAAATCAGGAGCTGGAAAAAGTTGCCTATTTGTTTGTCCATCAAGCACTGTCAAAACATGAAATCTCTTTCCTGAATGTTTGAAAAAGGGCAGGGTGCTATTTAAAATGTGATTGTTGGTGCTGGGAAGGAGTAAGTTGTCTTAGCATTAGATGCCTCATCTCTACAGAGATCACTTACTTCTTAGCAGTTATGCTGGCACCACCCACGAATGCCACCAGAGGTGTCAGCTCTCACTCAGTCACTTTACATGCACTTGCTGTAGCTGATGGTTAAGTTAATCAAGATCCCATCAATGTTATAAAATAAGATTCTGAAAAGATGATTGGCTGTACAAAACTGTATACAGTAGACAAGTAAGGATATTGCATAAATATCCTATTAAGTGATTATACTGCATCTTATTACTGGTATAAAGGAAACACTATCAAAAGATGAAGTTGTAATCCAAATGAAATTACTAGGTCACTGAGCAAGTTGGCCTCTCAAGCATTTATTTAATCTATAAATATTACTGTAATTCAGTAAAGGACACAATACATGCATGGCAGGCATTTTGTGACTGTTTTCTTTAAAATTGGCTTGCGTTAAGAGATGCGCAGCTTTCTTGTTTGACACAGAATGCATCACTGTCACCTTTTTTCAATGAGTTTTAAAAAGGATCAATGAACATAACTCAAGCAGCAGAAAAATAACAGTGAATGAAGCTTAAGTGTCTTATTTATCACTGAACATGTTAAATAAGACTGCAAGGTGTATTGTGTGACTGTGGTTCAATTTTAAGTAGAAACATTTGTCTGACTAAGGAAGCATATAGAATGCAAACTTATTCCAAGCATATTCAGAGCTATATTTATTTATATTTTAAGAAATATATTCTGCACCTGAAGTTTAACAGTTGTTAGCTCAGCTAATTCAGGATTTTGCCAGATTCCATTGTGTAGCATCAGGGACTGAATTTATTATTCCATTATCATCTGTGAAGGAACAATGAATGATAGTGTAATAATTTCTGAGTTATATAGAAGTTGGCACTGAAAAATGAATTGATGAATGCTGCTTACCTCTCATAGTACAACAGATTTGTTTTCCACATATTTCACAGTATCTGTGTTGCACCTGACAACTTCAAGAGGAATTGATTTTTGTAGTGCTTCTGATGTTCTTATCCAGAACAACACCTCTGATGTTCTAGGGGCAAAAAATTTCAAGCACTTTCCCAAAGAAATGGTGGTTTAATGAATTTTTTTCATTGTTTTCCATCATCAGAGGTTAACGATTCTAAATTATCTCACATCTGTATTCTTGAGAATACTTAAAAGATTATGGTTCAGATGAACCATGAAAATTAACACCTGAATCTTGTAGAAATGTAGACAGATATTTTTTATCTGACTGTGTTGGCAAACTACCATATTTAGTTTTGGTTAATACTGTATTTGTCCATTTGCTTGTAGCCAGTAAATGAACGTAAAAATGGGTAGAAATTTGAGAACTATGTGTTGAAAATACTCTCTAACCAATTTTATTTTTCGTGTATTCCAAACACTTTGTAAGTGCAGGATCTGGAAAGTAGCACTAGATACCTAATTATGGACAAATTAATCCTGTCAGATTGATATCAGGAGAACAATTCAGATAATCTTACTCAAATAGCTATTAGAGAATGAGTTAAATAGATTTTGAAGAACTGCTCACTTAAAAAACTCTGTAACCAATTCTTTTTCTGGACTCTGAAAACTTTTAAAATTTTGAATAATTAACTGTAGTAAAACTTATTATCATCCCGTATGATATACCAAGATTGGAGGTGCAAGAATAGAAAAATACCACTATCTCAGAGCTAATACATGGGAAGACAAATGCAAATTGTACTGAGAGGAGGAGGGAAGAGAAGAAAAAAAAAAAGCCTGTTCTTCAAAGATGCATTTCCTAATTTGATTAATCTGGTGGATATGTTGAAAACTAGCAGGAATTGTTACTTCAGAAGATCTGAATGTGTCCTCCCCGACCCCACAAAAAAAAAAAAAAAGGAAAAAAAAAAGAAAAACAAAGACACAGAGAATGACAATAATAGAATGATTAAACTGGATATGAAAAAGTACAAGGTCAAATAGATTAATAAGAACAAATTTTGTTATAAACCAGAAAAATGTCAGTAATATTCAAAGAAGAAGCCAAAACCCCTGAGTATGTTGATTGCAGTTGTGTAACTGAGATTTCAATGTGAAAAAGAATGCTACGATGCAATATCAAAATATATTGTGCCAAACTGATATAACAAAGAAAGAAGGGAAAAAGAATTAGACTAAACAACACTGTCAGTAGAAGCTGCTATAAATTGATCATGAGCATAGCTGAGAGACAAACTGATATTTTACCCTATGAGAGTAGTAACATTACAGAACAGCCTTCCTATATGAAAAAATATGAGGGCAGATAAATAGTTTGGGGCTAAAATCGGATCCATTTCTGAAAAGGCTGTGATTGTCTGTAACAGCTGAAGACAATTCTCCATGTTCCTTCTTGTCATATTCCAGTAACTTCAAAGTACCTTCTTTCACTCCCTCTGATATGTTTTCACTATTACATAGCACATATTAAACTAATTACTACTAATAAAATATTTTATAACTTTTACAGAAATGCAATTATTTTTTAAATTATTCATGTTTCATGAGTTTATAATTTCTCAGGAAAAAAAAAAAATGTTCTGTGTGAAAAATTCTGGCCGTGTGAGGCTTCTTCTCACATAATTTTAAGTATTGGCCATTTTTTTTGCCTCACCACAAAACCCAATACAGAGATCAAAGCAGCTCCAGAAACTGATTCATTCCGTATATCTGTCTCAAGCTATAGTCTTTAACAGGGAAAAAAATAACCCTCTTGAGGTATCCCTCTGTCTGCCTATAGACTCTAAAGAACCTCAGTGAACCCTGTGAAAAAATTGTGCTTGTGCAAATTAATATTTTTGTAATCTTTTCCAATGTGTGGTCACACACACAGTAAAGTTTTTTTCCTCGTATTCAGGTGGAACTTCAGTTTCTGATCATTGGTTCTTGCCCTATTGCTTGGCACTACTAAGGAGAGCCTGGCTCCATCCTTTGACACTCTTACTTCAGATATTTCCAGTGTGTAAAGAAGGAAGTGATTAATCAGATAGTATTAGCGAGGGAAGAAGTGGACTATTTTCTCTCTTATCCTTACAACTGAGTAGAATAACTTTGAATCTATTCTGATGAATGTCACTATTTATTAACAAGGTAGTAAATCTACACTGAAACTGAACCTGCTGATGAGATTTCACTAATGTTAATTATTTTAATGATTCAGCAGCACTCCTTGCTGGAAAAGTGATGCTCAGTCTTATGCTCTAAAATGAATGCTACTAAAATTGACAATGTAAACTTCCTGTTTTGATTTTATGTCAGTATCAGACTGAATTTTATTCCAGACTCTTCTAATTTCCACTGTTTTTCATCTTAGTTTTTAAATGGAAGAGTTAACTCTTGATTGCTTGCATAAACCTTGCAGCCCTTTAGGCATTTTCCTGGGACAATATATTAAGCCCAAGTCTACATGACGTGGTTAATGCAATAATTTTTGTGGCCCTATAATTCATTTGACTGCACTTCTTACACAGCCATCTAGACAGTGATAATAGATAGCTACTCTCTTTTGAATGTTTCCTGAACACTTTAAACACAACAGAAAAATGCCTTGAAAAGCAATACTTTTTTTTCAATATAATTGCATGTGAACCTTATGCATGTAAATGGCACTTAATATAATCTCTTCTTGGGGATTTTTTATGTAATAATTAACAAATTATTGATTAATTTGTCACTGACATTCAAGTCAAAATGCTTTCTGACTGCTATAAAAGGCATATTAAATCATGAGACTGGATAAATGACAAATTTTGCCATTATCCAACAAAGTACCAAACTTATGCTGAAGTTAAGAGAAGCACATGTATTTTGTAAGATAATTTATGTCTCCTTCTGTTAGAGAAAACTTGAGTCATGCTGTTGCTTTTGGGAAAAAAAAATGTGGATTTTAAGAACTTAAACCTAAGAAGAATATAAATTGCTTAAAATGAAGTAAGCTGCTTGGCTAAAAATTTCAGAAAAAAAACCAAAACAAAGAAACAAACAAACCAACAACAACAACAAACCACAAACAACAAAAAACCAAAAAAAAAACACAAACAAACCCCCAAAAAACCGAAAAAAACCCAAACAAACAAACAAAAAGTCTGAAGAAGAAAACCTCTTAATCCTCCAAGCAAAGGAGCTGGAACGCTGATGACTCAATGTAAAAATAAGTAGGAAGAATGAAAATTTAACATCAAAGAAAAACAGTAAACAGTTTTGTTGGTGGACTTGATTGTATGAATAATAATTCATGGTAGTATTTTGTAGCTGTATAGCTGTTTGTATTTTGTAGCTGTATAGCTGTTTGTATTTTGACTAGTAGTGAGTCACAGTCATATTTAAATTACACTCTTAAAATATTAATCTAACAAGAAATTGTAATTTTTTTGGATCCCCACATAAGGAAAGTCTATTTCTCAAAGTGTACCCAACAAAAGTCCTTCTCTAGAAGGAAATACAAAGTTTTAGTTTTAGTTCAAAGTACACCTGGCCCTCTTCTGTTTTGATTACATTTGTGAGCTAAATAATAATACTTTAACATATCATATTGTAAGAAACAAGATAATAGGACAGAAAATACACCCCCAAAAGTAAGACCTGATGTCAACAAATTGCACATTATGATATTACAGGGCTAATAGCTTTATTCTTTTTATTTATTTATTTATTTTTAACAGTACTTAACCATAATTTCATCATTCAAATCTTCTTAATACACAAACATTGGTTTAGTTTAGTTCTAGTTTCAGTTGACAGATATAGAAGTTAATCCTAGGATAAATATTTTTGCAGTGATAAAAAAACAGATTATGTGTTTTAAATAACCAATGAGCAGGTTAAAAATGATTTATTTACCTAACTTCCATCACTCTTTATTTTAGTGACATGCAGTGAATGGTGATGCTACTCTATCAACCTGTGGCTTCAAGCTACTGCTTTCTTTCTGAAAATTTGACATACAAATTGCTCTACCATATTTTGGCATATGTAACAATATTACTTTGAATTTTTGTCAGTGTTTCACAAAAATATCATTCTATTAAAATACATAACATGCAAAACCTTAAAGAAAACAAACAATATCCATAAAACTGCTAAGTGAATAAGCAAGTGGTCAAGTGCTAGGGAGGGAGGTCCTTAGTCTTCTTCAGATCAGGAAATAATTCAGTACTTCACAAGACAGTAAAGTAACTTCATGGCCTAATCACATCCTGGTTCTCTTCAAACCAGTGAAAAATGTCTTCACATAAGCACATGCACATATAGTACTTGATATACATATGATAGCAACAATAATTTAAAATGACATTTACTTTCAAAACCAAAAATCTTTGTCTTATAGATCAGGAATTTAGCAATAAAGTGTCACTTGTGGTGATGCCCATCAGCTAGGAAGAATCTTATAATATTCAAAACATGTATACTCATTCTCCAAAGACTGCATTACTTAAAGGAAAGCATTGATTTTTGCCAGGAGACATACACAAAGACTATCAATCACTGACAGCTTTGCAAGAAAGCTACTAGTAAAACTACCCTTGGTTCTCACTATGTATTCCTTGAGGTTATACATTTGTTTTAAACTTTTGTTTTCCTGATGATTGAAGGGCAGCCACAATTAGGATCAGTCTTAGTCAATTTTTGGTTTTTGCATAAATGAACTCAAGGAAAATATTATGAATAACAGAAAACATTTTAAAGGAAACTTTTCCATGGAGTGCACCACTTTCAGTTTGTTGCCTTTAAATGTACTTTTCTTTTACTTCTTGTCATGGTTTAGGAATGGCACTCCTCAATTTAGTGTTCCCACTGAAACTCTCCAAACTAGGTGTTGCTTCCTCACTTCACCTTCCCATCTCACTCTCCCTCTGTGGCAGGCTGGAGAGGAGAACTGGAGACACAACAGGTAAAGATCACAGGCTGAAATAAGAACAATTTACTATAAGGTGCAATGAGTAAGAAAATGAACAGAAACAGCAAAAATATTAATAACAAAATTTTACAAAAGAGACAGCAATTCATATGCCAGAAAAGTCATCATGGAGCTTGACCCACACCACCGGAATGCTCCGTCCAGCTCAGGACTGGTGCCACCCAACCACACCCTCCATCTTGGGACCAGCGTTATCCAACCACTCCATCTGCCATGCTTGCACAATAGGAATCTACCTTCTTGCTACCCCTGGCAATGATGTGAGGTAATATAGAATAAACTCCATGTCCTAGCCATGCCTACTCCTGATTACTGCAAGAAATTACCCCTGTCCTGGCTGGAACCAGGGCACATTTGTATTTTGAGCTATGATATATTTAATTGTATCTTTTGAAAACCTGAATTGCATGTGTTCTTTGTCTGAAGTATATTATACCTTTACTCCTCATGATTTTCTTTTAAGTTGAAGTTATGGAGATTTTTACCATTATTTAACCAGATAACTCATGTAACAGGGAAGTAAAAAAACAACAAATAAAGTTCTGACTTTTTATCTCAAGACAAAAATTGGTTCAATACAATACAGCATTTTTTAATACAGATATTGAGATTTGGAAACTGAGAACTTGCAGACACTCAGTGTTATCCAACTGTAAAACACATTGTTTTTCAAAAATGCAATGTTTTTTCTCAATAGTAAAACACAAAGTCAAACAATAAACAAGATTAAAAAAAGAAAAAGTCTCTCTGATTTTAAAGTTTACTGCAAAATTTCAGAACTATTTTTAAAAGGCAGACTGTTTTTTCAAGAGAAGACCTACATCTTCAAATGCAAAAATAATAATAAAAAAGTAATAAAAATTCCATTCGTGGGACTTTGTCTGACACTATTCAAATTCCAAAATATAGATGACTTGTTATTAAGAAAAAATACAGCTTAAAGTCACTGAAACAGAAAACAAATGTGCATTTCACAGAGAATAAATTAATGAAAATAGTTAAATAAGAACTAGTAACTGTACATGCCATACATGTTACTAGCACTTACAGATAGATTGTACCATGAACTAGGAAAGAAAGTCTATAAACATGCACATGCTGAAACATTAGATCTGAAAATTTCTCCAGAATTCAATGAAGTGAAGGTCAACCTTATGTGATCACTCAATGTGATCACTGAAGACAGAAATTTAACCTCTACTGCTTGATATTTCCCCCTAAAACAATGTTACTTTTTTTTTCCCCAATGACAAATAGGTGTATTTCGCAAGTAAATGATCCTGCCAAATAAATAAATTTGAGAAAAAAAAAAATTGAAAAAAATAATTTTGTGGGAGTCTTTTCCTCAGAAGCCATTACTGCATGTGTTTATACCTGTTCAGAGATCTCTCACTTTAAAGGCATCAACCAAATATTGTGAAAATACAGAATGCTATCTACTGCTAAAAATCACAGGACTATAAAAGTATTCCATCTGGGAATAATACTAAGAGACAGAACAATGTTTTAATTATAAATTTATTGGACATAAGGTACCAGTGAAGAATTTCAAGAATGTCAGGTAAGAAAGCAGATGTCTCTGTCGTGTTATGCTGTATATGCTTCTTTCTGTATCTCACCTCATTCATACAAAATGAATATAAAATATTAAGGTAGTACAGGAGTCCTAAGCAGCAAAGGAGACTCCCACCATGGCTCAGTAGTCACTGTAGTAAAATTTAATTTAGAAAAGGCACTATTCAACTACCTGTAACAACATTCTATAAATCAGATTTTTAAATAATCAATGACAGAGACAGTATTTTCATATTCATAAAAGAATGACTATCCAAATAGCTACTTTTGAACACAATGCCCTTTATAAGTCCTTACTCTTGTTTAACATGCCTTGGCTTGCTTTTCTTCACATTTTTGGTTGTTCGAAGGTAATGGTTTTCAGCACAGTACATCCTATGATTGATCTGATTATACAATAAATCTTTAAGTGCAGGTATTCAATGTTTCCCATCTCATTTCAGAAAATATATACCAGTTATGCAAAGGAAATGTAAATTTTTTCTCACTAGTCTTTAAAAAAAAATATCCTATTTCTTCATAAATTGAGAACCTTAAATATAGAACAGCATGCTCAGATAATATTTCTGGGATATTTTGTCCTATCCACAAGACCAAAACAGTTGTATAATTAAAAAGGAGTTACTACAATTAAATCAGTAATTTGATATTTTAATAATAAAATTATGGCAAGTATCTTATTTTCTTGTCAATTACGGTTTGCACTTAATCGTCAGTGTATTTTTCAGAATTCGGTCCAGCAAATTTTAGGTTTAAACACCTGAAGAACTTGATCTTCAAATCCTTCCCTTAGGAAATTTTTCTATAATCTTGTCAAGAGATGGGTTATGCTTATCACTACTAAGTGACAGCGCTTCCAGGTATAACATGGTACTCTTATTTAAGACCTGAAACAATTTCCACAGAAAGATAATTGAAGTGAAAAAAATCCTCTTAAATTTAATCTTTGATGGTCAGGCAAATAACAGAACTGAGAGTGGAAAACTCAAGACATTTATTATGACTGCCTTGCAGGCTTAAGACCAATAATAGTGCAGTCATGCTTATTCATTCCCGTTTAGACTTTCAATTTACTTTGCATCCAGCATTCAGCAAACCTTAGCTAAACACCAAATCAATGATATCAATTTACTTTACTTTACCTTACCTTACCTTTATATTTCAGTTATTCATAGGCTATATAAAGTGTTATATTCCTTACCCTATTTATAAAGTAGTTCCTTCAAAGTCATGCAAAAATTTTGCACAGGTCTTAATTGCAGGCCATCTATCTGTATGTCACAAATTGCATGACAGATAAAAAAGGGGCTAGAGAGCAGTTTGTTTTCTTTTCAAATAGTGGATATAGGAAAGAAGCCTGTTTGGCTCCATGCACATGTAAGAATATTCATAAGTCTTTGTCAGGTGAGATCCCTGGGCATTAAAGAATAGATACTCATCTGAATAGCTAGCAGTGAAGGACAATGTATTTTTTTACATCTTCATTTACCTACACTGTTAATGAATGCTGTGTCAGAATAAGCATCTTAGTGAAAATTTTGTACTGGTTTCTGACTCTTCACAAAGTAGAATAATTAGAAGTGACAGCTTTTTGGCAGCTATGTTGTTAACTTTCTCTGTTGATAGTCTAAGCAAACCTCCAGATCATTTAATCTTCAGCCTGTGGTCTTTAGAAATGGAAAAACTGACAGCTGCTTGACACCTGAGAGATCTCCATCTACCTAAGAGATGCCAAGTCCTCCTTTATGATCAGTAGCATAAAAAAAATGTTATATTTACTCATGAGGCATTTCTAAAAGCCGTAGGAAAATTTCTCTGTTTTGGTGATGGTGACATTTAACTACTGAGGGCTGGCTTCCCACAGGAGGGAGCAAGGAGCAGAGGGTGACCATGGAGCCAGCAAGGCCACGACCTCCCATGAGCAGAGTTCTGCCCTGCAGCACTCAGTGAGGGAGCAGGGCTGGGATGGGGGTGATGACTAGGGTTAGGCCAGAGCCCTGTAACTACGCAGTAAAGCCATGGTGATGGGTTGATTGAGATCTGACCTGGTTTCAGGGTCAGAACACCCTCAGAGACTGACAAACAGGGCTGAAGGAGACTTGGAACAGTCATTCGTGATGACACTTCAAGCACCTTTCTTTTTTTCATCCATGATGACTGATTTCTGTCTAGCTTTCCTTCCAGGAGAAAATACATCTTTGCAGGCAATCCACTTTATGCAGAGAAGAGTCTACTACTTATCAGTTTGAAGCAACTGAAGCATATTAGAAGATACTTCAAAATAGATAAGCCCAGTTTGTTTGTTTGTTTGTTTGTTTGTTTGTTTGTTTTAATGGCACAATTAATGATGTTACCTGTTTTGTAATTATTCATGCTTATGGTACCAAACACCTGCCTCCATCAAAACCCATCCAGGGTTGAGCAAAGTGAAAGAGTTACTTGATACTTCTCCACGCCCTGTCTTGCACTGTTGTTTTTATTCCAGCATCAAGAATGAATTTCCACAATCAGATTGAGTTCTGATTGATTTGATCAAACACCTTCCCACCTCCACAAAAGCTTGTGACTATATATCAATAGAATAAAACAAAATGAGAGAAATATGTCAAAGATGTAAAAATCTAAGATTGTACAAGAAGAAAACATGTTTAAATGTTCTACAAGGAAAATAAATATCAATGGCTATTAAAAAGCCTGATGAAAATTAGCAAAATTTTAAGTGAGATTCAGAAACAAAACAAAACAAAAAACAATGAAACAAACAAATAAATAAACAAACAGGCAAAATTTTCTTTAATTTGAACTGATTGAAAAAAAAAAAAATTGCCAGAGTTTGGAAATGAATTCTTGCTTTTTGTTTGTTTGTTTGTTTGTTTATCACTTTACTTCAAGGAGTAAACCTATTTTCAAACACTTGAATATTAACTAATGAAATCTAATAAAATTAAAATCTCATTTTCCTGGTAAAAAACACCTCATATAGCTTATACTGAAGTTATACTGATAATTTTCTTTGGCTTTTAATTATGGCAGTATATCTGAGATGAAAACATTACATTCTATGTTGTGTTGTCAGCAATATTTTTTTTATTAAAATTCTAGGTGACAAATTAATGGGAGGCTATGTACTCCAGGTTTTTCCTACAGAAAACCCCCAAACTTCTACTAATATTATGCATAATAATTTTTCTAAATAACATCAGTATTGTTCTTCGTGTTTTGCCAAATGCATCTTTTTAAGGCATAGAAAATACTTTTATGTTCTTTTGAGACTGAAGTCTGGTTACTGAATCTGCCAGTTACCAAGTAAGTGTTCAATAAACATGAAAGAATTTTTAATGAAATTTTTAAAAGTTCTAACTGAAGTAACTGTATTTTTTGTGATTATTTAACAAAATTAAATGTTAACTAATAAAATTAAAATATTTTGGAATATGTGACTTCCCTATATGTCTGAGATATAACTTGAAGTTATTCATGATACAAAAAATCCTATCCTATTAAAGCAGAACAATTTATTTTTTTTTTTCCATGGGAACAAATTTAGGTTTAGCTTTTCGATGAAATGTTTGCAATCTGTGAATTTGCATGAGAAATTAAATGTTTAATTTTAGGGTTTTTTTTAAATCAAAACTTTGTGAATATTCTCTGTAATAAATTATATAATTTAATGTTTTAGAGAAGGAAGATAAAAAGAAATGTGGGAATGCCTTCTTTATAAATGAGCAACTTTTTTTCCCCCATCTATTTTCATCTCTGCTAGGGATTTAAATTGAGGAACTATTAATAATTGCTGTAGATGCACTGTATAGCAATCTTCTGTCATGAATGCAGAAATTTACCATAAATCACCATAAAAACACAGTAATGTTTTCTATTTTCCCTGGTAAACTGTAAAATTTGCAAAGATGTTTGTGGTTTTATTTACTAATTTTTTCTTGTATATATATATATATAACCCCTATTATAATTAATTTATAATGTTAAATTATATAATAATAGTTGCATCCCAGTGAAGGTAATTTGCATTTTTTACATGTATGTGTGTGTGTGTATGTATACTTCTATGACTATGTAAGATAGGTTTCAGCAATAAAATTAGTGTATTTTCTTTATAAATTAAATATGATTTAAATATAAATGAAAACAGTACCCACAAAGCATACAGTTCAATTAATGGTAGGAATCATCCCACAGTATGGATAAGACTGTTTAATGTCACAGAAAAAGAAGTTTCTCATGCTTTTAAGTAAAAATATTGCACCCAGAGAATGAAGGGCTGCTGTTAGTTTTTGGGTTTGGTTTTGGTTTTGTTTTTTTTTTAACCTATAGGGATGTTAGCACTGAGTCATAACTCTGATCACTTAATTGGTGATTATAATTTTGAAAGCATTCATAGCTCTCCTCCAAGTAATCTTATTCTTCCCTGAAGAAAGAAGTAAAAGGAAACTAAAAATAAAATTGGAGTGTTATATCAGAGTCCCAATCTTTCATATGGTTATGTAGGTCATTCTCCAATCATGTTTATCAGAAAAAAAGGTCAGTATTTGTCTTTGCACTCACTGGCCTCTTGATTAGGAGCTCCTTTTTGAGTAGACATTTGTGACACTGTTCTAATTCAATCAAAATTAACCTGATTGAAAATCAAGTCAAATTGGTACATTTGTCAAGCTAAATAGTTTGACAAAACAAATTTTTTTCTTCTCAATTTCCTCTTCTTTTCCTCTAAAGGACCACATTTCTTAAGTCATAAGTCCAAGAAGGACTCTTAGGGATGGAAATGTATATGTGACATTTCACAATGTTCATTATATTTCATATCATCATCTATATGCACTTCAATTAATGTTCATATATGACTGCTATACATTATCATTTAATCAGAAGGCCTTGTCTATGTCCATATATTACAGTATATTAATATATATTCCATATATTAATCTCACGATTTTAGAAGTAAAACTCCCTGAGTTCTCCCATTAAGTAATCCCACAGCTAGTGTGCATGTGGTACTGAGATATCATCCTGTGCATATATTCTGTATGGTCCAAGAAACCTTCTCAAATTTTGCTTTTGGTGGAGTCCACTATTTGGATTTTGTTTGTTTGTTTTATTGGCCTGAGGCTTCAAATTAGAGATCCAAATTACATTTGTTTGCTACTTTAAACTTCCAGATTGATTCGCTGCACATGTGCCCTTATACAAAGAGCATAGTGCCCTGGTGAGGGCTGGGAAGGAACAGTGTCCAAAAAGGCATGATGATAGATCTCAAATTTGGATGTGCCATGGATGAATACAGGTAGCTGAAAAGCTGGGAAGTGGGGTTTATTTCTTACACAGAAAAACAATCTGAATGCATGTATCTTTGTCCTAGGAAAGGTTGTGAGTTGATCAAAGGCTGCTGGCTTGGAACTAGAGGACATTCTAGTATCAGTGAAATGTTGGCACGTCTCTCCAAAAAGAGAAGGAAGTTGTTTTTCATAACCAGTATAAGTCTCATGATTACAGCCTCTGTCCCTCACATCACTATTATGACATTTACTAAGTGGGCAAAATATTTGGGTGCAAGCAAAGTGGCAAATATCCGGGTTGTGCTAATTACTGTTTCTTGATACAGGAACTCAGTGAGATAGCTAAGAAAATACTTCTGCTGATTAGGAATAGTTACTAGCATCCTCAACTACAACAATGTCAGCTACTGGAAGGTGGATGAACTAGGATCATGCCAGAAATGAAGTGGGCATGTAGAATTACAGTCCAAAATTTCAGAAAAGCTAAAGGTTTTCAGGGAACCAGTTGTTGAAATCCTATGGGAGACTGCCTGCAGGGTGAAAGGAGTACACAGGAAACCTTTCAGATCTTGCTGGGCAGCCTTATCAGAGCACAGAAAGGGACCATTCTGATATGCAGAAGCTGAGCAGGAGTAGCAGAAGTAGGCTGTACAAGGAAATCTTGACCGGGTTGAGATATGAAAGAAAAAATACATAGAAGGTGAAATCTGGGATGTGCCAAATATGAGGAACACAGAGACTTTACTCAAATGTGAAGGGACAGAGTTAGATTTGGTATGGAGTATGAGAGACTGCAAGAGACCTATACAGACAGGAAAGAAAAGCTAAAGAAACTAAGTGAAAGCTCAGGAGAATGAAGAATGCAGTGGTAAAAGACACAGAAAATTACTCTTTTCATAGAACCAGAGAAAAGTTCAGGGAAGTCCTAGTCTAGAAGGATCTATGGAAATCTTGCAATGTAAGTCTTGAATAGACAAGATCTTGAGTACCCTGTTCTAACACTGAATTTATGTTCAACAAGGCTGGCTAGATGGCCTGCAGACATTCTTTCCAGTCCATATCTCTGTTCTATTTTTACTCTCTATATTATGTTCTGTTCTGTTTTTTCCACTAATGGGCAGATACTTTTTGCAAAGTATCCAAGTAAGCAGTTTCCAAGAATGCTGCAACTGCAGCTGACCACTTCCTTGATGTCTTTTCTGAACTTTTCTTTGTTAGAATCAGTCCTTTTCCCCATGTTTGTGTTGTTTGTTTGTTTGTTTTTAATTTCTGGATGTAATATCTAAGTAACAACAAGATATATTTTCTTTTTAACATTCCAATTGCTTTCTTATTGCACAGTCTAAAGGGGTTGACTGAAAAGCTTGCTAGAGTCTAGTAGAAATTTCTTCTCTGAGAAAATAAATTAGTACAACTGGTATCTCGCAATTATATAACAGATTTTATCTCTGTTGTCTTTTCTCAGATAGATCTTTACTAATGTTAATGGCAGGTTCTCATCAAAGCAAGGTCAGATCTTTTTAAATAAAGAGTGAAGGTGAAGGCAGCTGTATTCCCTAAGCTACTTGAACAATTTCTCTTCTGTGCATGGTATTTTGAAAGCAAAAGCAATTTATAAATTAATGCCAGGGTTACTGAACCATTCAATGATCTAAAAGTCCCTGTGAATTCCAATTACTTCTCTTTCATAAACTTATTCCATAGTTGTTAGTATGAGGTCAGTAGAGTGACGTTCACTGCAATCAAAGTAAGACGAGGTTTACCTTTCTTTATCTTCATCACACATAGGTCCTGTAGATTCATTTGATGGTAATCTGACATGTTTGTGTGAAGGGAGGGTTGTTACATTACTTGAAATACGTGCCAACTCTCAGGCTAAGGCATGATTGATGATTGGAAGCAGGACCCTTACTTAAACACCAAAGCCTACTAAGGCATGTAGATTTACAAATGTTTTGTTTGATAATAACTTTAGTTTTAACTTTGCAGATATTTTACTGTAAATGACCTTTCAGCAATATGACCTCAGTTGTTAGGAGAAGGCATTCTGTCCTGTTCATCTATTCTCTTTGTATTTCTATTGTAAGGTCTCAGAAGCTGGAGAAAAAAAAGATAATTAAACCCTACCAAACCAATTATCCAAATAAAGGAACTCATCCACACTTTGTGGTTTATTTCTGCGAAGGAGTTCTGTTTGGTGTTATTTCCCAGTGTACATCCTCACAAGAAACACTGTATGTAGGTCCATGACTTAAGGGATAGGTACATTGAACTGACTTTATTTTGACTGTGTTTGGTTGGAGTCAGACTTCTGAGAGGAGGTTTTTGAGAGATGAATTAAACCCTCCCTGAAAAACAACTGTCAGGTGAGGAAGGAAGACACCATGTTTCACCTAAAGACTGGAATAGTTCAAGTTCTATACTGTCAAATGTATAGGAGTTTGCTGTTCTACAAGAGGGGAAAATATGTTTTGCCCTGAGCTATCCACATCATTTGTTCTTTTTTTTTTTTTTTTTTTTTTCATATCCTGATAAGCATAATGAGAAGAACAAGTCATTAAATTTAATGTTAACTTATTGGGCACTTCAAAATAAAACAGTGCTGTGCTGCTGAGAACAACATAAAATGCCATTCACAGTGCAAAAGCCCCACAATTAAAATGCTAATTAACACTTTAATTTATAAGGAACAAGGTTATTTGATTACAATCCCATTTCCCTGCTCTTTTCAGCAATATGGATTGATCAGTCAATGCAACAACAAACCATCCCAGTTGCCTGAAGAATGATTTTATTTTGCTCTCTCCATATAAATTTGATATACACCATGAGAAAGACATTAGTCAAATCAGACAGAAACAACTTAGAAGATTTGTTGTTTGTTTATTTTTGTTTGGGTTTTGTTTGGTTTTTTTGTTTGGTTTTGGTTTTGGATTTTTTTCATCTCTATAGAGGAACTTCAGTTGAATTTGGCTTTTCCTCACCACAGCTTGTGGAGCTGGAGTCAGATGCCTTGATTAGTTACGAAATCAGAGTATATCCTTCCAGACTAAGAGCAAGTAAATAGTGATTCAGAATGTTCAGTTACACAGCAATTAAGTAGAACATGTATGTTTCTTCATATGACATTTCAAAAAGAAGAAAATGGAAGATTCAAAATGCATATGTATGTGTATACATATAGAAAAATATCCATTATATATATCCATTAAATACACACATATGGCTGTATAAAGGTGACAGTGTAATATATTCTAGTATTTGTTTCTCAGTTTCTTGTAAGATGTGGAATTCTTTCTACGTCAATTTATACCTGAGGTTAGTAACCTATGGGATGGAATTCCTCACAGATTTTTCTCATTCTTGTTTCAAAATATAGTAAGAGGAAAAATATATTTTTTTATGCACATGCATACACACAACAACCACAGCAGAGTATATATCTTTCATACAGAAACTCAACAAAATAAAAAAGTTTCCATCAGTCAGGGACTTGTTCTAACCATTAGAATACAGCACATGTTTATTCAGAGCATAAAAGAAGTATCACAGACAGAACCAATGTTGCGAATTTTTGGAATAGTTGTGTTTGTGAGCCACTGAACCTGAAAACTCTGAAAAGACAGCTCTATTTTTCTCTAATCCAAGATGGCTTATGCACTACCAGTTCTTTTGTCATTATAGCATTTTGTATTTAAAGCTTAATGTAAATGGATCCAGCACCTGTATGCCTGCACCAAGTATTTGATACACATTTATACCAATCTCTTTATACCGAGCCCCTGAGAACAAGGAAAGCATAATTTTCTCTACATTCTTATATTTCATCATAGATCCTTAGAATACCTAGTACAGGTTTATGATCTCTATATGATTTTTCTATAATGGCATATTTTAAACTGTATTCTTATGACCTGCAGAGAATTACCTTGAAAAATACAGTTTTTCCCTCTTCAGGACAGGACTGCACCTGCATTTTAAAACATATGGGAAAATAGAATCTCTAACATAATGAATACAACTGTCACAGAACTAGTCAACATTTACCATAATTTCCTTTTAAATCATTGTTTTACTTAGCTTGAATATCCAGAACTAAGTTCTGCATTCATGGAACTTCAAAATAGGATTTCCTTCTTTATTTAGTTCTATTTAAGATGAAAAATTTTCAATGGAAAAAACAGAGAAATGGGAGAAGTTTCATAATGATGAACAATTGCAATCAAGCAGTTAAATTAATTTCCTTAAGAGTAGCATACACATATGTGTATACCAAATAGGATGAACCTGAAGTTGCAGGGTGAAATGGCTACTATCATTGAAAGGTTGGGATTTTTGCTGTCTTTGAAAGGTCACAGCTTTCAGGGTGTATTCCTAGTGACTTCAGGCAGACAAATGTGCACTTCATCTTCAGAAAAGGACAAGAAAGTAGCCTGAGGAAATACAGGCTGGTCATTCTCACAAGTTCCTCAGAAAATTATGGAGAAAATACTCTTGGAACACGTTTCTGAGCACGTGAAATTACTTGGAAGAGATAGCATGGGAGTACCAAGGCTAACAATCTCACTGTCTTCCGTCATGAAATGACTGGATCCATGGATAAAGAGAGAGCCATGGGTGTCATTTACCTTGACCTTATCAACACTTGAAAGTCTCTCTTTACAATTGGAGTTCCTCAGAAGTCTATTCTGTGGTTTCTATTATCTTTATAACATATCTGGAGGAAGAACGCTGGAGGAATTAATTCCTTGTAGTGAAACAGATGAGGAAGGAGCTCTGCTGAAAAGGACCTTGAGGTCAAGGTGTCAGCAGCATGGCCTGGCAGTAAAGAAAGACAACACCCTATGTGTTATCAACAGGAAGACAGTATAACTCCTCTATTACATTATTACTCCCCTTTACATATCACATGTTAGATTGCATCTGAAATGCAGTATCCAGTTCAGAGACCACCAATGCAAGATGGATGGTGATAAATTTTAATTAGCTCAGCTGGCAACTGTCAAGCAGCTCCAACACATGACTGAGGGAGTTGGGCTTATTCACTTAGAGAAGAAATGACTTTTTGGGAGCACCAAACAGCAGCTCCTCATCATCTGTAGAATTATAATTAAGCTAGATTTGTCTTTAAACTGAGATTTATGGTGAAAAAATGAGAGAAAAGTTATACATTAAATCAGAGGTTATTTGCCTAGATATAAGGGTGAAAAAACAGCACCATAAAGAAAATGATTCAGTGGATTATTCCAGCCTTCAAAAGGTTGTGCATTTTCCATCCACTCCAAACAATGATGATTCTCCATCACTTCTCCCTAAAATCCTCCAACCTTGGAGGTTTTCAAGACTCAGATGGACAAAGACCTTCCTTTAGAGCTGGTCCTGCTTTAGGTGAACTTTCTGAGATCCCTTCTGAATGGAATTATCCTATGCTACTACATAAAAGCAGAAAGGAAATATAATATGTTGTGAGAATTCTTCACAGAACTTGTGTGACAATAGATTGTCTAGGAAAAAATAAAATTTTCTATTACACAATTTATGCTACATGTTCATTATGATTAATAATAATAGCAATAAGTTCATTACAACTTCCTTTACAGTGTTTAAGTAATTTGACCTTTGAATACTTATGCTGGTTTCATAGTAGAGAATTTACACTACTGTTAAGACATATTAATTAAAAAATATGTGATATTGCTTTTACTGTCTTAGACAAGTTTTCAGAATTTTTTGTGCTTACTACTTATGTAATCCTTAGTTCTGGATTAATAACCTACAGCTATGTAAGGTGATGTTAAAGGACAATTCATCATCTAGACACCTCGATGCAATAACAAAGGAATTTCTCTTGGCTGTAAAAGATACAGATGGACAGCAAATGTAACAGCTGGAGAAGTGCTACAAAGTATGTGCACAGATGAAAAAAAGTTACTGCTCTTTGCTGGAGAAGCATGCCTCACTTCGGAATCAGAACCTGGGGTCAGGAGCCATGTTAGTCCTCTAGAAGAATCTGCAGGGCATCTCTTCACATTGCACTCAAGTAGACATCTTTTCCCTACTCTTATAAGTGTCCTTCCCCTTATGAATCCCATATGTTATCTGAAAAAAATATTGCGAAGAGCCAACAGGATACTTGGTAGTGTACTTGGTATCTAGGAAAATTCTGTCTTATGGTGCCTGAGGGCTTCATGTGCTTTAGATGAAGAGAAGTGGTAATTTATTAAGAGATTAATTTCTGATTTTTTTGTCTTATGTACAATATCTGTGCAAAAGATATTGAATGTGATTTGAATCTTATTATTATTTTTGGTGTGCAGTTTTAACTCACACAAAAAAGAAAATATCTTTCCTTTCACATTCTTTTAAGTATAAAATGAACTTCAGCATATTCTTTACTATATAATCTAAATATCTATGCTTTTTAAAGTCTTTAATAAGTATAAACTGATGTTAAATTGCCTGTACTACATACAACTATGGCATTGCTAATGTCCTAGTGTCTCCTGTGCATTCCTGGATTTTTTTAGTTTTCTTGAAGATATGAATCACAAGAGGAGAGTCTTACCGCCAGTTTTCCTGCAAATAGCTTTCCACTTTTTGCTATTTTTTATCACTGTCATTGAGCATGGCTGAGAAATTTTGTTTCTACTGGGGGAAAAGACAGTTCATTTTTGTAGCTTCCCTCTGTAAAAACACATCTAAACTTTGAAAGCACACAGTTCCTTGCTTTGGATTTAATGTCCCTGCTCCTATAGAAGACACCATAAATCTAATGAGACACAAGAAGAGGTGAAAGACAATGAGTAAGAGTGAGATAACAAAAAAGAGGGGAAAAGAGGGAAGGAAATAAAGAAAGCATTATCTCAATGAATAGTAAACAAATTGCCAACTGCTGACAAAACCCTAAAATAATGAGTAAAGGTGATCAGATAAGATGAAAGGCTAAGGTGAATGATTTATATCTCACAGGCTTTGGATTGATAGTAATTATGTTAGTTAGCTCAAGCAGCAAAAACAAGATATCTCAACATATGTATGCATTGCACTCAGATTAGGCGTGCTGAGTGATTTAAAACTTTGCTGCAATTAAATATATTTTAGTATAATATATATATTATATATATGAATATATTTAATGTATTTTAGGATAGAGATTGACTATCAAAAGGAGGCTTAAGAGACTGCTGGCTAGTTTTATAGGAAAAGTGTGTGTTAACAGATAATATTGATTTTCTCAGCATGAGCTGATTATAAAACTGTGAGATACAGGTAATAACAACAATAATAACATAACTGAATCTATAGTCTGAGCTTAGCTGAACATCTGTACCACTGCTAGAATTGTAGTGCAGAATTATTATCCCTCCACTGCTTTCAGACGTATATTCAAACATATATCAACCACATCTCACATTTAATACTCTTCTTTAGAAATATTGTGGGATTTATTTTTAAAATAAACCTCACTGTATTCCCTCAACCTACCTTTGCCAAGTACTGTGTATTCTTAGAGAATTTGGGTTAAAAAAAAAAAAAAAAAAAAAAAAAAAAAGGCCAGACTTTCTCCTGCTAATAATTACTGTGCATCTCTTTAGTCAGTGAACCTCTGCTGGGTTTTGTCAACTTTTCTCCACAATTATGAGAATCTTTTAAAAGAAATAATATTCTTTTAGACAGATCACCTGCTTTTGACCAACTCCATAATAAAAATAAATAGTTCATGAATGGGTAAATAGGACGTTGCTGACCAAGAGAACATGATAATAACTGACATATAAATTTAAAACATCACTCAAGTATGAATTCATTGCCAGAATTTTGTTATCATCTTTCTTTTTTGTTGTTGTCAAAGAGAACTGATTTTACAATGTATGATTCAGCATGTGCTTACTCTATTGTAGGCTACAAATAATGTAATTGAAGCTTTTATTGGTATGTTAAATAAAGGAAATCCAAGCTTTGCTCTGCTTTAATGTGTGTTGGATAGTTACATGGTGTGCATGAGAAACTATAATTTTGCTCTAGCAAATTAAAACAATGTGTTATTTAGGACAAAAAACTCAGTCTCCCGGTAGGGGTTAAATGCTCTGCTCCTTCTTCAAAGCTTAAAAAGATTTTTGAACAAGTATTGTAGCTTATTACAGAAAATATGATAAAGCATAAATAAAGTACTGAAAACAATGTGCAAATTCAGCATTCATTGACATAAGAATTAGTATTTATACAGTGCTTTGAAAATTTGAGCATTTTACCGAGATTAGCAAATTACTTTGCTACCTTGTTTGTTTCCTTTTTTCTTGGCCTTGAGGTAATAATTATACCCTGGCTTATTGTTCTGATTTACTTCTGTACAATATATGAAAGCATTTCCCATAATTTGTTTCAGTTATTTCAAACTGATCCAGGTGGAAAGTTCAAGAAGAAAACCACATTCTTCAGAGTTTTCCACAAACCTGTATATTTTAGCTGGACTTCTAGTAATATTTGACTACCCTGACTGGATTTTACAGATATTATTTGTTATATGATTTGGATGTACTGAGCCTGCATTCCTTAACCATATAATGTAATCAGTATCTTTTTTGACCTTAAATGAGGAGTGCTTACTAATGTTTGGTGCTGTGTTGTATAAGCCAGATCATCTGGGTTTTTTGGTGGTGCTTATGTATGAGAACCTTCTTTGGTCCTTACGGCACTTTTCAGAAGTGATACAGTGAGAAAACTGAATTTTGGTGGTCCTGGAACAGCTATTTTTAACCAAATACAAATTGGTTTGCATTGAAACAAAGCAAATGCACAAAATTATTTAATCACTAGTGCCAAACCTGGAATTAAGCTTTTATATGGCTAGGAAATGTGGTTTTGATTTTTTCTCTATTTAGTTGGAACTAAGGGGATAGTAATAAAAGCAGTATAAAAGGGTTACTTTTATAGTATTATTGTGCTACTTTGAGACTTTATGGAAGAAAGTTACTGAGAAGCACTGCTGAGAGAAGTAAGACCTGGACTGCATCTGCCCAGGTCTAACCTACAAAGTGATTCAGGTATGTGTTGGAAAAAAAAAACAAACAAAAAAAAGTTATAGTTTTAAAATATAGATAGATACATAATAGATATATAGATATCTGTTGTAATCTAGTCAAAGTGTTAGCTTGGTTAACTTACTTTTAACTTAAAGAACAATAAATGATGAGAGCAAAAATCCTTTTGGAAAACATCCACAAATGTCTGCTACTGCTCTCTGTAAAGGCCAGGTGGGAAGACAGGATGTAGACACTTGGACCTGCTGGAGTCCTCTGCCCATACAGAGTTCTTGCAGCTGGTCACACCAAACTGCAGGCTGGTCAGGTGAATAGATATCCTGTGTTTCAATAACATTTTTTATTTAAATACAGTTAAAAAATATATTGTCATGTAGTTAGAAATTACATTTAAGTAGTTTGTTATATAAGATTATCACTCTGATTATGTATATCAGATCTGCTTATTCTTTCATTAAAGTAACAATAAAAATACATTTTATCATGCATTTATATTGATAGTCATCTATTCTTTTAACATACCTTATGAACTATGATTTTTGAATCAGTGAACAGCTGTCAGAACCCAGCACAGCAACATTCTTATTTTTCTTTTGAAGATCGAAACATATGTAAAATGCAGAAATAAATTTATGCCTTAACCATTTTCATACTGATTTCAGTCCTCATTTTTTAGGTATCTGTCCTGCGTACACTCCTGAACTTCCAGCACACAGCTCCAAAGATAAGCCACTGTGTAGTATACCACAGTCAAGGCACCAGCTGAACCTATAGGATGGCCAGTAGAAAACACCCTGGTGGCCTCAGGGAGGCACATTATGTTTTTGGAGCATTGTTACTGACAAGGAATAACTCCTTCCTGTTACGGGTGTACTATATGATGTTAACTTGCCTCCTGCTTCCCCCTACACAGTGTTTAAACCACTCTTTTAAAAGCAGAAGTATTCAGTATGTTTTATTTTCTCTTCCCAGATCTGGGGAGATCAGGAAGTAGAATTGCATTTCAATACACTTTTCTTTTGCTCAGATGATATATTCTTGGTTCACAACCTTTACTGGTTTATAATTTCACAATATAAATTATGCATGCATAATAATATTTTACTTATGAATGTAAACTCCCTTATAAATACTTATAAATATAAACTCACTTTTCTTAATCGCCTTTTGTAAACACCTTAGAACTATTTTGTGGGTGTCTAGATGTCAATAAACTCCTGGAAGAAAGAAACTGTAGGTATGCTGTCATCTCTGTGGAACAAGGTACCTTCAGTTCTGCTACTAAATGGTCATGTAGCTTGAAAACCTTAAGTTCTTAGGAAAAAAAATCAAGTGTGAATGTGACACTTCACCTTGTGTTTAAAGCACTCAACTATGAAGAAAACTAAGATTTTCATTTATATTTGTGGGATGATTTCTCTACAGAAAATATATTTTAATGCAATATAATCTCAATTACATATACAAAACTGTCTTAAAACAAGAAGTAACTGAAATTAAGATTCATTTAACCCCTAGTTGGTAGTCTCAGCATTTATTACAGGGAACTGCTTGCAGTTTATGTCATGATGTAAAATAAAATAACCCCATGAGGAATCTGTGAATGTTTCCTTTTACAGTGCTAGAAGGTCAGAGTGTTTTGCACATGCAGAAATGTCCCAACTGTATATCTGTTTAGGCACACTGTCTTAACCTTGCTCTTAAATTGCATATGCTGAGGGATTGCTTATGCTTATACAGAGATTTAAGAGTTTGACTCTGCAGGTATATGATACAGAGCTGTAAAATGGACACACTGTATCTGGCATGAGTCCTCTCAAAAATTAAGCTATGGTGTCTTTCAGACTGTATGTTGGTTTTCACCTTAGGATTATTCTACCTTCCATTCTTTCTCCCTCCAGTGGATGTTATTCATTTGGGATGAGAGGTGTGAATTTAATTATCTTCATCCAGACAAGAATACTGAGCTGAGATCTGAATAAACATGGTACAGTATTAAATGAGTGTAGCAGTACTCATACCTGCCATTGGTTTTGTCAGAAATTAAACTGCTAGATTGGCTGAAACCAGTCAGATCAACTTTATTAAGGAAGATAAGCTGAATGATTCTGGCAAACACTGTAGGAACAAAGTACTTGTTAGCACTCAGATGCTTCTTATAAACTTTTGTTTGAAAGTTGGGAGCCTTTTATGTGACATCTAGGGAAGGCTTTTGAGGTTTACAGTTCTAAAGATAGCAATTCTTTGCTTAGATCCCACTTTCTGTAGGCATGCCTTTTAGCTAATGGCTTTAGCTGTCTTTTTCTTCCTGTTGAGTAGTAGTATATATTTTTTTTTTATTGATGTATATTTTTTAGCATTGTAAATAATAAGAACATTTTCTGTAAATTTAAAATAGTTATTGCCGATTTATGAAAAACACGAAGTTGCCCTACAACCATGTAGCTTGCTTTTTGCCATCAGTATATTTTGTACTCCCTAACTTCTCTCCCCCTGTTCTCTCTGAGACAACTTCAGTAGGATACATCCTTTAGATGAGACCGAATTAGTCAGTAGATGATCTTTGTTCATGTGCTTTTTTTTTTTTTTTTTTTTTTTAACTTAGACAAGGAAGGAAGTAATATTATGTTGATTCACTGAAGACATGTACTTATCATTCAGTGAGGATAATTCTTTAGGTTTCTTTAATGAGAAGCCATATCTAACTGGATTGTTGGGGGTTTTGAGGGGTTTGGGGGTTTGTTTTCATTTTTTTAGGTGTTGTTCATACAAAAATAGCAATATAGTAGATTAAATATCTAGGACATACTGTGAATTTAGGTGCTGAAATCTACTGTTTTGAAGAAAACTCTCCCAGAAATATGCTGATAGTGAATTTTTAGGAATCTAATGCCTCACACACACACACCAGTGGAAACACCTAGTGAAATATTATTGGAGTTTTCTGAAACAGATGCATCTATGGTCTTTTTAAATCCACTGATGATTGAAACTTGAGTAGCCAGTGAGCACAAATCTCAGCAACTGTGTAGATATAAGCAAGGAAAAAAAGAAATGTTGTCTTGCTTCTCCGGTCCTGTAGTTTTCAATGGCTTTAAACTGTGGATTTCAAACAAAAAGGGCATGAATATAGGGCAGGCTTTTCATTGCCTTTTCCAAGTCTACAACAAATTATGATGTGTTGCTTACAGAGTGGTCTTTTTTTTATTCACAGATGCATTAAAAATTTGTTGCTGTCTGTGTGACTTGTGAATAAATGATGTTTCTTAAAGAAGATTTGCCACAGGTTTTGACATCATTATTTTTCTCTGATAAAATGCAGGCAGATCAGAGTGTTGGAGCCAGCCCATTCAGTTCAAAAGCTGCTTTGTATATTTTTTTAGTTTGAGAATGATCTGTTTGTTCAATTAGGAGTTCATCATCACCCCTATACACTGTAACAAAATCTTCAGTTTGATAAGCTAGTCAGAACAGTCACAGAGGCTTCTATAATTTTCAAAACTCTCCAGAAGATAGTGAAAAAATATATCAAAAAATTTTATTATCTCTCCTTGACTGCTGAGTTGCTTATTGTTATGAAAACCCCCTACAGAGTTTCCATGTAGGAGTTACCACTGTATTTACCAAAGTGGGGCTTATCTGTTTTTCTTTAAGTTTAACAAATGTGGTACAGAGTATTTATAGCTACTTCCAGATAGAGCTTGCGAAGTTCACTTGAAAAAATAATCCTACCTAGCTTTAAATGTCTATAGTTGATTTCTACACCTTAGTTTATCACTGCTTTACAGTCAGTGAAGAAATAGGCACTTCTGTGGAATCTCACAAAGCAGGTATCCAAAATGGTTCCCATGACTCATGCCCTAAAATGCCCATTTTCTCCCCCGTCCTTCTAATGAAATATTGAGCTAACTTTCTCAGAAGTATGTGTGGACTAACTATAGACTTCTAGGCATAATTCATTTACCAAAATATAAGAATCTAGAGCCATTTTTGTAAAATTATTTTACCCTGCATTGCCTCCAGCTGACCACCAAACTATAGCTGCTCCCCATTTTGGATGGGTAGGTATTACACAGAACCTAGGAGAAACCAATTTTATTTCTGAGGGACTACAAGCTAGGAAGACCTTACAGTCTAAATGTCATGGGAAACAAAAGTTTAGGCAACGGTGTTACCTCAATGAAATTAGGTGAGATAAATCCCTGACAAGATACAATTAAAGGAGAAGATTTACATGAGATTAAAATTGCTATAGAAGCATAGCAAATTCCTAGCAGACACATGTTAAAAACACTCTGTCAGGGTTTATTTTATCCCCTCACTGTGGAACAAGGTGAGATATTTCTTAAAAGGTTTATGGTCTTCTCTCTTATGAATCCTTTTAGGATTATAAGAAACCTATAAGTACAGTTACATAAGAAACATGATTCAGTACTGCTATTTCATTCTCTGCTAGCACCTTTAATCAGTTTCCTGCTGTGTGGAATGCAGCAAGCAACAGATAACAGATATTTTTGAGACATACAGATATTTTGAAGAGCTGTGTTTACCTTTTTTACTTTTCTGAGTTTGGAAGGGGTAACTTTTTGGTAGCTTTTTATATTCCTTTGTTTCTATGAAATATGCGTGAGTGATTCTTTTGGGAGACTTCCTTATTTCTTTTAAATTCCGAAGACTTTTTTTTATTTTTTTTTATTTTTTTTTTTTTTTCTC
>JAWWLT010000001.1:96346064-96358920 GCA_035040995.1 Premnoplex brunnescens | reverse complement strand
TGATAAAGAATTTTCCCCTAATATTCAATCTAAACCTCCTCAGGTGCAGCTTGAGGCCATTTTCTCTGGTCCTGTCAGCTGTTATCTGGGAGAAGAGACCAACTCCCACCTCCCTACAGACTCCTTCCACATAGCTGTAGACAGTGGTAAGGTCTAACCTGAGCCTCCTTTTTTCCAGGCTAAACAACACGAAGTCCCCCCAGTTGCTCCTCACAAGGCGTGTGCTCCAGACCCTTCACCAGCTTTGTTGCCCTTCTCTGGATGTGCACCAGCACCTCAATGTCTCAATGTAGTGAGGGGCTCAAAACTGAATACAGATGTGGCCTCATCAATGCTGAGTACAGGGAGGTGATCACTGCCCTGGTACTGCTGGCCAGACTATTTCTGATACAAGCCAGGATGCCATCGGCCAGCCTTCTTGGCCACCTGGGTACACTGCTGTCTCATGTTCAGCTGGCTGTTTTTCATGAATAATGTTCTAGACACACACTATATCTGTGGATTAGTAGTAAATTATTTACCCTCAAGGTACACTGAAAGAGCAATGGAAATATCTGAACATTGTTGACTGGTGCCATTTTAGATTATGCAAGACAGCCAAGAAAAGCCTGGATCTGGAGGTTGATATACAGCACTGCGGGACACTGGGATCTTTCTGGAGCAGCAGCTTGGTCCCAGGTAGGATACTCCAGAGTATCTTAACTGTCTCTGTATAATTAGTCTCTGAATTCCTCTCCTAGACTGTTTGCCTGTAGTATAGAGGCAGTAGGTTTCTTGTTTCATTTGAACACTGAGTGTCAAAGGTGACTTGAAAAAATTATGGGTACACTATATTTCTGATTCCCAGCTTGTGGTCCTTTGATACCAGCTTGCAGTAAACAGGTATAAATGAGTTTTTAATTCTTCAGTTGGCAACACCTGACCTTTCAGATGGTTGTATAATATGCTTTCAAATAATCTCTGTAGAGCTATAGTTTGAAAGGAAGGTTTACTGCGGCCTGCTAGCAACTTGTGATTTATGAATTTCTCTGAACAGGATTTACAAGGAAATTGGATATCATTAAGAAGCAGCTGTTTTTACCAGGTCTCACAGAGGTCACAGTGGCTTCAGAGTGTTAATGATTATGTTTGCCTGCCTCAAGTAAGTTGCTTGTGAATGACTGTGCAAGGCAAAATTGCTCTAAAACAGACACTGTTGACATGCTGCAAGTTCTTAGTATGCTTGCTGAGCACAAAATCATAGAAGGTGTTTAGTATAATTCCAGACTGAATATACAAACAAGTAAATGATGAAGTCATAAAATACACAAATCTATATTTTTGTATGCATTTTTAGGGAAAAATACACTATCAATAACCATGAAACTACCTTTGAGCATTAGGCCACTTTGCAGTCCAATGTCTAAATGGAGAAATTAATATATGATAACCTCATCTGACACAGTACTTAAAAGAAATGCAATGAAGGTATTTTTCTGTATATCAAAACTTTGGTTTCAGACAAGAATTTAATATTTTCCAATATGCAACTTCTATCAGGTGACAATTTTAAGTGTAAAAATTCTAGATTTGTAAGAAACAAGTGGGATTATTTTGTTTTAACATGAATAATTCTTTCAACTCTATTTCTTCCAAAATGATATTTAAAATACTTCTATATATTTCACTTGTGTATGAACAGAGAGATATATACAATTCATGGAAGTCTGTAGAAATGACAATGCTCTAACCTTGAAGTCATTGTTGCTCTTTTGAGAGGAGTGGAACTTGAGAACACAGGGGGATCTCAAAAAGAAAATGGATTTCCATGGGAACCCACCATTCTGTAGCATTATTGTTTCTTCAGTTATTTCTGAATTCTTGAATTTACATGCAGTTATTATATGCTGAAAGCTTCTTTGAATTAACACTTGAAAACTGAAACACCCACATGATACTATGAAAATACTGTGTAATATTATACATTTTACGTTCCTACTGCAGTTTTGGCTAAGCCTGAACTTTCATTTTCAACTGCAAATTTTCCAGCCATTAGTCTCCAAGCCAGAATCTAAATTAAAGTGAAACAAAACTCCTTCTATAATTTAATCTGTTCTCCACATTATTATCTAACCAGAATAAATGCAGCTTTATGTTGTGTAACAACTAACAAACTTTTTGACAGGAAAATTTATGGAACTCTGTTTTCTCTACTGGGTCAGAGTTTTGTGTGCTTGCTATGATTAACTTTGCTTTCCACCAAATTCTGCTGAAACCTTCTGCCACAAATTGCTTATTTCATCTTTATGTCTGCAAATCATAGTAGGTTATAATAAGTGAATGAATAGTTTTATTTTCTTCAACCTTTGCCTAATAAAAGTATGTCTAAACTGTATTATGCATCTAATTGCTTGAACTGACCTAGTTACAGTTGTCAGTTCAACAGTTAGGCAAAGATTCACATAGAGTCTGTAGGCCCAACCTAAATGTCTTCAAAACACAAGATTTTGCCAGGCCCTCAAAAGGTTTTGGTTAAGGCATTTTCTAAAGCATTTAAAGTAAATTCATGTTCAACTAAACATTACTGTCCAAACTAATTGCTACTCTCTTTGTCACATATTCTTTCCTTCACCTACCTTTCCCTCAATCACAGTTATACAAGATTATGCCCTCTCTCTCTTGAGGTATGTCGGTTTCTCTTTACTAATATTGTCATTTCTAAATAAACACTAGGAATAAAAAATTCAAATGGCTTCTTTGGTAATTATGCTCCTCCTCACAATATATGTGTCATAAGACTCAAAAGAAAAGGCACACGACCATCAAAGTCACATACAAACTCTCATGCTCATCTCCAACAGAGTGGTTGTCTCCATCTCTCTTTCCAACAGCTAGTAGGAGGCAAGGTGTCATACTGACTGTTTAGCTCCTTCGCTGGAGAAGGGTGTCATTAATTCTTAATAAGGAGGATTTCAAACCAAAGCTCATTTTGATTTTAATAGCATTTATTTATGGGGTAATAAAAATGGTTTCATATTATTTCAATTTTTACTCCTGCTTTCTTCTTAGCATTTGCTGCAAAGAAAAAGATATATACTGTTGGGGAAGGAAAACAATTATTAACAGATGGAGATCTGAAGGGATTGTCCAGCAAGCCCTGGGCAGCAGACACTGAAAGGGTTTCCTGCCTTCAATCAGACAGGAGCCTGCCACAAGAGATCACTTTGAAGACCAGGACTGTTTCCAGGTATCTATGTATATTAGCCCTGTCTTCCCTAGCAAGATATGGAAGGACTTTTAAGAGATGTTGCAAGTCATGCAGAGACCCTTTGCTCCCCCCCAGGTGGTCCTGGTATGGAGAAATGCTTCCTGGATGATGAAATATAGTGACTGGATTTCCTAAGTCCTAGTTAACATAGCTTGTCAACATTATTAACATGTCCTACCTCCTCATTAACATACCCCGTTCCTCAGTTCTATATATTGTTAACGCAAGTGAACAATAAATGTCTCAGTTTCTACCCCCAAACTGGGAACGTCCAGATTATTGACCGACCAACAATATACATTATTGGATATGCTATCCTCTTCTACCTTTGCTTCAGTAGGAGTGCAATACAAAGTTTAGAAACTAATTGAATATAACTCAGTTTTCAAAATGGCAGGAAAATAAATGTGAGCAATAGTTTACGAAGATATATTGCAAAGAGAATATGAAAGAGTATTCTTCTTCATCACTATTTTTGTGCCTTTTTAAAGAATATTCTGGACCTATAAAGCCTCATATATCTCACAAGATGATGCGTTGTTCACCTAACATCACAAATAAATGTTGATAATATTTTTCTTCCATTGTTCAAAATTGTAGTGTTTCCAGTGATTTAATCTGAAATCACACATCGTCACTGAAGAGGTTTTCCTTTCTTTTTCTTTTTTTAAAGCAATTTTATTTTTTAAAGACTGTGTATTTTTATAGTTTCCATGTTATTTTTCATACTAGTGAAAAAAAAAAGGTTCATTTTCTCTCTGAGTCTGTTATAAAGTATGAGGAAAAAAGTCTACACTGTCCCAGAAAAACAATTTACACATATCAATTTTGTCACTATTGTTAATGGACCTATTTTCAAAAGTAAAAGAAGCCATTGCCCTTTAGTGGCAATGTATTTTCAGCATAAAAGATAGAAACATCCACTTGTGACAAACTTTCTTTCAGGACATTACAGAACCCTCCATCCAGTGCATCAGTGTCAACCAGTCAAGGCAGAGTCACTGATCTGTCCATCTCTCCTTCACAGGTCTGCTCTGAAAGCACAGTATCAGCAAGTCTTGTCCACAGATTATAATAATCACGCTCTTGTCCAGTGTCTGTGTCATTTTTTTATTTGTACTTGTTTGTGAGTTGTTAGAAATGTAAGAAAAATTGTTACTGGTGAATGTAAAGTCAAAATCATTTATGCAAAGTCAGACCCTCATTTTTCTTTAATTTTGTCTGTCTTCAAGTATGATTTTAAAATACCTCCAGCCCAGAGTTTGATTGTCTAGTTGATTGGTTTCAGGGAAATTGGGCAGAGTAATAGGCAATCTGTTTAAATAAACAATATTTCGATTATTTCTACATTCTTAAACTCTACCATTCTCATATCATTCACAAAAAATCATGTGCAATGCTCAGTGGCTATTGATAAGATAATTTTGTCTAATTTCAGATATGAATGCATAATGGCAGGAGAAATTTGATTTTGGGACAGTGAATATTATTCCTTGTTGCTGAAATATTTTTAGAGGCATTAAACTCTTAGATCATGCAGATAATAATTATTAAAAATAGGTTTATGACAGGGACAACAATCCAAGACTTAGTTTTTATGCTATTTTATCTAAGTCAAGGATTTCCATTGATAAAAAATAATGCAAAGAATATTTTTTTCCAAAGCCAATATTTCAAGTTAACAAATAATTTCATATCAATTAGATTCACAAAGAAATAGATGTTGTTTATGATGAAAAATTGATACTCTGTTTTTAAAATGGCATTTAAACAAGGTATTTATTATAAAAAAAACAAGTCAAGAATATATACATTCTTTGTGTATGCTTTCCTTTAAACCCAAAAATGAACTAAATTTAGCAGAATGAGTAGTACACAAATTATTAGTGTAATAAAGTATGCAAAAAACCTCACCTTAGGTACACAATACAAATCAGAACATCTAATAATTCAACTAAACAAATTTGTAAATAACCTAAAGTTGATGTTGGTCAATGATAATGAATGCAATTGTTCCTTAAGGAAAAAAAGCAGCAAAACTAAAACAGTGCTTTGATGTTCAAAGTATTGATCAGATCTTATGAAATATTGAGAAATAATAAAATGTTGTCAATCTTTCTGACTGCCTTATTAGTGGCTTATTATTTCTGATTCTTTTAATATATTTATATATTAAAATATCACACAAAATAAAACTCAGTGTCACACAATATCCATTGCTGTCTATTTTTGTCCATGGTTGAAGCCAAGATATTTGATAGATGACTCTTGCTGTCACATAACTGCATATAGGATGCAAACATACAAAGCATTTAGTTGTGGATTTTTTTGTTTGTTAATTTAGGTTTTGCTTTTTAACTAACTGTGAGTGATTTATTCTTTTGCTGGGTCATGGACAATTAAGGGACACCTGTGAACTTTCATTTTACTAGGACAAGACTGTCAAGAAAAAGAGTACTCAATGTCTTTTTCATCAAAAAAAAGCAGTTTTCTGCCTCCTGAGCCAACCATCTGCTCACACCTTGAATTAGTTCAAAATCCTTTGTTTATGATGCACAAGCTGTTTCTATTGAAAGTGTGGCATTGTCACATACTAATCACTACAACTTCATTGAAGATTCAAGTAGGAGTAAAAGATGGCCTAGACTAACACAGCAAAAATTCTTCATCATATGGATCATCATAGTCTATAAATTAAAACATACCTTTATATGCTGCAAATGTAGAATGGATATGAGATTTTGCTTCCCACGGTAATATAGTAGCTAAAAACTGGAAAGGCACTGTCTGTGAAGTAATAAATTCTTTCTTCTATTACTTTTGTAGACATTAATATTCCAATTTTTACAGTGTTATTTAAAATGCAATTTGATGAATGCCATATAAACAAAAATTGCCTCTTGTATGTATATCAAAATCTTATTTGGGTTTTCAGAGTGGGAAGTTTGTTCTAATGATACCTTGGATACAACATACAATATTCAATTCTTCTTTCTATCATGGTCCTGTCAGTTATGGCACTTAAGTCTTGGTGTCTCTCTCCACAGATTTCAATATCTCATAACCATTAACATTTCTTTTTACTCAAAATCTATTATTTGAATAATTAAGAAGGAAGGTTGACCTAATATGACAGAGTTTCAGAAGCGATGAAGATATTTTTCTTTTTTATTTGTTACCTTCAGAAATCTTGAAGTGTCTTTTAAAGATTTAATTAAAACTTAGCATTAGACTATGTAATATTTTTCACAATGGTGCTGCATATTTGTCAAAATTTTCCTTTACTACATCCCAATTCTATATCAGTTTTTGCAGCTGTCTCTGCCATTTGTCATATGATTCATTCTCACCCAGCCCAGAGAGTTATGAAAAACAGGAGATGGATAGGTGTTATGAATAAAATCGATCTTTGTTTGTTTGTGCTGTTCACTACCTCTTTTAAAAAACCTTGATTATTTCAATGTTCTGCTGCATTTGGATCCAGAGAGCAATTAATAGTTTCAGCATCTCCTAATGTCAGTAGCCTGCAACACAAAACTAGAGCTATTACCCTCCAGGAATATCTTATGAAAAGGACTGGCAATGAATTACAGCAGAAGGAAGGTCTTGACGAGACTGCAAAAAAAGGATCTTCAGTTCTGACAACATTATCATCACAAAGACCAGAAGGGAAACAGATTATGAGACACAAGAAACATCACTCAGTTTTGGAAGGAGACTCTAGATTAAACAGTTGCCCATACTTAAAAGTAAGGAAAAAGACAGAGAGAATTTATCCGACTGAGTTCTACATGACTAAAATTCTAGAGTAGAGGTTTACCCCTCCTAGCCCATCAGAGAACACAGATGAGTTCCTGCAAACTGTGCTTCTTCTTATGAGTGTTGTGTCCTGTTTAACTTAGTTGTCTGCCTTAAGGAGGAATCACTTGCCTACAGAAGATACCCTCCCTTTGTTTACACATGGAGTTTAGATCAGCAGCTCAGTCTAAGCACTTCAGGGCCAAAATTTGGCAAAATCAAACAGCTTTAGGATGAAAACTAGGGAGTAGGATATGCGTTTTTTGCATTTGTTTCTTTTTTGTTCCCTTCTCTTGATTTTTTTTTTTTCTTTTAACAGAAAGAAATATTATGAGGGCACTTAAATATTTAAAACCAGGATAATTCAAATTAATTCATTAATAATTAATATGTCACTGAACTTATATCTATTTCCCTGAAATATCTATTGAAATATGGATTTATAATTTTTTTTTGCATTGTAGTTTTAAAGACTTAATTTGTCTAGGAATCTCTTACTATTTTACTTTCAGCTGAAAATTCATTATACAGTAAATATATTTACATATTGAATTATATTTAACACCCATAAAAATCAAATAAATAGCTGGAAAAGTTATGGGTTTAGGGTCTTGAAACTGATGAATTGCATAAATATACTAGATATGCAACCTTCATGATCTTCCAAAACTATGAATAATAACTTGTTTGTTTTACTCTCAGAGTTTCTAGGTAAGTTTGTAATTTCAAATATTCTTTCTCTTTGACAGATTCAAAAAATAACTAGGATCCTGCATCTGCATCATTTTACATCTTTAAAAGTTTTCTAATATGAACTACAATCCTGATTAAGGCTTAAGACTTTCTACTGATATTCATGGACACTAATATGCTAACAATTCCCCTCCTTATGTTTTTCTAGATTCTGTACTTATGGAGATGCCTATAATTATCCTGGTGCCACCTCCTTAACTGAACAATTAGAAAAACAATATCTGTGTTCTCTCATTGTGTGATGTGGTGGTTTAGTTTTCTTGGTTTTGGTTTAGGCCTTCCCTAGTAACCAGGTTATAACTAAGGAAGCATTCCACACCATTTCCTTCACGTAATCAGGGGTATATAAAGATGAGGAGTTTCCTCCCTCTCTCTCTCTCTTCCTTTCGTGTGCTTGGAGGACATCAGGTCTCTGTTGGCTTAGCTCGTATGTATCTGAGCTGAGGGCTATCAGAGAAGCTGCTGTCCCAGCCATACGGAGAGGAAGGACCTGTTTTCTCTTAGGGGGAGTCTTGGTGAGAATTGATTGTATTAGTTACTTATTGAGCTTTTCCCTGAATTTACGAGTGTGTTTATCTGTTTTGTTAGGTTTTACCCATTTTTGTCCCATTTCCCTTTCCCTTTTCCCCCTTCTCCCTTTTGGGGTTACTTTGGGATTTGTTCTGTAGATTCATAGTGTTTGATTGTATATAATTGTAATATATATCTACTTTTACTGTAATTGTCTTTGTACTTTTTTTTTTTTTTTTCACTTCTCTCTTGGGAGGGTGGAATCTGGCCAACCCAAACCTCCACATGTGAAAAATGCAAGTTGGGGGGAGGGGGGTGGGCAGGGAGAAGTAAAAATATAATGCCTTTGAGGGTTTGCCTTTGACCTGATACAGATCTAAAAGTAAAAATGGTGCAAAAGGTGTTTTTTTGCCGTTATTTCTGTTCTCCAAACATAAATGTAGTTCTTCTCAAGACAAGACGAACTGCCTCATAAGTAATTCTGGAAGTTTTGTCACAGAGAAGATGCAAAGAACACAGATTCTTTTTTATGACATAGTGATTTATACAGCCAAATGCAGCGTTTTGTGCTGGATGTGCATCCATACCAGCCAGATACCTCACATATATATGCCTGTAGTTAATGGAGAGAAATGAGGGGTCTTCTCATCCTAATATAGACTTATAACATAAGTTGCTCCCAACTCAGTGAACTACTAACTCAATTTTAATTGATATAGATAGAACTAAAATAATTCATTCTTTGCCTGAAACTTCTATTCCACAAAGGAAACTGCCAGTTCATTTTTTTCCCCCAGTAGACAGAAGCTATTTTGTAGCTTTAAATGTTTAACAGACATTTAAATTTGTGGAACTTTTTAATGTAAATCAGGTATTTGGTTAGGTGGGATTTCCATATGCTTGCCATGAACAAAGATTAACAGCAACTCAATGGGTACTACATCTGCTACAAGTACAGCTCAGACTCAATCCATCTTGATAACACAGAAATGCTACTAGTATTTCTCACTTTTTATGCATTCAGATGATTTTGCATATATTTTTTAAGGAGAAAAAGTTAGTTTAAAACAAATTCTGCTTGAAGTGTGAAAGATATGGTCCTTTTGAAGGTAGTGTTGGTATTATTTTTCAGTTAAACATGAGTTTATGACTATTCAAGAATTACTCATATATGCAAGTATCTTGAGCTTTTGCAGCTCACATTTACCATCAACAATTTTTTTTTTAATTTGATATAGTTGCAAAAATAAATCCATAATTGTTTTATCTGGATGCAAACATACATAAACCACTCTTTAGATACAAAATTAAGCATGTAAATAGATTGGTAAATATTGCAGTTATTAGAAAGTTCTGTGAAATTAATTTTCAATTTCACTCCACAGTTTTGTCAGCTGAGAAAAGATCAACTTGGAAGGTCCAGCCTGTACTCCAAAGAGAGCAAAGAGTGTTAACAATTTTTTTATTGTTTTGTTTTTTTTGGTTTTTTTGTTTTTTTTAAGTACAGGTTGCTATTGTAAAAATTCCGAAATTGAAATACTGAAATTTGATATATCTTTCCGATTCTAACTAAACACAAGACAAACAACTAATTTAAGACTCTTTTTTTCCTATTCTTCATTTGAGAATTTAAAAAAAAAATCCATATCCAAACCCTGTTTGCAGGGTCATCTTGTAGTTGGGTCAGCCCTCAGCACTGTTGAAGGTGAGAGACTTGTTTTTTAACTGCTGTGTGGCTTATGAGCTATGGCATACCCCCGAGTTCCCTCCCATGAAAGGGCTTTGACAGACCTTGATTGTGGTGTATCCACTCCATTCCACCCTCTAGTTAGTCCCCCTCTGATTGCATTATTTTGTGTGGGACTAGCCAGCTATACTAATGGTATTCTATCCAGAATATGGCAACTGTGTTTCTCATTTTAGCTACCTAGGGACCTTCCATTTAGAATTTCCCTCCACCAATCCCTGAGAGAAAATGGGAGAGGCAGACGGTGGGACTTCCCTACTCCCCTCGTGCTAAACTGGCTTTTCTTTCTGTCCATTCTCACTTCTCAAAATGGAACTATCTTCTCCTATCCATTTATTAATTTCTTAATGCTAGTTCTTTCTCAAGTCACAAGGAACAGCCAGTTTCAAATTTCTTAGTTTTAATTTGCCTCTATGAATGGAAACAAACAAACAAACAAACAAAACAAAAAAAAACTCATCAGCAATGACACTGGCAAGGCAAGCAATTATCTTTTTACCCACAATTAGTTTCCCCACACACTTTCATGTACTTCATTAAGAAAACGGTGCCATGAGCAATAGTACTGTTTTTAATGGTGTAGAAGCCTTTGGAGAAAACCATTACATGAAAACATGAAGTATACATATTTAGCTGCACATTCGTAGTGTGGTTACTAGTGTCTGGATTTGATAGTGCTACATCTTAAACCTGTAACACCCGATCCTGATACTGCAAACTGCAACAAATGCTGTAAAGAAGAGAGTTGTTATTAAAGAAGCAGATGTATTAACAGGTATGTGCCACACCCCACTCCAACTTTACTGGGTGTCACATTTTAATTTCAGGCTTTAAGAGATTTCGCCCACACAAACTTGTGAAAAGCCTTTCAGTTTTTGATACCTTGAATTTGTGTCCAGAGAAAAACAGCACATTTTGATCTGACTTCTTTTAATTTGGTGAAAAAATAGGCATTTTGGCATAAAGGATTTAATGAAATAACATGCAACTTCACAAAAGCATTACAACAGATTACCAGGACTGGCAAACGTTGCTATAGAGAACCTTCATTACAACTGAGATAGTTATAAACAGGCTACCTTGGTTGCCAGTTCCTTAGTTTAGTGAAGGCAGGATAGACAGAAGCATAGGCCATTCTGGTCTTTATGTTGAAGAACTGGGTGCTGCTAGATTCTAAAAATAAAAAAAAATTGCCCAGTGTTTCTTCACATAAGAAACTAATGAATCAATGAATAAATAAAAAGAAAAAAAAAAAAAAGTTGAAAAATTCAAAATACAAACTTCTTCCAACCCTCAGTTCAACCACATTCCAGACATGGAGCTCTATAGGGTATATACAAATGTGTACAAGTTTGAGTCATATGCAGAGCCTTATATATGAATTCCACTCTAGTTATGTTAGCCACAGCTAACACGATCATGCTTTCAGTAAGACTTATTAGGCAGACTCTGATAAGGTGCCACTTACATGAATTTTGATTGCCCTGGAGTACAAATAGATGCAGTTTGTGCTTATCCACAATATAACTTAAGCATACCAATTTTTTTCCTCCTGTTAATTTCTCATTTCAAATATATATCATAATGTATTGCTATAAAACTTTCAGTATCCCCTTAGTCTATGTCTATAAAGTTTGGAGTTTTGTGTCCTTAAGAGCTGCTAAGAAACAAATTTTATGATATCTTGCTATATATTTTCTTTATCTAGCCCTTTTAATCCATCATGCTGGCCCAAAAAAGACATTGTACAAATCTTGTAGTGCTATTCTGCCTTTAAGGACTAGTGGAACACGCAGTTTCTCTTCTTTTTGCCTGGAGATTATTTCAAACTTTTGTCTAATCAAATTCTGTGTGCACACATTTTGAAGTGTAGGCAAAATTGAGCTCATTGACCCCATTTCAAATGCATTAAGATACAGCACTGATGACCAAGGAAGTTGGTAGCTGCGCTTGTTTGTAAATTTTCTGCTATTCAGATGGTAAATATGGATTGCAGGATATGAAATAAGGCTTTCAATTATTTTTTATATTAATTCAGCCAGTGCAAGGCAATATGCACAAAAATATTGTATTAGCTTTGTGGGGAAAAAGAAGTCCCCAGCTTTTTTACCATGAAATGTTAGACTGAAATACTATCTCTACGATTCAGCTTTTAATAGAGGAGACAACTATGATTTACGTACAAATGTACTGGTAGTTAGAATGTTAACAGATGCATTACAAAGACAAAAAATGACAATTTAATGGGCTTTTTAGTACTTTTTTACTACATTTTAATGGAAAAATAGTATTTGTGAAAATAGAATAAAATAAGCATGTTTTTGAAATACTTGCATTCAATATGTGAATTTGAAAGGCAATTAGGGAAAAATCAAATTAATACCATAAGAATCTAGAAATCATTTATTTGTCTTTTATGGTGAAATACTGCCGGTATCCAAAATATATGATAAAATGCATATCCTGAGCAGAAAACTTCCAAGTGCATATTCTCTCTTTCACTAAACTAAATAGAAATGGGATTCACCTGACCAGATTAAGATACCTACAATACAGGTATATTTGGGCTTGTCCCCCAAGTAACTTAAGCCAGCTTTTCCACAAGTAATTCTGAATTGTATGAATGTAAATTCCAAATGTTCACTTGAGACATCTATAGTCATGTTAACCTATGCACTCACTAAAGCAGTGAGGATGTAAACAATGTACTTAAAAGAGTGTATTTTATTTCACATATTCATCCAGCCTTCTTTGCACATTGTCATACGATGTAGACTATTTATATATTTATTAATTAACTG
>JAWWLT010000001.1:96318365-96337253 GCA_035040995.1 Premnoplex brunnescens | reverse complement strand
CCCCCCCCCCCCCCCCCCCCCCCCCCCCCCCCCCCCCCCCCCCCCCAAATACAATAAATAAAAAAAAAATCTTGAGTAAAGAGATCATGCATCTTAAGCTATGGTATTGTATTTTGATCTCCCTTTTGTCAACTCACTGCTTGGAGATTTGATACATCATAGAGTTATAGAATGGCTTGGGTTGGAATGGATGCTCAAGATCACCTCAGTTCCAACCCTCCTGCCAAAGCCAGAGACACTTACATTAGAACAGTTTGCTCAGGGTCTCATCAAACCTGTCCAGTAAAGAATTCCTTCTTAATATCCAAATTAAACCTGCCTTCTTTCACTTTAAAGCTATTACCCCTTCTTAGTCCCATCACTACATACCCTTGTCAAAAATCCCTTTCCAATTTTCCTACAGACCCTCTTCAGGTACTGAAAGGCCACAATAAGGTCACCCTGTAGTCTTCTACAAGTGGAACAATCCCAAATAACCAAGCCTTTCATCATGGGAGAGGTGTTTTGGCCCCTTAATCTTCATGGCCCTCCTCTAGACTTTCTCCAAACAGGTCCATGTCCTTCCTGTGTTGGGGACCCCAGAGATAGATACAGTATTCCAGGGAGGGTTGTAACTCATATCAGTTCATGTCATCATCTACCTTCATTTTAACATAAGAGTGTTTCAAACAGACAGAGGACTCCAGTGGGTCTTGTGCTATTAACTGCAAGTTAACTAGAAATTTCAAGTAGTCCTAGACATCTAACTTTAAGCTGAATAAAGATCCACCAATGGTATCAACAAGATTTCTACTGACCATTATGGGAAATCATTTTAACACCTAGAGATCTGACCCAGACCTGGTTGGGGTACAGGAAGGACCATTCCACGCAGCATAAGGGTTGGTGGTGAAATGGCCGTTTATTAAACATGGACACAGACTTTTATAGGGGCTAGCTAGAAGGGTCTGGAAACTGGGCGTGGTAAGGGGAGGAGTTAGGGTGGTCTGGAGTCAAACAAGGAAAGTGGGGGTCAGGCTACACCTAATAGGAGAAGAGAAGGGAGTGGCTGGCCATATGTGGTGCAGATTCACCGCACCACAGACCAGCCAATGGGAGTAAGGGGTAACGGCAACCAATGGGGAGACAGTAACTGGGGAAAACGAACCAGTCGGAACAGTTGTACAATTAAAACGTAATTATTACTAATCTAATACATAAAACTTCTATCTACTCTATTTAAACCGTGAAACTGGGGTCAATTGGTTGAATCCTGTGGAAACTCCATAGTCCTGGCCACACAGTTTATCTCAGTAAGTCTCATTTCTTATTCTTGTCTTTGTTCTCCTTTTTCTTCCAATTTCTCCACCTTCGGTATTCTCTCGACTGCACCCTGACAGAGATCCACTTGATTGCCTAAAAGTAATCACCTTTTGCCATTTAATGCAGCCAAAACTAGCAGTGTTATATCTCTAATCCTCTCTTGGTTATCCCTGGATGTCCCAAATGTTGCACCAGCTGGGCTCTCTCCTGTCTATAATTGTATGTGAATTTTACCCTTCTTAACAAAACTTTTATACGATGAGATTTCTATGTATTAAGATACGTTTCACAGTGCTGATCTTTAGTTTTTGAATATTCTTAGTGTTCTATCTGGAATACATAGGGGCTTTCATGAGGAACTGTACCACGTTGCGTGCAAACCTCAGTCTGGGCTGGTTGGCATCATGCAGTGGTCATCTCCTCACAGTTATAGCTTCCTCTGAAGGAGAAACTGAAGTCCAGTAGTTGTGTCTCTGCTGAAAGATTATATACACAGTACAAAATATGAATTCATATTTTTTCTCCATATTTTGAAATTAAAATCTGTAGGCCTGTACTTTAAAAAAAAAATAAAAATGTTTTGAACATGTATGTCATCTTGCATGTTAGTATCTGCATGTGTGTGTGGCTTTTCTAGACATCAGTGAGACTGCTTTTATGAAAAATAAATCTTTCTTTCCCAATCAACACCAAAAATTGCTATATTACAAGAGCAATATGCATTCTAATTGGAAAAAAAAATATTTGCCCCTGAGATTTTTTCTAGCACAGCACTACAATCTTCAACTTCTTCCTGAATCCCACAAAATTCAAGGTGATAAAATGTTTGTTTCAGAACTGTAAAGATATCAAAGACATTTTTCATGAGTTCTCTGGGGTGAAACATCCATCATTTTATGGATGCTTTTGTATAGTCTTTTCAATTAAATGCTGTCTAAACACTCTTTAAACCTCCCAGAGTACAAAGATTTTCTTCTCCTTTACAGGTAACAAATATACTGTGGGTGATTAGTCACAACAAAAGTAGAAACTATCTAAGTAGAATTATTTGCTTTTTTTCTTTTTCCTTGTTTGTGTTTTCTGATGTTATAAATGTCATGTCAAGAATGACTTACTGCTGAGAAGAATTGCACATTGAATTAATTCTGCACCACATGCCACTTGCACAATAGCAAAACATCAGCAGTCATCTTTATTTAGAAGGATTTTTGGCATAGAGGTTAAGCTAAATTCTTTATCTAAAAATTAGTTTTTGCAACTATTATTGATTCTATATTTTTTTCTTTTAAGATAGGAAAAAGATTTACTGAAATATTATTTTAATTTACTCATCTCCTTTTCTCCTTCACAATGTGTTTTTTGCTAGGTAGTCAGTCACAACCTTAATGGAACTTTTTACATGAATAGACATAAGGTCCCACATAAAGGAAATCAGAGATTGTGTATATATGTGTTCCTCTGCCCATTCAATTAACCTCAGGCTTAGACTGGGAGAACATTCTCTCATTTTCCACTAAGAAAAAATTCTCTTCAAGGAATTTAAAATTGTTAGTAGCAATGTAAAAAGTAAGTTTTTAAAAAAAGTAAATCTCCAGTTTCCTGGAGATTTAAGTTCATGGCAAATATACTCAATAAGATCCTATTGAAATTAAAACCTTTGGGTTTTTTTTAATATATACTAATTAACTCCAAAATATTCAATATTTCACCAGAGAAACTCATTTATAGTAAAATTATCTTTAATTTTTAATTTAAGGTGTTTTCAGGTTTGAATCTGCTTGGGGTGTAAATAAAATTCATATAAGTAATGATGGAATTTTTAAAATATCTTAAAAACCAGAGTGCATCAAAACCCAAGCAGTATGAATAAAACATGTCAGTCTTAGATTCCTTCCAGATGAAGCCCTGCAGTTGTCTTTTATTATTAGGTCAAATCAACCAACTTGTGTGTGTCAGGGGAGGGGCAGGTTGTAGTCCTCATGGTCACACCTGCAGCCCCATAGCAGCCATAGCACAGCCTCATGGAAGGTGTCAGTCAAAAAGCCCATGTGGTAGCCTGCCCATACTATGCCACCCTGGACCCTCTGATTGCTGCACCACCTGCCACTCCCACCGCGAGGAGTAGCCTTGCTGGCCAGACCACATAAATATAGGAGCACAGGGACTCTGCTTCATTTTTTCATTTCTGAGCATTGCCTGTGAAGGACTCTGGTGGTAGCTTTTGTTCTCTTATTCTAATCTCTTTACTCTTTCTGGTCAAAGGAGGTGATTGTTCTTCTTGTGTGTTTGTGTGGCTTCACATTGAGTACTGTGTGCTATTTTGGGCACCCCAGTTTAAGAAAGGTATAAAGCTATTAGCATCTGATAGAGGCCTATGAAGATGGTGAAGGGCCTGGAGGTGAAGTCATATGAGTAGTGTCTGAGGTAATTTTGTTCACCCTGAAGAAGAGGAGACTGAAGGGAGACCTCATAGCAGTTTGCATCTCCCTCATGATGGAAAGAGGAGGAGCAGACACTGATACCTACTGTTTGGTGATCTATGACAGGGCCTAAGGGAACAGCACAAAACTATCAGGGGAGGTTTATGTTAGATATTAAGAAGAGGTTCTTCACCCAGAGGGTGGTTGGGCACTGGAAAAGGCTCCCTAGGGAAGTGGTCACAGTACTAAGCCTACCACAATTTAAGAAGTGCTTGAACAATGCTCTTAGGTACATGGTGAGATTCATGGTGTTGTCCTGTGAAGGGACCGGAGTTGACTTGAATGATCCTTGTGAGTACCTTTCAACTCTGGATACTATGATTCTTCCTGTCTTCTCTCCCTATCCTTGTCATGACTCTTTGTATTTACTCCCCCTTGTCCAGTTGAGAAGGGGAGTGATAGAGCAGCTTTTCTGGGTACCTTGCAACAAGCTACAATCTACCCATCACATATGGTCAGTTAGTCTTTAACTTTTGATATATTTTGGAATGTTTCCCAGATTTAGAGGATTTATGGGACATCCTAACTTGCTGCTAATACTAGCATCAATATCAGAATCAGGAAGCTTCTGATTAGAAATTATTTCATTTATATTCGTGATTATCTTTCCTCCTAGAAAAATCTGTTGCAACTATGAGTACTTTTAATGCCAGCATTCTTCTGTCTTTCCTTGTGGATATGCAGGTTACTACTATTGAACTTTCTATTTCCTGGCATGTATTCTCTACCTATCTTGAATTCTTCTGCCATCTGTTGTTTTTCCTTCCAGTGATATGCTTGATTTATTTTCATTTATTTTTCTTTTACTTTTCCCATAATTTAATTCATGCTTAAAGTACTCATTGCTTTCTTCATATGCTTCCTAACCAGTTACATCCATGGAAATTTCAGAAACTTTTTCCATATACATCATTATTTTCTTGACCATCATTTTCGTGACACTTAAATTGTTTCTTGACAACTCAGCTTTGAGTTTTATATACATTTCAGCAGTCCAAGTATTAGGAAGCCTTTGTAAACATGAATTGCTTTTCATTATTACTGATTTATCTTGGCTTCTGTACAGCTGTTTGACTAATTTTTTTGTTGAACGAACCATGAATTTCAAGTCAAAATGAACTTTAAATAATCAAGTATGCAAGTTTGGCTTTTTGCTTCAAATCTTAGAATTTGGGGCTATAAAGATAAAATGTTATTTGAAGTCATCTATCAATGTTTGAATGTCAGAATAGCTGGCTGTGTTTCAGGTTGTATTTGCTAAATTGATAGATTTAGATTTGCTTTAATGGAAGCAGTCAGACCCCTTAGGATTAACTTACTGCAAGTTTTTGAAAAGTGATTACACTTTTAAGTCATTACAGTTATTTATCTAGGAGATTATTTAGACTGCAGCTAAACAAGGAGAAAGTCTTTGGACTTGTAAATTTAAGCCCTTCTCCATCTCCCTAATTTAGTCAATCTATCCATCTTTTGATTGGAGTTTGCACCTGTTTTGTTAACCTTGGCATGGACTTTAACCCATCCTATCCTGAATGGTATTTTTTTCGGCTATATTTAATAATAATTGCCAAGCTTGAAATTTCCAAATGGGAGATCTGCTTACTTTCCAATTGCCAGCCCAAACATCATAGGAGTCCACACAGATTCCTTCCTCACCACTGAAACACCAGAACAACTGCTCTCAACTCAGCTGCTTGTGCACTATGTCCTCCTTCTTCTGTTAGTTGTTTTTCCATGTTCATGAGCCGAATGTCTTTTGTTGACACTCCCTAAATAAGAGGAGGTGATGTAAAATTAGTGAGGGTTTAAAATATTGCTGGAACACTAATGGATCTGCATATATAGCAATTTGTATTTTGGAAACTTTAGTAGGCCCTTCAGGTAATTTCAATCCTTCTGCAATTGCCTTTAGTTTGGCATACCATTTCCTGACTGTAGATTTTTGTGCAACTCCTTCTGGGGGAGTTCTCCCCTTTAAAATAGATTCCATAAAATTAAATGGACATCTGGTTGTTACAGGCTGCCCTTGATGTAATCTCTTGGCTTGTTTCACTGCTGAGATAAAAGTCTATTTTCCCACCCAGAGAATTTCTGTTCTGTCTCTTTAAATGCATTTGAAATAATTGTTAATGATCTCTTTGTTCCATTAGGTCCAATTTGAAACAGGTTACAGTAAGTATCATCCTTCACAAAATGTCCTTCTCCTACAATACGATTGTGTGGGTGTACAGATCCCAGTGATTTATTTTTTCCCCACATATTAGGGTTTTGACTGCCTCCTCATATTCTGAGTTCTATTCCCACTGTTCTCCCTATTAAAAAAAGTTAGTACAGCGGGTGAGCAATGATAGAACATCTAGGTATATGTTTATTCCAATACACCAAAGCTCCCAGTAAGAGTTGTAATTCTTTCTTGGACTGGGGCATTTGTAGTCATTCTGTTTTTCTTAAAGCATCTGGAGGTGCTACTGTGTTGCCTGCTATCCTCCAAATACTACAAAATTTTACTTCTTTTCTTGGTCCTTGACAAATTCAGGTGGAATTTCAACTTCTGCTTCATTTAATGCTTCCCAAACTGCTGCTGCTTCCCCTACCTTTTTGCAGGAATTTCATCCATTTAGAATATTATCTTAAAAATTTTTAGCTTCATATATGAGGTGAGTGAGACTGTAAAACTTCAGCAAGTGCAGCATGAGCAGTCATGGGTGAATGTTTATTCCTTTGAGGGAGAGCCTGTTAAAGGGGTATCACTGTTCTATTTAAGTAGAGGAGTCATAAAAAATACGTCTTAACATCTAGAGCAGGGATCCAAGCAGGAGCAGCTCCCTGTATCAATGTTACTGTCTCAGCAATGTTTGGAATTGCAGCAGCTAAAGGTGCAGTTATTAGCGTTATTACACACTGGAAGTACTCCACGTGCCAGCATCTTAATAGGCAACCAAAACTTCTTATGTATTTTGAGCCTATAGTTTAACATTAAGTGTAATAATGCCCAGCGTCAATTCTTAACTGCTCTGGTTTAAATATTATTTTTTTTCTTTTTTTTTAATTACACTGCTATCCATTTACTGTATTTTAGAATGCATTTTATTCAAATTAAAATACACTCGTGTAATTCCTATTTAACGATTTTTTTTCCATTATTCTACTTTAAAATTATTTTAATATCTGAATATACACTAACTTGTTATCAAAATCCTCTATATAATTGCAACCCATTGACTGATAAAAATAGTTTAACAATTTTTTAAACTAATTTATTCTGTAAAAAAATATGGTCTGACACATGATTATTATTTAAAAATATTCCTATAATTTAAAATTAAAAAGCTTTTAATGCAATACTCATATCTGATTTAAAAAAAAAAAAATTAATTCCTATAATCAAATCCTCTTGTCAATGCCTGTTTGATTTGTGCAGGCAGAATAACTTCAGTTAAGTATTAACTGAGTTTTCTCACCATGCTAAAAATATCATGGGTCCCTTGAAGTCGATTTTCAAAGTGCTTTCCATCTTATGGAGGCAAGATTACTCCCTAACTTTTTGAATGATAAAAATAAATTAAATTTATTTGAGGAGGAGATTCTCTTTGTTGTTATGGAAATATAGAAACATTTTATACTTCTAGATGGATTCTACCCTCTTCATTTTCCCATTTCATTGGAAAAGCATAACTGTAGGAATATTACTGTTGAAGCATTTGGCATTTGTCTTGCAAACAATAGCAGGTGTTTAATTATGCATTTCAAAAAGACCATTGAAAGTTTCCCAGCATAGGTGAATGGGTCACACCATTAGAAAGATGCTGCTAGGGAAACTTGCATATATTGTTTTTCTTTCCTGACTTACTGCATTATACTTATTGAAGAAAGCAAAGAAGGAAAAGAAAAATATGAAGTCAAGTATTTAAAAACTAAAAGCAAATAATTGAAAATATTTTCTTTCCGCAAAATGTTCAGGAGAAAAATTTGTTATTCATAGAATTCTGAATTTTTCATTAGAAGTCATCTGATTGGAATAGAACTATATAAATGTAAATGAAATAGTTATTTTTAGATGAAATAGACCTTTCTTTGACAAAATGTAATGTACTAACCATACAGAAACTGCCAAGGAAGGCACAGGAGCAGTTGGTTTGGCTCAGGAGCAGCACAGGGTAGATACTGAGGAATTATTAAATGCAGATTTCATGAACTATAACAGTAACCTCAGCAAATGCAAAGTGTAATGTTGCCTTGCAAAGTGATCCATATTAATGGAAAAGAAGACTATGAAATACCAATTTTAAAAATGTAATTCTGAATACAACATAGTAAAGACATTGTCTTTTCAAATGGAAAAGAAATGCCTTTAAATTTGAGTATTTCATGGAATCACTGCCTACATGTGTTGAAGTTCAATGTCATGTCACATCCCAAGTGGTGCAATTTCCAGCTAACTAGGTAGTAGTCATCTGACTGTGCAACATATCTGTTCTCTTCAGAGACTTCAGATGAAAGATTGGAATCTTCTTGATATTTGATGACTGAAATTGAATTTATAATATTGTTATATATGAGGTAGATACACATTTGGTAAAGTCACGTTAGTATACTGATCATCCCTTCTTTGATGCTTGTCAGGTAAAGACAGAACTTATGTTTCTTATTTGAAGACACCTTTACTGCAACTTGGGTTTGGTCCCTGAAGTTAGAACTTGAGAATTTTAAAAAAAAACAACAAACAAACAAACAAAAAACCCCACATACATAGTGTCAAGTTCTATTTTCATAGAGTGGAGAAAACAGTCATAATATCTGAGGTTCTCATTGTCAAACAGTAGCCTGCAGGAAGACTTCATAACTGTTTGAGTGCTACCAGATTTCCAGTTACAGTAGGGGTGGGTCTCAAGCTCCAGCTTCAGGAAGCAGAAAGACTACAGGAAATTCAAAGCACCAGGAAACAAGTAAAGGGATATAATTTCTTTTCCCCCATGGGATAACAGCAGGTAGCAAGCATCAGAAAAAGACAGAAAATAATTCACTAAAAACTTGAGACCAAAGGACATTTTTCATAGCTAAGAGGTATGATAACAGAGTCAAGTCCAGTTTTGCCTTTGATTTGATACAATTTTTCTTTTTATTGTACTTTTAGCACTCAGTCACTTTAAAGTTCAGGTAGAATTCAAATAAAGTCATACTAAAGCATATATAAATATCTAATTTAATTCATTTATATCCTTGCAGGTATAGTATTTGAAATTAAATGTTGAGAAAAAAATATGTCGGTAAGTATAAAAAGAAAGGAAATACTAATTATCTTATGAGGGACTTGTGAAAACTTTATTTTTGGGTGCTGTTTCTCTTGGCAAGAATGCAAGAGCCGTCTAACCAAAATCTGTAACACAATCTTAACTGGAAATTGATGTTGGGTAATTTGAAGTACATAAATTTTGTCACAGACTCTAAAAAAAAGATCAAAATAGAGGATGAATTTCCATCAGACAACACAGTCTCCCCTGTTTTTTTTTCCCCCCTAGTATTTCAGAATAAAATATTTCTGAGTAATATTATGTGCTGTATGTGGCAAGTGTCTATTTGAAACTAATTTTGTTACAGAATTCATATAATTAAATGCACGTTCATGGTTCACATAGGAGTATCAGTCAACAAGAGACATTAAAAAGCAATGTAACAAGTGCCAATTACAGTTTCTCTGAAAAACATGTTTGCATCACGATATAATAGATTTCTTCAAAGTTTTTTTTTCCTCTCTTTTTTATAATTTATTCTCAAATTTGAATTTGGAGTTCTCCTAATATTCAGGGGGGATTTTACCTGTTTTTGAAAAAAAAGAAAAAATTCCTTCAAATTTTTTTTCCCTCCCATTTAGTACAACTTACTGCTTTCTAGATAATTACTTTCTAGATATATTTTCGTGTATTTGTAGATTCACCTACAGAATGAGTGTATTTCTGTTAAAGAAGAATGGAGGATACTTTTAGTTACCTTTTGGGGTTACCAAGAAACATTCTGATGCAAACTGACAAAACTGCACCTCCATTGGCTCAATTTTAGAAAATCATCCCTATTTTACTATGAATATGAACACCAGACATTGGGATCAGCAAGTCTGCACGAAAATTAAGCTATTTGAATATTTTGAAGCATTTTCAAAACTGAGAAGTCATGAGAAATTCTCTGCCACCCCACTGAAATTAGTAGAACTCTAACCAAAAATTTTGTGTGAAATTCTGTTGATAGTCTCACTCCTCTTAGAGGAAGGCATAAAAAAATTAGCTATATTTTTAAAATCTTTCCCCAAAACTATATTCATATTTATTGAGACTACAACTAATGGCATGTGGAATGCACTCATTCATCCACACAGAAAAATCTGAATGTAAGTCTAGCAAATCCCTTGTGAGTTCACCTACTCTGAAACAAACTAAAAGGTTAATTGGGAGAGTTAAGTGGTAATATCTTTGTTTCCCAAAAGATAATTTTTTGTATTGCTGGTTTACATAACAAAAACAATTTATGCAACTTTTTTTTAAGAAAAAAAGACTATTTTCTAGCAGTTGAATTTTTCAAGACACTTTCTTTATGGGCATATGAATACTTACGTAGAGTTCTGCACATGATCTAAGAATAAGAACTATGTGTTTTGGTTTAAATTCTTGGTTATAAATGTATCTCACTTTCTGTGTGTTGGGTTATGAAAAGCAATGTTTACTATTGTGTTGTCAAAATGTCATTGCTGAAAAATTAGCTGCACTGTATACGTAGAATTTATTGCAAGCCTAATCAAAGTTTTTACAATATGGTAAAATACATGTTTTTTATTATTGCAACGTCAACAATATTCATTATCCAAATTAAATACATACTGGATTCTTTAAATGAATAAAGACATTACTGAATAACTTCAATGCTGTAAAACTTCATAAAGATGTGGTCAGACCTCTAAGTGAATAAGGATTTCTTTTCAAGAAATAAGCTGAATACCACTCAGCCACAGTTAGCCCCATGAGGACTTTCTCTGGCTAAGGAATAGCTTTAATAATCCTTTCTCATAGTAAAAAGGAACTTATCCCTCGTATTACAAAGAGTGTTGTACTAAGGGAGAGATACTTTTTGCTACACTGGTTTTATCTGCAATATGGCTAAACTATTAAGCTATGATGCTTAATAATAAAGATACTTAAAACTAAAACTGACTTCACTGTTTTGAGCTGCAAGAGAGTTAATTTTCTTTGGAGTAGCTTGTACGGTACTGTGTTTTGGATTAGTGACTAAAACAGTGTAGATAACACAGGTATGTTTTACCTGTTGCTGAGCAGTGGTTGCACAGAGCCAAGGAATTTCCTGTTTTGCACCTCATCCCAACAGTGAGAATGTTGGGGGTGCCTAGGAGAGGATACAGCAGGGACAGGTGATCCCAACGAACCAGAGGGATGGCCCACAGTATGCGATATCATGCTCAGCATATAAAGCTGGGGGAAGGGGAGACATTCAGAATGACGGCATTTGTCTTCCCAAGGCAATGTTAAATGTGATGGAGCCCTGATTTCCTGGAGGTGACTGAACACCTGCCCAACCATAGGAAGAGTTGAATTAAGTTCTTATTTTCTTTTTCTTGCATGTGTGGGTTTTGCTTTACCTGTTAAACTCTATCAAACCATGAGATTTCTGACTTTTACCCTTCTGATTCTCCACCCTATTCTGTTCAGGCAGGGCATAAGTATGTGACTGGGTGGGGCTGAGGTTGAACTATGCTGTTGACTATGAAGGTTTGGAGAAAGATCTTGTCATACTGAGTATATGTAAAAAATACAACATTAAAGTCAATTTGAAACAACCAAGGAAATTAGAAGGCATCAGATTTAAAAGAAACTAAGCCTAATCCTTTTCACAAAGGCAACTTCCTCAGGATTTTTGAGAACTAATATGATAAAGAGGAGAGGTGTAGTGATAGCTGTAGAATAGAATGATGCATTCTCACCATTTCAGAAAGCCTTGTCTAGGGCAAAACTGTTGTACATGAGTTTGGACTCAGGTTAATTTCCAGCAACCAGATCCTGCCAAGCATTCTTTATGGAAAGCTCTTTAGCTGAATTTTTGTCATCTTCTGATCAGTGATACAAGCACTTACAGGCATCCTCTAAATGCTTTTACTCTGAGAAAATGAAAGGATGTGATTTCTATCATATATATATCTAGTTTGTGAAGGAAAGCCTTGATTCTGGAAGCATAAGTTGGAAGTTGACTGTTTGACTTGGATAGAAACTACTTGTTATATTAGACAGAGACTGAACACCAAAGAGACCTTATCTTGAAGGAAGAGATCATGCAGATGAAACACAGTGACTAGCAAACAGTTAGAATCTATTCTTAACATCCCCCCACCCTCCATGAAGTGCAGCGGTGAGAATGGGGCATAGTTCATGCTTTTACAATTTTATGGGCTTGCGTATTTTATCTGATGTATGTTCAAACTTGTTAACTTTTTTTAATAGTCATCCATACTGAGACCCGAATGTAAAAGTTGCACACAAAACCTTACCTACTGTTCATAGCGAGAATTTTCCTTACTGTTGCAAAATCCAATATTTATGCTTAAATGCCACACAGTACAGAGAAGCATATTCATAAATATCATGTAGTGTTAGGCAAAATATTTTTTAGAAATACATTACTAAAAAGTCCTCTTTTCTTTATGGAGTATTCCCACAACAGTGACAAATCAACACAAAGTCCAGATTTTCTCCTTTTTTTGGCATAAAAAAAAGGTGAAGGCAGAGTAGCAAATGTCCATATAGAAGTTAATAATAACAACAAAGATAACAATCATAAATTCCTCTGAAAGCAAAATCATGTTCTATTTAAATAATTTCCTATGGAGCAGCTATTATTGATACTGAAAGTAGATAACTCCTCTTCTTGATACAACAGATCTGTGAAAATTTCAACATTGTCTTCTGAGGATCAGTAGTGCACCCTAATAGTAAAAAGGAGAACATATTTCTCTCTTTGTTTAACCATCCAAATCTGCAGAGAGATAGTATCTATGGACATTTCATTTTGTTTAAAAAACATATAATTTCCTATCTGAGCATTCAAACTTCTTTTAAATCTTCACTTACTAATGACATGAAAATGTTAAGACTACTATAATGCTGAAGAATGCCAAAAATGGAAGATTTTCTGATTTCTTCTCTGAAAAGTGGTGAGTGACTCTCTTCAAATTACCTTTTTTTTTTTTTTTTCTTTCCCTTCTTAAAAGATCAACAATATCATAGAGAGTGACACCCTTTCTGAGCATCCGTTTCTATTGGGTACAGTATCTGAGTTCACTGAGAAGCTGAATTTCAAACCATATTCCTTTTTTAGTTCACTTGCACTTGAGCCTTAACATACTGTAACTTTTTTTTTTTTTTTTTCCTTTTAATTCTTTTGATAGAAAGGTAACCCAACTGGAAAAATAATAATAAAAGGAAATAAAAATAAGTCAGTAAGTACAAAACCATGTTCCTACTTTTACACAAAATCTATGCTATTACATCAACCTGATTAAAGCATTCCTAGGTAACTCATATTTCATTTGAGTCACACTTCACTGGTTGCTTGCTTGTTTATATTAATGGTCTATAGCTCCACCATCTCCCTTTATGAGCTTCTCAGCCTCTAAAAATACTCCTTCCATAGGCAGCCTGCATTACTTTGATAAATCTATTAAAAAAATACTTTTTCAATTGCATCATTTATCTAGTGCTGTAAATTTACACAGTGCTTTCAAGGGAGACATAATCTTCCATCTTAGTTTCCCAGAGGCAAGGGCTTGGTCTACACTTAGAAGATTTTACTTCTATAACTATGTGAGATACTGCAATCCTTTTTTTAACCGTTACAGTTACAGTAGTAAAAATCCTTGTATGGTAACATTTATCCTACTGTAACCATACTTGAAAAAAATATTTGTCTAAACACACAAACTTGAACCATTGGATGCTTATTCGTTATCTAAATGAACAAACTAGGTGACTAAATACTTTAGATGGCAGTACTTATGTAACAAAACAATTGCACTGACCAGTGATCCTAAATTTCTGGGGATTTTCTGCTAAAGCTATAGCTCTGGAAACATACAAGACAAAGCATCTCAAAACAGAAATCTAAGATCATGAAGGTCAAATAGAAGAGAAAGTATGCTGACAATTAAAAAAAAGTTAAAGAAAAATTCTCCTTGTCTTTCAGTCTTGTATGACACATTTCCATTCTGTTTTTCAACCTACTCTTTCCAGTATACTGAAATTTTGTATTCCCTGTCTATTTTGTCCCCCTGTTCCACTTGTTCACCACACTTTAGATATGGCATCCACACTCTGGCTTATTCAATTGTTGTTGCCTCATTCTGAAAACTCATGAATACTCAGTCACCATCATCTCCCCTTCATAACCTTGGCCCTAAGATGCACACTAAAATGTATCAAAATTGTGCTGAAACTCTACACTGTAAAAGCAGCATTTGAGTTGTTTGTCCACTTGCATTTGCAACTAAAATGACTAGCCATTTACATGCACCTCTACTGTTCACATGTGTATATTACCATCTTTTTCACTACCATTTTTGGACAGACTGCTACTATCATGGGAGCTGGTAGGAACAAGTGGCAGTAAAGTGGGTCAGGGGAGCAGTACCTGCCCTCTAGTCTTTTCTGAGTATGCAGTAATACACATTTCAGAGTATGGACATTGCAGGCTCTGTACACTAGCTATATCCTACCTCCCACAGCTGTATAAGATTTGATCAGGAGCATGGTGACTTTTCCATTCCTGTGACTGTCACTGTAGGGATAGAAGCACATTGCAACAGATGGATATTTGTAGCAATTCAGCTCCTTCTTTAGAGAAGAAAGTTGGCGGAACACTATGACATTATGACTGAGGAAAATATACTCCTCCCTTAGCATCTCTCTAAGCATAAGTAGGAAAAAATAATTTTTTACCACAAGTGTTAAATGATAGATTATTCAGATTATTGTCTTAACCTCTGACATTTAAGTATCAAAGAGAAGCACCACGTCTCCTTTTAAGTTTTGTGGTAAACACCTATAGGAGTACTGTGAAATAATAACAATAATAAATAGCTTTCGACAGTTGGATAAGAATAAATTATTATTTGCTATTCTGTGTTATTTGGTATTCAGTACTTTGCTAATATGTAGTATTATTCATCATATATGTATTTGTTCTCCCTTCTCTGAGAAAAGAAGGGCAGTTGCAACACTTGAAATTTAAAAGCTTTGTTTTATGAAAGATGCTATTTGGCATGTAGGCGTGCTCCAGGAGGCATATTATATTCTTAAAATATTTTTAACCAGGAGCTTAGACTCACTTGTAGAAGGAGCTGGGCAAATTGTTCACAGTGTATAATACACTTGGCATATCTAATATTTTTTTTTTCTTTTATTTGTAAATTAACTCTGAGCAGCATTTGATTTATTTACATATTCAGGCTTGCTCAGCTATAGCTTAACTCACTGTTACAACCTGCCCCATAATGAGAGGATAACCCAGGTTCTTGTTAATAAATCCCTTGAGGTGGATTAGAGTGTAACATTAAATGATTGGTGTTTATAAATATATATATACTGAGGTGGATTAGAGTGTAACATTAAATGATCGGTGTTTATAAATATATATATATGCATATGTAGTGTTTATTTTAGAACGATTTTGCTTCAAAGGAAAAGAGGTCTAGCCATAGCAATACAGCAACATTAAAGGATATACTTAACACCCAAGGAACTGTATAAGGAAAGGAAGAGAAAGAAAGGATAAAAGTGGAAAGATATCTATATAGATATATATAGATATATATAGATATATATATAATCACCACTTGCTGGATCCAGTAATGAAGCTTGGTAGTTGCAGCTTCTATGTCTGTTTGTTGAAGTGATAGTCTTTATCTGCTGGGGGTGGGGGAAGCTTGCCAAACTCAAAGATTTCATGAGTTATTACACACTTCAAGCTCAGATGAGAATATCTTGTACCTTTCCTGGGGTGGGGAGTTTTACAACTGATGGTGTCACGGCACATGTCACCAGTCTCTGACACGTCCTAAGACATTACAATTACCTGTTATATTGGCATCAATCATGGTCCATCATGATTCAACATCTGAGATGAAGAATTCAGGCCAGATGTGAGATGTCCTTGAGGTTCCCCAGAGGGATTTTCACAGCAGAACCATCACGTAAGGGTCATGACAAGAAGAATTATCCCAGCTCATAGGATTTGTCTCTTATCAGCTTCTTCCCTTACCTGGAAATCCAGTTTGTACCTTCAGGTATGTATACCCTTCTTCACCTGGGATCGTTGGACAATGGCACCCCCTTATCCTTTTGTAGTAGGTATATTCCGAAAGGGGTAGGGTTTACTGGAAAAGCAGCTGGCTTGGTTTGTAGTTTGACAAAAGCCTTTTGGTGATCTTAGCAATATTTAAGCCATTAACCATTTCAGTCTCTGACACTCACTGCCTGCTCCTGAATTGTTGTCATAAAATCTGTACCATTTTCCTTTGTGTGTGGTGTAATACCTACCCAGAACAGGCGGAATTGCTACTTCTCCCTTAGTGGATAGCCACAGCCAACTTTAAAAAAAAAAAAAAAAAAAAAATCTGTATAAGGAAGAAGAGATTTGAATTCACCAGAATAACAAAATCACAGGGTGGTTGAGGTTGGAAGAGATGTCTGGGGGTCATCTGTTCCAATCCCCTTCTTCATGCAGGACTACCTAGAGTCATTTGCAAGGCTCCAAAATTCTTATGAGAGTGGTACTTTTTAGTTCATAGTCTAGGTTCAAATATATATATATTTTTTTTCCCCTTAGTATTAATTATTTGCAGTAGGGCTTTATGAATGAAAATGCTGAAAAAAATTATTATTTTCTTTTTTTCTGCTTTTATTCTAAGGTTAAATTTCTTTGCCTTATGTTAACTAGTTAACTTCTCTTCTATGACCCAAAAGTGTATGGTAACAGAAAGGAAAAAATTTGCTTGATTAATACTAGATAAATTTTTCTTAGAAAATTTCTGCTATTATTTAATAAATAAATTTTTATCTTTCACTTTTTATTCCCCGCTGAGCTACTTCAAAATCAGATCATATTTTTTTCAAACAACATGAGAAGAACTACACTTTATTTCACATCTGTTAGGCTCATAATTAAATAAATTTAAACCTTAAGTAAATATTTTGTCAATAAACTTTGAGAATTTTGATACACATTCTGATATATGGAAAATAAACTCCAAGCTGTCAGTAAGAAAAATGGATTTATTTTCAATTTGAAAAATTCAAACAACATATATTCAATCATTTCCTCAATTATATTTTAGCAATTTAGTTATTATAGATTATTTTAAAACAGTTGTTTTCTCTATCTGAAGCGTTTTAATTAGATGTACATACAACAGCTACAATATCCCAATAGGAAATGTTGTCAAGTGTACCACAGAATCAAGAACAAGTCTCTTGGGGCAAAAACTGTTGAATGTAGTTACACAGCTAAATAAAATGTAATGTCCTGTAGCTGCATCATTACTATGTCCAGACTTTTACCTTTTTATTAATCATGGGAAGCCCTAACCTTTTTTAATGAGTTGTTCCTGCTTCTTTTTTTCTCATGCTTAATGGAGAGGCATAAGTGGCCTGAGATCATTCTTCAGGTCTTCAAAATAAAATAATATATAGGGGAAATAAATAATAATAGATTAATTAAAATCAATAGTTCTGCATTGAACGATTTTCAAAATGTTAAGAAAAAAGACGAAAGTATTTTTTTATGCTAATATTTTACAAGTCCTGGAAACATTCTTAAATATTCAATATAATAATATATTCAAGCAGTGAAGGAAAGCTAGCTCTCAGTCAAATAATCTTACAGCATTTTGGAGCCAAAACAGCCCAGTTGCTTGGAAGTAATGGGCTAGAGCATCAGTTTGATTGACCTGGCAGCGTTTCGGGATATATTTTTAAATTAGTAAAAATGAAATGTCTCAGACTTACTGTATATTTCCAATGAAGTTTTCCTGTAGCAGCAGCTGCTTTCTCTATGCCACTTATTCTGCTTTAATAGACCCTTTTTATGTAGCTGACAGTTTGAGAAATGGAGGTTTTCTTTCTGCTGCTCTCTGTTTCTTCTTTTGTTTGTGGTTTATAAATCTGGAAGAATCCGCATAGTGTTTGCATTGCTTCTATAATGATAAGAAGACATTCATACTTGCTTTCCAAGTTTCAGAAGGGTGCCCATTAAAGAAAAATCAAAGACAGTGGAAAAGGTCAGTCTTTCAAAATGTAAATGTAGGTGCAAACTTCATGCTGTTAGCCATCAGTCATATTGATTTCAAAAATTGAGTTCAGTTGCAGTGTTGTGCTTTAATAAATTTGACTTTGATAGACAGTTGAGATTGATTTAATGTAGTTATTCACCACATACAAGGCAGAAAACAAGCAAGTTTATTTGCCCTTGATATAACAGTTTTTTGATATGAGCTGGTGCAATCATGCTGCCAACTCCAAGTCTTCCTCTTGTTGCCTTGGCAGCAAAAAAAAAAAAAAAAAAGATTGATAAGACACCTAGGACTTCATCTTAGAATTATCAAACATTGCCAGCATAATCTCTAAGTCTGTAAGGTGGAAAAACTAATTAATTTTGTATGGTATCCTTAATAAATAAAGCTCGCTAAGGGAGTGCAAGCGTCTGGATAGAGAAAATTGATATAAAGGAGAAATTCTCAATTGGAAAACACTAGAACAGGAACACCACCTATCATCTGCTAAATTGCAATAATATAGAGTAAAACATATAATTAATATCTCATCCATTTTCACCCATGCCCTTGATATTTCTGTTTTGTCCTTCCACCAAGTCATCTTTCAGACGATACCTAAAGGGAAGATAATTTCTTTAACATAGCCCTCATATCTGCCACAGCTTGGTTTGCATCTATTCTGGTAGCAGAAACACTACATGAACACCTTTTGTTAATTTGCTTTACATTCTGCAGTACTTCTTTGAAACCCAAAATAATAAATTGGCCCTGAAAATTGCACTACCA
>JAWWLT010000001.1:96300572-96314908 GCA_035040995.1 Premnoplex brunnescens | reverse complement strand
GCTCTTCCTACTGATAAATATTGCTAGAGACACAAATAGCATAATTTTATCTATGGCATAATGGAATGCTTCTATTTCGATAGCTTCTAAAAGAAAAAATCCCCCAAACAATCAGGTAAAAAAAAAAAAAACACAAAAACACAAAACCACAAAAAAAACAAACAAAAAAACCCCAACAACAACAGCAAAAAAAAACAAACACCAAAAGCAAAAATTATTTATCTAGCATGCTATGCAAAATGCGAGGCACTCCCATACACGATTTGGTTTGATCATTCTTTTACAAGTCACTCAAGAGTAATTTATTTTTTTTTTTTTTTAATTTCTGTCCAAATTCTAGCAGAAAATAAAAAAAATCTTTTTTAAGTATTGTCCTGATTCATGTGCAACTGATAGCTTTGATCCTTTTGCTTCCCTCTCACACACTCATTTTAAATGGAGGGCAGTTTTGTCTGGCTTATAGTAAAAAATTATATTGATAAAAAAACAACAGAAGATTAAGTTGTGTAATAAAAAGGAGAATTCCCTAATAGTGCCTAAATCAAATATAGTCAAAGTGTTTCGACAGTAATTACAATAGTATGAAAACAGTAACATTTTTTTTAACAACAAGGAGCCAAAATAAATGTAGCTACACACAATACAGAATTGCTACAGAAGTAATTTGATGCCATGAAATACACTTTTACGTGTTCAGTGTGCACCATGAAACCTAACTTCCTTACTACAAAAAATCTGTCAATGTTGCAAACACCTTTTACTGTCAGGGAAGCGTGCATTATTAAGACAAGTTTAACTGGTCTACTGAAGTGCCTAGTTTAGGAAGAGACAAATTCAGCTTTGTAAATGTATTCTTCTTCTTCCCATCAATGTAATTTAATTAACCAGATATCTATAAGTTAGAAGAGCCTCTATTTACTACATGTTCCACATAGGAATAAGTGGGGATTGATATCAAAGAGGGCTTTTGTTTTGAAAACGGTACTCACTTAAAAAAATTATATATATAAAATCACAATTTCTGCCTTTTTTAGAGTGATTAATACAAAATCTCACCTCTAAATTTGAAGGGAGAGGACTTAGTTGTGTTTTGGAATAAATAAGATGAAAATCACTCTTTCATAGCAGTGTTAATTCAGTGTAAATTAAGCAAGTCACAGCATTAAACAGATGCATATCTGTGGCTAACCAGAGAGACACAGACAGACAGAGGAAGAAACTACAAAACTGTCTTTGCTTTGCTGGCATGAAGTGGCATATTTAATCCTAGAGTGATGTGCTACAACATACAGAGTCAAACTGCTGTAGTATTACTTATATATGTACTAGACAATAGTGAAACTATATCTGCAAATTTATAGCTATTTTTATTCCCACATATTCAAAAAAAATCTGAAACTGCTACAGAGAAATACAATAAAAGTAGTCAGTGAAAAACAAACAAACAAACAAAAAAAACCACAAAAACCCCAAAACAAAACAAAACTAGAAAAAGCAATCCAAAAGGACTTCAGTTTTCACCTTAGAGAAACGATGGTGAAGAGGTAATATGATAGTTCTCATCTGGAATACCTGGAATGGGGAAAAATAAATGAAGCTAAATTAAAATTTGGATAGATGTGGAAGATTCATTCAGGATTGAGGTAAAAATGGAAAAATATTTAGCAGGCAACAAATTTAAGTTCACAATTAGACTTTTAATCTCTAGATTAGTGAATTTTTTAACAATGCTCCATAAAGGCAAAGTGAAGCCAGAAAGCTGGAGTTTAAAATAATTTTATGACAGAAATGTAGGACTTTTTTCTCACTTACAATATAAAATACTGAATATATATTAGAATTTTTTATTGATTAGATTAAAAAAAAATAATAAAATAAAAATGAATGCTCTATAGACTCTCTTAAGATTCCCTTATGAAAGCTCAGTTATTTTCTGTTGGCTTGCACTGGCAGTTGCACCCTATTTTTAATTTTTATTTCATTTAGCTCTAATGATAAAAACTGTGGTTACACTGGGACACCAGAATTGATACAGAAGGTATGGCCACATATGTACTGACTTAGTCAGAAAACACGGTAAGACAATGCTTTGAGGGGATGGGCAATGGTGTTACAAAACTAATTTGAATAATATGCTGATCTAGTATTCCAGAGACTCAGAGCATCTCCTATACAGAGCACAATTACCTTTAAGCTTATTATAGGTGCCTCCAATTTTAAGTAATTAAATTTTACTTCATTAGCTTTTCAAGTCCTTCAGCTATCTAGTTCATTTTAGGTCTGCTTTCATCTGATAGCAACTTAATTTTTAATGTCTAAAACTTGTCCAATTACATTCATATATATACAAGTTCACATTCATCATTATCACATTACGAGCTTGTTCACATTCTATAAACCTAAAAGCTTTTCTCAGAATTTTTTAACAGTTTCCAGCTAAGAATATAAGCAGGTAATATTTTTTTTCCATTAAGTGCCATAAAAATTAGGCAACATTCTAGAGGTATTAAGTTCCTCCGTTTCCCTTTATACTCCACGCAAAAATTTGTGAGTTATTTATTCTACTGTTTTAGACAGAGAACTTGGTTAAGTTATTCCATTAAGATCATGAGAATTGGTTACAAAAAAAGAGACTATTCAGCCTACCTAACGGTGGCAAAATCCTGAAGTCTGTGGAGACTGAATTTTATAAAATAAGTTACATATCACTCAGTTTTCATTTGTTGGAAAGTATGTAGCAGTACAGCAGGAAAAGTATGTAAAGGTTTTTCTTCACTCATCATTGTGGTGATTTCAAATGAACTTATATAAATAACTAAACTAGCATATAAAAAATATGCTGTACATATTGTTTTTGCTATTTCTGCACTCTTGGTTCAGTTAATAAACCAGAAGTAAGTTATCAGTAATCCATAAATGAAGAGTACCTATATCATGCCCACATTGCTCAGTGCAGCTCTGGGGAAAGTTATGTCAGTGGAAAGTGAAGAGTATGGGTATGCAGACATTTTACATGCAAGGTGAGTAGCTAAAGGTAAGCCAGGCGGCTAATCAAACATCTTTAAAGCCTGCATTTTATCTGATTGAGTCAACATTCATAGAAAAGAGTTTGGCAGGTGAAAATTAGGGAGAATAGCTAGCTGTCCAAAGAAAATTGCTTTTTCAATTCTCTGTAAATTGTTGTGCTCTAGAACAGTATTAGAAGCAGACATTCAAGCTGAATATAAAAGAGGTTTGAGGTTTTTTTTAAAAAGAGCAAGGTAGTGACTAGAAAAAAAAAAAAGAGTCTTCATACACTATTATTGTATACCACTGAATCTCAAGAAAATCACTACAGAAGTAAGATATATTATATACATTATTATACCAATTTTTCAAGTGTGAGTAGTATAAAATGTAAGTATTTTCTTTAAAATAAATGTCTTCTTTTTGCATATTACTATATGACTACTTGTACCCTTTTTTTGCACAAAGCGTTTATGGACAACCTTTACTGCCCAAAGGCACTTCTATAAAGTTTGTAAGATAACCATACCTGTCTAAATTATTATATCATGTCTTCAGCTGCATAAATCACCAAAGATTCAGTAAGTGAATGGGGCTGTAAAGATACCAACTGACTATCTGACTTCATGATATACCCAGATTGAGAATATTCTTAAGCAAGGGCTTAAGACACATTTTTCTTTTCTTTTCTTAGTTCTGGAATACCAGGTAAAGGTCAAAGACAAAATAAGAAATTGAACTCACATGAAACTGCTATGCTTTAACTGTAATCAGTCAGTAGTTCAGAAGTCAGTGATGTAGCTAACTGTGTATTTGGCAGCCTTTTTGATTTTTTAGCTGAAATGACCATGTACTTATTTACAGCTTGACAGTTCTAGGGAGAATTTCTGTCAGAAAAGAAAGTCATTCCAATTGCTCTTTCATCCTTTTGGAAACAGTTAAAGATGTCTGGCTGTACATATGACTGCACCAAAATCAAAATGACAGACAAGAAAGAGAAAAAAAAAATTACATGATTGGCTCCCATCTACAAAATATATATAAGGTCCTTGCACTGACATAAATAAATAAATTTGGACCAATCTTGTTGAAGGTGGTCATCTAACTAATAGAGATGAAGAAAAAGTGGAGGCATTCAATGTTTTTTTTTGTTTCTTTGTTTGTTTGTTTGTTTTTTCCCTACTCTTTAATTATACTGATTGACTCTGGGCTTCCCTCTTCCCTAAGTTGAAATTACCTGCATGGGAACAGTATTTCCTTTAGTGGACACTGAAATTGTAAGGGAGCAGCTATATGAACTGAATATTCACAAGTCCATGGTGCCTGATGAGATTTATCCCAGACTACCTAAGGAGCTAGTGGGTGCTATGGGAGAACTCCTCTTGACCATCTGCCAAAGGCCCTGGGAGTCTGGGGAGTTCCCTGCTAATGGGAAGACAGTCAATATTTCTTTGCTGATAACAAACTGGGAGGTTCTGTGACGTGCTGAGAGACAAGAAGACTTGTAGAGGGATCTAGATGGATAGGATGGAGCAATGTTTAATGGGATTAAATTTAATAAGTCAAAAAAACTGGATTCTGTACCTAGAACAGAGTAACACCAGGTACAAGTACAAATGGGGAGAGGAATAACTGGAGGGCAGCTCTGCAGAAAGGGATCTAGGGGTGCTGGTTGGCAACAGGATCAGTAGGAGTCATCAGGGTGCCCAGGAAGCCAAGAGGGAAAACCACATCCTGGGATGCACCAAACACAACATTACTACCCACTCAAAACTGGTGATTATCCCACTGTATTCAGGGTCCATGTTGTCTCACCTTGAGTACTCTGGACAGTTCTGGCTCCACAATTTGAGATGTGAAGTTCCTTGAAAGCTGCTTAAAAAGGCTGGCAGGCATGTTCTATGAGGAGCAGCTGAGGATTCTGGGTTTGTCTAGTTTGCAGAAAAGGAAACTGAAGGTTGGCCTCAAAAGTTTCCTGAGGAGAGGAATGGAGAGGGAGGTACTGATCTCTTCTCCCTGAAATCCAGTGACAGAACACAAATCACTGGCTCAAAGTTGCACTAGGGAAGATTTAGACAGGACATCAGGAACCATTTATTTACAGAGAGGGAGGTCAAAGCCTAGAAAAGGCTTCCTAGAAAGGTGATTTATGCCCAAAGCCTGTCAGTGTTTTGAAAAGCATTAATATAGCATTAATAACAATCTTTAACTTTTGCTCGGCCCAGATAGTTGGATTAGATGATCATTTATAGGTCACTTCCAACTGAAATATTCTATTCTATTCTATTTTATTCTATTCTGTTCTGTTTCGTTCCATTCCGTTCCGTTCTATTCTACACTATTCTATATAGATTGATTAAATTAATTTATTAGGAAAAAACGTTATGTTCAATAAATACAGAAAGAGTGATTATGGTTGCACAATATGTGTCATAATTACAGAAATAGTGATTATTTGGATTGTTACAAGTATGTCTGTTAGCAAACAACTTTTCAAATGTAAACTACTTTCAATTACGTAAATAAAATTTCTACAAGATATCATAAGGAAACAGACTGGGAAGGTATTTATAGGAGATTTTTCTCAATATGGAATCAAATAATTTTGGATTATGCAAAAGACTAGTTATTGTTCATGCTTAATATATTAATGACTACATTAATTTTCATAAGTTGCAATTAATGTATTGTCTCCTGTCCCTGTCACTTATAACAAGGAATATGTTCCTAGAGAAATACTTTCAGTAATACAGTTTTTCTTTGACTTTTACTCAAGTATTTATTTTCTTTTGGATTGTTGTTTCTTTGGGTTGCTTTTCCTTTTTTTTTTTTTTTTTAATTCTTTGTTTAGGTTTTCTCCCCAGGTTGTAAGTGTCAATGGCCTTCTGACTTCATTTAATCCTTCTCCATTTTTATTTATCTGATAACTTTTTCTCTAGTGTCGTGTTCCGCCAGGGTAAAAATGATGATCCACTCAAGCATGAGGGTGAGGCAAGAATGGACACTATTAAGGGCGCATGGGACTTAAATAGGGTAGGGATGGAGGGTCCCAGAACTAGGGAGGAGGATAGGGCGGAGTTGGGGTGGAGCGCGACATAAAAGGAGAGGGTAGGAGGGGTAATGACATATAGGGAAAACCTGGGGAGGAGTCTGGCCTTATATGGCAAAGGTGCAATGCACCATCACGTAACCAATGAGAGATCGAGGGTGAACCAGCCAATTGGAATATTTGAACAGTACAATGGTAAAAATTATTAATCTAATACAATGACTTTCCTCTATACTATAGGAACGCTTTAAAAAGTTTTAAACAGGAACTCGGAGTCCACTTCACAGGCATCATGACCAATCCCGGCATGATTTCTCTTTCAGTGCTTCATTTCCAGGTTTTGATGCTGGTCCAGTGTTCTGGTTTTTTCAACCTACAAAATCTGGCTGTGGTTCCCCCACACTTTGTTTCTTTGGTGATATCATTAAATCACCTTTGGGTTTGAACTCTGTTTGGATAAATGGTGCATTCAAAAGGCTGTTTTGGCATGGAGGCAGCTAGAGAAGGCTTCCTTTATTCTTATCTGTCTTGTCTTACTGAGGAGACTTACACATGATTTGTACATTTTTCTTCTTTAAGGTCTATATCTTTTTCCACTCTCTGCAGATAGAAGCTCATTAGTTAACAATCCTGTTATTAAAGTAGTTACAACTAGTATATTCCTCCAGGAAAAATAAAAACAAAACAACTTCCTTTCAGAGGGAACAGAAGCCAAGAGGTATGATTTTCACCTTCATTATGAGCACACACTTGCAAAACATTACTAGCAAAATGCCTTATAACTGTCTATTTTTATGCCCTATAAAGGCAGCAATACATTATAGATAAACTGAAGCTCACCTAAGTCAAATGGTAAAGATATATTGGACTTAAAAGTTTCAATATTAAGTTCAATATACATAGAATTATTACTATGATGTTTCTTTTTTTTTTTTTTTTTGCAGTTGTTTTTTAAGTACTATATGTAGAAGACCATATATAAGCATGTTTTTGCTCAAACATTCTGACTGTTGTGAAAGGAAAGATTTGATTGGAAGAAAGGGTCCTGCAGAGGTGGGACAGCACTATTCTGAGCCAAATTCCTGCTCTACCTAGAGGCTCATGTTCAGTCAACTCCTCCTCAACTCACTTCCATAAGAGGCGTAGAACAGGTTAACTACAAAAGGGAGCAGATCAGGCCCCATTGTTCTCCCTCCCCTCCTCTCCCCTCCCCTCCCCTCCCCTCCTTTCCCCTCCCCTCCCCTCCCCTCCTTTCCCCTCCCCTTCTCTTTCTCCTTCACTCTGTTTAACTCAGCTCCAGACCATCTCTGTGGTAGACCAAGGTAGGATCTAAAGACTTATGATATTATATTTTTTGTCTTCTTCCCTTACTTTGCCTGGGCAAAGCATGGATATCATATTCTATCCCATAATCCCTAGTGAAGTTTGTTTTGAAAGTGGCGACCTTGTGGAAGTGTGCAGCTTGTGAGTCAGCACCTTTGGGCAGTGGTATTGTGGCTTGTGAGGCAGTACCTTGAAGTTTGTTTTGGAAGTTAATAACTTATTGAAGTGTACTGTACAAAATTATGGACTTGTTAGCCATCACTCTTGTGGAAGTTGTTATAGTTTCAGTATCCCGTTGGAATTCCTCACAAAAGGCTTGGAGCCAATGCCTGAACTTCTGTGAATATGGTTAACAAAAGGAACTAATGCATATTCATATCCTGACGTAATGACTCAGACCAGAGACTTTTGTTCTGGTCTCCCAGGCTGAAAGAGGGGGAGGGAAGTTGGCTCGGCTGGGAGGAGCTGCCGGGGGATTTCTGCATGTTCTGGGCAGGTTCAGTGTGTCGGTGGAGGGAGCTAGAAAGGGAACACACACCGGTCCAGCACAACAGGAGAACTGGGACTGTGCCTCCCTCTCTCTAACTCGACTGTGCACCTGTGAGGGCTGCATGCACTGCAGGAGCTGCTGTGAGGAAGAGAACATGCCTGCTTTCTGCATTACAGAGATGGGGTTTCTGCCGCTTCACCATCGATCCCAGAGGAAATGACCGGGTGGCTGTGCCCGCCGTCTCGCCTGAGAGAGGGGCCAACCGGCCGAGGCACAACATCGCCACCTGCTGTCCACAAATGTAATTGCATCCTTTTACGATAGCCAAGGACATTGACTTTTATTTCCTTTTCGTTTAAAGGGTTTATTACAAACTGGTTTTTTGGTCCTTTCTGGACATATATATAGATATATTGTGGTTAAGAACTGTTATCTTTTTCCTATATATTTTTCTAATTAAAGTTCTGGTTTTAAATTTAAAGAAGAGAGCTGGCCTTCTTGGGGGAAGAAGGCCTTTCCTTTTTCTTTCTTGGCCAACATAGATATCTTAGTTCTCCACTGAACTAAGATAAAAGTGTATTGTAAGAATTTAAGTTCTTGTTAGCCAACACCTTTTGGGTCTAAACAGTGGGCTGGTTGCCAGAGATATGATTGCTATACAATACGAGTTCCCTGACATGTGATCAGGTGTCTTTTATTCAGCCTGACTAGGATTTACAATGAACATTGCATACTCTTACTGGTGGGCTGTGACAGTATATATGTGACAGTTCAACAGTTTTGATAAGTTATTTGTATTGTAAATGTTCAAATGTTACAAAATGCCATGTTTTTTTCTGTTCAATGCTAGCTTAATATTTACTTTAATCTCAGAAATACAGCAATAATGGTTCAAGTTATACTTCCTTTTTTTTTTTTTTTTAATATCTGTTCCAACAGAGTGCTGTCTGTAGGGAAGCATCCTTCATTCGTAGCAGAAGCTAAATAAAGAAAGTGAAGGACTAAAGGAGATTTGGGACCAGTATTAAATCTGTATTAAGAGCAGTACTGTTTAATGTCTTCATCAATGACATAGACAGTGAGATTGAGTGCACCCACTACAAATTTGTAGATGACAGGAAGTTGAGCAGTGCAGTTGACACAACAGAAGAAAGGGATGCTGTGCAGGGGAACCTGGACCCACAAGAAATTTATGAAGTGCAAGGTGCTGCACCTGGGTTCAGGCAATCCCAGACAGGAGTACACACTGGGAAAAGAACTCATTGAGAGCAGCCCTGGCAAAAACGTCTTGGGAGTTGTGGAGGACAAAAAGCTGGACATGAGCTAACAATGTGCACTTGAAGCCAAGAAGGTCAACCACATCCTGGACTGCATCACAAACAATGTGGCCATCAGGTCAAGGGAGGTGATTCTTTCCCTCTACTCTGACCTTGTCAAACCTCACTTGGAGTACAGCATTCAGCTCCAGGGACCTCAACACAAGAAAGACATGGAACTGTCAGCAGGTCCAGAAGAGGGCTACAAATATGATCAGAGGACTGGAACACCTCTGCTATGAAGACAGACTGAGAGAGCTGGGGTTGTTCAGCTTGTAGTAAAGGAAGCTTCCAGGAGACCTTATTGTGCCCTTTCAGTATATAAAAGGGGTTTGTAAAAAAGACTCTTTTGCATGGACAGATAGTGATAGGACAAGGGGTCATGGCTTTAAACTGAAAGAGGGCAGGTTTAGATTCCATATTAGTAAGAAATTCTTTGCTGTGAGGATGATGAGGCACTGGAACAGGTTGCTCAGAGACCGTTCAGGTTGCTCAGAGGTGCTCAAGGCCAGGTTAGATGGGGCTTTGATAAACCTGGTCTAATGAAAACTGTCCCTTCCCATGACAGGAGGATTAGAACTAGATGATTGTTAAGGTCCCTTCCAACACAAGACATTCTATGAATCTATGACTATCCTTCTTTCACCATATTCTACTAAATAAGACGGGATGTAAAGGTTCATTTCTGGAACACAGTGTTCCTTTGCATGTATGCCAGAGGAGACAGCTCTTAATAAGAGGATTTTCAAGCACTTCTGCATGTCTTGATCTGAATCCAAAATTTAAAATTAATTTAATCTTTAGCTATTTTCTCTCATGCTCGCTTAAGACTTCTGTGAAGTTTGGTTTGATTTGGTTTGTTGCTTTTTTTTTTTTTCCCAGTTTGTGATCCTTTGATGCTTCCTGAGTTTGCTTTACAGCCTATATATTAGCACGTTAACCTTCTGCAGTCTTTTTTTGTCTGCACCTTAATTCCCTCTTTTTGCAGTGGATATTTTTTGGGTTTGTTTTTGGTTTGTTTGTTTGTTTTTCCTCTGTCCATTTTCAGCAGTAAGGAAACCTAAATGTAATTTTCCCTTGTTTTTCTTTAGCTGTCATTTACCTATTTCAGTATCTTATAGCCAGTATTAAAAAAAAAAAACAAAAAAAAAACAAAAAAAAAAAAAAAAAAAGAAAAAAAGAACATTTATGCAAGTATGCAAACCAGATCAAATATCTCACTTCAGCACTTGGTTAAATCAGCTTATTGGAGAAGTTGCTCAGCTGAAGTACAGTGTGAAGAAAATAAATAATGGCTGTATGCTTTTTATTTTCTCAGGAAAACTGAGTGCATCTCTAAATGTATTGGAGTCCCTGAACCTTTTATATCTCAGAGGAAAAGACAGTCAAAGGATTTTACTTCACATTTAATCCCAGAAATTCAGTCATCCTATAAATTCTTTATACTGAAGGGTAGTGAATGAAGTCTAAGATCTCTTCTAAGATATCTCTATCAAAAAACTCAGAATTTATCCTCTATCTGCTCACAAAGCAGCATTCTGCTAAAGATAAAAGATATAGAAGTGTAATTAATGAGGTGAATGACACCTTGCAACAGCCATATGGAAGGGTGAATTCATCCTAGTTGAAAACAGCAAATAGGGGAAAAAATGGAAAAGAGAGGCCGTACGGAAACTATTTAACCTTACAAAAATCTGAAAGGTTTTTCTCTTATTATATTTGTAAAGTACTACTGTTATAATACATTATAAGGAGATCAAGGCTGTTACATCAGCACTTACTACTCACTATTAAACATGGAATTTCAGGGTTTTTTTAATTATTTTCTAGAAATTCAAGGAACTCTTTCCAAATGTAGGAAGAAGTTTAGTTGATTGACTATGAAATTAAAGCTAGCCTGAACAGAAGAAAGTTTTGATGTATTATTCTGATACCATGAGGGTTCCTAGATCTGAGACAGATGACACAATGTATAGGTCTAAGTCCATGTGTAACACATACACTGTGTTCAGACTTCCAAACACTTCCCATCTTGTAAATATCCTAAGGCTATTGTTCGAAATAAACTGAAATTAAAATTAATATTAAGGTTCAGGCATGATACAGAGACCTGATAGTTGTTATATCATTGTGTGCAGAAGATACCCAATAGTTTTAAGCTAATTTTAATATTAACTACTGATATATTTTTAGGCTAGGCTTACTCTTAAAGTCAGATGATCATACCTCAAACTACTTCACTATCTGGCATAAAATTTCCAAGTTTCCATACCCTCCAGAATAACCATTTGTAGGCCCAGATATTTTGCATCAGTTAGGACACAGAAGTTGAACTGTGCTGTATTAATATTACATTTATAATTCAAATATAAGAGACTATTTATGCACTTGAAGTTCTACAGAGATGAGACTTTCTCAAGCCTCATTTTAACTTGAACTTTCCAAGGTCTCACTTCCTACACTGAAAGAATTGTCCTCACCATAGGGCAACAGTTCTTACTACTCCAGTCTTATTGATAAGGGAAGAAAAAAAAAACAAACAAAAGACAAGAAAATCCCCTGAAAGCAAACACAGCAAATAACTGTATGTTACTGACCTGCTACTGCTGCACTTGTAGATGCTTAGATTCGAGCCAAGAAGCTCCATTTCATTTATACATCTGAACACTTAAACCTTCATCTGCCTTGGCTATGGTGTTTATATGCATGTTTTCTAACACACTTGTAGACTGTTTAAACCTCCCCCCACCACCTGATTAGATAGAAAAATACCTGGCCTTTAGAAGACTTTTAAAAATCCATTTTGTTTCACAAAAAAAATGAGATGGCAATTCATGAAATAAGAAAATCAACAGTTAATTGCAGCAACAATATAATCTATGCCTTGCGTATAATAGTGGTCTTCAGTCTTTTCAAAGAAAATAGTTGTTTTCTCCTATTTTCAACATTTTACTGTTAAAGAAAATAAAACCAGAAGAAAAACTTTTTAATTGGATTTGTCTGAAGTATTGAAATCTGCGAGCTGAAATTATGTCTTCTTAACCAAGTCCCATTGCCTATTTGCCTATGAAGATTAGATGGCTTTTCAGAACCTTTAATTGCCCAAAGTACTGTATTGAGAAGTTATTCTGGGACACTGAAAGAGCAGTTATTCTTGCATTTATTAAAACTGTTTTTGGACCACTTTATTGTACTGGTCTAACCATCCACACTACATTTCAGATTGACTTTTTTCCAATACAGAATGAAATAAATAAAATGGATTTTCATAACTGTTTGTATTTTGAGACCCTTATCCTTAAAATTTATACCTCCACATAAGACCATACAGGAGGGAAAAAAAAAAAAAAAAAAAAAAAAAAACAAAAAAAAAAAAAAAAAAAAAAAAAAAAAAAAAAAAAAAAAAAAAAAAAACCCACGCAATTCAGTTTTGGGAAAACAGTAACATTTAATTATATTTTTTCTGATAAAATAAAATGTTTCATCCTTAGTATACACCCCATCAAAAAGAAAAGAAAAAAACCCACATTTTGTTTGTCTGTTTGTCTAAACTTTGCCACACAAAATACTTTGGGATGTAAGGCAGAGTTCTCAGGGAACACTGGATTTGTCCTGAGGCAGTAAGATAGATGAGGCTATACTTTAGTGTTCAGGAGGGGAAATGAGAAAATCATAAGGAGGAAGGCTTGATGAAGACCTGCTAGAACTAGAATTATTATCTGGTAGAGGCATAAAATTTGAGAGTAACATTACACCACACAGATAACCCTGTCCACTGAATAAATTTTATTTTCTCAAGCAATATAATGTATCATGCATAAAAAAGAAGTAGGAATGCAGGGATGACTGGTTTGTTTGTTTGTATAGAATTCCCTTAGGCATTTTCCTGCAATAGGTGTAATTCTTTCAGAATCTGTAGCTAAGGAAATGTACTTCAAGAAATAAAATCCTCAGGGAATCTCAAATTAATTGCTCCAGTTCATAAAAAGAACTCCAATTTCTAACTAAATATATGCCTCAAACCCATTAAGCATTAGCAAATTGGCCTAGAGAACAACTTTGAGAACAATAAAATTAATGTAGTAATGTGTTAATTTTGAAACAGAGTAGTTTCTGACTAAGAAAATAATAAATAAATCTTTGTTCAAAATTCATTACTGGGAATATGTTATATAAAAATAGATCACCAGAGAGTTTATACTAGTGGAAACCAGAGTTATTTTAAGCTTAAGGACTCTATTGTAGTTATAGCTCTTCAAGCCATTTGCTGTCACGATTTCCCCATAAGGATTACATCCTGGTTTTGCTGCCCAGAGAGATGTCAGTGATATTCTGGATAGCATGTAGCCAACATGTAGAAGATGAGCTCATTAACTACATCTCTGGGACAACTTGCATTGGAAAAGCTCCTGCATCCTCCTTCTTGGCAAAGAATTGCATTTTCCAAAATCTGTAGGGATTCAGGGAGAGTGGAGCATTGGTATTGCTACTTGTCCTTGCCAGCAGATCAATACCCCTGAGGCATAACTGAAGCTCAGTCTACAAAGCACCTAAAGACAAAGGTATTTTTTTTTGGTTGGTTGGTTGTTGTTGTTGTTGTTTTGGTTTTGGGGGGTTTTTTGTTTGTTTTTTTGGGAGGGGGGTGTTTGGGGTTTTTTTGGGGATTTTTTTTTTTTCAATAATCATAAGATGTGGGGAAACCGATAAATAACTTTGAGGATTGGGTTAAAACGCAAGATCAAAGAGAGAATGCGCATGGTAACAACATACCCATGGATATGCTATAAATGATCTCTATATGGAGACTGGCTATTAGGAGAGTTGTTTTTTCAAGTTATAATGGTTATACAGTTCAATTGTAATAAGTTGTATTGTAGTTATCATAATTCCCTTTCCCCATTGGTTCCAGTTTCCCGGTCCTCGAAACCCTATTGGTTGTTGTTTCCCCAGTTACCTGTCTCCGATTGGTCCCTGTTCTCATTTTCCCCATTGGTCAGTCAGTGGTGCAGTGCAGCTGTACCATATAAGGCTGACCACTCCCCAGTTTCCCCTTATATGTATTGTACCTCCCACCCTTTTCCTTTTGTGTCGTGTTCAGCCCCTTTCTCCGCCCATTTTCCAGAACCCTCTTCCCTCACCCTATAAAAGTCTG
>JAWWLT010000001.1:96287633-96300472 GCA_035040995.1 Premnoplex brunnescens | reverse complement strand
TAAAATTCTGTTGCCCCCCCCCCCCCCCCCCAATAAATTGTTCATCCCTGTTTGCACCATCACCCTGGGTGGACCTCTTCCTTTTGTTCCCGGTTGAACGCGACAATAAGAAAGCGCATAAAGCAGGATGTCTCTATGTCTCTGTTGATAAATGCAACTAAAAAAAATTGCAAAGTCTATTTCATATAAATTGTTATTATTTTGATACCAGTTCTTCCATGCTGGACTTTGTGGATATCTGTCATAGGTGTGCCTGTGACAGAGTTAATTTTCTTCTTAGGAGCTGGTACAGTGCTGTGTTTTGGGATTTAGGCTGAGAATAATGTTGATAACACACTGACATTTTGGCTGTTGCTGAGCAGTGCTTACCCTAAGTCAAGGACTTTTCAGTTTTCCATCATCTGCCAGTTCAGAGCTGCTGTGAGACACTGGATTAATGCATTAAATATTAGCTCGGATTAACTCAGGTGTGTGTTTGTATGGGGAAAGGAGACAGGTTGAATTTCATGAAGGTCAAGTGGTGCCCTGCCATTTGCAGCCTCCCTTGGCAGCCCTGGAGTCACTGGACACCAAGAGCACTCTCCCACAACTCCTGGAGTCCCTAACCCAGCCCCAAACTGGCTGGCACACTGGAAGTCCCACCTGGCAGTGGTGGGGGAATGGTCACAGGGGGTTCAGAGCAAATAAAAACAGTAAAATGTGGTCTCCATGTGTTTGGACCCTGCCATCTTCTGGGCTCCTAGTAGCTGGATCTGTACTGGATCTAGGGGTAGTAGTTATAATTCTCTTTTCCTCTCTCTTTCTTTACTTCTTTTCTCTTAATCCCATTTCTTGATATTCTGGCTAACCTAAAACAGGATGCATTGGATTTTGCTAAACTGTGGAATGATTTATTTCGGTTGAATGTTGCCCTTTAAACTTTCACCAACTTCCCTTATTTTCAAAAGTTTTCTAGTAAAAGTATTTTACCTCCTGAGAAAGCGTGCAGTGTCTTATCCTTTGTTCTATCTCAAGGTATAAAAGAAGACCATTTTAAGACCATTTTAATAAATTTGGCAGGCAATTTTTTGAAGCCTTGTATATTTTTTAAAGCAAAACCCCTTTGATGAGCTTGTAGCTCAGAGCGTGAGGTCATACAGCTGCTCTAGAAGTCAGGAGGGAGTATGGGCAGTACAGATGACCTGAACTGGCCAAAGTGGTGTTCCATACCATAGAATGCTATGCCCAGTATACAAATGGTGGAGTAAACCAGAAGGTTAACCAGAGGGTTGGGGACAAGCTGGGGACAAATCAGTGATTGTATTTGGCATCACTTATCTTTCTAGAGTTCTTATAATTGCCACTATTGCTATTTACATTATTTTCACATTTACTATTATTATATTTTGTTTCAATTATCAAATCATTCTTACCTCAATCCACAAGGTTTACCTTTTCTTTCCAATTCTGCTACCCCTGGACTGAGAAACTGTGAGGGATTGGTTACCATCTGGGGTTAAACCATGACAAGATCTTATACAAAGTTAGATGTTCTTGGCAGCGTACTCCAGTATGTCAAGTTAGATTTACCTCATGTGAGCAGTATACAGGGAACTTAAACTGGCAGGGGTCTGATCTCTGGGAGTTCTTCCACTATAAAGTCACAGAAAGCTGTGGAATGTATGTTATGATTAGGTTGTTAAAATTATTAGAGAGATGCACCTGCCTGAATTAAGGTGCAAGAGAGACCATATGTTGAAGTCAATAGTACAGATTTTTATTTAACAGTAAATGCAAGGCAGAGAGACACTGAAAGAAATAGGAAAAAGAGAGGGAGGGAGAGAGAAAGAGTAACAGAGAGACAGAAGATTAAGTAGAAAAAATATCACCACTCTGTGGATTAGAACAGTGTCTCATTGATCCTCTTCTGGTGATCTTGTTGGTGGAGAGAGTCTCAGTCTTGTCAGTGATGACTGTAGTCTGGACCCAATGAGGGAAGCCCAGCATGGTGCGGAAAGGCCCATGTGGTGAGGGAAGAAATCCGTGTGGTCAGGGTTTTAATACTGGGTCATGGAACATTTCAAGAGTCTTTCTAAGATGACACTTTCTGAGATGTTACAGCTGCCTGGTTACGTCAGTATACTCGAGTCCATTATGGCCCATTATGACCCCTCAGCAGAGATGAATACCTTTAGACTTTCTATGAACGTTTTGGTACTTCCCCAGAGGAGAACTACATCAGTCATCATTTTCAAGTATGATTTAAACGTCAGAAGTCAGGCCTTCCAACTCCATTGGAAAACAGAAGAAATTATAGAATCAAACAGACCTGTATGTAAAGTTAGACTCTGATAGAAACAACATAGTTGCAGGACTGCAGGGAGAGCAGTCAGTGTATTATTTGCACCTAAGGTTAAAGCCAGTATAAAGGTATGGTAGGGATAAACTTTTATTTACTTGCCTTTCAATTTAATTAATTTTCATTCACCATCTTCAGTTTCACATAGACTGAATCTTTTGCTATTATTTTAGTATATAAAAATGGTATCTTCAAGAGAAATGCAATTCTAACATATCTTTTATGTACACACTAATGACAAATGGAAGTTTGTTTGTTGTTTTTTTTTTTAATTGTTATTATTACTTTATTTGTAATTTTCCATTAATATTTCATTTATTTCCAGAGTTGATCATCCTAAAACTGATATCGTTTTGATGTTAACTTTAGATAATTGTAGTATAACTGCTAAATCCTGAGCTAGAATTTTAGTTCCAGGAGAAAAACAGAGAATTTTTATTGAAGATTTTTATCTTTCTAAGTATAGTGGTTGAAACAGTTCATGTGTCCATATATGTTCTCTTCATTGACTATAAAGCAAGCACGGGATTATGGTCTCAGATAAAAAAACCTCTAAAAACATTTTTAGAATATAAGAACTATTTAGCAGTTGTAGAATATCTTGTGAAGCTATCTACAAAGATAATTAATCATTTTTTCCAGAGATTTAAGAAGGTAGGTGTCCATTACATCTGCTTAGAGAATATATAGATAGGGTTTTAGGAATTGCCCCTCTGTTGCTCATTTCTTTTAACTGAGAAAATAGTTATCTGATCAAAAGTAAGGAAAGATCATACATTACTGTTAGGAATTTAAGATCTAAGTCTATTTTGAATCTTGTAAAAATGCAGCTTTTAGAGCAACTTGACATGTAGGGAAACACTGAAGACTGAAACTAGAGGCAGAGCACAACTGATCATGGAGCCAGAACAAATTTCTGGTATAGTTTGGGTATAAATTCTCCTATTTCTTTGAGAAAAAGATCAGATCTATTTTACTTATCTAATTTTATTTATATACTTTTGTGTGTGTGGTATGGATGTTTGAGCACTATATATTGAAAGATACAAAAAGTTTATGTTGTTACTAGGACCATCAAAGTTTGTTTTACAGTATCTTCAAAAATGAGTGACTTCTGTGAAAATGAAAAGTATATTAACAATGAAACTTTTCAAACATTAAATTAATTTAAGAACATATAATAAATGAAAATTAGCTCATATTTCTTCAATTTTTCCAGTAATGTAACTTGCATACAACTGAAATATAAGTTTCGTATAAGTTCAAGTACATATTTCAGGTATTTATAATTTTTTAGAGTTTTGTGGGTTTTGTTGTTGTTGTTGTTGTTGTTGTTGTTGTTGTTGTTTTTAATGACTGGGTATTGAATTTATGATATTGGCAAGTTCTTTTCAAGGTATTACTATACAATCACCCCAGTTGCATTGACCCAGTAGATTAGTTCAATTCTAGGCAATAAAGAGATGAATATTTTTTAGATGAGAGAACACAGTGAGGGAAGGAGATATTTATTTTGTCCTTCTTTTTGATTTAATTAACTTGAGGTGAAAGAAGACCGTTCACTTCAATGAAAAAGGCACAGAGTTAAATCCCTGCAGCCCGTCACAAGACTAACTGTGGAATTTTCATATAGCTGGGAATGACAGGAACACCAAGCAGGGAAAAAGAATTTATGCCTACAATAGGTTAGAACTCTTAGAAAGAGAAGTCTTACAATGAAGCAATACATTATGTATTAATTTTATTTTTTTTTAAATCAGTGTTCATTTAATCTAAAATTACAAAAAGAGAAGTAGAGTTTATATTTTAGCATAATTCAGTACCTGGTAGGAAATCACCCAAATAAAACAAGGAAACAATAAAAAAAAAGAATTTTAGTATTTGCCATTTCTGCTGAAACTGGCATTTTTTATTTTTTTTTAAGAGTGACAGATTGTGTTCAGGAAAAAAAAACAACAACAGTCTATCTTTTTGCATTTTGTTTTATTTTAATATGATTTGTGTTGTTCAGAGACAACAATTGACCTTATTATTTAATGAAAAAGATTTTTTTGTATTTTTTGTTTGTTTCTTCTCAAAGAACTCAGTTTTCAGGGATAAACAGCATTAATTAATTCACTTAAAAATATTTTCCATAGCTCTTTTGGGTTTTGGCCAGGATATAGTTAATTATTTTGCAGTAGCTGTGAGAGGGTGGACCCTGGAGCCATGTGGGTGTGTCTAGGTTGTTATTCTACACCACCTCATGTCACCGCTGGGTGTGGAAGTAAGGGAATTTCACTTCTAAGAAAGAAGGTTGTGGTTAGGAAGAAAAACATGGGCATTGAGGGTACATTCACCATTTTGTTCATTGTCTTGAGGATTGTGCCACATTAGCTCAGTGAGAAATGTTTGCATGTAGATCACCCTCTTTGTGTATTTGCTAATAATTATTGCTGTTACTGTTAATTTTCTTATCTCATTGCTGTTTCCAGTAAATCTCTCCTATCTTAACCTGTAACCTCAGCCTTTTTTCTCTCTCACGGGAAGGGCTCCAAGGAGGGGAGTGGGAGTGCCATTCCTAAACCATGGTGATAATTTTCTATCTATGTATCTGGGAGATTTTTATAAGTTTCCTGGAACACTGTTAAGGGCTGGCTACCCAACTTCTTTTCCCCTCACTGACTAGTTGCTACAAAGACAATTGGGTTGTAGGATCAAGGAAGAGCCATGGCTTCCTGCAATACCTGACAGCAAGAGCAAAACTGGCAAGAACCTCCATGACAGGGAAGTGTAATATCAATTTCTTGACTTAAAATGACTGAAGTTCAGAAAAGACATTCTGTTTACATTTTTTCAAAGAAATAGATATTTCACAAAATTAAAAAAAAAATATTCTCACAAAAATTCTAGCTTATTCTAGTTGTTGAAGTAAAATATTCCGTTTTTTCTAAGTGAATCCTTATATCTTTGTATCATGGATGACATTTCATTGAAAACTATTCAGTTGTATAAAGAGCAAAATAAAAATTACAATAACATTAACTTTCATACATTTAAATAAACTATAGCGGTACTGTAATAAAAAAATTATTTCCAGGATCAATGTTCTAAAGCTTGGTGTGCATCATGAGTCATATCTATAAGGTTCTGTTTCAGACTATTTCTGTATTGATGTCACTGCTGGACCCATATTTTATGAATTTAAACTACCTAGCTTGGGCTTGGAAAAGAATGTTGCACAGCTAAAAAGCTCTCCTGAGAAGTTGGAATTATGTCAGAGGTTTGTCTGTGTGAGTTCTGTTCTCTTGTTGCTGTACCAATTGCAGCACTCAGATGACTTGGGTATATGCTGTAATACATAAAAAAGTACACCAGTAGTAATGTCACACAGGTGGTTTTCTCTTCAGTACACTGATTTTGTGTGAGTTAATGTTCAAAATACAAATTTTGATGACTTTCTAAAATTAATACGTAGTTAAACACAGAGTAGATGCATTTCAATAGTCTGATTTCAGAGAAAACAATTGTGATTGTTACAAGATTAAGTGCAACTTTCAGAAAACAATCATCAAGGAAAACTAAAATGTTATCAGAGTAAAGGAAGGAGAATCTTTATGAAACAACCATGCAAATGACTAACTGAAGTAATTTTTAGAACATTATTGAATCTACCCTTGGGATTTTCTTAGAAAGAAATGCTTCAGGTTCTCATCTAAACTGACTTGCTGGAATGTGCTGTAGGTAATTAGATATTGATTCTATTTGTCAATGCATATACCACCTATTGTCCATTTCCATGCAATGTGACATGTATAAAGTTTGAATTAATCTTGGAACTACCTTTAAATAGTTATATTTTAATTACATTTTCCTTGCAACTAAGAAAATTAATCCCATTAGAAACTGAAGTGTATAAGAAATTTTAACGGTTAGGTGTCTCAAATATTAAGACCAGTAACTGAATTTCCTTACTGCTGTTTTTTCAATGTACATGTATTTGCAATGGTTTCTGTTCTCATCACGTTTGATCTCATTTGTTAACAAACATCTGCAGAAAAAATGTCAATATTGATCACTAAAATCAATTTGAGTAGAGTTGTTTTTCTTAAAAAAATAATTAAAAGATCAGGGTCTAATTCCATCTACAGTAACTATTGTTTTTAGAGTCATTCATATAACCTTACAAATCTTTCAATATGTTCCTCTGTGCTCTTCTTGATGACATTATTCATCTTTGTCTTCTATAAATACATTTTTTCTCTAATTTGATCCAAGTGCATAAAGTAAAATAACAAAGCCAAACAGAGTTGTTAGAAGGAACATATAAAGTTGTGAAGAACAAACTAAATATGCTAGTTTAACTAGACTCAGTTATTGAATATTTTGCTGGTATTACCATAGGCTGCTTTTTTTTTGTTTTGTTTTGTTTTGTTTTGGTTTATTTGTTTGTTTGTTTTTTGGTCTTGACTGAGCTTCTGTCTGAACATGTTTCTGTGCAGATGAAGAACTGAGTATAGAGAATAGAAGGCTACTGCTTAAATATATTTCTTTTCCAAAGAAATATATCATGTTGAGTATAAAGCCAGAGATAAGCAGTTTTCCCTTGAAGAAATGAGGGGGGTGGGGGGTAGGGGCAGAATCTGTGTTTACATAGTGCTAAAGTGTGATGGTTTGAAAATTGGCCAAATGCCAAGAGCCAGAGGGCCCAGGACAGAGGCCCCAAAGACCCCTCCTGGCCACAGGGGAAGAAAGGGAGAAGGGGGGGGGAACCCACAAAACCAAACTTCAGTAAAACTAAACCAGTTTATATGTATTTACACATACATACAGGTATATAGAAAGGAGAAAGGAGAAAGAAAACAAGCCCTCACCTCCCTCTCACCAAAACAACCGCCGTTCCTGAATCCCAGGACACCCCTCACCCAGACCCAACTGGCCGATCAGAAGACCCAGACCCGCGGCCCTCTCCCACCAGAGAGCAATCGCAGGGACCTCCTCTGCCCTCCAACACTGCTGGAAGAAGGACTGCCCCCTGACTTCCGACTCCCTCTCTTTATACCTTTGCTTACGTGAAGAAATGAGATGGAATACTTCCTTGGTTATGACCCAGTTACCAGGAAGGGCCTAAACCAAAACCACTACATAAAGAAAGCAATACATTCTAAAGTTGCTTCCTTTTTTATCATTACAATGTTTCACTGCCTTAATGAATTAAAGGTTTTATTTTTCCTTTCTTCGCAAGTTAGAACTCTTAAATATATTTAAAGTTGTATAGGAACAATGGTATTATATGGACGAACTCCTTTGTCTGTGAATGTAGTATCTAATTTATATTACAGAAAGGAAAAATTATGTATAATAAAACTTCTCACCTTTTCTAAATTACTTTTATTGCATTTTGAGTATAAGAAGTCTGTTGATGTGAAACTTCAGTATTAACATAACTGTGCTATTCCCTGCAAAACTCATGTCTCAAATTTTGCTTAAAGTACTTAATTGAGAACTCACAACTGAGTAAATCACCTTAATTACTTTGACGTATGACCTAAATGTCAGTCAATCAAATTATCTCAGTCATGAGTAATCTTCTGAAAACAGATACTTTCTCTGTTATTCCCATTGAGCATGCATCTTAGTTTTCTTCCTGTCTTCCTGGAAGAAACAGTAGCACAAAAACAGAGCTTCCAGAAAAGAAGACAGTGTGCAATGTCTTACCATGCCAAAAACTTGTGTAATTCCACTGAAAAAACAAACAAACAAAACAAAATAAAAAACCCCCACCCTCTCCTCCCAAACAAACAAACACTAAAGAAAATAGAAAAAAATAAAGCAAATTAAGGCAAGATTTAAATATTGGTGATTTGCACAGTCCTGAATGAAGTAATTTACCTCTTCCTGTCTCCATCCAGAGAAGAGCAATTAATGTTGCAGTTTGCCCAAGAAGAACTAAGTTTTCTTCTCATGGCAACTGATGAAGCCAAATAAAAAGAGGTCTCAAGTTTATATATGCTGAGAACATTCTTTAGACATTAACAGCAGATGAGAATGAGATATCTCCTTATTTCAAAAATTTCTCTTTTAGTGATGGTTGTATTAATAGATAAATTCAAGTTTTATTAAGAATTACTGTGACAATTTTTTTTTTTTTCTTCTTCCTTTAGGTAGAAAGATTACAGTCTCAACAGATACTACAATCAATGGCTTAAATAATTTCATTAGCCTTTTCTCTGGAGGAATGAAATAAGGTTTGATTGATGATCTATCACACAATGAGATCCTCATTTGTAGTAATCTTCCTAATATTGAAGCCCTGCAGGACTGACCTATTTTATTGTATGATAAATATGACAGATTCTCAGTTGTCAAGCAAGTATTTTGTTACCAGCTTGCTGGTAGTACAATAAGTTCTGGAGACAAATGCACAATTTTATGGACACCCTTTCATTTTCCCTTAAGGCCTGTCAGGTTGCTGCCAATAACTGAGAAAAAGAGGGTTGGGTTGAGCTCTTCAGAAGAAACACAAAATAAGATGTTGCCACAGTCTTTGGAACATTAAATATTTGATTAAATACTCCAGCTTGAGGTCAGGTGAGGGGAAAAAAATAATCAAAGAGAATTAATTATCAGCTGCTTGTCATCAGAAATCCACACACTGATCATTCATTTCATCCTAACAGCTTGGTCTGTTGTCACAGAAGTGCATACACAGATAGCGAAAGCATGTTACAATACCATGTAGAAGAAATGGTGTTGCAGGTGGGAGTAGGGGCTTTTAGGCAAAGTTTGTTAAAGAAGCTTTGCTGTTGAGTCAGGAGGTGCAAGAGCGATCCCCCTGTTTTCTAAACTGTTTCTTATAGAGGAGGCTAGGTATAGCTGTGTAAAACAAAGTATATGCAGGTATTCCACCTAAAAAATGCCAAAGCAATGGAAAGGATTCAAAAAAGTTTGTCTTGGAGGTGAGGATGCTGAAAACCCACAAAGAAAAACCTAACAGTTCTGTGAGCAGCACTGGCCCCCCAGTTTTATCATCACTTTCTCCCCCTTGACTCCCCCTTGGTTTCTAAGGCCCTGTAGCATGTCTGGGAGCATTCTCTGTCTTGTACCCAGGGAGTCAACTTCTGTGGAATGCATGTGGAGAAACATCTAAAATTATCTCTGAGAAAGAGGACTCGTTCCAGGCAGGAAAGCTTCCTTAGTGAAAATAGCTGCCTTCTTGGTAGCAATATCTTCTAGAAAAGAGTTATTTAACTGTACAGGTTGGATCCAGTCTTAGCCCCAAGACTGTACTGCAGGACTCAAGATGGCAAACCGAGAACATTTATATAAAATGAATAATTTATTATTACAAATGATCATTTGTAACAATGATTATTGTAAATGATTTTTCATAATAATAATGACAAAAGATCTTAATCATAATTATTAGAATTATTTACTATGCAATATAAATGCTAAAACTACTAGTAGTATAAGATAGGATAGTGCACTACATTAAAGCAATTATTGAAGAAATTATATTCAATCTATCAAAAAGAAATAATTATTAATTAGAGATCAGTGTAACCCATCATACCATACCAATGCTTGGAGGCATTTCTCTCAGCCTCAAGGAATATGCTAGTGGGGTGTCCCAGCCCAAGGGAGTAATGTCCACTCATACACTCCAGGGTTTTGTTAGAAGAACCTGACTGTATGAAAGTAGAATGGATTTTTATAGTATAAAGTGATTGACTGACAGTCACCTGACTCTGGTGGTTGCCTAACCAGCAGAATGTTAATTCAGGATTGAAGCCAAACTGGTTTCAACTTCACCTGGTGCCCCTCTCAGCCCACCACTTATGGATTTGCAAATAGGGCATTGTCCTATTGAGTTTCATGGTCCCATTCCAGAGGGAATGTCCTGCTACAAATTGTCAACAGTGATTATATTGGAAAAAATTGTCAACAGTGAATATAACGGAACTCCTGAAAAGACATTCAGCCAACTGATGTACCTGGCAAGTGAGAAGAATGATATGAGACTGGCATGTGTATTTTAGGAATGCAAAATCAACAGACGAGTAAAACGAAAGATAAAAAATAGATGTAAAATACAGAAAGGCCATTGAAACCTATCAAGTCAAACTCATAAATATTGTATAGATACTGGATATTCTGTGACAAGATGAGATGCTTAGTGGATGAGGGAAAGTCTGTTTATATTGTGTACCTGGGCTTCACTAAAGCATTTGATACCTTCTCCCATAGCATTTTTCTGGAGAAACTGGTTGCTCATGGCTTGGATTGGTGCACTCTGGGTAAAAAATGACTGAATGGCTAGACCCAGAGACTAGTGATGAATGGAGTTACTTCCAGCCAGCAGCCAGTCGTGAGAGTTATTCTCCAGAACTCATATTGAGTTCAGTCCTGTTTAACATCTTTATGGGTGATCTGGACAAGGGGATCCAATTCGGTAACTTTGCTGCTGACACCAAGTGTGATGGGAGTGTTGATTTTCATGAGGGAAGAAAGTGTCTGCAGAGGAATCTGGACAGGTTGTATCAATGGAGTGAGGACAATTACATGAGGTTCAATAAGGTGTGGTGCCAAGTCCTGTACTTGGGTCACAGCTACCCTGTGAAACCCTCCAGGCTGGGGGAAGAGTGGCTAGAAAGACACACAGAGGAAAAATGGCTGCAGTGTTGGTTGACAGCCTGCTGAACATGAACCAGCAGTGTTTCCAGGTGGCCAAGAAGGCCAGTGGCATCCTGGCTTATGTTAGGAATAGTGTGGCCAGCAGGATGAGGGCAGTGATTGTCCCTCTGTACTTGGCACTGGTGAGGCTGCCCCTCAAGTGCTGTGTCCAGTTCTGGACCACTCACTGACAGAAATACATTGAGGTGCTGAAGTGTGTCCAGAGAAGGGTAATGGAGCTGTGCCACCTCAGAGAAAATTAACAAGCTACTAAAAAGTAGCAGAATAGTAAAAAGTATGACAGAGGTAATTTTCTTGGATATTTTAGAGATGCCGATAGTTATTAAATTTGCATTTGGTCCAACAGTGTAATATAGCAGGTACTCCAAAACTCTGGATGCAAATTCACTAATTTTAAATGGATTGCTGTATCCAACAATTTGGGCCTTTGAAGTCTTCCTGATTCAGAGGACTAAATAAATATATAAATGAAAAGATGAAAAAAAAAAAAAAGAAGAATATTTGGAAAACTTAATACATTGCTAGCCATAGTTGACTATTTCATTTTCTTTCTCATTTAGATTGTCAACCCTGTGATTTGAATGTTGATTTACCTTCATCATATTATTTTGTAGAAAATTATATAAAATTAGCATTCAAATCATTCTATGTATACTGCTAGTAGTGGGTTACTTCCAGAAGGGATAAATGTCTTAAGACTCATTAAAAAAATTCAACGTGTTCTCCTATACATCATGGGGTTTTTTTCTGAAGTAGTTTAAATTTAAAAGAGTAAAATAAATTTCACAGCTAATCAATACCAAGATTGTGTTTAGAAACTAAATGATACTCTGTTGAAGTAAAAACAATGTACTCCATCACAACAATTTGCATATATTATTGATCATTTGAGTACACTTCATTTGGTATTCTATGAGATAGCTTTGAATAGAACAGAGCAGAACAGAACAGAACAGAATGTCCTCTGCACTGTCATAATATAATTATTTTTTTTTATATTGTATTTTTTTTAACAATGTAATAGCATGGAGATCTTCAATATTTAAATCAGAACTGATTTTCCTTCTGTCCCAATGAGATGATTAAATGTATAAAAGTTTAAAATGCTGTGAAATACTGTCTTGAACTGTAGTACATAAATAATGGAATTTGGAAATGTATGTTGCATACATTTTTAGAGAGATGTAGCATTAGGACTGCAAGCAACCACTCTGTTGAGGAAGCTTTGGCATGAAGTTTAGACAACTCAACAAGATTTGAAAAAGACTGTTGAGAAGAGAAAAAAATGCTGATCATATTTATGCTGAATAACAACTAATAAAAGTTGTAGATAGTACTATGAGGGATGGCTGCATCTCACAGGTCCAAAAGTGAGTTATGAGAAACAGCCAGACTCTACAGATAAGTGGATGGGAGCACAGGAGAATCTTTGCAGAATATGATCTTGTAAGGAAGTCAGTACCCAGGCAACTATATCAGTAACATAATGCAAGGCTGAGATTGCCTACATAATGATATAAGAATTGGTTGTACCAATTCAATTGGTTGTGCCACCATTTGGAGGCACTTTTCCATCTTGGAGAAATGGGAGAGCAGGCATCTCAGAAAGTTCACCAAAAGGATTGTGCTAAGTTCTGCAACTGAAAAGGAATAACTCCATGTGCCCATACATGCAGCAGTCTTGCTCACTGTAAAACAGCTTTTCAGAAGATGACCTGTCAGTCCTGCTGCACACCAAGCTGAACATGTGATACCAATAAAGGAAAATAGTCTGAGACACTAATGGTTAAGGTGCACAGATAGGAAAGCTTAGCATTAAGAAACA
>JAWWLT010000001.1:96265496-96278889 GCA_035040995.1 Premnoplex brunnescens | reverse complement strand
TTTTTTTTTGTTGGTTGTGGGTTTTTTTTGTTGTTTGTTTGTTTGTTTTTGTTTTGTTTTTTGTTTTTTTTGGTTGGTTGTTTCGTGTTTTGTTTTGTTTTGTGTTTTTTTGTTTGCTTGTTTGTTTATTTGTCTTTTAAGATAAAGCCCTCAAACATCTTTTACAGTGTTAAGCTAGGCTCAGTAGAAGTTCTATGTGGTGGACTAGAGTTAAATAGGGGAAGACAGCATTAAGAAAGCAATTAGGCAAAGTCACTCTCGTGAGAAGAAGCAGCACGCATCATGAAGTATGATATCTATGTGAAGGCTTTTAAAATATGACCAATGGGTGTGCTACCATATGCTTCAGAAACTGTTCACTTTCTGGTCAGTTGAATGATATTCTCTGTATCAGCAAAAATCAGTGAATGAAAATATAAACAGGTAGCAAAAGGAATCTTCTATGGAGGATTTTCCTGAAGAAGCAAAAAGTCCTAGATATTTCACAAAATTCTCTATTAATTATTTTAACAATAAGTTGTTTAGTGTGTCACAACTGGGTAGCAGAAGGGAAACCTGAAATAAACAAATTAGTAATCAAATGTTTGCTATGGAACACCAGGTTAAGATTGTCAATCTAAGTAGAGAACAATACAGTTTATGTAGAAATATAGAACAGTACAGTTTTATCTAGAAATAAAACACAACTACAGATTGCCAGTGCATTGCACTGTTGAAATGTTACTGCTTTTTGTCCCTAATGAAATGAAAGTGTAACATAATTGTTTGGATAAAAATAAACTTAAAAAAAAAGAAAAAAATAGTTTCTAAGCAGAAAGGACAATTTCCTGCTTGAAAACATCAGCAGTTCAGTTAAGGATCCTACTCTCTTCAAGTCAGACACTTAGGCTGAACTTTGAATGTTTAAATTTTCACTCAGTGTTGATGAAGTGAGTTCATTTCCTTTTCTTTTCCTCTTCTACTGTTTTGATTTCAGGAACATAATAAACTAAAAAACATGGTTTTTAACTCAAAATATATACCTGGAAAAAAAGGCTATTTGATTTCTTTACATCAAACTCATAGTGTTTTATCCTGTGTTTTACCAGAGCACTTCACATTACTTGAACTTATTTGTACATTACATTTTTCATCATAGATTAAAGGAGATAAGGAAGAAAGCAGCAAACCAGAAAATACGTTCCTGTCACTCATTGTAATTTAAAGACTACATAAACTTTCAATTACAGAAAAATATTAGCGTATCTGAACAGTATTAAAAAAAATCTCAACAACATAAAAACAATAACAGCCAGGGCTTAATTTTTGAACTGTAGTGTTCTGGATGTCAAATAACCTTCAGAGTTATCTGAGTTTTGAAATGCAGGGATTACCCAAAAAAAAAAAAAAAAAAAAAAAATTAAAAAGATTAAGAAACCCTCTAGAATAGGATCAGGTGCTGAAGGTGTCTGAGAAGGTCAATAATGCAGCTCCTTGTAACTTACGAGGACAGTCATGCACACTGGGACAAACTCTCCACCTTGATTTAAGTGGACTTTGTCAAAATCAGCAAGATACAAACACAATTATGAGCTGTCAGTGGTGGTAACTGATAAGATCTCTGATAATTAAATTGAAAAGCTCTAGTCATGTCCCTGATGATTTTTTTTTACAAATTATTGACAAGATTCAACTAATTTCTTGTATTGAAACTTCTACTTGTTTCATTGATACAGGGTAAAGCGCTTTGACAAAAAAAAAAAGTTCAAACTTCACATTACTCTTTCTTTTAAATAAGCCCTCAATCAGCATAAATTTATATTTGAATGTCTTTTTATTCTTTTCTTACTTTTTTTTTTCTTTTTTTCCCCCCCATTCAGCTGCATTTCTTTTTGCTGAAAGTGCTTAAGAATAATTCTTTTATTATCCGAGGTCTGACATCTTTTGACATGCTTAGAATTTTGCAATGAATGTTAATGTGTGTCTTCCTGAGAAACATACATATCTCTTCTGGTAATTTTGCATCCCTGTATACAGAGTTTGAGAGATGACTTTTTTTTTTTTTTTTTTTCCAATATATTCTCTACTTTATTTTTCCCAAAATTAGAGTAAGGACAGCACCAATTTAATCTTCCAAGTCCTTTAGCATCAGATGTTTATCTTGAAATAGCCTTTGACTGCGCTCAAGCTCAGTCACATCCAATCATCAGCTTTTATCATCAGGGCTTCAACACATCTGACATGGACCTTGATTTCCCAGGTGATGCTCAAGACACTACAAGATTTCAAATAAACAGAAAACAAGCTGCAACAGCATGTGAATGAGAAAGCTAGCTCCCTTGACAAAGACTCATGAATACTTCAGAGAACAGAAAGTACAAGTTGTTATTATATTTTTCTTAGAGAATCTCAAGCATAATTCTTTTAATAAAATGACAGTTTGGAAAAGACATTTTTTCTCATTCCACAATGGCATAGAGAAATATAAACTGAATTTCTGTAGAGGTGCATAAGCCAGTTGCAATGCACTGGGATATAATGAAGAAGCTTCATTTTCAATTCAGCAGATGCCTTCATCCAAGCAAATCTTCTTTTAGCAAATTCAGTAAATATGCTGATTTATATTCAGTGCAGGAGTAATTCATATTTTAATATTAATTCATGCAGTTTGTACTCATCAGCAATGTTAGAATACATTTACCAGAGATGCCCCTGAAAAGACAAGCTTGTTGTACAACTTTGCAGGAACACAGGTTACCTTTCTGGAGAGTGCATCCACTCAGTTATATATTTTCTGAGAGAAGGAGGAGGAAAGGGGGTATATTCCCTGTTTTCGAATTTACATAAAGATTGCTTCGAATGTTGTTCAGTGAGTATCATCAAAATTTTCCTTTGTGAGATTTATTTGGCTTCATAATCTAGTAAGTAAGCAATAGCTTTCCCTTAAGAATTAGCTGTCTGCACTTGCAAACAAGTAGGCAGCTTGCAAAGCAGGTACAACAAGCACTTATATTATTGTCTCAGTGTAAAAATCCATAGTGCAGTATTTTACTTTGAAAGAAAAATGAGTGGCAGAAGTCTATCCTGAGCTTGAAACATTAATCCTTCAGGTTCTTAAGTAATCTAACATTTCACTAGTGTCTCTTACTCCCAATTTCCTCTGTTTTTCACAAAATATAAGAAAAATTCATGGAACTAAAATTTTGACTCCATGTGAATGTTTCAAGCAAAAGAAAAGAAAGAAGGAATTACTAAGAAAGTTAAATTGTCAAAAATACTCCCCAAAATGATTACATCTGATTTTAAACTCCAAACCACAGTGTTACGGATTGTATTCACAGCACAAAGCTCAGCCCAAGAATATTCCTATAATTTGGAGTTTTGTGCTCCCCTTACTTCTTAGTTTTCAGCTGCAGAACTCTTACTCTGACAAAGAGTCTCATGGAGATAATATATAGGGTCTTTTCTTACCTTTGAAAGTATTGTTAAATATATATTCATAATTTTATCTACAGACACTGATGAAAATATTATGAAGATATCTCAGACTTTCCTTATAGGGCAGTTGCTCCAGTCCCTTCAGCATCTTTGTGGCCGTTTGTTCAACTCTCTCCTATTTGTCTATGTTTCCCTCATATTGAAGAGCCTGGAACTGGACACCATAGTCCACACAAAACATGCTGTTATAATTTGTCTTTTCTGTCCCTGTCCTCTAATTATCACCAGAGTTTTCATTACATCTAGAAACACAGAAAAGAGTAAGCCATTTACACATGTTAACATCCAAACATATCTGCATCCAGTGCAGTCCTTCAGGCTACAAGATCACAAGAGAAAACCTTTCCATCCAAGCCAGTCAATGGCTTTCTAGGCCATATCTCTGTCAAGAGAAATGAAGCGTTCATTTTCAAACAACAATTTTGTGTTTCAGGAAGTTTAATTGTTGGTCTTTTTAATACTATTTGGCCTTGGCCTGATTTTTGATTTCATTATTTTTTTATTTTTTATATTTTTTTTTATCACTACTTAGCCTGGTATTTTACAAGACTAAAATAAAGCAACTATTTTCCTATGGTAGTCTTATACCTATCTTCAGGTCATATACAATGAAAAGGGAAAAGCTGTACATAGTAAAGTTTCATAAAATATATGTCCCCTTTCAGAATTTAAGGTAATCATCTCAATGGTTGAAATATTGAAATATTCCATGTAGTTTTTTTGTCACCATATTTTTTGAACTATGAAATTCTTAGAGATTTAATACTGGCATCTACAGTATGCCATTACATACTTATTCCCTTTTTAAAAATAATAAAGTATTTTTGAGCATATTCCTATATCTAGCTTGTCAAATGCATAGCACTTGTTTCAATTGTATCTAAAATATTTGTATATGTAAAGAGTAGAGGATCTAATCTAAATCTCATCAAAATTGTTCAGTCAAGGACTATTAATCTTTTCAAAGGTTTTGGAGTTTTTTGGGGTTTTTTGTGAGTTTTTTGTGGGTTTTTTTGGTTTTGATTTTGTCTTTGGTTTTTTGTTTCTTTTGTTTGTTTGTTTTTTGTTTATGCTTTTGTTTGTTTGTTTTTCTTTTCTGTTTTTGGTTTGGTTTGGTTTGATTTGGTTTGGGTTTTTTTACCAGAATCTTAATCTACTTGCAGAAAATTGTTTCTCATTCTCCATAAGATTTTCTCAATGGGAATCATATGGTTTTGAAAAAATCAGATGGTGTAAAGTTTATGGCCTCATATCAGAAATGTGGTCTCTAATATCCATGAAATAACAGAGTTTTTAACAAAATAACAGAAATAACTTGAATGAAATACATTTTACTTTTACGTTTTTTTTTTCTTTACACTAACAGAAATCTGTTAGGATACAATATCACCTTAACTAGAAGCATAGTAACTGATTTTCTTAATGTTTTTTATTATTAGCTTGAAGTGTCACTGATTGAATTGAAAATTATTCAGGCAAAATTTGTTCAGAAACATAAACATAGGGCTTATGTGGCCCTTTATAATACCAAGAGAAGCACAGGCATTTATTAATTTCAAAGAAATGGTGAATATTACTGATTGCTGCTCTCAGAAGATAATCAGCCTGAAGAAAAAGTCTAGTTGAAATAACAGATTGCTACATGACTGAAATATTTACAAAGATTTGTTAGATTCTTACAGTTGAATCATAGTGAGATTTAACTGCTTAATCATGAAAAAGCACTTGTAAAAAACAGCCTTTCAGGTCCGTCAGGTAAATAGATTATACATCACTTCTAAAAATTACTCCTTTCGAGCCTTTTGAAAGCCATATTTTAGGGAAGGATTTCTTATTCCTAATTAGTGTATAGAAAACAAAAAACACTGTGCACAGCATCTATCAGCTCTTTCATTTCCTGATGAATGATCAATTTATAAGCATTACAATAGCAAAATATCATACTCACATTTTCCAAGTGGAGTACTTGAAATTAAATTGATATAATATATTGATACACTATCCATTAAATTGATATAATATAAGAAAATGGAGAGCTGCATTTTTCAGTAAAGTACTGAGAAAAGTATGGATGAGAATTTATGGCAATATCATTTGAAAAGTGCAAACCTACCTATAATTCCCATATCTCACATATAATAGAATTTGTCTTGGGTTAAATTTCCATTTGTATTTACCACATTCTTCTAACTTGTCCAAATAATCTAGCATGTTACGTTTCACCTGAATTCCTGAAGTTATTAAAAGAACCGAAAAACCTCAGACAGCCAACAAAGAGAAGATCTAGTGTTTTACGCTTCTTACTTACTGTTATGCATGAGTGGAACATTCATATGTCATGCTTACACTTAGCAATCTTTGTAATCTTTATTTGATTCATGTCTCTTAAATGGTTAGGCTTCTCTCGTGTACTCAAACATGCATATGAAAAATAGCATTATCATGTCATCATTTGGGACATTAGGTTAAGGACAATATGCTGCATCAGTCTAAAGCATGAGAGATTTTTCATCTTAAAAAAAATTCTTGTTTTTCAGATGCTTATCAATACACTTATCAAGAGAATTATTTATATTTGATATGAATTAATTATTAATGACAGCAATAAGAAGAACAATGCTACCAAATTATCAGATTTATTATGACAGTATCATACACAGTTATTGTGTATTGTGAACTGGCAAAATGCAATATTGAATTTAATCCTTAAAGTTGTTTGTTTGTTTGTTTGTTTTTTAATTTTATCTCATAATTTTGAAAATATTTTTGCATTTTATTAAAAAATAGAATAACTGCAGTCTCATATTTAAATGATTAAGCTATTGTTCTTTCAAAAAGTCTGTATGATTTTAAAACCTGAGTTGATAAATTTCATTAATTGTTATTTTTATGAGAGACATTAGAAAAAATGGATAATTTTTTACAGATGTTCCCTCCTTTCAGAACAGAAACATTTTTCACATATCACTTGTAAACTTCTTTCTAGAAGATTAGAATAAGTCTAAATATGAAAAATCTAAAGCTTTTTGTTTGGTGATCTTGTAAAGCAATTCAAAATTAAATTTAGAAATATTTATTTCAGAGATACTGCTTAGACAAACATGGTGTACAAAAGATATATATGCATCTATAAGAAAGAAATACATATTCGTTCTAGATGGATTATATTCAAAATCCACCTAAATTCCAAGAATAAAAAAGTGGGGTTAAAATGAGAATTATTTAATTTATTTAAAATATTTACTTTTTTATCTATGCATATTGTTTGTTTCTAAGTAAATTGGAACACAGATTTTCTATTTTGCTTTACATCAGTGAATGTCACAAACAGGGATATATTGTTTGACATTATTTCTAGGAGAAACTAGTTTCATAGGATCTGACTTTACAGAACAGACTGAGAAAATAGATCAGACTAGGTAACTCCCTACTCTGCTTAAGGAAAATTATAGAAATACTAGAAACGATTGTGGTAGACAGAAAGAAAACTAGTGTGACATTATGTGACTTATTATGCATCTTCAAGCAGACATAATTTCCCCTAAAACTGTCAGCATGTCATGGGATTAAGGTCTCAGTCCTGGTATTTGCAAATTACTTTTTTTTGTTGTTTGGTTGGTTTTGTTTTGTTTTGTTGTTTTTTTGCAGAGACAACATTGAACCTTCCTCTGTGAGTTCAGGACTTGGTCTGACTTTGGGAAGATTTTGACAACATTCAAAAAGTGTATTGGATGATCAAGCTCCACTCTTGAGGGAATTTGCAAGGAGTAATCATTAGTTTTGATTTATATTCAGTGGTTAGACTACCTTGCAGAGTGAAAACAGATTTCACCATTTTTTTTTCAAAGCTGTCTTCTGAACACTTGTTTATTAGCTTGTACTTGCAGGAATCAAAAAGTATTTTATAATAATAGCCAGAGGGTCGAAAGCAATATTTAGTTAAGTTTCATAACTGCTTTTTCTTCATTTCTTAATTTTGCTTTTTCTTCATTCCTTATATTTTTTTCTGGCAGAGTAACTCTTTAATTTGCATATGAAGATGATAAGTAGTTATATTTTGCAAACTCATCAGATCAGATCAGATCAGATCAGATTTATAAGACATACAGCTCCAAAGAGATAATTAGAAAGGAAAAAATAACTCTAATGTGTACATAACTGATCTGCAGAATGACAATGTTTTCATTAACACTGTGTGCTGGTTTTGGCTGGGGTAGGGTTAATTTTGACAGTGGCTGTTTGGGGCTATGTTTTTTATTTGTGCTGAACACAGTGATGATAATAGAAATACTTTTGCTATTGCTAAGCAGGGCTTACACAGAGCCAAGGCCTTTTCTGCTTTTCATACTGCCATGCTGGTAAGGAAGTTGGGGTGCATGGGAGGCTGGGGGAGACACAGCCAGAACAGGTGACACAAACTGATTAAGGGGATATTCCAGACCATAGGACATCACGATCTGTATATAAAGTGGGGGGAAGGAGAGATGTCTGGTGTCATGGTCTTTGCCTTCCCCGCAGCTTTCCTGGGGATGGCTGAACACCTGCCCACATAAGGGAAGCAGTGAATTGATTCCTTGATTTGCTTTGCTTTGCTTGTGTGAGCAGCTTTTGCTTTCCCTATGAAACTGCCTTTATCCCAACCACAAATTTTCTAGCTTTTACCCTTCTGATTTTCTCTCTGATCCTGCCAGTGGGGAAGTGAGCAAGCAGCTGTTTGGGGCTTGGTGGACAGCTGGAGTTAAACCACAACACTTTGAAATTCAGCCAGTCATTTGAGATGTTACTTGTGTACACCTATAGTCATATGATTACTATGAAATGACATAAATAGTTGATAAAATCACTATGGTGCTGTGCATGGGTAATAGATTCTTTATTTCATATTTATATTGTTGAAAACTGTCATTGAAATTGAAATTTTATTAAGGAACATAAAAAGTCTAAAATATTGCCAATAGACATTCTTTTCTTAGTATATAAAAATATTCCCACTTGAGTTGCATTAACTCATCATTATATTCATCAAGTATCTCCATTATAAATACACAGCAAAGAATTGCTGAGTTACCTTGTATGCAAAATGAGTTATCAAAAGTTCTGGAATTCATTCTTCAGTCAAGTTCTATATCTGTAAATTTTAGTTCATGATTTTATATAAAGAATGGGTTTTTTGCCTTTTGTTTAATCTTTTGTTTTATCTATTGTTGGTCAAATGACACGCATGACCTACCTGATTTAATAGAATATTATCTTTTTTTCTCCACAACTACTCAATTGCAACAGACCTAACAGTCATTGTAGCATACCTTAGAAGGGAAAAGAAGCATCTTTGAATTTGTTCAGATGAAGTAAAAGAACACAAACAGCAACTGGAAAATTCAGGTTTTCTGCTTTTCCTGGTAGTTGTGAGGCTGTTGTGGGTTTGTGTCCCCAGGTCCAGCCATCATGAGTTTCCAGTAAATAATGTGCGCACTGGGAATAGTGCTTCCACCAAATAAGTTCATGCACATCCATGCACACAGGTGTATAAACCTACACATGCACACACAGACACATGGATTGGCACAGAGAGATGTCACAGCCTTCACACGAAGCTGAATTGCATGGACAGCCTGACCTGGTTCCTTTCTTTTCAGTTGATGAGGATTGAAGTTCTATACTAGAAGATGCTCATATTTACACATAATCTGGATTCTCCAGTTTTGGACACCTGGTCACAGCAGCTACCACTAGATCCCAATCTGCCCAGTCGGTGGCGCCAGGGACATGTGAAACCCTTAGACTGCAGCTCCACTCCAGCTGTTCTTGCCACACATGTACATACAGAAACAGCTGTCTCCAGAAGCTGCTCCAGACCCACAGTCTACCCAAAAGCTGAGACTCAGGATCACAGTTTCTCAGGCTGCAGCTCTGTTCCATGGTCTCTGTTGTATCTGACTTGCAGAGCCGTTTTTCCCACATTTGTCTCTGGACTTCTGGTCTTCCCTGTAGCTGTAACTCAGACCTCTTGTGCTGGCTACTCCTTGAACTTTGTTTATGTATATATTCATACACTCACACACACACATACAGACTGAAAATTAAGAGACCCAAGGAAAAATGCGCACATGCAACAGTGTCTCCTAGCGTCAAAACTCAGCCACTCACCTGTGGGCTCAGCACTGTGGAAGCATGGGTGCTCAGCCCTCTCTTGCAGGCATGACGAAGGGAAAGCCCTTGCCTAGGAAAATCACCAGAAATGAAGTTTAATTAGAAGAGGCCAGAGAGGCTGCACTGGCTGGTGCAGACTGCCCTGCTCACACCACACCAGCTGCTTTTGTCCTTTTTCCCTTTTGCTTTCCCACTTTTATCCCTCCTTTTATTGATTTTGGTTATGCACTGAAATGTTCCATGGTATTTCTGCAATATCCCTGGAAAAATCCCATTAGGAGTTTTACACAGTTCAAAAAGACTTTTTCTCAACCTCCCCTTGCATACCCTGTACCCTGTTAGGCAATAATCTGAAGCCTGAAAGAGATTTTAGGAAGCATTTATTTTCCTGACTGCTCCAGGTAGATTTTACAGGTGGGTATGGGCTGATAATTCCCCATCAACAACAGCAGGAGTAGCCAAGTCAAGGTGCTCTATTTGCACAGCTCAGGTTATTGGAGTTCCTCTTCCTGCTTTGGCTTCTCCATACGTTTGTGGTTATGGTGAATACACTTTAAATAAAGCAGCAACTAAATGCAGTTTTTGAATCACAATTCTAGACTTGATAGCCTCAAAATTACTTAAGTCATTTTTTCTTGTTTCAGCACCTGTTTGGAGTGTTGGGCATCACCATGGGGGATCGGGTACTTTTGTGGTCTGGTGGAGGAGCATCTAGTTAGATCCTGGTGTTGCTTTATCAGTGCCAGTTTCAGCCCTGACAGTGGCAACATCAGGGCTGAAAGGAGTCCTTTTGAAAGGAGTCCCTCACAGCAAGTGTCCAGGTTTCCTGTTGGAGGGAATGGGACAGGGAACACTTTTGATGGTGTTGAGGGAAGGCTTTTCTGCCTGAGGTAGTTTCCAGTCACTGAATGCATTTTAGTATTCTAATACACAATATGAAGGTAATGAAATGTTGTAGATTACTGGCTCATTTAAATAAAACTTACTAATAAATACTTTGCTACCAGTGGGTAATAATTATGCTTTTCCTACATATTGTAGACCTTGATCAGATCTTTCCTGTGTGATTGGGTTTGTTTTTTGCTTTGGTGTTTTTTTGTTTTTGTTTTTTTTTTGGGGGGGGAGGGGGAGTGGTGAGGGTTTTTTTCTTTCTTTGAGTTTTTTTTTTTTAATATTTCATTTATTTTTTATTTTCTGTGGTATATAATTTACTATGTTCTTAAAGCTTGGAGGAATGCAAATACTCTGAATAAATACATTTGCTAAAATTCCATAACTGTTTCAAGCACTGTAGTGGACTTAGTAACCAACAAATGAGAAAAAAAATAAAATCGAAAAATGAATGCACTAGAATTATTTTTTATCAGACTTAAAGAACCAGTAATGAATCTTTGCAGAATTCTATGGATAGTATATTAGAAAGTAATTGTTGGTCTTAAAATATATGGTATAAGTCACTGTGAAAAAGAGTTTGACTCTTTAGAAACACATCTCCAACATAATGAATAAAAAAAGATATTTTTGGTATTTACGCCATGCCATTTCTGACTTGACAGTAAATTCTGTACAATAGCATTTCAAAATATTTAGTGTGTTTTTGGTTTGTCAAGAAATTTGATATGACATTTTATAATTGGAGTGTGAACATAGGTCTAGATCCACAATGGTACATCACTATCCTATTGTCTAATTGTACTCAGTAAAGTCATCTTAATACTGATAATATCAGACAGCAGAACAGGAGTGATAAGCTTACTGGTCTTCTAGGGAACACAAAGAAAATACAGCCAATAATATTTTCTGTATTATCACTAGAAAATACTCCAAGCATAAAGTGCAGCTAATAAAATAACTGGGGGGAAAAAAATAGAGAAAAGCTTCCTGTTCCATTTTCATTAGTCAAACGTGTGAATAAATTCTGTGAAAAGAAGAATATGCTAATTACTTGAACTAAATAGAAACAGAGAAAAGAAATGCAAAGGAAATATGGAAACACAAATTCTGTGGTCAGTAACAGAGGTGTAAATGTGCTAATCTTCACTGAAATCAAATGTGCTATAGAGGATTTATATAAGTGGGCTAACGACAAAACAGACATGAAAACTTTGCAAAACCAATAAACTTTACTTTCAGAATTAAACAGATTTAACCCTTATGGAAAAATGAACAGTTTAAACACTAAAATTAATCTGAAGGTTGGAAAATTGTTTGTTTGTTTTTTGGGGTTTTTTTTGGTTTTGTTTTTTTTTTTTTTTTTTAATGCTAAAAAACCTTCAATAAACCATTAAGAAATATTTTCCTCTCTTGTCTTTTTCCCACCTGCTCTTTTTTTCTCATATTCAAAATGCAATATAGACTTATTTTAATAAAATGCCAAGGCTTCTTGATTTGTTGTACTAGTTATCTCACAGCCAGCTTGGTCAAGGTGTGTTAAAGAACACAGACAAGAAAGTCACATTAGATTTCAGCCACAGAATGAAGATAAATGGCTTGGTACATTTGAGAAGGAAGCTCCTGTGGGATGTGAACGTGAAATGCACTGGTGATAAGCATAGCTATGGCCTGTGGTCAGTATAAAAAATGATGGAAAATAAATCTTCATAGTAGCTTTCTTAAGGACACATAATAGAGGCTGTGTGATATCAGACCAACTGAAAATAAACAATTTTTTGGAAAGTGAGTTGTCTAAAGCTATTCTTTTCAAATGAGACCAAAAATCATAATTCTATATTTGCACATAAGTGAATACTAAATAAAATACAAATATACAGTAGATACAACTGGGAAAAATATACTTTTTTTTTTTTTTTTTTATCTATGAATTAACATGAGATGCTAAGGCAACAGATTCTGCCATTCTACCACACCTGCCATGTGCTGAAACACAGGTTCTTTATTATAATCAGAGAAGGTACCTATTTAATACTCTCTTTATACCTGTGTCTGTTGCAAATTGTTGTGTGAAAGTAGGAAAATAAAGTGAATCTGCCTTTCTAATAGAATCTTCACACAGTTTTTGTTTTGTTGCTGTGGTCTGCTATAGATTTTTTTAAGAATATGTATTGGAATTAAAGCTCCTGTAAGGAAATGCTATGCAATATGAATTATGATTATGAGTATAAAACTACACTATACAGAATGACTTTCAAGATGCGAAAGCTGTTGGAAATATTTGTTTTAGAAATTAATTCTCTTAAGTTCTACCCAAGAATCATAGACAGCCTCCTGCAATTTCTAAATTATGCCTTCTTAATTAATAAAATTGTTTTTATGTTCATTTAACCCATGACAGACTACATACAATAGTATTCAGCAAGACCTTATGCTTATATAACAATGAATTTATTAATTAAATTAATAATTATAATAATTACTTGCTTGAAAAAAGGCTAAATAAATAGGGGAATAATCTCTTTTTCCTATACAGGAGTAAATAGCTCAAACACAGCTTTGGAAAGAATTAATTTGATTATGGTTTTCCTTTAAAGCAGTTTTTAATTAAGTGCATACAAATATATACCTACAATATGTCTTGCACAGTATCACAGACAATGTAATTTCATGTGACGGGTAAATTCATGCATGTTCTGGTCTGGTCTTTTTCCCCACTGATGCCGTAGGGTTTTCATGATTTTGTAGATTTTTATACTTCTAGGTAGTTTCTCACATATAGAGTAGCTAGCAACCTTTAACCCTGTGCTAGCTGTCTTAAGGGTCAGATAATAGCTGGAACACCATGCCTGGGAAACATGTACCAGAGCTAAGA
>JAWWLT010000001.1:96226482-96252818 GCA_035040995.1 Premnoplex brunnescens | reverse complement strand
CCCCCCCCCCCCCCCCCCCGCCCGCCCCCCCCCCCCCCCCGAAAGAATGATACGGAACTATATCAAGAGCGGAAGTATATTTTTAAGAGACAATAGTAGTATGTTTTGTGTGACCCGGGGGAACAGTGTATGCTATACAACAGTAGATCACAGATCTTCCATCACTATTTACTTGCTCCATCACCCTGAAATAATGACTTTCACCCTTGTTCTTCAGCATTTGTGAGCAGTGCTCTGTGTGAACTAAAATTCAGTACTGAGGACAGCAGATTAGCTATTGTTAACCCTGCAAAAAGACTTTGCTTGCAAATAACATTGCAGTGCTTTTGTGTAAGGGGGAAGACAAATTAAATGATAATAGAGTGCAACTGCTATGGACAAATTTCCTTGCATTTTTTCTTGCAAATAATGGTTATAATTGACAACAGCATAATCAATCAAATATTGTTCTTCCTCTAACACTGATTCAGACTACACAGTTTTTGATTTTTAACTTACCCAAAAAGATACTGCTTCATCCTTTATTACATATTCTGCTTAGATTCCTGTTGCTAACAGTAATGAGTGGTTTGTAAGGTCAGGTAGAGATGAGAGGCTGCAAAGTCAGGAGGAATCCTGTGCAGACAAATCTCATGATGCCGTAACAACACTTAAAAGTCCTGTCTTTCTTGAATTCTGACAGGAAGATTAATGATTAAAAGCTTAGTTATGGCATTCAATTATTACAAAACCCATACGCACACACATAGAGATATACGTTTAACTTGCACTAAGATATGTCAAATTGTGTTTTTCTGTTTAGGTTGCCACTTTGTTTTTTATCAAAGTTCTATAAAGTGCACAAATTTGTACATGTTTTTTATTAAGAAAAGTGCTTCAGGTGTGGCCTCACCAGTGGGACTGAGGGGAGAATAGAGAGGGATAATCACCTCCCTAGTTCTGCTGGCAATACTAAGGATACCTTTGGCTTTCTTGGCCACCTGGGCACACTGCTGGCTCATGTCCAGTCAGCAGCCAGCCATCACACCAGATCCTTTTCTGGCTTTTCAGCAACTCTTTTCCAATTCTGTATTGATCTGTGGGGTTGTTGTGACCAAATTGCAGGACACATCACTTTACCTTATTGAATCTCATACCACTGGCCTTGGCCCATAGATCCAACTTCTCCAGTTCCCTTTGCAGAGCCTTCCTTCCCTCCCGCAGATCAACTCTCCTGCCCAACTTCGTGGTAGTTAGCATATCACCTGCAAAATAAATGAGGGGCAAGTTGATCCCCTTGTACAGATCATTCATATTAAACAGGATTCTCTTCAATTTTACCTTTTTTAACCTTTCTACAGACCTTTCTTATAACTCTGCAATTTTATCAGCTGTCTGAGCCAAGGTTGCAAAGTTGTGTGTATCAAATCTCAGCCTTGGGCCCTTGGTATGCTGGCAACTGAACACTTGTGGCAGGCAGGGAAGGCAGTCAAAAGGTTTCAGACTTGTACTAGCACACCCTATTCTGCTAGAATCCAAGTGTCCTTAACATGTCCTTGGGGAACATACACATGCCTAGTGCTGGTAGGAGGTTAGTCCATTCATCTTCAGTACATAGCAGGGAAGTAGACAAATTGAAACAGAAATATTAAAGAAAAATATTGAAATTGACCTCTGTTTTTCCCAAAATAACATAAAGAAATATTTATATTTAGACTGTAAAATTAAGAAATTTGCATCTCTATGGTAACTAATTGCTACCCTCTGTTTGATTGATAACAGGTTTACTGTCAGAGATATTTTTTAGTTTTACTTGTGACTAATTTTCTGAAACATAAGTATTACATTCAGACCTCTAATCACTTATTATGAATTTGTAGAGATATAATTTGAAAATGAGCCTTTAAGAGTTTTTGCCTCATTTTAAATGCGGTTAATATAGTAGATCTGAAAAACTGTTTTTTCTGCATTTGTACTGTTGATTGCAGTAATAATAAAACTAATTGCCTGTAATCCAGTAAAGTATAATTACACCTGGCTTGATTTTGACAAAGATGTAGATATTTCATAATTAGATCACATGAAGCACTGTATGAATAATTCATGAGAAAATATGATTAATGAGATCATTTTGTAGACTTAGTTTAAACAAATATTCCAACCGAGTTATGGGCACACTCTGTAGGATTCACCTTATCTGACTTTAGCTGTCTAAAAAATAGTTATCTAAATCTAAATTGGTGTCTTAAGAGTCTCTCCATCATTAATGAACAGTAGCCAACAACATAAGAGGCAAGGGAAAAAACTGGTCAGGTGTTTTGGTCTGCCTGATTAAAATTGCATTAATTACCATCTGAAAATATCTAGACTGCAAAAGTATTTAGTCAATACCTAGCAGCAGATCTTAAATAATATTTTCCAGAGTCAAGTTCATCAAGAACTGGAAAAATATTACTTGACTGATCTATACAGATCATAAGATTTTTTAGATTCATCAGTTCTGTATTTGACAAGTGCTTACTATCACAATTAAGTTTAAGAATCATCATTTACATTCTAAGTTTGAATCCGCTAACCAATATTGCTTATAACTGATATTTCAAAAGAAGCAGTTATTTTAAAAGAAGTCTTTGTTTTGAAGGAAAGACGCTTTATATAAATATGCAGCATAAGTTAATTTGCTATAAAACTTGTAGAACCCAATTGTTTAAGCACTATTAATATTGTTTTCCTCTCCTCATGTTTAAAGAAATAATGGGCTCACGTAATTCTTTTCAAGTTCTAAAGGAAAACAGAGGATATAAAGTTTTTTAACTTTCAGTTTCTAAATAAAACAGATGCCACTAAAATGATTCTAAAGACAACTAATTTTAAAATTAATCATCCATTGGTTGCATATTGCATCAGTTTCTAAGAATATCAGAAAGATGGCAGAGAGTAAATATATATATATATATTCTAAGTCTGTGGAAGCATAACAAACAATATCAGGTGCAGATAAAGTAGGAACATCTTGTTGTGTCAGCTGCAGTATTTTGCCTGGAAGTTTTGCTTTAAAACAGTCATTTCTTTTCTCCATGGATATAAGACTTAAATCCCATCCCCATCTCTACTATACATTATTTTTCTCTTTTTAAAATCAATTATTTTTATGCTTTACTTCATTAAAAAAAAATAAATTAATGTAGTTGAAATAAAAACAGGGCTTTTTTTTTTCTTCCCCAAATGTTCACAAAAACATCTGGGGGAATAATTTTCATTTCTTATAAGAAAAAAAATGCAATATTTTCTTCTGTTGCCACTAGCTATAAATAATCATAAATTCATTTTGTTTATAAATTTTTCTTGTTTATTTTGCATGAGTGTTCAGCTGTTTAGAAAGACTGAGCAAAAGTAGGTCTATATGCTATTAACATTACAGAGCAGGAGGGAGAGGGGAAAAATAAAAACCTGTAACCATTTTATGAAAAGCCTTAGAGCTGAAATGGATGAGAACTTCAAGATGAAATTTGGCATGGAAATAATTCTCATTTAAAAGAAGTACCTTTGCTTTCAGACAAAATTGGTTTTGACTTTATCAAGGCATGAGCTTTTGAATATTCAATACTGACTACAATAAATGAGGTTTCAAGCCTCTCTTTCATTTTCTCGCTTCTTTTCCTCAGCATCTGAAGTTTTATTTCCATATGAACATTAAAAATATACAATATCTTTGCAGTAAACAGTGAAATAGCAAGTAGTGCTGCAGATTGGTAGTGTCTCCTGATTATTTCATAGACATTAAATTCTTGAAACAGGTTTTGATATTTCTGATGGTTTTATTGTTATTTTGTTATAACACTTATAATTTATACTCTTTTCACTGCCTTCTACCTCATCAAGGAATAACTGAACTTTATATGAAATGCCTCTTTAGTTCCAAAACTTGTCAATTCTATATCATATATGTCTAATTTGTAGGAGCCTGAACATTCACAAAATTGAAACTCATACCAGTATTATATGGTCTTAACTGCAAAACCTCTTTTCACAAGAGGAACTGCAAGGCCTCTTTTCATAAGAGGCTTTTATTTCTCTGACATAATCTTAGATTGGATTCAAACTATCCTTCTAAATCAATATAGCTATTGCAGCAAACTCTAGCAGCCTTGATTAACTCTCAGTCATTAAGAATAAAGCACTCCTATTAAGTGATTTCATAACATAACGGTCTTGCCATACAACAAGGATATAGGCTGGATTCAAATTACAGTTTCAGATGGCTGAAAAAATGACCTTTCCTGTTCATTCCTTATTCTATCAGGACTCCTCTATCTGAATCAGGTAGGAGAAGATAGCATTGACTTTAAGGTTCCCTTGTATGAGAAACTTTATGCTAAAAGTGTGAATGTCTTTCCAAGTTGTGGAACCAAGATTGCATCATATTGACTGGGCCTGTCTTTTTCCTCCTAAACAGATTTACCACTTCTCAAGAAATTTTACCTTCATTGATTACTTCATTTGAAGGCTTCTAACAAAGCTTTTTGGGAATGCAGTATTGTAGCTACTACAGCCACTAAGCCACTTCGCACATTCTGCAGAGTATTTGCTCTTTTTCTTAAATGTACATTTTCCTTGGAATAAACACATACTTTAATTGTTTTTAATTAGTTTAGCATAATATGCACAAAGTGAAGGCTTTCAAATAGAAACTAAATTAGATGGACTATATCACAGTGCAGAAATTAGACTTAGATTTTCTGTCAGAATATGGGATTTTTTAAACTAGAGTCATAGTATAAAGTCAAACTCACATTTTTATTTTTGTCTTTGAAAATGTTTAAAATCTTAAATAAAGGTAGATATCACATTTATTTTTATTTATTTTTTTCCAAAAGATCAAATGTCAATAGAGTCTGAGGCTGAACTTCTATATCCTTCCAAATAAGCAGATGATTTTTGGATCATTTAAATCTTCTCCAAGATTTTCACTTCTATGGTGTTTGTTCAAGATGTGTTAATTCAACAAATTTACTCTGTTAAAATGAATGGATATATTGTGGCTCAAAAAATAAACTTGTTTAAATTTCAATGGTGCTGAGAACTCTCATTAGTTATTACTTTCACAATATGTCCTATTTAAATACCACATCTTTCATAATCATCAAAGATCTGAAGTTGACTTACTCACAGACTTTTGAATGAACTCTGTAAGTATTTTTTATAAATTTTCCTCTTTGATAAGAGTGTACTCTGTAAAGTACAGACAGAAGCGTTGTGAAAATAATTGATAGATTTGTGCTGCTAATGCATTAACTAATAGCTGAGTACAGTTAAAAGTCATTTTGGAAAAAGACTCATGTAGAAATTTTTAATTTTTCCTGCCAGCATCTAATACTAAGTTATTTTGTCTCGGTGCACTACCAGCAGGTATCTTAAAATAGCTCTGTCTACTCTAGCTTTCTGTTCTACTTAAACCAAAACTGCATTAACAAGTATTTACCCTCTTGTCACACATTTTAGCAGAAGTGAAGTAAATTAAAGTGTGTTGTCACTACACTTATAGACAAAGACAGATTTTTTTTCTTTCTTTCATTTCTGTCTGTGATATCTGAAAATTACATATACAGGACAAGAAAAAATTTTTAATTTCTTGTGGACAATTGAGTATAGATGGGCCTTTGGTCCTCACAGAAGGTTGTGAAATCTGCTTCTTGCAGATTGTGAATAGAATTATTTTGTTTATTTCTCTGAGTCCTCTGTTGCCTCATGCAATTATATCAGCTGGGCTTTCCATAAATTCTTCTGTAATAAAGGAGGAAAAGTGGGGCAAGATTTTCTAAAAGAAACATAAAAAAGGAGGCACAAAAAGAAGAAAAGTTATGATGCCTAAAAGAGGAAAAAACTTTAAAGGATAAGAGGGAGCTATCCTTTGAAGTATAAAGTTGTGGTATGATCAAAAGCTCACTGTAGGTAATGGAAAAAATTCTATTGACTTCATTGGCCTTTGAATTCAGCATAGTCTAGAGGAAAACAGCAAACTTTTCTTCCTCTTCCCATCAGCTCCTTAGTTTTGCTGTTTTCAGAATTGGTCATATTAAATAAACAAGATAGAGAGTCAGGAATGGACTTTTGCTTTAGTTGAAAACAAACAAAAAAAGAAAAAAAAAAGTAATTTATTTTAAAACTGTAAAGTGCAACATTTTGTAAAGGAATTTAATGAGGTTAAATATTCTGGGTACTATTTCATATATCTCGATATTAATAACTTACCATAGTCTTTCTGGGAAAAAGAAAAAAAAAAAAAAAAGAAAAGAAAAAGAGAACAATTCATGCACAACTTTTCTTTAAGGGGCTGTAAATATTTTTATAACATAGCTTTTCAAAAATATAAAATACTTTTATCTTTTGATACATATCGTCCCTTTCTTCCTTCTAAGGCATTTCTAGTAAGATACAAAGTATACTCATTGACTTTAATGTCCTAGTGAAACTAAATGGTGTAACTTAATACCAGTCTGAGTCTCAGACAACTGCCGCCATTTGTTTCTCAGACTATTCTTTCAATTCATTTAGAGAAACTTTCTGAACAAGACCTTCTAATGATAACTTGCAGCCATAATGCCATTGTACTCTTTCCAAATGTGTAGTGTCTCATTATTTTCTAAAGTTTTAAAGAAAGTTTCTGTTCAAATAGCATTTTTATAGAAATAATAAAGGGCTGTACAACTGCAGAGCAATTTGCTGTTATAACTGAGTCAGTAGATAACTTTGGTCATATTAGTTCAGATGCAAATGAGAATTACTGGCTGTGTATTTCCATCACTGCTACTCACACAGTCTTAAAAACCTGCTTGACTTTTACAGTACTCAAATAGTGCCTGCAGCTGAGCTTCCAAAGCCTTTAGGTCTCAAGTCCAAGTGTTCATTTTTTAAGAATTGATATTTCAGTTGTGTTTTCTTCTTTCTCCTTTCTAAAAGTTTAATTTTATTTGTTTTGTTTTGTTTGTTTATTTGTTCTCAGCAGAATTTAGAAATATAAAAGCTCTCTACCAGTTGAAACAATCTCATTACCACAAAGCAGCCAAGGGTGTCAGTGTTTCAAAATTATTGAACTTAATCCCAACTATGTATCCCAGTAAGGACCTGTAGAGACCAGCACAGCAAAAAAAAATTATTTCATATACACATTAAGGATGAGGAAAAGACAGATCATAGTTTCCCACAGTAGTCCCTCCTTTACAGCATACCTGTTCCAAAACCCACGATTACAGCAGGACACTTGCATAGTCCTTCCCTTCAGCCTTAATATTACCAAAAATATTTGAAAAAGGCCTTAGATTTGTTCAGTTTTTAAAGTCAATAGTTATTATCAGTACCAATATCTAGGCAAGAATAACCTAAAGATAATTCATTTTGTAACTTTCCATTTTAAATAGTGGCATGTTATATGCCTCTAGAATGACTTTGTTACACACAAAGGGATATTATTACAGCTGCATACCTACTGAAGATGACTACAGTTCCGATATGTGACTTGTTCTTCAGTTTTTCCTTCATGGAAATCATGGTATTGTATAGTCAACCTTTTTTTAGTTTACAAACTGCAGCAAACTTTGTCCTTGCTCTTTTAGAAAAGATTATACAAGTCTGAAAAAAAAATCTGAGAAGAAACAAATTATTTAACCTGTAAGTTATAAAAAATAAACAATCACCACAGTGGTTCATGTTCTGGTTCATCCCAGGAAAAATCCATCTGCTGTTTAGGGTTAGCAACACTTAGTCCAAGAGTGAGTAGTTCTGCTAAACTATTCTTTTACTCTAACCATACCCAAATGATGGACTGGGCCTAATACTTCCTAGATACAAGGGATTTTTCAGCTTTATATATACATAAAATATATGTAAAGATTTTATATATGTGTGTGTGTATATATAAGATTATATATATTACATTGTATATAATTATAACAATATAACTTCAATTTTATATATATAAATCATAATTATGCATATATACATACATAATACATGCATATATATATGCACACACAATGATATTGGAATTTTTTTACTGGTAACAAAATAATTTGTTAATATACCACTGATACCAAGAGAAAGCTGCACCTGGACTTACTGTCTGTTTTATTTGGATTGACCTGTATTTATTTCTATTCTGTCTCTTTTAAAAATGCCTCCAATTCTGAAGCCATTAAGCAATTGCAAGAAAAATATATATGAATTTTTCAGTCTGTAAATTTTCCAAAGCTTCAAGTTTGAAAATTATTGCCTTTTTATGCCCTACTTTTTCATTACTAAATGCAGTGTAACTCTTCCTTCCTCTTCCCGCTTTTAACTTGCATCCTATGAAAATGCGACTCTGTGATCAAGTTACTCTTAGCCGATGAGTTTCTTCTGCCTTCAGTCCTTCATTATTTCATTGATTATTTAAACAAGACAATAGCTGGTTGAGGTTTGTCTGTGTGTTTCTCATATATGTAGTGAGAGGGGAGAGAACAGAAACTGCTTGGACAGAATTAAAATCCTATTCCTGAATTTGTGCCTTGGTAGGCACTAGCTAATTCAAATAAAAGGAAAATGTCTTAAGTGACTCAATCAAGGGGGAAAAGAAAGCTTCATTCAGAGTTTACATTTACCCTAAAGCAGGGAATGCAAGTGAAAGTAAAATAAAAATGTGTAGCAGGAATCACTTGGGGCTTCTGAAGCGTGAAGCATCAAACATGGCAGCTGTCAGTCTATGTCAGGTCCAGGCAATTGAGCTGCAGTCAGCTGCCTGACAAGAGTCAATCAGGAGACCAAGAACCAGCCTGTTAGCCTGACGGGTGGTTTATTCTTTGTATATAAAATCCATCACTTGTTGACTTGGCAGTGGTTTTTATTTTTCTGTGTGCCACTTGATGGCAGTTGCACTTCTAAGGTTCTCACTCCTCTTTTGTTTAAGCTGTTCTAGTTTAGGTTTTAGGGGTGTTTTGTTTCTTTGATGTGGGGTTGTTGGTTTGTTTTTTACCTCATCCTTACAAACTTCATCTATATTTCTGGATCCTGCCACTTGTTTTTTTGTCCTTACCCCAGTCCTCCTTGCTCCTTCTCCTGATTGGTACCTTCTTATTCCTTGTTTCAGGAATGGTGACAGTTACTCCAACAATGTGTGTTCTTCAGTTCAGTATGCTTTTCTTTCTAGAATCTAGCAACAATACAGTTGTTAAGAATAATTAATAACAATCCAACACTGTTGAATTGACCAAATAATTTGATAACTCCTTGCTATATGTCTTGTATTGTTAAGGGGTTTTGTTGTTATGTTTTGGTTTGTTTGGTTGGTTTGCTGTTTATTTGGGGGTTTTGCTTCTTTCTCATGTTATTAATGTTGGGGTTTTTGATTTATTTTTTTTTTCTTTCCCTTTTAGGATTTTATATATTTTCATGTTGGAGTTTTTTGAAGTTTTTCCTTTTGATGCCTTAAATTGCTAATGATCATATGTTAACAGTTTTTATGGTGCCTGTAATTTTATTTTCTTTTTCTTTGACAGGTTTTCTCACAGTTCTTTTTCAGCAATTTCAGCCAAAATAATGTACTCTTGCCATAGTAGAGGTGACCCTTGGCATCTCGATGCACAGGTGGACAAGTGGTGTGGAATCAAGGGTTTGCAGTGGGATTATGGAGAGAAAAAGGTTTATGGTTCTCCTGCATCTTAATGTCAGCAGTGCCAATGTTCATCCAAGCAGAGATAAAGTAAATTGTGTCAGGAAGTTTTAAGCATTATGAGTTTGCAGGGAACACTTTTGGTGCTCATAGTGAGTCTTTTCCTACTTGTCCTTAGGTCTTAAAATTTGCTTAAAACATTTTTCATTCATATTTGTTTCCAGATAAAAAGCTGCACACTACCATACACATCAGATAGTTAGTTAATCTTTGTTATGCAGCAACTGTTTAAGTTTATTAGACTGTATAAGGTTTTCTCTGGCACATTAGCCCCAAATATGTTGGGTAGCAGTCACTTGACTTCTAGACTACTGCTAGGTAAAACTTTTTCAGACCAGTGTAAGTCGACATAAATTCCAAGATCTTTCACTTTCAGGTCAGTATAAGAGGCCTACAGCCTTTTAACAATAATGGCAAAAAATGTGTAATTTTTTACAAGACTACAATGTTTTGGACTTGATTAAGAACAAAAGATTCACCATGTTGGTCATTTCCTCCCTCATATTTCTTTTCACCTACTGGAAAGAGAATTTAATAGCTATTTGTCTTTTACATTATCTTCTAACTTTCTAAAGTTTTTATAGCAGTAGGAAAAAAAAAAGATTACAAGAGAAAGTGAATTAATTTCAAGAATTCAAGGAGGAGTTAAATGATATTACTAAACGTCATTCAAATGGTATTCTTATGCATATAATAAGGAAAGAAATTACATGGGGAGTTAGAAGGAGTTAGTGGTAAAAATGCTTTTATAAAAATTTCAGTAATATATTTACAATAACACTGTATTTATAATATATAAATTTATTATAAATGGTATCATTTTAGTTTAATTAATGTAATTTATAATATATAGAGACTGTCTTAGTTCTAGGGGAGAACTAAGATATCTATGTTGGCCAAGAAAAAAAAGTAACAATCCCTCTCCTTTAAATTTAGAAAACAGAACTTTAATTAGGATATATATATATACACACATATATATGAAAGCATAACAGTTCTTAACCACAATACACAGATATATATATATCTATATGCAGAAAGAACCAAACAACAACAGTTTGTAATAAACCCCTCCGCCCACAAACGACAAGGCAAACAGTTAAAATGTCTTTTGGCTACCCCCAAAAAAGGGGGAAAATGCAATTATATCTATGGACAGCAGGTGGCGCTGTTGCACCTCAACTGCTGGCCACTCTCTTTCTCAGGGGTTGCAGTTATATTTACGGGCAGCAGGTGGAGACGTCGCGCCAAGCTGGTGGGCCTCTCTCTCAGGGGAATGGCAGGAGCCGATGCCGGGTGAGCTCCTGTGGGGTTGGTGACAAAAAACAAAAGGTAGCAGAAACCCAGTCTCTGCAGAAAAGCAGGCGTGGTCTTCCTTCCCCGCAGTAGTCTGTGGTGTCCACAGGCGATCGGTGAAGCCAGAGAGCAAAAAGACACAATCCTGGTTCCTCAGCGATGCCGGACCTGGTGTGTGTACCCATCCTCTCTCCTCCACACCGGACTGGTGAACTCCTGAACTTGCACAGAAAGCAGAAAAACGCTGACCCCTTCTCCCCCACCCCGAGCCAGTCTTCCCTCCCCTCTGGCCTGGGGAGAGATCAGAACAAAGGCTCTGACTAGAGCTGTTAACATCAGGACATGCATATCCATTGTGTCCTTTGTTAAACCTCTTTATCGACACTAAGGCGTTGGCTCCAAGCTTTTGGAAAGAATTCGATCTGAGTTTTGAAACTATAACAGAGACACAAACAAATTCTGTAATATGTGGATATAATATACAGAACTCCTTAAAGGTGAAAAATTTTGCCCCGTGCAGTAGAACGTGAACTTGCCTAATTCAGACAGGCTGTGATTACATGATAATCAGTCATACTCAGGCAAAGACCAAGTAACTTCTTACCATTTAGACTTCAGCGCATACATATAAAGGTCACTGTATAATAGGTATTAACTCCTACAAGTCTGAATTCCAGTCAGATATTTTAATAACATTATTAAGGGTAAATATTTATTAGCACATATCGAGTGATCATAGTGGGCAAGGACAGAGATAATAGCACTAACAGAACTAAACAAGATTTATTTGTTGTGAATCATTTAAAATCAAAATGGTAGTCTCAAGTGAGGTAGTAATCCTTATAAGTTATTTCTGGGTGGAGGATTTTTGTTTTTGTTTTGTTTTGTTTTTAAGACTAAGCATGTCATACTCTGGGGAAAATATATTTTTTAAGTGGGTTAATTTGTGGAGTGGTATGGTTAAATGAATGGTATTCATTACAACATAAAAATAGCTGCCACTAGAATAAATGCAGAGCTATTTCTATGATTGCAATACATAATAAATACAACATTTTCCATGTTTTCAACATCTTTCTTATTTATGTCATATATGTTATATGATTACAGGATCATATTACAGAATCTAGTTCATCAATATCAATAATAATTTTATATTTTTCTATTCCTCCCATACTTTTGTGTTTCATTTCCCAAATTGAATAAATTAGTTCTTTTTTTAATTTGTAAGACATCCCCTGTATTCATACTGATTTTCTTATTTCTGTGACATTAAATCAATATTACATCTGCCTGAATAAGCATATAGCATTTTCAAAATTCAAACATTCATTCTGTTTAGTCAGAATCTTTGGCATACTTCAGTGTTGCCTTTGTAGAGTTTTACATTATAATCTACTTGATTTAGATGGAGAATTACATCAGTAAATTATGTGTTGGGCTATTTCTAGTATTTATTTAACTTATTATATCTTAGTCTTTATCTTAAAGAGCAGTTCTATCCTGTGAGAACTTGCGCAGATAATCTTTTCCAGGAAAAGGGAAACATCAAGTGTATTGCTTCATAATTATTTTCTTCTTCCCATTGGTTTCTTTATTTTTATTGTAGTGCATTTCTGCTTTCTTAGCTAAAATATCTGGTAGGAATGAACAGAAAGAGTGTCATGATTCTAGCATATTTGAAGAAATGTGCCAATTTAAATATAATTACTTCATTAATATTTTTTCCAGGGAGATTTTAACAGGCACTGACACTCTCAATCTACAAACTTCAGAGGAGTACCAACTAGAAACACAGACAGATTCAACTACAGTGAAGAGTGAAAAACAGAAAGAAGTTTCATCTTTTGAAGAGCCCATCTTAAAATGCCCTAATATTTAAGAATACATTTCAGTTTGTTCCTTTCAAAAATGTTCCTTATTTTAATATTTGACTGTCTTTGGGGTTTTTGTTGGTGGTTTTGTGTTTTTTTTCTTTTTTTTTCTTTTTTTTTTCCTCCTAATAAAAGACACTTTACAGAAGATTTTATTTCTTTCTGTAAAGCAGCAATCTCATGTAATCAGTTTTTATGGTCCTATTTTTTAATTAACATAATCTGTGGAAAGTTTAATTCCTTTTATTGCATTGTACTAACACCATTTAGTCTCAGAAAGTATGTATTTATATGTATTTAGTAGGATAGCCACTCTGCAATACATCAATGGCAGAGACACAAGCTAAGAGAATGTAAACTCTTCAAATATAGCATTGGCAGTGCAAGTGACAGAGCTACACAGAGTGCAAAAGCCTCTGGGGTTTGCAATGCCACAGCTAATTTCCTTTCCCATTTTACTTCACTTTCCATACTAGCTTCCATTTTTATTCTTTTTCTTACTTCCACTAATCTACCAGATACCTACAAAATTTAATTTACATGCTATTTTTAGGCATTGTGTTAATAAAAGAGTTTTAGTTAATAAAGATACAGAATTTGAAGTGATATTTATTTAAATGTTGTCCTATCAAATGACCCATATTACTGATTTTTTTCCTTCTTGAGAGTTTTGTGAATGAAAATTTTTACGGGTAGAAAAGAAGACTTGAATATGCACTGTCAAAAACAAATAAACATACAACATATTTACTTTTGTAATATATATTTAATAATATATGTTGGCTAATTTCTCTTCTTAAAAATTTTATTTATAAGCTTCCTTTAGTGAAATAGTGAAATAAAAGCAGCTGGGTTTATATTTGATTGTTTTCATTAACCACACATTGGTTTTTAACTCTGCCTAGTTTTGTCCCTTGTAGACACAATCATGAGGTCTACCTAGAGTTGGAGTAATTTTAAAAATTCTTCATTGTTCTCTGTCAATCAGCTATTTATCGTTATTTTTTTATTTATTAAATACATTAAGAAAGATATGGCAGTCAGGCATGAGTTTAATAGATAAGAGAAATTCAAGCTTCCCTGTGCTCCCCCATCCCACAGAAAAGAAAGGAAACTGGCCCCACTCTGCCCAGTAATAAGGCAAAGAGAGCCAAAAGGTAATAAGCTGACAAAAACTACTCTTCTAGCCTTTCATTCATCCACAGTAAAAGACTCAGGAGCTCAGGATAATGTTGCAATATTATATAGTTGATGTATTACAATTACATATTGATGACATACTAAGTGAAAACCATTAAATTAGTACCTTACACAAATTTAGGACATGTCATATTTTATTTGGGGTTTTTTGTGACTCTAAGGAAGGACTCTTCCATCTTCCTTTAACTCATCTGAAAATTTGCCATCTTAAGGGAAGATAGCTATTCAGTTTACTACTCTTTTTTATATGACAGATACAAGCTCCTTCAGAAAGCAATTTATCCTATCCTAAAAGATATTTATGATAAGTGCAATGAGAATCCTCTTTAATGAATGTGGAGTCAATGTACTAGAGGTGAGATCTCTAATTTTCAGATAACTGATGTCAAGTGAAATGAATCTCAGCCTTAAATATCATTCATACTTTCAATGTTGTTTCAGTGTTTCTATGTAATGTCACTGGCTCAAGCCAAGTACATATTAAAATCCATGGAATCTGTTTCACCTCCTGAAACAATATGAACAAGTTCAAGTAAATCCAGTGTGACTTGTGAAGTCACGAAAATATTTCTTCTAATTAGTCCAAATATTTTTTGGTTTATAAATACTTTTAAAGGTTTTGTGGATTTTATTTTCCTGGTTACATTCATGGCTAGCAACTCAGTTAACAATAGTCTTCTTCTAAGCTATTATTCACCAGTAAAATAAGCTTTATGATGTACCATACACAAGAAATTCAAATTTCATTTGCTATGAAATTTTGTCACATTATTTAATTGCATGTATACTTGAACAGACAGTGTTACTGTACTTCCTATATGTTACTGATGATTATTAAGGTTAAAGATTGATTTTTATCAGGTTTCATCTTTGAAATATTGTGCTTGTCTCAGAACTGAAAAATAAGCATCAAATAGTTGTCAAATTTAAATACATAATCAATTGCTCCTTACTGTATGGTACTGGATTTAATTATTTTGTGCCAACAACAGCAGTAAATCTTTATAATGAGGTAAACAAAACATGAACTGCAGACACTTTGTGAAACTGAAGAATTCAACATATCATGCTAAGAACTGATCTGAAGCTTTAAAAGATTCTTTAGAGGCTGTGGATCATGCTGACAGTCAGACATCAGAGTCGTGAAACACAGCAACAGAAAAGGTTTTGGAATAGCTCTAGTTCTGAAGAACCAAGGATGACTGAAGACAAGATGATAAATAATCACTATAAAAGCCTGTCTTGAAAAATGTATCTTTCAATCCTAAAGAGGATGTACCAGAAAAAAAGGCCAGTTCCTATCATAGATTATCATGGAACAGATAGATTTATCCAAAAACCAGTTGGAGAGAGAGAAATCATTCTAAAGTCTTAATATATATAACTTTTAGTTATATATATGGCATATAACCTTCAGTTATATATAGCCATGTAGGAGGAAAAAAAAAAATAAAAAAATTTCAGTGTTGTGGTGGTCAGACATGGAAATAGGTTGTCCAGGGTGGTGGTGGAGTCCCCATCCCTGAGGTGTTTAAGAGATGTCTGGATCTGGTGCTGGGAGATGTGGTTGACTGGCTTAGGGGTTGCAGTGGGCGTGCTGGGTTGATGGTTGGACTTGATGCTCTTAAAGGTCTTTTCCAACCTTGATGATCCTATAACTCTAACCCCAAATTGATACAAAATTATTAGAAGATATTGTGTACCCTGGCCTACCACTCTGGAGTTACATCAAGTTATTGAGCCAACTGTGTTAGCTGCTAGCAAACTGGCAAGTAATAGCATTACAGTCTGGTAATAGAGGAAAAATGACTTTCATCAGATACTAGCTGTGAGAACCCAATGCTGTTATCTTTTCTGCAGAAAACTCTAAGGTCCAAATAATTACTAGGGAAAATAAAATAAATAAAATCCAAGTTTCCTATCTTGTTCTAAAACCTGGGCATTTACAAAGAGAAAGAGACATCCTAATATATCCTTGATTTGAAAAATACTATAATCAGTAAGCGAAAATGATTGTGCTAGGTCATGTCTACAAAAATGTGTGAGTGATCAGTTATGACTAAACATGAAACAATTCGTGCATTTTTACTAGTGAAAGCATGTGGTAATGATGAAAGAAAGCAGACCAAAAAGCTTTTTCATTTGTTACTGGCCTGACAGAAGAGGAAAATGAAGTGCAAAACCTACCAGGACTGATAGCAAAATTTTATTATTAATTGCCTGCACTGAGAAATAATGCCTATCACAGAAAGAGGAGTGCTAGAGTCACCAATGACATCTACAGTAATAAAGAGAGACAGCAAGCAAACACAGCACATTGTAATTTCACTAAAGAAACCTGGACTCAAATGCGGTATTTTTTTCTAGATCTATTTTTTTTAGTCAAACTGTGAAAGTGTAACCCTTAGTCCATAACCTAAAACTTAGAAAAAATGGAAGTAGATTCTCCTGAAAATGGGCCAATATGAATTTCAATTTGAATTATTACAGAAATAACAGATATACAGAAAATAAAATTTATATTTTGTATTTAGAGAGCTACATTCCTGAACTCATTAATTTCTACTGTCTAGATCCTTGCTTTGTTTTTTAAAGTGGCTTGAGTTCTAATATCTTTATGTGTAGCTAATAATTATAATTTATTTATTATTCAGTACAGTACTGACCTATTTAAAGGCACCTTTAGCTAAAGAAATTAAAATATTTGTCAAACTTTCTATTAGAACCTAGATAATAAGTAAAAATAAGAAAATTTGGCTATACATAAACACAAAGCCAAAAAGCAATCAGAAATATAGCTTTGTTTTCTTAATTCATACAAAATTAAAAAACTTGGAAAAATTGTGAAGATTAATATTGTTGCTCAACATATGCGTTCAACAGGGAGATTTTATTCAAAATATAAAAAGATGATAAAATGTATTGAAAGGATTATAATGTTATAATGAGGATATCTTATCATACTTTGGCAGAAGTACAGAAGAATAAAGAAAGACATGGAACATGATTATTGATATGAAAAGATTGGATTCATAAAAGCAAGAATAGAAGTTTGCATAAAAAAATTGATACAAAAATAAAAAAAATAAAAAAAAGGGAACTGTTAACTGCTAATTCCTATTCAAAAGGAAAGACAGAAATAATACTTAAGACATCACAAGCATTTTTAATAGATTAAGTAGCATTAAAGAGCTTTCTTTACTTTTTTGCATTATTGTCTTGTAGGCTGCAACTTTCTGAGTGTGATTCTTACTTGTATTTTCAATCATTATATGTAATTCAACATTTCCATCCTTACTTTCTACCAGAGTTATTTTCCTTTCAGTTCAATCTTAAATGTCTCAGAGGCTGTAGTGATACAGAAGTCATATTTTTATTTGATTACACATATGTACATTATATTTGTTTGTTGATAACCAGAGTGAAAGTTTGGAAATAGTAAGAAGAGGTGAAAAAGTAAATGCAAACTTAAACAAAAATACTGAGTAAAATCAGTTTCCTAGGAGACAATGATAAGCAAGTGGTAAGAAACAAGTGGTTACTAAGCACATATATTTTCCTGTATTGTTAGAAATTGTCATCAGAACCATGACTTATCAGGCTGCAATTACATAAAGTAGAAAAGTGGAAACCTTATAACCCTACTAAATTAATTCCTTGACAAAGAGTGCTGTTATTTCTTCAAAATCACATACATCTAAATTCTTAATTATTGCAAAATAGTTGTAGAATTACAGAATAGTACAGCTTGCAATGGATCTTTAGGTGTCATCTAGTTCATCTACCTGCTTAAAGAAGGGCCAGCATAAATCAGGCCACTTACAGCTTTGACCAGCTGAGTTGTGATCATCTTAAATGATGGAGGTCCCATGTCTCCAGAAGCCTCTCATGGTGTTTGACCACTCTCACAGTAAAAACACATGTCTAGATATAATTGGAATTTTGCATATGGCAACTTGAGCTTCCACTGCCTTTTGTCCTGTCACTGCATCTTCAGAAGGACTCTGAATCTGAAGGTTGAGTCTTTTGCCCTACCCTCTAGCACTACTTTCCAACTCATCTTTATGGAACATTATCATTTTTGCTTCTAGCTGACATGCTTTTTTAATGGAACTAATGTCCATCCAGTGCAGCAATTCAACCATGTGTACTATCTCCCCAGAATTCTCTAATACCACATTTCATGAATATCTGATTCCTCTTCTGTTTCCCATACTACCAGTTGATGTGTCTGTACTGCAACTCTTGAAATGGACTTCTGTTGTTCTGCTTTCACATAAGGAATGAGAGGGACATTTCTTTAATGTGCCTTCATACCTTCTTTTCTCTTTATCCACCCTACTTTAACAAGTATCCTTAAAAGCCCTGCAGTTTAGACTAGGAAATTTACTGTCAGAGACAATATCTCTCACATTGTGAGATGAACTTTGTCCAGCCATCCTCATTTCTTAGAGAGGGTTCCCTGGGTATAAAAGCTAAAGATATGGTTGTAGCACAAACTTTTCAACTTTGAAATGAATGTCTTCCCTTTCATCACAAGCCTAGGAAAATATCACCTAGGTTCCTATTCCTTTCATCATTACCTTACCCTTAGAGTCTTGTTGATTGGCTGCTATGGAAAATTTTAGAAAGAAGACAGTCCTACAGTTTTCAGGCTTGTGGTATGGTCATATTTCTCCACCACTTTCTTGGTGTAAAGTTTTTCATCATCTTCCAAATGTCATTGTTTCCATGAGACACAACTGGAATTCCAAATTCTAATAGAATTTTGAGGTATGTGAGTCTTGATCTCAAGCAACAGGGCTGTATCTATATTGCTGATTGAAAAAGATGACATAAAATAACAGAAATTGTATGCATGAAGATGTTCAATATGACACAGCTTATAAGCAACCTGATCCTAAATAATCACACCAAATCATTAAGCAATTTTGCAACTACAGTTGAATGGAGTTACATTTACACTAAGGCATTTTACTGCTCACTTAAAAATTAATATTTTCTGTTGCTTTTATTTATTTACTTATTTAGATAGTTAGTTAATTAGTTAGTTAGTTTATCTTTCAAATGAGACCTCAGAAGGTTCTTAACTCATAGCATATATGTACTTTATTTGTAATTGGTGTTGAAGCTCTGATTATGCTCATGAGGGCATAATTATTATTATCAAGAAAAATGTCATCTGTCTGTCTCTTTTAAGATACTCCATCAATTCAAATTATTATTTGTATTACAGGGGTATTGACAATGAAACATAATAATAATAATAATAATAATAATAATAATAATAATAATAATCCCTTTAGCTACTACACAGTGGTGCTGTGACCACTTAATTTTGTCTGAGTCACAACATCCCCTCAGACCACCAGTTACCAGAAAGTTCCTACCTAGGGATAACCACATGTGCAGGAAATGAAGCAGAAGCAGCAGCAAAAGGAAATGACATTAAGGTAATCGTATCTATTACATTCAACAATTCAAATGTCTGTTAGGTGCCTAAGTTTTACATGGTGAATAATATAGGCATTATTAATATTTTACTGCTCTTTCTTGATGTAGAGTTGAGCGCAAACAAATTAGTATTATGTAAAGAAGATAAAGAGAATTTGAATGTTTGGATTATACAATCCAAGATATGGTACATTCTCAGATTTAAGCCATCTGTGACCTGAAGGACTGAAGGCAAACTGAAATGAACAAATAAAACAAATCTACTGAGGCTTAACACTGAGAGCATATTTGATTTGTTAAATTGAGCATGATGCTTCAATATTCCAAGTTGCTTGTATTTAAAGAGAGGCAGTGTGTCACAGTCCAGGTCATGATTTTTCCTTCACTAATTTTTAAAATGTTGGAAAAAAAGAAATAAAGTTCTCATCCTTACATTTCATAGGAACAGTTGTATTTCTGATTCAGAAGTTAAATAATTAATAGAAGATAGCACATAATGTGAAATGCTCTGCAGATAAACTTCCAACATATTTCAATTTTCTGCTGGGCTTTTTCAGGAAACAGTGTTGGATTGCATGATCTATCAGAGTCCCTTATGGCCTTCTTTTTCTGTCTTAATTTAATTTTATTTCTGTGCCCCACTGAGTATCCATATGTATTTACACCCTGAATTAAATAATTAGAAATACTTTAAAGTTAAAAATAAGTCTGAAAATTGGAACCTTTTTAAAATATTTAACCTTGAACACCCAATACTTAAGTTACTTAATATTCACACCTATAAAAAATGTTGTCTTCACATGAAAAATAATGATTTTTAGCAATATTTTCTTTCTATAAACTTTAGTAAGGTTTTAGAAAAAAGTAGCAAAGAGATAGAAATTCTGCTGATAACCATGAGTCAGCTGCTAACCCAGAGCAACATTTCACCATGGTCTAATTGCAGCAAAATTTTTGTATGGTACCACTAGACACACACATATACTTGACTTTGATTCATCACTATACATGTCACTGCACATTTATGATCTTACAAGAACAGACTAATAGAGGGCAAAAAAGAAACCAAGCATAACTGCAAACCTGTACATCTTGTCAGACACTACTTTCAATTAGAGTTTCTCTTTGGACTGCAACCAGTCTCTAAACCAGATCAACACAGGCTTGTAGTAAAATGTTTCTGTGCTACTGAAGAATGTCTAGTCTCTCTTGTTCATTTGTCACTTGAGTATTTCAAAAAAGATTTGATACAAGTGATCAGCAAATTAATAAACAGTGATATATGAATTTCTGTAATTCTTTACGTTAATATTATGAGCATTTGTTTAAATGTTTTACTCTTCAGTTAAAACAAATGCCCTTCAAACTACACTCTTCACATCGACTAGACCCACAGAAGAATAATTTGTTGCTATGTATATTTATGTTAAACTATAGAGCATATGAAGCTACCTAAAAGCAGTGTGAATTTCAAATTTCTGGTTTCTATGAAGTACATTTAAGAACTTCATTGTCATAACTCCCTTGCAATGTTGCAGTGCTGCACATATTAGGTTAGTGAAGGCCTAAGTCTCAGCAAGTTTTACTTTTAAGAAACCTGTAGATGTTCCATACAATTAGTACTACTGAAGACGCACATCTAAAACCTGTCAAAATAAGACAGCAATATAAACACATTATATATCGTTACAATTAAATTTTTATTGCCCTGGAGAACTTTTCCTTTCAGGGGCTTTATAGCAAATGGAAGCGGGAAATGGAAGTCTTTATGAAGTCTCTGAAGAGAGTTTGTGCCCCTAAAAAACTTCAAGGAGCCACAACATAGAAATTAAAAAGCCACAAAATTTAAAACTAACATATAAATAACCAACCAAATAAACAAACAAACAAACCCCAAACACCCACATCTAAAGCAAAAATAAGAAATCAGATAGTGGGGAATAAAAAGAAGTTCATGATTTTCTGCTGAAGAAACATCACTAGTTATAAGTTAACCAAAATCAAGACACAGATTTAGGTATAAATAAGACAATTATTTCTCAGACTGGTTCCCTACATGTGTTGCAACATGACAGGTCAAAAATAAACCCAGAATTTTACTTTGACACTTTCAATATATGAATATTATAACTTCAATATTTCTTTACAGAACATCCAAATATACACAATATATACCTGACATTTTTTTCCTACTCTTCAAAGGTAAAAAAAAAAAAAAAGAAATGTTGGTGTTAAAATTTAATTATTAACTAGGCTTACTTTTTAATTATTACAGTTTACTTTTTCTTGTTATACATGTAATTACCTATGATATTGAGTAATTGTTCTTTAGAATGGATTATATTAAGTGACTGGTGAGGTGCCAGGCATTGAAATAGAGATTTACCTTCATTTCAAACAGAAATACATGACTGTGTATTGACAGGTTGTGAAGACTATACCTGACCAGTTATACAACAGGTTTAACTCCCAGACTGAACTGCACTGGCATGTTGGATGAGAATACTGCTGTGATGGGAATGATGATTGCATTGAGTAATGATCAGAACACCAGGGCACTCTTCTATGAGAAAAAGGCTGAGAGAACTGGAATTATTCAGCCTGAAGAAGAGAAGGCTTCAGGAAGACCTTATTGCTCCTTTCAGTACTCAATGGGGGCCTACAAGAAAGCTGAGAGGGAGTTTTTACAAGGCTGTGTAGTGATAGCACAAAGGGTAATGGCTTTAAACTGAGAGAGCAGGTGTAGAGTAGATATTAGGAAGATCCTTTACTGTGAGAGTCATGAGACAGAGGAAAAGGTCTACCAGACAGGTTTACCAGAGATGTACTCCCCATCCCTGGAAGTTTTCAAGGCCAAGTTGGATGAGGCTTTAAGCAACCTGACTTAGTGGAAGGGGCACTTTGAGCCCCGTGGCAGGCACTTGGAACTAGATGATTTTTAAGATCTGTGATTCCATGACTCTATGAGACATCTCAGAGCTAGTCTGCTATAGTTGGGCAGGGTTTACAACTGTAAATTGCCACCTAACTCCTCTTTTAAATTTGATACAAAGTAGCAAAAAGACAAATCAGAAAAGTGCTTTAGATTAAATATGAAGTTGGAAAGAACTCACTGACAAGAAAATGATGTCATGAAATGGTGAAGCTCATAAATGAAGGAAGGGAATAGAAAGAAAAACATAATAAACCCAGCATAATTTTAAAGAATGTTCTGTAATCTTTGGTTTGGGGAGTGTAAGAAAAATGTAGGCAAAAATCCATCAGACTACACAATGCTGTTGTCGCACTTACTTTTCAGACAGAGTAGTTCCCTTTGAGTTCCCTTCTAGTCTTATTTGCATGATCACAGATTTATGATTTCTGAAAAAAAAAAAAAATCATATAGCATCAACTAGTAATAATATGGACAAAGTTTCTTCCAGATTATGAGGCTTCACAAATTAAGATCAATTTGACACAAGCCACTGGAGGTGGTTGCATACTTTTTCTGTGAGCTATATCCTGAAAGCTGAGAACATACTAGATCATCCCAAACAAGCTGGCACATCATTTTGTTTGTACTGATTATGCATAAAGCTTTTTAGACATAAAATTGGTTTTTTTTCTCATTTCAATATAATTTTGTTAACTGGAGATAGAACTGTTTAAAGGATACACATAATTTTATCACATTTCAGTCAAGAATATTATATATGAAAGTGATTTTTCAGTTACACTAAGGGAAAGGATATAATATTCAAATCTGTTTGCTGAAGTGGAGTCTTCCACATCAAGGTGGAATTTGTAACATTATTGCTTGTTGTTTGGCAAAAATATGCTATTACACTTCTGTATGCCTGGCTCTACAAAATAAATTTCTCAGCAAAACAGAAGCAGGTAGGCTTTTAATCTTGTTTGTAGTGTACAGTTTGCAAAGCTTTCCCAAGAGATCCAAAACTTTACTGGTTAATGGCACAGAGTGTACTTACTTGAGCTGATTACATTCTGGTTTATAGTTACCTATTAGAGAAACCAATTACAGCTCTGAACTGTGTCAACAGTGTTTGACCTAATTTGATGCCAGTTAATCAGTTACATAAACAAATTCTATTTATGGGACAAATTGAATTTGAGTTATAGAATATGCAATATAAAGAGCATTATATTGTGATTGGCCTAATTACACTTTGGAATTCATGGCAGGAAGACATTCATACATACCTTAAGTTAAAAGGAATACATAAAAGATAAGAGGTCAACATACATTTGTTTTTTTTGGATATCAAATGCAAGATATCACTCACACAAAACTGAAATCAGACAAATAAAAGTTAACTATCACATTCAGACCACAATGGAATCACAGAGTATAAGCAGAAGATGGAAGCTATGAAACCAAATTGTTGAGTGTGAAAAGGATGGGAATGAGTGCTCTAGAAAGAAAAGAGACTGTGGATAAAAAATATCTTGCTGAAAGCTTATAGAAGGTGGACATTTCTAACGTATGATAAAGTAAAATGACCAAAGTAAGAAGGAAAAGAGGATGAATAAAAAGTCAGAACTACTGAAAAACTAGTCTACAGCAGCATAGAATATCCTCTTGTCAGATAAAGGTCATTCATGCAGTTCTCTCTGCTGGAAACGGAGGTAAATACTGGTTGGAGAGAACAGTCTTCTAATTCCAGTGCAATCTGACTCAAGTTAGAAGGAAATGATCTGTTTTGCCTATAGGGTGACTTAAGTTACGACATTTATCAACTTAAGGGTCCTAGATATGAATAGTATCAATTTTGTTTCAGTGGAAAAAATCTTTCTGAAGAAGACTGAATGAAAAATGTTAATTTTTATCAGTAAGAGCTCATTCATAATAACATTTTTTCATTAATCCCATCATGTTTATTATGTATTTCTACAGTCCTCAGAGTATTCTGTTGCAAGAGAAACAATATGAAAACTATCCACAACTTTTACAAACATTAGAAGATTCAGGCTATGAATTTTTGATGAGCAGTAAATACATATCAATCAGCATTACTGGGTAAATAAGCAGTATGACATACTACATCTCCATGAAAAAACTGTAATGCAGCTGCTGCAATTTTAATGGGAAGAAGAATTATTTTCCTAAATACTATTGTGCACATTTTCCCCTTCATAATATTTTTTTTCTGAAGGTAGATAATGAACAGAACATTATGTTATAATACAACTTGGAACAAATGTTCTACAGAGCAATGAAGAGCAAGACAAAGTCTTAGTGCAATTTCTAAAGATTTATTTAAGTCTACAAAATTATGTTTTTCTGATAAATCTGTACATAGCCCAGGCACACTATCTCTGTATTGCATACGTAATTATTGTAAAGTGGCTTATACTGTAACTGTCACATATACTATCAGATTCTGGGTGTTCAGTCTTTTATAGTGAATATATTTTGTATTTCAGTGTTCTCACAGTAATTTATCCCTTCCTCAATGTTTTTTTTTTTTTTTGTTTTGGTTTGTTTGTTTTTGAAAAATTTATGACTTTCTAATAGGATAAAGGATATAGATGTGAGAGATGCATGCACATACGTAAAATTTAAAAAAAATAAAAATAAAAAAATCCCCAGTGTCTTTTCCAAGGCCTGACATAAAACCATTTTATTTGATGTAAAACTCTTATGAGACTTCAAGACACTGCATGGTTAGTAGAAGTACTCTCTGAGACATTTAATAGTTTCATCATCCCGCTCTCTTACTCAGCATAAAGCGTTACTGATCGTATTCTCCAGGTAGTGGCAAAACTACCTTTCTGAACTGATTCTAGAGGATGAGAAGCCAAGATATTTGAACAAAGTATTTCCTGTATTGTAGTACCAGTGCCATTTACCCCTGAAGGCAACATAAATATTTCCACTTGATTCAAGGACTTTGCAATGAGCTCTCCCTTTCTTTTTCCTTCTAAAGTTCCACTGACTGTGATCTATTACTTCCTATTGCTGTCATTGAGAAAAATGTCATGAGCTTATTTGTCACAACCATAAAGTGAGCAAACAAAGGCAAGTTATTAGAGAATGGATCTGATTGGGTTTCCTTTCAGTTAACTAGGAGAAAACAATGAGATATATTTTCATGGAAATTCAGGATTTACATGTGTAATGATTTACAGCCTGTCTGAATGCAATAAAACTTGGCATGCCGAGCACCTTCTTAATCATCTAGAGTTTTGTGCTCATTTTGGCTATGATAGAGATAATTTTCTTCATAGTAGCTGGTATGAGGCTGTGTTTTGGATCTGTGCTGGAAACGGTGTTGATAACATAGGGATGTTTTTGTTATTGCTAAGCAGTGTTCACACAGGCCAAAGGCCTTTTCTGCCTCTCATCCCACCCCACCAGCATAGGGGCAGACCTCACCTCTCAAGAGGGATAACCCACACCATATGATGTCATGCTCAGTATATATGGTTGGAGGAAGCAGGAGGAAAGATGACCATTCAGAGTAATGATATTTGTCTTCTCGAGCACTGTTACGTGTGACAGAGCCTAGCTTTACTGCAGGTGGCTGAATCTGCTTGTGCATGGGAAGTAGTGACAGAATTCCTTGTTATGCTTTGCTTGCATGCATGGATTTTGCTTTACCTATTAAGCTATCTTTGTTTTGACCCACAAGTTTTCTCACTCTTACCCTTCTGATTCTTCCCTCCATACCACTGAGGGGGAAATGACTGAGTAACTGGGTGGGTGTTATAGTTTTAAAACTCAGAATTCCTTTCAAAGGCTTAGAGCCAACACCTTGATGATGGTAAAACAGGTTTAACAAAGGATGCAATGAATATGCATGCTCTGTTGTTAAAAGCCTATTCAAGCT
>JAWWLT010000001.1:96196619-96213718 GCA_035040995.1 Premnoplex brunnescens | reverse complement strand
TCATTAGATTAATGAAGCTGCTGCAGTTATTATATTAGATCAAAGACTGGTCAAAGGAATTGTTGCAGTGGTGTAGTTTTAACAATTAATCAATTGCTTTAAAATATAAGATTCTTGATTGTAGTCATAGGTTGTTTATCCTTGGTAAAAAGTGATAACTTGTAGAGCAGGGTCTTTGGGATTTTATTGAGACTTTATTAAAAATTTATCACACATTTACAATAGTGTCAAGTCAGTAGAAATTGAGTTTGGGCTCATTCATTTCTCAAATAACTCAAACCAACAAGAATATTTACATTCAAATACCATTATGGTTGAGAATTTCTGCATTGATTTCAAAACCTATATTTAGAATATGAAGTGTGTTCACATCACAAATATAGATACCAAAATTAATAATCTCTGCTGTAATCAGTGAAGAAAAAGATCCATTTTCTGAACTAATCTCTGTTAGAGACTAATTTAGGCTATTGCTCTTTTGGAGTCTAAACTGCATATTGAAAACACTCATCATAAATCTCTCTAAGGTACAGATTTATAAAAAACATAAATGAACTCTCATTTGAAACATGCTGGCATGAAGTAATGCTCAAATCATACTAAGAGTTCCTAGGTTTTTAGTACTTCCTGTGATTCAGTCTTCAGAGAGGAAAAGTATATCCCAAAATTTTGGATGTAGTGGTATTACTTTATGGCCAACTCTAAAGTCAGTGAAAATAATGGGTGAATTCTTGGCTATTATAAATGGGTGCAATTCTTTTACTTTTATTGAAGTTTGGAGGTAGGCATGTAAGAGGGTGACAAGAATACTGAAATATAATATTGTAATTCAGTGACTTTGATATTGTAAAAAATTAAATAAGAACCAAATAAGCACTATCCTACAGTAAAGGAGAATATTTTCCTTCATATCATTTTATTGGAATTATGTTTTATTGAAATACATTTTTAATCTGCTTTTCTGCATACTGTATCCAATTGGTTGGGTGGGAGTGTTGGTCTGCTGGAGGGTAGGAAGGCTCTGCAGAGGGATCTGAACAGGTTGAATCAACAAGCCAAGACCAAGACCAATAGTATGAGGTTCAACAAGATCAAGTGCTCGGTCCTGCACTTTCATCACAACAACCTCAAGCAGCACTAAATGCTGGAAAGGAGAGTGGCTGGAAAGAGGCCTGAGAGAAAAAGCCCTGGGGGTGCTGGTCAGTAGCTGGTCAGCTGCTGTCATAAGCCAGGAGTGTGCCCAGGTGGCCAAGAAAGCCAATGATGTCCTAGCTTGTATCAGAAATGGTGTGACCAGCAGGACCAGGGAAGTGATTATCCCTCTGTACTCAGCAATGGTGAGGCTTCACCTTGAGTACTGTGTTCAGCTTTAGCCCTCACTACAAGAAAGACATTGAGGTGATGGAAGTATTGAAAGAAGAGTAACAAAGCTTGTGAGAGGTCTAGAGAGTAGGTCTTATGAAGAGTGGTTGAGGGAGCTGGAGTTATTTAGCCTGGAGAAAAGGAAGCTCAGAGGAGACCTTATCACTCTGCAATTACCTGAAAAGAGGCTATAGTGAGCTGGATGTTGGTCTCTTCTCCCAGGTAAAACAAGCAACAGGATGAGAGGAAGTGTTCTCAAGTTGTACCAGGATAGGTTTAGATTAGATACTAGGAAGAACTTTTTCACTGGAAGAGTGGATAAGCATTGTATTGGGCCACGAAGGGCAGTGGTGGTCACCATTTCTGGAAGTGTCCAAGGTATGACTGGATGTGGCACTTCAGTCTGCGGCACTTCAACACTGTGTTATAGTTTAGTTGACTAAGTGGTGTTCAGTGACAGGTTGGACTTGATCTTTTATCCAATCTCAATGATTCTATGTTACCATGATACAATGATTCTATATCTACATGAAATAGAACTGACTTGTTTTTGAAAAATATGCCATATTAAATCCCTGGAATCAAAAGGTTTTATGGTAGCACCAGAAGACTCTTTATTCAAAGTAAAACAAAATCCCATTTTATCACAAATAGCACTAAAATTTGAAGAAACAATGATTGGATTATTCCCAAATTTACTCCCATCCAAGGGATCACTTAATTTATTTTATTAAAACACCCATATAATCCCTTCTGAAAAGAAACCCTCGCCCAAACCTATTTTGCTGTGATAAAAGAAATCCTGGCAAAAGACCCCTTTGAAACTGACAAAGACTGTGCTGCAAAATACAATATTTTGATAGAGATATTCATTTTAATTGGCACAAACAATCATTTCTCCGTGGTGTGGCATAACACCTAGCGTGTCTTTGTGATTCAGTCCCAGTAACACTATATCCCTGTTAGCATGATTAATCAGCCCAAACAGAATACAGCTTGGGTTTAACTCTCCTGCTGCTTGCTGCAGACCTGAATCAGTCAGGGCCAGTTAAGGAAGTCTGTACTTCCCTCTGTTGCACAGTATGGGCATGACCTGCAACTCTCTGCTGTGATGAAATAATATTATTTCCAAGCCACTATCTAATTACCTTTCACACATACCATTTATTTGTTCACAGTGGAGGGCATTGCACTGTAAGAATTGATCATGAGCTTCACAGTGTCGTAGTTTTTCAGTAAGAAATGTCTGTTTGTTAAGAAATAAACCCCCCCCCCCACATATTATATCAAGGACTTGTCCATTAATATTTTGTCCTCAATTAAACCACTGAAACCAAAAGTTTAAAATTCTCAACATATAATTTTAGAAACTATTGAATAAAAAGTTGCTATTTCCTGCTTATGTATAATGCATTTGTTATTGCTCCAGATCACTAACTGAGGTATCAATGTTTTTGATGATAATTAGTTTCTCTCTTTCTTCCTTTCCAAGACAAACAACAGAAGTAGATAGGCAGAGTTTTTGGGTCTTTTGGCATTGCACAACATCTGAGACTAACTGTTTTTGAATGCAATGTATTAATATATTACTGTAGGCTTCAAAAAATAAAGGGCTGATTGTTTTTTTCTTTTTTTGTCTTGCTTTGTTTGTGATTTTTTTTTTATTATTTTTTCTTAGAGTAAATCAAAAAGGAATAAACATGGGAACAATTCAGGAAAATTAGACTTTTTGGGTTTTGTTTTAAACTTCCTGCAACAGGCAGGTACACCTTCCACTAGACCATGTTTCTCAAAGCCCCATTCAACCTGGCCCTGAACACTTCCAGGGATGGGGCATCTGCAGCTTCTCTGGGCACTGTGTTCCAGTGGCTCATCACCCTCACAGTAAAGATTTTCTTTCTAATATCTAATCTAAACCTGACCTCTTTCAGTTTAAAGCCATTAACCTTTGCATGCTCTTGTAAAAAGTCCATCTCCATCTCTCTAGTAGCCCCCTTTAGGTACTCAAAGATGCTATAAGGTCATGTTGAGCTTCACGTCAACCGACACACCCAAGTCTTTCTCCTCAAAGATGCTTTCAATCTATTTTCTGTCCAGTCTCTGTTTGTGCTTGGATTATACAGACCCATATGCAGGACCTTCCACTTGGCCTTTTTGAACTTCATCGGGTTTACACAGGTTTATCTCTCAAGCTAGTCCAGATCCCTCTAGAAGGCATTCTTTCCCTCTGGTGTGTCAACCCCACCACAAAACTGGGCACTGCTGACAAACTTATTGGGAATGCACTCAATCTCACTGTCTCTGTGCTGACAAAGATGTTAAAGACAGCTGATCCCAATACCAGCCCCTGAGAAACACCACTCAATTTTGGACTCCACTCAACTTTTTCGCAGGTTGAGTCTGGTTTGACCATGATCAAAATTCATGGGTGATCCCTCTGCCTTTATCTTGAACCATGGGCTTTTTTGTCTTATTTTCTCCCTCTGTCTTGTTCGGGAGTGGGAGTGAGAGAGCAGATAGATGGAGCTTGGCAGTTAGGCAAGGTCAACCCACCACATTTATACATGAAGACAAATGTCAGCCTCATAAACTATGTGAGTTTCAGCATGTGTCATTGGACACAGATAGCTTCATATACATTTTGTGCTATTAATCATTTACAAAGAAAATGTCTGCAGAAATATTAAGATATCTGATGTCTATAAATCATTGTTGTTAATGGACCGTACAGGAAAACATCAAGAGTATTATTTAATTAATTTTTGAAGGGTTTCATCTCTGTTTGTTTCCTGAGCTAAATTTCTGCTAGCACAGATGGATTGAGAAATGAGGGGAAAAAAAAAAAAAAAGGGAAAAAAAAGTAAATAAATAACTATGCAAATAACATTTTTACAATTTCTAAGTTTCTAGCAGATTGCTTAGTGCAGTTTTGTTAAACTGAGCTTTCAGATGTAAAGACTTGGGGAACTCTCCCCTGACTGACAGAGCAAGTCAGTCAAGAAGGCTCAGAAGATCAGAAACAGTGTCTGAGGTTTTAGCAGTGCAACACTCATAAAATTCTAATCGTACTCTGGAGGCAGGGGACAAAGTCTGACTGTGTTTCTCTTACTAAAGGATACTATTGATGTTTTGTTAAGATCTAGAGGTCTCAATAAAAACAGGAAGCATATCACCAAATACTTTGGGGACTATTCTGACATCCCCAGACAGTCTGATGAATATAAAAATACAAGAAACCAAAAGCAAAATTCTAAAAAAAAAAAGTTAGGTTAGGGGATTTTTTTGGGTTTTTTGTGGGTGGTTTTTTTTTTTTTTTTTAATCAAGCTATAAACATAGGAATACATTTTTATACCAAATAATTGGACTGCTTGTGCTAATGAAGCATTTGGTTTGATCATCAAAATTCAAGCAAATGAAATTTTCTTATGAGCTGAAAGAGTCATTTTCTATGCCAAACAGATATCGGACTGACATAACATTCCCTTCATCACAAAAGCATGTGAAAAGCTGGAGTCATAACATATGACTGTGCTCAGTGTGACACATTGTGAAACATATCTATGTTGAGAACAATATGTGATTTCTTTGTAGTTAGAATTCACCATAGGAGTCCCTTAAATATTAGTCCTCTGATATTGCACAAAATTCATGATAGCTCAGTTGTAGTCTGGTTCTGATTAGGCAGTACCAAGCAGTTATCTCATCTCTTTTCTCAGTCATTTTCCTATGAACAAGAAAGAAGTGGAACATAATTTTCTGATGAGTTAGGAGACTGCCAAAACCTAGGAAAGTAAATTTTCATTTTAAAAGGCAGAAAAGAACAAGAATACACATGGAACAGGTTCCAACCTGTTCTAGGCTGGAACTGTATTATGAACTAAAGCAAAGTAAATAATAAAAAGGAGAAGAAACCATTAACGTTTAGAGCCGACATTTTCAACTTTCTTGGCAGCAAAATAGAAGACCTGTTTCATTAAAGAGTCATGTACTTTTAACAGGTCTTATGTTATTGGAGCTACACTCAGACATAAATAGACTGTTACATAAAACCTCAAAAGCTTTGCTGAATTTTATGAATTTTCCATTCCAGGAACCCCACCCTTTTACCAGGTTTGAGGAGACTAAGTACTAGGTCACTACATAATGTTATATTTACTCTGCAGATAGTAGATGGCTCTACCTGACCATATGCAGAGGAGATTCTGTGAAGTAAAAGTCAATGCTTCCTGAGGAGAAGTGTTAAAAATTGATAGCTTGATTAAGTATCAAATGTATGAATAACACAAAGCATTTGGAGAGAAGTTTCAGCTTGTGTGGTGGTCTCACAGGCCTAAAGAAAAATCTCATCCCCAGGGCAGGAGTGTATTTAAAGAAACAATATTTTGCAGCAACTGTGATTATTCAAGCCACTAATCAGCTTCTTAGCTGTTGAACCAGGTGGATCAGAACCAAAGGGTGTGTACTTTTAAGAGCTGTCTTCGTTTCTGGATAACCATGTTAGCAAGGTCCTCTGTACATAATCTTCATATTATAATTTTGAAATGAATGTTTATTTAACATGTGATCTCAGGCTATCTGGGATCATGTTCAATGGGAACCAGGAGAACTCAAAGGGGCTAGAGCTCCAATAAAAAATTACCGAGGCAGTGGGATGTTCCCAGATGTACAGCACAGGCTAATCTTAGGAGGAATATGTGATGCTGTTTAGACAGTTGTTTCCTTACAATAAATATTACCAGTATATTTTTGATATGTAGAACAAAGGGGCAAAGAATGCCTGAAATTAATTTCCTCTAAATTTTATAACCATAGGCTTTCTTAATTCAGTTGCTTAGGCAACATATCTTTTGTGTGTGTGTTGTTCAATGGCTCATAATTATTTAACTTTGCCCTCAAATGCCTATCAGTTCCCTGAGTGCAGCTTCAGTGGAGATGTATTTTTCTTTCTAAGGAAGGAATTTCTGATGATGAGTCCTAAAATTTGCCATTTTGCATCAGTGGGTGATCTAGCCTTTTTCTATTAGCATTCCTACTGTTGAATGTCAAAGTTTATTTAGGAAGACATATAAAATGTTTAATATGATTTTACATTGACTATAGATTATAGGGCAGACAATTCCACTACACAGATTATCTCTGCCTGAACTCTCTCTAAGCATAATGTGCCTGTGAAATGGGAAAATAGACTATCTCATTTACAGCATGCCTAGTCTTTTGGTGATTTTGTAAATTCAGTGATTTAAAGGAATGACAGGAGTATGTGACATATAATGCCTGTTTTTTTGATATTTCTTCCAGAAAACATCTGTAAGTACTCTGTAAATCACCCTCCTGTAGAATTTCCCAGATATGACAGAGGCAAAAATATTTTAATTAAAGTATATCAGGAGATGTGACTTCACAAACGTATGAGTAGAGACATTACACTGATTACATGTTGTAAGGCTACACTTGCATAGCAAGGACATCAGTTCACTTCATGTAATTAAAAATGTCAGAAAATGGTCTGTTACTGATAACAGCTTTATTTAAAATACAGCAACAATTTAGGTAAATTATATCTTCTGCCCTCACTTTAACCCCTTCTGTGTTACATCTCCATGTCTTCATCAACCATGTAAATGACCTGCACTCCTAATATTGATAGCAAGACTTACCAAAAGCCCAGAAGCTGAGCACTTTTTCCCCCTCTACTTCTAACTTAATATACTCGCAACTATTTTTTATTTCTCAACTATGCCGGTTTTGGCTGAGCTAGAGTGAATTTTCTTCACAGTTGCTGATTTTGGGCTGTATTTTGGATTTGTGCTGAACACAGGGTTGACAATGCAGTGATGTCTTTGTTATTGTTGAGCAGTGCTTACACAGAGCCAAGACCTTTTCTGCTTTTCATTCTGCCACACTGGCAAGAAAGTTGGGGGTACATGGGAGGAGATACAACCAGCACAGGTGACCTCAACTGACCAAAGGGATGTTCCAGACCATATGACAACATGCTCAGTGTATAAAGTGAATGGAGGAAGGAGGAAGTGGGGGACATTTGGAGTGATGGTGTTTGTCTTCTCAAGTAATCTTTACATGTGATGCGGCCCTGCTCTCCTGGATATAGCTGAACACCTCCCTGACCATGGGAAGCAGTGAATTAATTCCTTGTTTTGCTTCAAAATGTGTGTGGCTTTTGCTTTCCCTATTAAACTGTTTTTATCTCAAACCATGAATTTTCTGCCTTTTACCCTTCTGATTTTCTCCCCCATCCTGCTGGTGGGGGAGCGAGCTGTGTGGTGCTTGGTGACTGGCTGAGGTGAAACCACAGTGTCAGCCTATTCATAACAAGTAAAATTGACAAGGTTATTCACTTCAAGAACTTTCTTTCCACAGAAAGGTCCATGGGATCTCATAGTAAACCAGTTGCAAATTATACCATTACACTGGTATTTATATTGACTGAAGATGATGCTTTGAAAACTTTTCTAAGTGTTCACAATAAGCACATTCAACCACTTCTGGTCCATTAGTATTCTCTAAAAAATAATCCCATTAATGGAAAAGGAAATAAGAAGGAAGGATTTACTTTAGTTGTCAAATTCCCAGAATCAGGAGTCTGAAACAGTATGAAAAATGAAACTTGGCAAAATTGATGTGGATGCTATCAGCTTGATTCATGGCCAAAGCACTGACTGTCAGCAGAACTGTGTACCCACCTCATCAATTGCACACCCTTTTATGCATGAATATTATTCAGTCAAGGTTGGAAAACAAATTACCTGTTCTGTCCTTAAGAAACAGTCAGATAAGTGTGTGTCTTGATTATCTGAGTCAATCACTCCTCTCATGCCTAATTTCTTGCAGACACAAAAGAAACACTACTGTGCTAACTCAACCCTCAGTGACCTCTCACGCATAAAATCAAAATGATGGTAAGCAAAAGAGAAGGGAAGAAAAGTTTGATCTCATAATGGTGAAAAAGTGACATTGGAACTACCATCGGTTTTATATGTTGCCTTTCCAAGGAAGAGGAGATAATAAGAGTTACAAAAATTGAGAATTTGAAAAAAATATTGTAATAAATGTATATATAATATGTCCTAAGGAAATTTATAAAATAGTAGACTTTGTACAAACTTAAAAGAAGGACCTAAATGATCTGATTGAGAATGCCAGCTCTAATGCCAAAGGTAGCGCTCAAGTAGAAAAGACTTTTAGTTAATTAAATTTACAACACTTGAAGAAAATCTGTTTAGTTCCTTTTATCTCAGGATATATGTTTTCTATCTATCTATTGCAATATATGCAATTTGCCTATAAAATAAAAGTGCCCCACACAGTGCCAGATGATAACTAATATTGTTACTATTAGTACTAATCAAAAGACTAATTATTCTATGTAGGTTTATCTTTGTCTGTTGTTCAGTTTAGACCATTTAGGGAAGCTAGAAGCTCTTTTACTTGTTCTTAAAACTTTAAAGTCAACATTATGAATTACATCATAAAAAAACATGTTCAAAAACCATATTGCCTGAAAGTCACAGATTTTCTTAATATAAAACTGACCACAAACTACAAGTATGACTCCATTTTAATACATTACTTTTTCTATATAATCAATGAATAATCCTATTTTACAGCTCCCACGAAAGCCATCTCCTCAAGCACAAGAAAATAGATCAAAATGCATTCACTCGGAAAGTGAAATACCAATAAATGTATTACCATTCATCTAAGGAAGTAAGACTGCTGGAATGGTTTATAAAACAAAGTGTGTCGAGTTCCTTTGAGTTACAACTAGATCAACTCTAAGAATGTACTTACTAGCATGCTTTTTTGTCACATTTAGTGATTATTTTTAGCTTGAGGACAAAAAAAAAAGATAAAAAACCATAATTGTGGGGAGTTTAAGGGTTCATGTAGCAATTTTATACATTTTTGAGGCACAAACTAAGCCAACAGCCTTGGGAATTATTTCCAACCAAGTACTGAGGACTTGTAATCAGCACTGAATATTGTAATGCTTCTTTGAAAAAAAAAAAAACAACAACAAAAAAAGGGGTTTTTTTGTGTTTGTTTGTTTGTTTGTTTAGGTATTAAGGAAATAAATGTCAGGAACATTGCCACCTTTTCTACATAATTAGGAAGTCTTTTATACATTCATTAAATATAAAAGAAGTGTATATTGGTGTGAGAGTGACAACCATCTATTTGTTCTCCTAGGTTTGTGAGAATATGCAAGTGAAGGTAGAACACAATTTGCTTTGCTCACTCATATTTGATTAATGCAGGTTGTCAATAATTTACATCTCACACCTTCTACTAAAGTAGAAAAGTAGAAAGTCTGGAGAAGGGTGATAATTTTGGTCAAAAAAATAGATTTAATGAAGAGTAAAACTGAAAGAATTTTCTCTTAAGAAAAAAACCCAAAAAACAGTTGATTATTGGTGGGAATCGTTGGTGTCCATGGAGTTGAGCATCCCAGAAAATTGATAGGCAGTGATTGCTCAATACTTCCTATACTGAAAACATGAGCATCACAGGAAACTAACAGATGATTTCAAAATATGTCGCGATCCTTGAGGGGAAGAAAAGGATGGCACACTCCCAGTGGGGTGAAGCAGGAATAGCAGTTTATTGGGGGGGGGGATCAGACTTATATAGCTATCTGAGGGAAGTTTCTGGAAGGGAGGTGGAACTTGGGTGAAAACTAATACATGGGAATGGAGGGAAGGAACAAGACCAAATAGGGAAGATCAGGGGAGGAGATAACCTTATATGGCTGGGTTGCAATGCATCAAATATAAACCAATCAACTACAGGGTTATATTGGACCCAGAACAAGAGTACATAAAAGGAATTACGGAAATGTGGTGATTAACATTTTAACTTATTCTAATAAACTATAAAATTTGAAGAAACAGGATCTGCTTTCGTTTCTTGCTGGGAGATTGGTTCTTCTTCTGGAGTAGATACTTTACTAATTCCAATTCTTCTCCAACCTTAGGATCACAACAATCTCATTCTGTGCTTTCTTCTTTTGGTGGTAATTCCTTAACGCCACAAAAACATGTGAATGAAAATCACTTTTCATACAATGCATAGATGTTCTGTGAGTCCCTTGCTGTGGAAAGCTGTGAACGCTAAACACTGGCATCAATTCAGGAGAGGTCGGGTATTCATAGTCATTCAACTAGGTCAGGATATTCTTGAGGTGTAAATTGCCAAAAGGTAAGAGAATAGAGTGAGGGAGCTACTTTAGTTGTCCTTCTCTGTAAATTTTCACTGAGCTTTCACTATTAGCTGCTATTGAAGACAAGATAGTAGCTATCTTTGATCCATTGATAATTTCCTTTCCTTATCTAAATTAAAATCAATATAAATTCCCTTCTTAGTTTGGATAAACCTGATAATTTCTAGGGTCTGTGAATAATAACTTGGTCTTTTAAATAATGGTTAATTTTGTATACATATGGATACAAAATTAATATTAAATTCATTCTGCCTAATATGATCCCATTGGTGAATGTAAATTGTCTTCAACTATCTTCTTGAATTTAGTGTTCCTAATATCCAACCTAAAGCTCCCCTGATGCAACTTCGGGCCATTCCCTTGGGTCGTGTCACTGGTCACCACAGAGAGGAGATCGGTGCCTGCCCCTCCTCTTCCCCTCATAAGGAAGTTGTAACTGCAATGAGGTCTCCCCTCAGTCTCCTCTTCTCCAGGATGAACAGACCAAGTGCCTTCAGCCGCTCCTCATATGGCTTCTCCTCAAGGTCCTTCACCATCATCGTTGCCCTTCTTTGGACATTCTCTAAGAGCTTAATATCTTTCTTATACTGTGGTGCCCAAAACTGCACACAATATTCAAGGTGAGGCCACATCAGTGCAGAGTAGAATAGGACAATCACCTCCCTTGATTTGCTTTTATATGTCCATGTTCTGAAGGAAGTTATGCTTAAATTCCAGGTACACTGACAAATATTTTTAAAATATGTCTTCCTAGGGGTGGACTAAGAGTAAAGACTGTGGAAAAAGAGAGGTAAGCAAAGAACTACTCATGAAAAACTGAGCACTTAAGAGAGAACAACTATTTGGAGATACAAGGAAAAATGAATGAAATGTAATTTTCCTCATGAAAGATAGATCAGAACTGAACAACTCAGATAATGTCATTAGATAACTATCTTCCCACAAAAAAAGAAATATTTAGAAAATTTAGAATTTCTCTGAATTATTGTGGGTTGATTTCATGTAGTGGTTTTGGTTTAAGCCTTTCCTGGTAACTAGGTCATAACTAAGGAAGTATTCCATCTCATTTCTTTACATAAGCAAAGATATAAAGAGGGGAAGTCGGAAGTCAGGGGGCAGTCCTTCTTCCGGCGGTGTTGGAGAGCAGAGGAGCTCCCTGTGGTCACTCTGCTGTGGGAGTGGGCCGTAGGTGTGGGTCTGCTGATCAGCCAGCTGGGTCAGGAGGAGTTGTCCTGAGATACAGGAACGGCAGTTGTTTTCGTGAGAGGGAAGTGAAAACTTGTTTTCTTTCTCTTTTCTCCTCTGTATATACATGTATATATGTGTAAATATATAAAAATTGGTTTAGTTCTACTGAAGTTTGGTTTTGTGGGTTCCCCCCCCTCCTCGCTCCCTTTTTTCCCCTGTGGCTGGGAGGGGCCTTCAGGGCCTCTGTCCTGGCCCCTTTGGCTCTTGGCATTTTGCTAATTTCAACTGGTCACACTCCATCTGAGCATCCACACAGCACAGTCAGTCAGTCAGTCACTCTCCCTCCTTCCTCAGTGGTAAGGGAGAGAGAATAAAAAGAGCAAAAGTGAAGAAGAAAAAAACAACCAACCAACAACCAACCAACCAAAAAAAAAAAAAAAAGAAAACAACAAACGAACAAACAAACAAACAAATAAAACAAAACACAAACAAAAAAACAATACTCATGATTTGTGACAAGATAATTTCATAAGTGAAGAAAATGGTGGGACATGGGGAAGGGGGCTCAGGAAGTGGTCCAAAGGCAATACTCAACACCTCCCACCAGAAAATTGAAGCCTAACCAGTCTGAGAAATGGCTAACTTGGAAGACAGGCCCAACTGTCCCAGCAGTTGCTGCTGAGAAAGTTCAGGACAGCTCTCTTGGGTCAGCTGTTTCATCTCCATTGCCTCCCAGCTTCTCTCCTACTCGCTGTGGGCAGGCAGGCAGAGACAGAACCAGAACCAGAGAAAGCCACGAGCCTGTGCAAGTACTGCTCATTATTAGACAAAACAGGGGTGCATTACCCACACTCAGTCACAAATACAAATAATAGCATCCTAGGGGTTACTATGAAAAACGTTTAACTCCATATTTGCCAAACAACAGCCAGACACAGTGCAACTATGGCTCATAGGAAAATATTTAAACTAAAAATGCATAGCAATTAAAATTGAAGAAATATTTTTCTCTGAGTTGAGGAAAATAAATGACATGGAAGGTCAGTGTCATATTGAAAGGATATGAGTAATAAGCAGGCTTTCAGATGCAAGTATGGTGACTAAGGTTGTTGAGTAATCTAGTAATGATCTTGAAAAACTAATGGAGGTGTGGGAAACACCTTTGAAACAGAGTATTCACACAGAGAAGGGAAAACAAAACAAAACAAAGCAAGGCAGAGCAAGGCTAAGGGATCCAAATCACATTGCTGATTCAGGGTAATAAAAATAGATGTAATGCAGACTCTCTCACATTAAGAGACTAAAATACCTCAGTCAATTTAATCTAGCAATATGGATTTCTGTCTATAAATGTAACAGCAAGGTAAACAAAAGGTAGGATAAAATCCCTTTGTCTGATTTCCTCTCACTTGGTTATCTGAGCTAAAATATTATTACTGTATAAAAATTAATCATAGTTGTAATGGTTTATCCATAACCAATACATCTATTACATTTTGAGATAGTTTTTTAGAAGGATGATAATGAGACACACACAAAAAAAAAAAAAAAAACAAAACCACAAAAAAACCCACAAACAAACAAAACTACTTTTAAGAAAGATTCTATGAATTACAACAAAGATTGCATAACAAAAAATTGCAGTCATTTCAATAACTGGGAAATTAGAAGGCTTCTTCCAGAACCCTATTCTCAGCTATTACAAATAAATATATTTTAGGTAAGGTCTAAAATAACACGTTTAAATTGCTCCTTAAATAAAAAAAAAAAAATAAAAGAATAACAATTTCCAGTGCCTACTTCAACAATTTCTACTGAAAATAGCTTTTTTTTTAATTAAAAGAAACCTAAATATTTTTTTTTCCCCCACAAACCTGCATTACTTTTTGCTCCTGCAGGTTGAAACTATGATTATTTCTTCCTGTCTAGCCTCTCACTCTACTAACAGCACTAAACATTTCACTTCATAATGTAATTTATCTTTTTTACTCTGAAAACACCAACGAGCATATTCATAGTATTTAATATAACAACAAATTTATTGGATTTTTTACTTCTTGCTGCAAGCAGATATTCTTTCAATGTCATATACAATATTATAGCGATATAGGAGGACCTTATGTTGTAAACCAGCACCTTATTTAAGTCAGTTTGTTTTGCATCATTTTTATCTGTGTCTGTGTTCCTTAGTTCAGAGGGATTTATTGTTGTGCTGATGTAATAATTATCACCACTGTTGGATATGATGAAATAGATATGCTACATTTAATTTAATTTGCAATCAAAAAGTCATTAAGATGTATTTCTTTTAAAAAGAAATCAACCACTGACTATTAACATATAAGAAAGAGTGGTTATAACTTTTTATTAAGTCTCTCTCATTTCCCTACAAAATATCACAGTTTATTTAAATTTAATTCTGTTGGAATTGTTATTGCTATTTGTGATTGTTAAAAGTTCATCAGTCAAGATTAAATAAATGTATAAAGATGGAATTTTTTCTCAACATGATTCAGCACCTCATATGGTTTTTTAATGTCTGTCAAAGCTGCAGAGATATTAAGACTGAAATCTTCTGGTTTTTTTGCTACAGAGCACAGTAATAGCATCATAGAAATTTTGTTTCATAAATGAAAGGTACTTCTCTGAATTAAATCTATTCCAATATATTTATTTATTAAATTATGATGTGTAACCCTTTCAATCACACATGCTTTTCAGAATTGTTCTTTTTTTCTGAGGTTAAAAAAAAAGAAAAAAAAAAGGAATGGTCCAGTATTTTTTATAATATTGTGCAAAATATAAGGAGAAATCAGCTATAACTGATGTTAGATCGAGTCTTCATTCTAGTCAAATGCTTTGAAACTTCACTGGAAAATTAGATGAACAATAATAGCAGCTTTTCAGTCTTGATTCCTTCAGTTCCAGAGTTGCTTTTTATGATAAAGACTGTCCCCAAGTGAAAAACAAATTACAGGTATTCGAGCTGAGATTTCACATGCAGCTGTAGACAATGACCAAGCAACACCCAGGGAGAAATATGTTTCTCCAACAGTACTCAGTGATACACAATTAACCCTCTGCATTGCTCTCCTATTAATATACTTCCATTATTTACTTTACAAATACTTAGATTTAAAGCATTAAATTAATAAAATTGAAGTACTTGTGCTCTTGAGAGTCATACAGACAAAACACATTTTTCAGGACACCAGTGATCAAAATGAAGTTAATAATGAAAAAGCTGATGGATATTTCCTCTACATTTTTGTTTAATATTTATAATGTACCTATTATAAATAAAATATGTAATTGTTAGTTCTGAAAAGAATATGAGTAACTCAAGATAAGTGACTGATCTCTTTGTATATTGTGAGCCAGCTTGGTAGTTTGAATTCAAGCAGGTGACAATTTACTAGAACAGAGAATATGAAGACTAAAAGGATTTTTTTTTTCTTTTTTTTTTAAGAGAAATGAGGAAGAACTTGTTCCCACGAAAAAATAAGATAAACAGAATAAGAATGGAGTAACAAGGCTTCTGATTTACACTGATATATTTGCAAAACCAACATTACTTATTAGTAGAATATATTTTATTATCTAATTAATTATCTAATAATTATTTGATTATTCAGTAATCTCTTAAAATGAATTGGTGAAAAAGTTTTTGATACAGACAGTAGAGAGCAACAGACTTGACTTGAGGCAGAAGAATTCCACTGTGTCAAAGGCAAGGTATATGACTGTAAACATAGAATAAAAGAGTCCTTTATTCTCAGAAAGGGAAAAAAGCATCACAGACCTATAGTAGCTGTAGCTTTGAATAACACATTTTTAATTAGAAAAAAATTAACAAAGAATCTGTACTTGGGAATAATATTGTAGAGAAAACAGTATTTTGGTAAATTATATCTTTTAAAACTATACCTTTAAAAATAATAATATTATTAGGGGCACAACTGTTGATTAATGAAGCTGAAAGAAAGCTGAGAAAAGGAATAGGACAATAGTTAACTCATGTGCTCTTAACTGACCTGAAACTTGTCATAGAGAGATATAGAAAATGTGAAATGATTTCACATTACTGGAGGTTACTGTGTAAGAATTTCTATAACTTGTAGAAGCAAAGTAAGAAAGGAGAAGATTCAAGGAGTTGCAATGAATAGAATGTAGGGCAGTAAAAGAAAAACATTCTTGAAGTACAGTTTTATGGGTAGAAGACATAACTGGCTTAATAGGTACTAGAAGCTAAAAATGCCCAGTATGAAGTTTTCAATGTTATTTAGCATCAGTATTCACTTTATAAATGTCCACAGAATAGTAAAAGCTCATGATTTTCTAAGCAGCAAAATTAATGTTGTTGAAATTTTTACGTGTGGTTAAACTAGAACGATAAAAAGGATGAGTTTTAAAAAAATTGTACGTCTTCTGTTTAATAAACCTAATCAAGGTCATTCTTGTGTCATGACAGATTTGTCTAAAGCAAATTAGAACCACTTGACTCTTAAGTTTAAGCATCCACAGAAACCAGTTAGGATTATTAAACACAGGTAAAGCATGAAAATACTGTCCAACTTCAAATGAAGGTGAAACAGTACCAAAGAAAATGAAAAGCAGACCTTTGAATTTTCTGTACATAGGAAATGCCAAGGGAAAAAAAAAAAAAGATATTCAAATAAGCTAATTTACTTACCTTATTTGCAAAGATAATTTACTCATTTAGAATGCATACAGTTTATCATATATGTAATAAAGTATATGATATAGTATTCTTATATGTAATAAAAGGAAACAGACTATACAAAATCATGGACGGGATAGTGGAGATCTTATTAAAATGTTCCCAGAGAGGAAGGTTTTTCAAAAGTCTGCATTCTAACTATGTAGTGAGTACTTTTGGGAGCTCTTTTGGATCTTTTATCGTTCAATGATCTCATTAATGACTTGATGCAGTACTTGATTCAAAACTAGAGATGGGAAAGGAATAGAAGAAGAGGAAAGGAGAATGGGAGGACTACAACTAGTCTTACAATTAAAATAATTTGCTCAAGTATGCAAATGTTCTAAATAAATATAATAAATCCCATTAAAGATTTGTTCAGAATCTGAAGTGGCATTTGATAGAAAAAAAGCCTTATATGGTAAAGACTGGTTAAGCATCAGCATCACATAAGGCTTTGTGCTGATACTGAACTTTAGGCTGAATATCAATCATCAATTAACAACATTCCTTAAAAAAAAAAAAAAAAAAGAAAGAAGAAAGAAGAAAGAAAGAAAGAAAGAAGGAAGGAAGGAAGGAAGGAAGGAAAG
>JAWWLT010000001.1:96158016-96185541 GCA_035040995.1 Premnoplex brunnescens | reverse complement strand
AAGTATAAGTGAAAGGAAGAAAGATCTATACAGACAAACATCTCTTCACTCTGATTTCTACTTCAGAGGAAGCATTCTTTTAAATGATGACTTTCTTGAGGTTCCTAATTAGCTATATTTTAAAAGTTGCTGAAATAAAGAACGTATTATCCAATAAAACAACTTGAATCATTAAAGCAAAATGTAATAATTTACTCTATTTTTAATACATACTCTTACATGAAAGCATCTGTTTCCACTTCAGTTAAAATTAAATGTTTAGAATTAATTTGTTAAAAGTAAGTAGAACTTTAAGTGTCTCATCATGAAGAACTTGATTAGTATTCTTTATAGCACTGATAGTAAAAGACACACTTGTGATTCCTGTGGAGTTCTCATTTATTATTGCAGTTTCTCATTAAAATACCTTTATTTAATATACAATTTAAAAGTGTTTCTAAATGCATCCATGTTGGATGATTTATTTGCAATTTTGACCATTATTTAATAACTTAGCTTCATAATACTAGTACTATGTCCTCACTATCAACCTTCTGCTCAGGCAGGGTATAAAGTTGTGTTACCTGTGCACCAGATTCTTGTCTGTAAAACAGAAGGTTTCTTTTAGACACACACACACACACACACACACACACACACACACACACACACACACACACACACTCATATATATATATATATGTATGTATTAGCTAAAGATCTAGTTAGGTAATTTCATTAGCCTGGAAGCCTTATGTCATTCACTGAGATTGAAAAAAGGAAAATAAAGCTTTAACTATTGGAAAATGAAAAAAAAAAAAAAAGTTATTGAAACACATGTTTCAGACAGTGGTTCAAATGTAGCATTACAATGAAGAAGAGAAGATGTCTTGTAGGTTGGGGTCAGTACACTGTATGATAGATCTTGTAGCTGTACCATCCATACAAATCACAACCAGGTTTTAGGAGTACAAGACAAGGTACAAGCAATGGTCATAAATGTCCTCTTAATGATAATACAGCTGTACTTCTATAGTGATGGAGAACAAAATTTATAAGAGATCTTTTCTAGTCACCTATGAGATGATCTGTCAACTTCATTTTGAAGAAAAGGGGAAATTGCACGGATCACCAAGGTTAGCTACGGGCTTATGTACCAAAGTCTTAGGCTCCATTGATGTCTCTAACTTACAGTCAGCTTCATAGCTATTCTACATTGACAAAATGAGAGATCCCTGTATGAAGTTAACTTCTGCCAAAGATTTTTTTTATTTTATCTTTTTAAATTTGTTAACACATCCATTCTGTAAACATGTATTTTCTCTGTTAGCCTGCACATTTCTGGACCATATTTTGTGTAGCTAGCTTGTTTATCTGAGAACTATTGAAATTATCAGTCTTTTAAGACACGTTGCAAGACATGGACTGATGTTTTTCCAAGCATGTTTCCACACAGTCTTAAAATTTTGTCTATGTTCTTACTTTACATTCTTACTTAACATTTCTGAATTTCAAAGGAGACTTTGAAAATCAGGTTCTGTAACAATAGGAAAAAAGAAAAGCAACATGCATGCTTTTACATGTACATGTATATAAATCTCAGCTTGTACATATATATCTTTCTAATTGTTACGAATACTTTAATATCTATTTTTTACATCAGTGTTAATCATAGTAAACAAATTGTTTGCTTAAACCTCTTTGAGTCTCTTCAGTCTACAGCAATACTACTGAACAGTCTATGTTGTTCAGGTTTAAACGCGCTACAATATAGCATTTTCATGCCTACCATGTTCTTATTAATTCCCAGGGTAAGAAGCTTTATATAACACTAAGGAGTTTAACTTTTCATCCAAACTGTACATAACCAAAACATAATACAATGTTTGTCAGGAGTAAGCAGTTTTCAGTCATTTTGTGACAGTCCAATGTTTCAATACCCTGCTCTGAGATCCAGTTTAGGCTTTGAAATGCCTTGATTATTTCAGTAATTCACTTTACACTGCAGTACCAGGAAGAGTTCTGCTAGTAGAAATAAAAGGGTGATGAATTCTCTGTGAAAAAAATGGAAGGAATTTAAACCTTAATACAAGATTTTGAAAATGAGAACAGAGGGAGGACAATAATCAACAGTAATCAATTATTGACCAAAGTTGCTCCCCTGTCTAGTACTGTATTTGTATATGTGTTTCCAGAATTGAAGCAGATGTTTAATCTTCATAACTAATCTCATTTCCTGTATCAGAAGAGAAGTGTTGTGGATTTAGATCTACAAAGCACATAAGAGATGATCAATGTAATCACAATAAAATCTGATGTTTTATGTTCAAGTCTTTTGCCTTTTACAGACTCCTTGAAGGTGTATACAATGATCTATTTCTTAGCTTCAAAGGTGTAGGCCCATTCTGTGTGGCTGTTCTGAAAAACAATCAAAACAAATGCTTTAAAAAATTTTGTAGACAAACAACACTGTTGTACAGAGGTTTCTATATAGCTTTCAATAGATAACAAAGACGTCAATTTCAAGCTAAAAACCTTTCTTCGTTCTCAGCAGTAAATTGACCCACTCTTTTTGCATCTTAAACTACATTATTCTCTTTTATATTTTAATTTTTAATTTCTTGCATTTCATGGTGAAATTACTCTATTAACTGTTGTTTTAAGAATCACAGAATCAATTAGGTTGGAAAAGACTTCTGAGATCATGGAGTTGAACCTATGAGTGAACATCACCATTTCAACTAGACCGTGGCACTGTAAATGAAATGTCCAGTATTTTCTTAAAGATCCCCAGGGTTGGTGACTCCACCACCTCCTGGGCAGTCTATTCCAAAGCTTAACCACCCTTTCCATGAAGAAATTGCTCCTAATATCCTATGAAAACCTCCCCGGCACAGTTGAAGACTTGTTACGTCACTAATTGCCTGGGAAAAGAGGCTGACCCCCACCTGGTTATAACCCCCTTTCAGGTAGTTGTAGAGAATGATAAGGTCTCTCCTAAGCTTCCTTTTCTTCAAGCTAAACAACTCCAGCTCTCTCAACTGCTCCTCATCAGACTTGTGCTCCACACCTTTCACCAGCTTTGCTGCCCTTCTCTGGACTCAATCCATTACTTCAATGTCCTTACTTAATTGAGGGGCCCAGAACTGGACACAGCACATGAGGTGTGGTCTCATCAGTGCCTAGTAAAGGAGATGAATCACTTTTACAAGGCTTCTGGCTACACTATTCTTGATACAGGCAAAGATGCCATTGGTCTTCTTGGCCGCCTGGGCACACTGCTGAGTCATGTCCAGCTGGTTGTCAAGCAGCATCCCAGGGTCCTTTTCCACTGTGACGTTTTCCAGCCACTCTGTTGTGAGCCTGTAGTGCTGCATGGGCTTTTTGTGGCCAAAATGCAGGAGCCAGCACTTGGCCTTGTTGAAGGTTGGTCTTAGTCCATTGATCCAGCCTGTCCAGATACCTTTGCAGAGCCTTCCTAGCTTCCACCTGACTGACACTCTCACCCAACTTGGTGCCATCCATGAATTTATTAAGGGTAGAATCAATCCCGTCATCCAGATCATTGATAAAGACATAAAACAGGACTAGGCACAACACTGATCCCTGGGGGACACGATTACTGACTGGCTGTCAACTGGATGCAGCACTGTTCACCACCACTCTCTGGGCCCAGCCATCAAGCCAGTTCCTAACTGAGAGAAGTGCGCACCTGTCCAAGCCGTGGGCTGCCAGCTTTTCAAGGACTATGCCATGGAAGCCGGTGTCAAAGACTTTGCTGAAGTCCAAGTAGACTACATTTACAGCCTTCACATCATCCACCAGGCAGGTCACGTGGTAACAAAAGTAGATCACGTTGGTCAAGCAGGACCTGCCCTTCCTATACCCATGCTGGCTGAGTCTGATCCTTTGGTTGTCCTGTATGTGTTGTGTGATTGCACTGAAGATGATCTGCTCCATAACCTTGACAGGCACCAAGGTCAGACTGAGAGGGCTGTAATTCATCAGATCCTCCTTCCAGCCCTTCTTGTGGATGGACATCACAATGGTCAACCTCCAGTCATCTGAAACCTCCCTGGTTATCCAGGATTGATGATAAATGATGGAGAGCAGTTTACCAAGCTCTTCCACCAGCTCCCTTAGCACCCTGGGATGAATACCACCTGGACTTGTGACCATCTAAGTGGCTCAGCAGGTCACTAACTCTTTCCTCCTAGTTTACAGGAGGTCCATTCTGCTCCCTGTCCCTGTCTACCAGATCAGGGAGCCAGTTGTCCTGAGGATAGCCAGTCTCACTGTTGAAGCCTGAGGAAAGGAAGGCATTAAACTTGTGACTGTATTCCCAGTTGTGCCTGATAAAGAGTGGAGATTTTCTTTGCCCCCCTTTTGTTATGAATGCATTTATAGAAACACTTTTTATTATTATTTACAAACATGGCCAGATTAAATTCCAATTGGGCTTTCAGCTTTCTAATTCTCTTTCTACACGGCCTAACAACATCCTTAAACACTTCCTGACTTGCCTCCCCCTTTTTCCAAAGGGGATACACCCTTTTTTGTTTACTAGAACCTAAAGATTTTGCTCCTGCATTTAAACCTGCAATTGCTACTACGTTTCTTCCTGGCAGGAAGGAAATGGTTGTTGGAACTGTACTGCATTTTGATCTAAACAAACACTAGGTAGGAATTTAATCAAAGACTTAATCTTTTATGCCAACAGTTCGTGCATGGATAGTTTTCAGTGTTTACTACATACATTCTATGTTGACATTTATGCTCCAAGCAAACTCCAGCAGTAATAATTTGTCTTTGGATTATATCATAGTCTCTGAGTGTTGGATTAGCTGAAGTAAACTGTGCTCTTTGGTTTTGCTTGAATACATAGGTAGTTGATTCTGCTTTATAGCTGTATAAATGATTTTTCATGGACCCAGAAATCTTAAATGCTGTCATGAGCTAAAATTCAATCTCATTAACATTTGCCTTTGAGAAAACATCTTTAGCAGTCAATTCATTCAATGTAATATCCACAGAAATACCATTAGAAAAGGTGCATAAACACAGCCAAGTAAACTGCTAATTTTATTACAGAAAATGTTTGCTTAACTTTTTGTGTGTGCTTTCAAAGCCTCAATTCTTTTCACAAAACCAAATTTACCTTTCTGCAAAGGTTCAAATATATCAGTGATGCTCAGTGACTGACTTACCATGACTTCTTCAACTCCACTTTCTCTCACCCATTCCACAGCATTCCTGAAACCTCATTTTTACACATAATATTATTCCTTCCCTTGCTTTTTCTGGTTTATCCTCCATTGAAACTGTACATGAGTTAATACATCTTTAGTTCCCCATGTAGTGAAATTTAGTCTTTAATCTTTTAAAGGATTTGATTTACCCAATAGGCACTACATAAATCAGTGATATTATTTTAAACACATGGGTTTACCAGGATCTTTCAATTTTCTTCTTACCACTGTGTTTCAGATTCAGTTTGATTTGTTTGCACAGACAATATGGGAATTGGATAATTTATCTAGGACTTTGGAGTTCTGCCTACCTCTATTGGGGCAGGAACTCCAGCTGTCTATCTGCTGCTCAGAAAGCCCAGACGAACCACCAGTACACAAGCACAGCTCCTGTTCAGTGGCTCTAGGTTATCCAGAATATACTCGGTGCACACTGACCATCTGCTTTCATTCTGTGATCAGAGTTGCAGTGGGCAGCAAGGGGAGGCAGCAGGTGTTACAGCTTTATTCAGGATAAAGACAGGGGCTACAGTACTGTGCAGAGTACACTCCTGGACTCACTGTAGATGGATGCATGCAAATCAGCAGCCTCTCCAGCTACTTTTTGGCTGTTCAAAAACCAAACTGGTGCCTATGGGTCATAGGTTGTTAATTTTGTACTTTCCTTCCCTCACTCTATACAAGTAGACTATACTAAGTAGAGGGACACTGTCCCTCATGTTGAAACCTGTTTCTCTTGGCAAATAATATTCTTCTGTGGAAAGATTAAGTAAAGAAAGAAAGCAAACACAAACCTTATCACAGTTCTCTAGCTCAGGAATTTCCTCACTTCTTTCAGTTGGATGAACTGAGCTTAATATACTGTGTTGTTTAAAACCTTTTATCTAAATTAGTATATTAGGAAAAAAAAAAAAAAAAGAAAAAAATCTTGGAGAAGGAAATAGGATCCAGGATTCCCTCCTTCAAAACAATTGTTCTCCATACTAGGCCCCAGCCCAGTTCTTCTGGTGTTTCCATTTTTGGGTATTGAAAATTTTATTATTTACAGAAATGTATTTTTTATTATTTACAGGGATGGGGTATGTTGAGAATGTCAAACCCATCCAGTACAAAGATTTTAATGAACTCCTTTGGGGATGGGAGTTTTGTTCTGGTTTGTGTTGTTGTTTGTTTGTTTGTTTGTTTGTTTGTTTTCCCTCCTGAGAATAAGAAATGCACATGAGTTCTTACAAATGTCTTCATATCTCAAGCCATTGCTTTTAGTTACTATCTAAAAAGTACCCTTACCTCATTCTGCAGTGCCAAGAGAACAAAAGTAGACATAGACACCTCACTGCAGGAGACAGTTCTGGACTAGGAGCTCTAAAAAGTCTTCCAGTCTTGAAACAGATTTGAGTAGTCTTGAATTTGTACAAGGAAACTGGTAGCTATATTTTTGTCTCCTCTTTTCTGATTTTTCTTTGTGAGCATTTACAACCAGTATAAGTGTCAACATCAACAAATGCCGGAGTAGCTGCATGATTGCTGAAGGTAACACCAACCAGCTTTGATTGGAAGCCTGAAACAACTCCACCATGAAATGTCTCTGCTTCCCAGATGTGTCATAAGACTTAAGTGAAAGATACTTCTTAGGTATATATGCTGTAGTTTCAGTAGAGAAGCATAGTCTTGACAAAGGAATCTTACCTTGGATTGCAAAGGAACACATATTGTGTATTTGAGTACGCATATATCTGTGCATATTTTAACAATGCAAGAGAAATTAGCATAAATCTTTACCTGACATTTCTCTGAAAAATACATACTATTACATATTATATATATCAGATTGTTTATAATGTATATGATATAATGTATACATATGATACAATATATTATGCAATTTTTCAACTTTCATTCAAGAAAGACAACTTTCATACCTCAGAAAATCAACTGGAAAATTACTGTGTCCCTTTAAAAATATATTTCCAATAGTCAGTTTCATCTGTTACACAAGTTTCCTGAGAAAGAATCTCTCATTAGTTAAGATAATAATTGTATTGATGCAATGACAGGACTTTGGATTGCTCCTATGGAAGATTACAATGTGCTATTTATTAAATTCCATAAGCTCAAATACTTGTTAATGATCCTTACATGTTATTTGGATCAAATTGGGAAGAAAGTAGTTCCTTGTTGCACCATTTATTTAAGTCTTAATAGAAAACTACCTTGTGAACATTGAGATTTTGGAACTATTATTAAACTAAGGTGACTGCTGAGGACTGGTACAAATTATAATTCTTAGCAGAATTTAAATGAAAAAAAAAAATACAGGGAAAAATTAACAGAAGAATTTTAGTTACATGACTTCAGATTTCATTGGTTACATAAAAAGAATCTAACTTGAATTAATTGATCATAATCCACTATAACAGATACATAGATAAGTCAGAAATTTTGACCTTTTAATTTTTTATCCCTCTTTATAATATTGAAAATATTATATTGAATAAAATATTGAAAAACCTAGGCAGGGAGAGATGCAATATGTTATAGAATGGAAGTGCTAATAGATTTCCAAGAAGTACAAAATGCTTTAGTATCTGCCAAAACACTAAGGAGTTAGCAGTAATATAGTTTACAGAGGTGCAGTTAGAAAAAAGCTGAAATACTAATCCATCTCCATTTGCCTAGAATACTTAATTATTCTACAAAGATTATACCACAGAAACCTAATTTTAGAAGAGCAGATAGTTGCACTGTGACATCCAAAGATTTGAGATATTATAAATAGCTTCCCATTCAAAGTACAAAGCACAATACTACTAATTTCTTGACATTAGATTCACCATGAGGATAATAAAAAATAATCTTATATAAAAACAGTTTTTAAATTTACTATCTTGTTTAAATAAAGATATATTCAATTTTGAAATGCACTTTAGAAAGTTTCACACATTTGGGCTCACATTGGTAGGAATATTATAACAAGCAAGAGGAAAATTCAAAGAATATCTTAAATCCAGTGGTAGTTCACTCATAAATGGAAGGCAATAATTTATTAGAGACCTCCCCTACATATGTCTTTTTCATGTAAAATCACTTGAACACAAATAAATTGAGACCCCCTCAAACAGTGGGCTGTAGACTAACCAAGACGACAGTGTTGTCTTTAGAGTAGCAACAAAAGTTAGAATCAGAGGAAACAAAGATGGGAAGCTCTCCAGCAATTCTTATTTCTTTCTTCACTGTAATGAGTACAGTCACTGTAAAATAACCAAAATTTAGCTGTTTAACAACTGACTCATTGCCACAACATTCAATGAACAAATCCCAACTGTCTCTTCTATTTTTTGACCTTAAGGTAGATACCTAAATATCTGTTGTTGACCTGAAATTCCTATCAGATGTTGGACAGTAAGATACATTGATTGATGACTCCTCCGTTCCTAGGACTGGCATCTTAAAGAGGTCAGGTCAACTGCTTAACTAAGCTCACACTAGATGTCTAATCTTCAGATGTAAAGTGGGGTAAGTCAGCTGGTTATCGTTATCTGTTTCTAATAGCACTGCAATTTGGAAAAATGTTAATTTTGTAGTAAAATGTCTGATTGGTATCAATGAAATGGAAAGCCTGAGAGGAAATCAATTTGAGTAAAGTAAGAAGAAGGAAACCTTGTCAGAGGGGTCAGATTACATCTGTAAAACATGAGTTTCATAATCATATAAGCTTAATTTAAAAAAAAAAAAAAATAAAAAAATATTTGAGAACAATGCAGAATATACATTGAACAGATGGATGTGAAAAACTGAAATAATCTTCAGTATTAAACTAAATGATATAATACAAAGAAAGAAGAAAAGCTATATTCCTGAGATAAAAATCAGCAGTTATATAAAATGACACTGTAGATATTAACCTAGGCTAACAAAAGGAGTATTTAATTTGATAAGCAGATTATTAAGATGATTTTGAAAGGTATGTATGGAAAATGGGAAAAAAGAAAGAAGATAGTTTGCTTGACAGTAGCATAGTAGTGGTGGACTGAATAATGAAATAAAAAAACAGTAGACTATCACCCCCCCCCACCCTCATAAAAAAAAATATTATCAGACGTTTTCTAAACCTAATATTGATGATATTAATATATAAGAGGCTGTAAACTGTCCCTCATTTCGTAGAAAATGTGACTTGGGAAACAAGTGTACTCATGGTTCAGGTAGTTTCTGCTCTAGTAAACTTCTCAGGAAGGAAATGCTATTTCAGTAACAGAAGATGACACTTGGATATTGTTCAAATTATTTTTAAAGGAATTATTAATTTATCTTTCAAAAGTTTGTGTTTTTTTCTGTCAAATTGGTCTTGCTACTACAGAAGCAGGTGTTGTAACTACTCCTCTTGCTGGCCTGACCACAGTATAATATGGACTAGAACTTGTCACTTTGATGCTGCTCTGAAATATAAGATGTTATTTTTCCTCACTCTCATAATCATGCTCCTATTTGAGGCACTAAATCCCCTTAGATAGATGGAATGTATGGGAGAGAGAAAAGTGCCAGGACACATTTAGAGCTTTGTCCTCCTAGCTTAGTCTAGCTGGTGTGCATGGCATGGAAGCTGGGAGCAGTCTGGTTTGGGTTTAGTTTCAGAAACTCTATGATGAGAATTAACAAGCAGATTAGGGGCATGAGGATGACAATTTATGTGGCACTTTTGAAAGTCTGATAGATACATGTAAAGCATGTGAAATGTTTTAGGATTAATGGGGTGAACACAGTTGACGAACAAGAGGTAAAATTAAGGAAAGTTACATGTTCTCTTGGGACACATACGCATTTCAGTACTGAAAGTTGCCAAATCCTGTAAGTAAGATGACAAGTAAAAGTGAATAGAATTAGTGGAATGGTGTGTAAGCCAGAAAAGGAAGAGGTTTATTTTCTTTCAAGACTTGAATTTCAAGAAAATTTGTAGCATAAAAGTTAGTATTGTGTCTATTGTATTTTTACAATACAATAGACACAATATATATTAGACACAATGTATTTTTTTTCAAAACATCCGTTGATGTTTTGAAAAATGTTCAGTTCTATGATTTAGCAAATTAAGCATAATTAGGGTGTTAATTTTTTATTTTTATTTTTTTCATAACAAGAGACTAATTAGCATGGAATTGCAATTCAGATATTTATCATTTTCTGGTTTATTCTTCTCATATTAATGACAACTTAAAAAATAGAACTATTTTTTGCATTTTGACATTATTTTTGCTATTTAGGCAAAATCATTTAGCTTTCACTGTATTATACAAAAATATATGTTATATATTATCCTTTGTACATCAGTATGTTTAGGAGTGGTATAAATCTCCAAATTCTTTCAGATTTTATATAGTTACATGGTGATTTTATGTGTCATTTTTTCTTTTAAGCAAAGACTTAAATTAAGCATTTAAGCATTTAAGCAAATTAAGCAAAAAAATTAAGCAATTTGCTTGGAAATTGAACTGGAAAAGTTGTGACTGTTTGCAAATAATGGATTAAGACTTTTGTGTTCTAAAACAGTGATATAAACATGTACTTTATGATGAGTGTGACTGTACAACTATTACCTTATTTGAATATTCACAAAGGAAGACCTTTATAATAACAAGATCTTGTGATTCTATTTCTCTATAAAACTTACATGTGAATGTTTTAAAATATAGTTTGAGGGTATTCTGATATTATGTATTGGGTTTGCATGGCAATGTGTTGGTAGAAGGGGTGCTGCAGGGGTGATTTCTATGACCAGCTGCTAGAAACTTCTCTCATGTCCAACAGAGCCAAAGACAGTTGGACATGCTGCTGGCCAACTCTGAGCCCATCAGCAACAGTAAGAACACTTTAGGGATAACAGATTTAGGAGGGGGGAAAAGTTGTGTGACAACAATTGCAGCTAGAGAAAGGACTGAGAATATGTGAGAACAAAAGCTCTGCAGACAGCCAGGTCAGTGCAGAAGGAGGGGGAGGAGGTGCTCCAGGAGCTGAGATTCCCCTGCAGCCCATGGTGCAGCCCATGGTGAGGCAGTGTGAGGCATTGTATTATACTATTTAATCGTTGGGTCAGAACCATCTCATGTGCATGTAGAGGGAAGGGCCAGGCTGGAGCCCATGCAACAGATCTCAAGCCTCACGGAGTCTACATGGCAGCCCTGGAGCAGTTAACAGTCAAAAGGGCATCGTCCACACCATGCCCCTGGAACTCTAAGTCAGCCTCTGACTGGCTACACCACCCCTCACTCCCGCCTGGGAGGCACTGAACAGTCAGTGCTGGCTGCAGAGGGCCAGACTGCACAAATACAGAAGCACTTGGTCTCCATCTTGCCTTTTCTCTTGGGACCTGCCACCTGTCTTGTGGAACCAGACGTCCATAGGACTTGTTGGTAATAGTTATTTAACAATCAATTTTTCTCTTATTCTTCTCTCTTCTTGCTCTCTCTTCTTCTCTATCTTTACTCATTTTCTTTATCTTAATCACTTTTCTTTTAATATTTTTCTTTTTTTTATCTTTCTTCATCTCTTTCTTTCCTTAATCTTTTAATCTCTTTTCTTACTTAATATTTTGGGTAATGTAAAACCAATAGGTTGGATTTCACTAAGTTGTGTGGATGGGATGTGCTGGATCAGTGCTCTGCTTGGTTGCTTGTTACCTCTTTTACCAAAATCCTTATTTTTCCCCATATTTCATCTAAAACTAAAAGTATCTTCTGAGAAAATATGTGCCGAGTTTTCTCTTTATGCAATCTCAAGGTATTAAAGAACCAAAGGCTCTGCAGAAGTTCAGTGGGTGAACTTTAGAAGTCTTGAATTTTTTTTTTTAAAGTAAAATCTCAGTGGAACTTCTGGCTCCATGACTGGGGTCTTACAGTCATCTGTCCCCTGCAGCCCATGGAGCAGAGATCCACCGGCAGTCCCTGGAGGACCCAATGCCAGAGCAGCTGGATATCTAAAGAAGGCTACCGTGCAGGAACCTCATGCTGAAGCAGGCTCCTGGCAAGATATGTGGCACTGTGGAGAGATGAGACCATGCAGGAACAGATTTCCTCACAGGACTTGTGACCCTGCAGGGGACCCACACTGGAACAGTTCTTTGAGGACTACATCCCATGCAAGGGACCCCACGCTGGAGCAGGAAGGAGTGTTAAGAGTCCTTCTCCCAAAGAGGAAGGAGCAACAGAGACAATGAAATGACCTGAGGCCCCATCCCCATCCTCCTGTGCCACTGATGGGGAGTAAGTAGAGAATTCAGGAGTAAAGCTGAGGCTGGCAAGGATGGTGGGAGGAGGGAAAACTGTTTTAAGATTTGTTGTTATTTCTCATTATGCTGTTCTGATTTAATTGGTAATGAATTAATTTTCCCCAAGTCAAGTCTCTTTTGCCTGTGAAAGTAACTGCTGGCTCTCCCTGTCTTTATCTCAAATCACGAGCTTTTTATTATATTTCCTCTCCCCTGTCCATTTGAGGAGGGAGTAAGCAAGCAGCTTTGGTGAACACTTGGCATCCAGCCGGTCAAGTCACCACAGATTTGTGTGTGTTATAAACTTCAATTCGATTAATTGGCTAAGACTGTTAAGTCTTCGATACAACCAAATCAATTTTCTATAAATCTCCATTTCCATGTAGCTAGTGTATCTCAACTTGAACTGACTCTTGCTGCTCATTTTAATTCTTCTTAAGGTCAAGATGAACTCATGACATGCAAAGTGAAGGCAATAGAAATGGCTACATATTCAGTAGGTATTTCATGCTATTTTATATATTGAATTACTTTATTATATTTTCTTTTAACATGAAAAGTGAAACTTCAGCATTGATCACCTTCCATAATCAATTTTGAGTAACTTTCAATTTTTACAAAATCTCTTTTGAATGAATGATCTTCTAAATACCAGCTGTTGATGACAACAAACAAACAAACAAACAAACAAAGCCACAAACAAGCAAACAACACCCAAACAAACAAAAGAACTAACAAACAAATGAAAAAAAAAGATATGGAAATACACTGTCCTAAACATAAGGTTTATGACTGCAGGAAGCATGAAATACTCAATTAATCAGAAGGTTGTAAGAGTTTTCTATCAATGTTTTTGGTGTACCTGTCATAGTGCACACTAAAACATGACCTTGGTATGTTGGGAAAGTGCTAGAACAGAGAATTCTGGTTACTATAGCTTACACTATTTACAACAGTGTAGCTAATTGTTAAAAGTTCCCGTTCTATCAGTAACAATATCCTGAATAAGTGGAGCACATCTGTTATATTCTGGAAAGCTTTTGGTACATGAGAAAACGGAGCCCAAAGCAAAAAATCTCAAACTAAACAAAACCTCTACAAAACCCAAATGCATGGTGCCCCTGAAACCCTCCCTCCTCCTCAAACCCCATATAAAATCAAAGTTTGCAAATGTTATGGGCCTCACTTTTACATATCTATTTCTTTGTTCTCTTCTCAAATTCCCCTCAGTCCTGTTCTGCCTAAATCACTTGAAAAAAACAAATGAAAACTGCTCTAAGCTATTTCTGAAGCAATTCTATTTAATGCACTAAAGTCTGTTCAGAGTTTCTGTTCAATTTCAGTGTACCTGTAATTTTGTCTTTTTAACAGTTTGGCTTCTTTTCCTTCTGTATCTTAAATTTGAAGAATAGCAATAAGAATATTTTAAATGGTATCAATGCACAGTAATTCAGTATTGCTCCCTAACACTTTAGCATTTTATTTTTTTGGGAAAAAGCAAACCTGTAGCAATGAAAAGTTATTTTTACCTTGATGTCCAAAGCCCAACAGTACCATCACCACTTGTTATTGAATTAAACCAAAAGATTCCATAATAATAATTGTATGCAATAAAGATGTGCAGGGTAGGAAATTTTCTTAGACCTTTGTTAAAACATATATGATTAAATTCTCAGAAAATATGATTGTATTTTAAAGCCTTACCATGTTGACAGTGAAATTTTCATAGTTAATATAAATAATATATTAATATAAAAGTCACTAATATGCACTTACTATAAATTCTCTGAGAAATAAGTCTTTCATGAATATGATATGGGAGATAAACACTGACATTTCCAACCATTTACAAACTCAAATTTAATGTTATTTTGATCAAATCCATAAGAAAATTAGTACTTATTTTATCTAGTATATACTTGACTCCAAATTTACTTGATCTGTTCTATACAAGTAAAAAACACCAGAAATTCACATTTTTGATTTGTAACCATCAATCATATTTTATTATACAGTTATCCAAACAAAATATTTAAAAACATATTTTCTTTTTTTTTTAAGTCTTGTCAATCAGTTACTTAACAGAACTTTATTTTTTTCTTTCTTCTTCTGAGTGTACACTTTTTAGACAAAGTACAGAATTACTGCACAATACGTACATCACCAAACTAATGTCACATAACTTATATCTGTCTATATGCAAATTAAGCTTGAGAGAAATAATTTCTTGGATATTTCATAGTCAAGTTTTAAAGGCAAGTTTATATTTCCGTTGTAAATTAGTTTTTCAGAATTACTCTCTGAACTTGTCTTATAAGTAAAGCTGAAATCTTTGAGTATGAGACTGTTTCTGTCTTCAAGAAGGCAGTGTCCCTCTGGCAGGCAGATGTGTAAATTCAGATTTGGTCTTGCACTTCAGGCATGTGACATGCCTTACTGAGATAAAATGTATGACAGATGTTCTTAATAGAATGTTAAGTACCTGGTTTGGCTTTTTAAAGTTCATTTTAACACTTAACTCATGTAGTCACAAAATATTTGTATTCAGTCTCACACTTAATCAATATTTTCTCTTTGAATTTAATCAGAGACACTGGAAATAAGTAGGAAACTTCTAATAAAAAGCAGTGACATTTTGCTTACAGTTTTATTCATACAATTTTCAAGCTCACACCACTATTCATGACATTATGGACTTGAATATATTTAGTGAGAACAAAATTCTAATTTCTCAGTATTAATCTGTGCCCACAATGCAGTCTAACAGCTCCCCACACCATCCACCTCCAGCCTAAAAATTGTACTCTTTTTAACAGCAGACTCTTACTTTCAAGGGTAATATATTTTTGTAATTTATATGTCATAATAAGCATATATTTTTGCTAACACAGGGTTTCACAGACCTTTGAGATTATCTGTAAAAAGCCCTTTTAACTACATTCCAAGATGTGCAAGATATCTCTAGAGTGCTCTGAAACAGAAATTCCAGATATGACTATAATAAGAACATATTTTGCATCCCTCTGACTTTTTACATGTGTAAGGTATTTGTGTGCAGACATAGATATATCTAGTTAATAAAGTTCTGTATAGTTGCCATGCATCAATATTTGATAATTTGTACAACCAGTATTTTAAATTCTTGACTATTTCTACTCATCTCTGTGTCTATCTACCTGTTTATGAAATGCTTATATTGTTTTGTATGTATGAGTAGGGTTACCCTACAAACTCTTATGAACAAAGAATCAGTAAATACTTTTGTTCAATGCATATTTATAAGCATGTGTGTCTTACTTACTAGTCTTTTTCATGTAAAGACTTTTCTAATTCTTTCCTCAAGCTCCAGCATGCTTTATGACTATCCCATAGATGCTATTGTGTCTAAAAATCTTCTTTTCCATTGCTATTTATTTCTTTAGCCCATAATAGTCTTCATCTTCTGACAGTTATTCTGCCTCTTATCTCCTCTCTTCATACCTATCTTTCAGTACTGTGTTAATAACCTAAAGATAATAGTTTGCCAGTTTATAAATTGAGATTATAGGCTCTTCATGCTTAATCATGTCATAAAACCAAACTGTGGATATACTGTGTTTGGTGGTAGGTTTTAGTCACACTCTGAACTGACTATTGATTGTCTTTCACATTCTAGTATGCTCTACTTTAAGTATTACAGTTGCCTCTCTTGTTTTATGTTGTTTTACAGACACAGACATATTCTAGAAGTTGCATGTATGATTCATAGCTAGTCCTAGGGATGGAATATTTACTGCCATCCCATTACAGTCTGTTCACATAAGAACCCTTCACTAGTTCCAGTCATCAAAGAAATCTCATAAATACCTGTACAAGTTGTCAAATATAATAAATAATTTTGAAAGGAGAAATAAAACTCTATAAATTAAAAAAAAAAATAAATAAAGTATTAAATAGCAAGTATTTAGTGTTGTTTAAACAAGCTTATTTAAATTTTATTAACTGTCTCTTCATATCATTACTGATATTTAAGCTTTAAGGACTATTTTCTTTGTAATATGTTACAAATTATAAATTAGTTTCTTACTAGATAAACATGATTTCAACAACAAGTGGTTTCCCTTTTCCTACATTCAAGTCAACACAAGATATCCACCTTGAACAAACAGTTTTATTTTCCAGTACAGAATCATTTAGTGTATCAACAGATACATTTATGGAGTGTGCTGTCTATGGATCTAACAGTGTATAAACTGAGTCTGTGGAAACATTAGTCTAAGGCCTGATACTGTCAAATTTTGTGTTTAAATGCCTTAGCTCTGGGCAAAATCTTCATATGAGCCAAGAAGATGCCTCTCTTCTCCCTCTTCAGCCCAATGAAATAATCTGTGCAAATCATCCTTCACAGAGTCGTTGGTGCTGCTTAGGAATTCCTTCTTAGCTCCTCTGTGCTCCATCCACATCTAGTCCATGGATAACTTCACAGATAATAGTTTTAGATAGAGATAATACTTCTAAGGAAATCACGACATTGCAGCAACATGACACATGGCAATTATCAGTATTTATAAGTTTTCTAGTATCAAAGAGTTCCTTAAATTGAGAATATGTTGTTTTATTACCTGTACTGCAGTTCAATATTTATCCATCACTGTGATCGACCTTTTTCTTTAGTGATAAAAACACAAAATGCTATCATTCTGTGGCCCTGTAATATAGTATTGTCATTGCTAGTTACATGCATTGTACTGAATTTTCAAAGCCTCAAGACTGAGTTTTGTCAGGTTTTCTCTCTCTGAATTTTCTTCATCAACCTGCAGCCATGATTTAACTTTTCTGTCTGTGGCTCATTTTGTTTCCTACTTTCACAGAATCACAGAATGGGTAAGGATGGAAGAGACCACAGTGGGGTTATCTAGTCCAACCTCCCTGTTCAAGCAGGATCATAGAGCACATTGTATAGGATTGCATCCAGACTGTTCTTGAATATCTCCAGTGAGGGAGACTCCACAACCTCTCTGGGCAGCCTGTTCCAGTGCTCAGTCACCCACACCATAAAGAAGTTCTTCCTCATGCTTGGATGGATCATCCTGTGCATCAGTTCATCTTTATGTCATATAAACATAGTTTATATAGATAGCAGTAATAAGCAGTTATTCTACATAAAGAGATTTATTCCTCTAATTATCTATTTATGACTGATGGGATGTAGACAATAGTATGCCTGATATGACAGGAAGGTTCTCTAATCAATCAGAGACAGCATACAGTGTAGGGCAGTACTTCATGGGAAGATTAAAGACAGGGAACAGGCTTGGATCTGAAGACCACAAACTGTGAGAATCACTAATCATCATTTAAAGAAATGCAGACCTGGAGATGGGCAAAACTCAGTTTTGGGTAGCAAAAGAAATGAAGAAATCATAAATAACATACATAAACAACACCTGATATAGCACATTTGAATGTAACAAGGAGAAACAGATGAATGGAGAATACAACACATGTCAACATGTCCAAAAACACACACCAAAACCTGTAAAAATACTCTGAAAGTGTCTCCTATAATTAGGAATAAGAAACCATTGACATGAACATCACATTACTCACGGTGAAGATCTCCAGATACCAGTAACTCTCTGTAACATGCTTCACATGCCCACTATACCACCAGAATAAAGCATGAGGAGCCAGAGCTGCATGGAAAAGTTGGGCATAGAACCAGGAACAGGGACAGAAATTAAGAACTCTATACGTTACATTTTAATTATACCAGTAGTATTACTGAGATTTTTTTCCGTATAGGATTCTGACTGTGCTATTATCCTTTCTTATATTTGCTGAAAAAATATGTCCATAGTAGTAATTATTCTTGAACTAGACTGTTATTTGTCATTCTAAAAATAAACATTTGGGTTTGTATATATACACATATTTATATATGCACGCATATGGTACTTGCATACAAATGCATACACATGTGCACATAAGACATGTTTGCTTTCTGTTTACTAAAGGGATTTTGAGTATAACAACACAAATTCATAGAGAAAATGTACATACTACATTTTGTTTTAGTGAAGTTATTTGGATCAGATTTTCTTTTGATGCACACCTGAAGTACACATAGCTTCTATTACATTCCTATCATTCTACCCAGGGAATATACTTGAAAAGAAAGTTCTGCTCTTTAGTGCTCTTTCAGTAAAATGCCAGTTTCACAGCAATTTGACATAGTACTTAAATTTTGTGCAAGATCCTCCATCTGTTTCATATTTCCATATGTTGATTGGCATTTGCATGCATATGACAACTATCTGTCCCATGAGCATGCATAGGTTAGCAAATTTTCTTTGCCTCTGTCGTGGGAGATAGTATCTCTGCAATACACTCTTTTAGGAAATTCTTCCTCAAATGTTTTATTTTTCATAGCCTTATCAAATAGCCTTTCTAGCATGAATCATTATGGGTGGGGTAAATTGATCAGTACACAATTACCAACCTTCATGACTCTTAGGTGCCTGTACACTGTGCCTTTTTCCACTTAGCAAAGGTAGTTTACCACAACCTTTCCTCACTGCAGGGGGCATCAATTCTCACATATTCCTGAAAATACTTGACTTGATATATCATGGTATTGGTTTTGCCCTTTTCACAGATACTACATTGGCTGTTTACTTGTTAGCATATTCAAGTTCTTTTCACTATTGACATTTTCAGTTCTTGACTCTATAGATTACGGCTGACATCTCAGAAAAAGTTTTCTTATATCTTACCAACAATAACTTAACCTAATAAGTATCACTTTGTGTAAAACTGGATCTACAGTGCTACTGTATCTCAACATACCAACAATTGTTCCTTTATTCACTAAAACTCTTCTTAGTTTGAGCTGTTTTCTGAAAAACAATATATGCCTGACAAGAAAACTTTTTTTTTTTTTTTTTTGCCCCCCCTAGTAATTTGCAAACAACAGTAATGACATTTGAGAAGTGGTGTTTCCCTTTTTTATCTGTCCTTCTTTTCTTCCTGTATTTCTAAAAGGACTGTCCCTACCCCATTATATTATAATTACAGAGATACTGGGTCTTAGTGAAATATTGCAACTCCACTGAAAAGAATGGGATCAAATTGGTCACAAATTGTCTTACTGTCTTCTCTAATACTATCTTTTTTAATCTCAAGATTTATTTGAAGTTTCCCTAGATTTGATAAAATTACACTTAAAAAGATAATGAATCAAAAGTATTTTTTTTGCTTATATATAGCTACACTTAACAGGTAAACCCTGATCATCAAAATGGTACCAAGTGTTCAACCTGATTATATAACTATGATCTGCACTAAAGAAATTAATCAATCTATTTTCTTTAGCAAAATCACAGATCATAAGGTAAGAGGTCACATTTTCATCAATTATAGCACTGACTCACAAAAAAAAATAAAAATTACCCTGAAGGAATTCACTTATAACTAGTATTCTATCTGCAAGTTAACAGGGATTTTGTAAACATCTGTCTGCAATATTGTTGTAAATTGTCAGAATCGTACAGTATTGTTTGAGGGAGGTGAAGAATTGGTGAGGTTGATTGGAAAAAAACCAGGAGCTTGGCCCCTAGCTTATCTTGCATATGGCTCAAGCAAGGCCTAACAATTGAATGTCTGGAGTGAAAAGGATGTCTTACCACTAGATGTTCTTTCAGCGTGGCACAGAAGAACACCACACCTCCCTACCAACCCACAGTCACACTCCCTTCACCATGGAAAACAAATCTTGTTATAAATCTGGTTCACTAATGAGGTAAGGATGTGCACAAGGACACACTGATGAAGTTTCAGAGAGCCTTTACTGCTGCCTCAGTATGTGAAGGAAGAGCAAAGTGTTTATTCTATCTCTTTTGTCAATTATAAATTCTGACCAGGATCCTCATTAAGACCCATTAACATACTAACTTACAAACCCCTTGGGATGCAAATGAAAGGGGTTTATATTCTGCTAAATTTCAATATGCTTAATGCAACAGTAAACTATTAATACTAGAGATCAATACTGTTAGAGGCATGAATCTTGCAAATAACTTGTGAGTAGCTTCCACTAGTATTAACACTTAATTGATCTCAAAATGGCTTTTTCATGCTAAAAGAAAATGGTTACAACCAATGCTATATGATTGGCATTTAACATTATTGATAAAATAAATCCAAATATCATACCTCTTCAGCATGTATAGTGTGCATGTCTATACATATATTTCCTATGTATGGGGTATTTTGTACAGAAAGTCTTGTCTGGAGTCTGAATCTGAAGAAAAAAGAGATTATGAAGGAGTACTGAAACAAGGGAATAATTTACCAGCCACATTCTTATTCCAGGAATGCATAATGCAAAACTAATCTCAACAATGGACGGTAAATTTAACTTGCTATCAAGACTTTTTCCTTATTTTTTTTTTTTCCCATATATATTCTTTATCTATATTTAAAACACGGTGATGGCCCGTAGGCACCTATTCTGTAGATTTCTAGAACAGAAGAAGGACAGATATTAAAAAAAAAAAGGAAATTAACCTTGAAAACTATGCAAATAACATGCTACTTATTGATTTTAAAAAAACCTGTACTACAGGCTGCTAAAATATATAACAATTTTCTAATTATTGCTTTCTGAAAAAGAAACTGAGTCCTGCAGCAGTTATGAGTGAACTTTGAGCAAATATGTTAGGATAATAATAACACATGGGAATGGTGAACTCTGCCCCTCTTGATTTATAACACAGCATCCATTTATGGTTAAATGAATGTACATGCTGCCTTTGTTCCCTTTCAGTCTTCTGCTTTGTTCACCAAAAACCAGGTTGATTTTAAAATTCTTCAGTGTTTTATAAAAGCTTGACTCTCAGTTGCATAGTTATTCCAAATACTTTCTTCATCCTCAATCTCAGTAATGGTAAGGTTGGTCTAGGTGTATGACACTACTGAACTCTAAAGTTCTAGAACACAAAAGTCTCAAAACAAGGCCTAAAGATTGAAGGAAATCTTATTTGGAAGACCTGAAATACGTGCTTCTCGTCTTCTGTCTCTCCTGGAAAAACTTTAACCTCATTTCACTTAGGCTATATACCACATCATACAGCGTTTTGTTTACTTCAGGATGAATATGTTCAAAAAGGCTATTACTGTGGAACCACTAATACATCACAATTAGTTATTCCAGGGTAACCTGCTCGTGTACATAACCTCACGTAGCTGTTCTACAAATCTAAGTCACGTCCAATCTACTTATCATTCTAATGCAAGTACAGTTCTACAGCCTTTGGGACATATTTGAGTACTCTTGTATAATACTTCATTCTATGAACAAACCCGTTGGATTCACTTTAAAGGCTCTTAAAAGACTTCAATGAGCTGTGAAATTAAGCTCTACCCTTGTACTCTTTTCAATCTGAATTTCATCATGGACATTTGTACAGCTGTTTTGTTGTATGAATGTTTGTGGAAGAGCTTTTAATTCACCTGAATCCCTGATATTCACAGATGAATGACCTTATTCATAATCCCACCACATAAGCATGAAATTACTAGCAGAGTTTGACAAGGCAAAGTTGAATGAAGGTTGTGCAGGATAGAGTCTTTATGATTAAATTCAGCCTTGAGTGTTCCTAGCATCCAATTTTACAATTTTTTTTAGTTTGTTTTGTTTTATTTTGCTTTTATCTAGGTGAGAACTGTATGTTATACATACACTAGAATGTCATGAGTTTGTACTTACAAATATCCAGCATTAATTGTGGAAATATTCCTGAAATTGGTACAGCTCTGCTAGTTTACAGTAATTTACAATTTTTCTCTTCAGGAAAAAGATGAATATTTGAACAGATTTAACCTAAATACTAAAAAATCCAGAAAGAAATAAGGAACAGATTTGGTTGATGAAGAAATGCCTTATTTTAGGACATTATTATGCTTTTCAGGGAACACGGTTCTGATTTTCGATGATTCACAGTAACAATGATGTGTTTGAAGGCTGTGGACTGGCACTGCAGAACTCTGTGATGTTCACCATGTGAGCTGAGCACCCTGCTGAGTCCTAGTCAGAAGCTGTGCAGACAAGGAATAACTTCTTACAAGAAATACTGGAGTCAAAACCAGTAACACTAGCAATAGAAACACTGGAAGAAAAAAGCGAAAGGATGAGTGTGCTGTGATAACGGCACATGAAAACAAAAGCGATAAGTAAGCCTGTGCAATAATACAGCCATTCCTTCCTACATATTCTTCAGCACCCATCACTAACAATTATTTTTTGCAGTCTGTTTGTGTGTTGTAGACTGGAGGGACGATGAGATACTGTATTAAAAAAAGATAGTCTTACCATGTGAATAAATGACAGCATATATAAGGTGACCCAGCGTGATAAGATAATAAATCCTCTCAGTTTGTCTTATATATATTAGAAATACCTGAGGCAATTACAGCTAATGAGAAAATAATTAAGGGTCACAACTGGTCCATAAGGAAGATGAACAGGGAGAAAAAAAACGAGCTCCTATAATAAATACTTTGATCAACTCAGAAGGGGAGTGCTAGTTGAATGACTTGTCTGTGCTGGTTTGGGCTAAGGTAGAATTATTTTTCTTCACAGTGGCTAGTACGGGGCTTTGTTTTGGATTTGTGCTGAACACAGGTTGATAATATGGAGTTATTTTTGTTGTTGCTGATCAGTGCTTACATGGAGACAACACCTCTTTTGCTTTTTGTACCATCACACTGGCAAGGAAGCTGCAGGTTGTTCTGGAAGTTAGGCAGAGACACAGCTGGGACAGGTGGCTCCAACTGACCAAGGGGATACTCCAGACCAAAGGACATCATGCTCAGTATATAAAGTGGATGGAAGAAGGAGGAAGGGAGAGATATTTGGAGTGAAGGTGTTTGCACAGGTAACCTTTATGAGTGGTGGGGCCCTGCTCTTCTGGGGACGGCTGAACACCAGCCTGCCCACAGGAAGCAGTGAATTAATTCCTTGTTTTGTTTTGTTTGTGTGAACAGCTTTGCTTTCCTAGTCTCTCCACACTCCTGCTGGTGGGGAAGTGAGTGAGGGGCTGAATGGTACTTGGTTGATTGCTGGAACTAAACCACAACACTATCCCATTTAAAATCAGATAATTTTGTGATGATGAGCAAAAGAAAATCTAAGATACAAGCACTTTCATTTGAAAATCCTTGTAAAAATGGCTTCAGTAGGCAGTTTATAGCTTACTCATTAAAACTTTTTACCACATTTGCCTGAACAGAGCTCAGGCAAGTACAGGCTGGAGTATAAAGATTGATGAAAAAAGTACTCTGGTTTCAGAGAATTTTTGCCTCATTTAAGCCAGAGTCCCCCAGCCACACACCGTAAAGATCTTTAGATCAAGGTCAGGAGAAACAATATTAATCCTGATAGAAGTGGATTATTCTTATAGCCATGTTTAGAAGAGCATTTTTTATGGGAAATTGATGATCTTCTAGCATCTTCACAGTCTACAACAAGGTTTGAATATGAGTAAAATATATTTTTTACAATATGTGTTCATTATGGTACCTTTTATTTGTCTATCACTTTCACAGTCAGTGCTCTCTGATGCAATTTTTCTATCATCTGATATGCCCCAGGTATTTGTAAACTCAGTATAATTGTACTGAAACACTAGGTTGTCAGTGTCTTTTTTTTTTTCTTTGAGAAAACATAATTGAAAAATGTTAGAGTCAATATGGCTTATTTCGCTATTAATCTTTTTCCTATAGTTTATTGACATACTATGGATGAGGACATTTAGTCTGGTATGAAATAGAACATTGGAGAACTTTGTGCTGTACATTCATTTTAGTAGTATTATCAGTAAGTGATGGTAATGATCAGTATTTTTTTTCCATTGCAACGTTAAAAAATACTTTTTTAACACTTGAAAAATCAATTTGTTATAAACTGAAGAAGCGTGGTCTGGATTATGAGAAAGTGACATATTTGTTGCACTCACACTAGTCCCTGCAATCTGAGGGCCCAAAGTGTCATCACAAGTATTTGCTGCCCTTCATTTGTGAACACAGATTTGAAGGGGTGATCTTTGAATAGCTATATCTGCATATCCGCACAATAATATTATAAAATCTATGAAGACATTTTTTACAAACATTAAATTTAATTAGGTACTCTCATAACACTGGGAGATAATACATGCATGTCATTTGTACTGAAATATTGGCTGAAACATTTTCATAGCAGCATGTGTGGCTACAGCAGGTATCAGCAGCACTACCAGCCTGACACCTGCACTAAGCAACAGACTCACATTAATGTAATTTAATAAGATGTCTTTTGTTATTGAACCAAAAATTGCATGTTGCCAGCTGAGGTGGAAAATATGTCCCAGAGGTTTTTCTCCCTTATTCCATCTGCGGTTATTTTTAGGGGGCTTTAATATTTAAAAGTCTATTACTAATTTCACTATTGCCCACAGAAGCCTGCCTTGTAGTTCTATTGCCAAATTATCCCTTGAAGGCAAATGCTGTAAATAATTTCTCAGTTCTGTTCCTAGACACTTGCCAAGGTCATTATGTGTCTTTCCCACAGTCTCTGCATTCTGACTTTGATTTTGAGTGGTAACTGAGAAACAGTTATGAGTTGCAATCACAAGCTGTGGCAGTCTTATCAAAAGCTGAAGATGGTCCCTGAGCAATCTGATGAAGCCAGTGGCTCAGCTGCTCTTACTTCTTTAATTCTTCATTTATCTTTCAAATTGGTCAACCAACAGAGCAGCAAGAGCAAACATAAAACAGGCACTATGGAGCAGACATGACAGCCAGAGACAAAGAAGGCTCCAGAAAACCAGTTGGATGTATCTGATTATAGAATTCCAACGTTTAGTTTCTAACTAGCAATAATTTGCTCTTGTGTTCTTATACTTTCTTCATCTCTCACAAAGTCAAAGATCTGAACTATTTTTTTTTTTTAAATGTAAATAATTATTCCCTGATGAGTTTTTATTGAGTTCAGCTGATGAAGCCCTCTACAGAGAGATAGGGGCAACCTCACATTCACAAGTCCTGATTCTCTTGAGGGGCTTCAACCACCCTGAAAGCTGTTGGAGGAACAACAACAGGGCATAAGCAATCCAGGAGGCTCCTGGAATGTGTTGGTGATGACTTTGGTCTCCAAGAGATAAAGAAGCCAACAAGGAAAAGTGCTATGCTGGACCTTGTTCACACCAAAAAAGAGTACCCTCATGGGTAATGTAAAGCTCAAGGACAACCTTGGCTTCAGTGACCATGAAATGCTGGACTTCAAGATCCTTAGAGTGGTAAAGAGAGTGCACAACAAGCTTGTTACACTGCATTTCAAGAGAGCAGACATTCACCTCTTCAGACATTTACTTGGTAGAGTATCATGGGAATAAGCCATGGAAGAAAGTGGGACCCAAGTAACCTGGTTAATATTCAAGATCAAGACTGGTGCATTCCAATGATGTAAGCAAAGTGGAAAGGAGACTTGAATGGATGAGTGAGAAACTCCTGGCTAAATTGAAAGAGAAGTTTACATAATGTATAAAAAGGAACAGGCAACCTGGGAGGAATACAGGAACATTGTCAGAGTATGCAGGGATGTGACCTGCTGGAAAACAGCTTGGTGGAGAAGGACCCGGGAATCCTGGTGGACAACAAGATACCCTTGAGCCACCAATGTACCCTTGTTGCAAAAATAGGCCAGTGGTATCCCAGACTGCATTAGGAAGAGGGAAGCCAACAGGTCGGGAGAGGTGACATTTCTGGATTTTTGTTTCCATTTCTGGGTGCTGCAGTTCAAGGAAGACCAGATGGATCTAGTGGAGAGCTACAAAGATCATTAGCAGACTGGAGCACCTCACTTATGAGAAAGGCTGAGGGAGATGGGCCTGTTTAGCCTGGGGAAGAGATGATTGAAAGGGAATCTTATCAATGCATACGAATATTTTAAAAGCAGGTGGCTGTCAAGAAGATGGGGCCAGACTCTATAGATGCAAACTGAAACACAGGAAGTTCCATCTGAATATGAAGAAAAAACATTAAGGGTGACTGAGCACTGAAAAAGGTTCCCTAGAGACATTGTGAAGTCTCCTCTGGAGATATTCGAAACCCACATGAATGTGATCCTGTGCAACCCGCTCCAGATGAACCTGCTTTAGCATGGATATTTGACTAGATGATTTCCAAGTATCCTTTCTGACCCAAAATATTCTGTGAATCTGTGAGGTATGAGTTTCAGGATCAAAAGTATCGCAGTGTAAAGGTTTTCCTGTTTTATATAGCCTTATAATGATAAAGCACAACAAAATTGTATTATCAAAGATAACACATCGTGAAAGTCACAGGTTTACATGTGTTAAATACAGGACGCAATGTAGGGTTGATGTGTGAAGTTAGACATCTAGTTATATGTTGAAAAGAAATCATAAGCGTCAATGTGCAGTTCAGACCCTTAGGCTTAGAAACCATGCAAGGATATACAACTGCAGCTATTCAAGTTCACATAGTAAGTATATATCAGACACTTAAGCAGATCCCAGATTTCAGTACCTCGTCCTGGTATCCCTCAGCCCTTTTTTACTTTCAGTAATACTGTTTTTTTCACTCTGGGCATTTAGCCTCTACTGATGGACAAGGTGAAAATTAAAATGCTTTGCAAACTCCTGACATTTCAGGGTAAAATCTGGTCCCAGTAGAAAGAAAAGAATGTTTGTCCCATTTCAGATATTCCCTTCAAGAGGAAATTCGGGGGGGAGGGGGGAGGGGGAGGAGGAAAAAAAAAAAAAGAAAAAAAAGAAAAAAAAAAAAAAAAAGAAAAACAACAACAACAAAAAGAAGGAAAAAAGCCAAGAAGGAAAGACAGAAAAGAAAGAGGAGGAAAATAGGGGAAAACAAAGAGAAAAAAGAGAGAGAGAAAGAGAGAAAGAAGAGAGAAAGAGAAAGAGAGAGAGAAAGAGAGAAAGAGAGAAAGAGAGAAAGAGAGAAAGAGAGAGAGAAAGAAAGAAAGAGAGAAAGAGAGAG
>JAWWLT010000001.1:96093325-96153416 GCA_035040995.1 Premnoplex brunnescens | reverse complement strand
AAGAAAGAAAGAAAGAAAGAAAGAAAGAAAGAAAGAAAGAAAGAAAGAAAGAAAGAAAGAAAGAAAGAAAGAAAGTAGAGAAAGGAGAGAAAGAAAGAAAGGAGAGAAAGAAGGAGAGAAAGAGAGAAAGAAAGAAATACCAATAAATGTCAAGCTTCTGGCTTAAAACTTCAAAGCTGACAAGAAATGCATTACATTTTTTACTTCTTTTTGTGAATAAATTATGTAGGTAGTGTTTTAGTCATAGACTACTTTAAATTCAAAAGCTACATCTCTACTATTAAATTAGAGTCAGATCATTTTCCTGGGAACTGGAACTTGGTTGTGCATATTGTTAAATTTTTAAGGAAGAATCTCACACAGTTTTTTGTCTTCTGGCTTCTAAAAAATTTCTGGGCAGAGCTATAGATGTACTAAGGTACAGGAAGCTTTCCACTTCTGATTAAGCATTTTTCATTAGACCATTTTCTTTCAGAAGATGAGAAAGCATAATTGTATCTCTTTTCACTTGATCATTAGAGAACAATCTTACCATCTTTTAATTTATTTGGATCTATCTATTTGATTTGACTGTCAAAACAACACTGTTATTTGAAAAATAAGTGAAACTTTTTATACAAAATAATATTCTCTTAAGTAAAATTATATGAAATCTTAATTCTTTTTTTTAGAATTTCATTAAAAGATTTCTTAAATTTTATTTCAATGCATCCAAAACAATACCAGAATCATATCAGCATAATTTTTAAGTTGCATTCACTCTTGACTCAAAATGGAGCTACAGATTAAATATTTCTGTTTCAAGATCAATTTTTGTTTAATGATTTTAACCAGGCATTTAACTAAAAATAATTATACAATGGAAAGAAAATATTTTGGACCTCTGTTTCTTGCTGTACTGTTTTAATCCAGTTATATCCAAGCAGTTTCATTATACAGTTGGATAGTTAATTCTTTGTGAGTTTAGAGTGCCACATTCTCCACATGATATTTCTTACACATTATAAAGATATAGTGTATAAAGATATACAGTATAGTTACTGTTTAAAATCCATATAGGAAACTTACACTTATCAACTGAGGTCAGAGTTTGGGTTGTTTCTTTCTCTTTCTTTAATATTTTTTTCTTCTCTCTCTTTTTTTTTTTTTTAAATTGAAAATATTTTTATTAATTGAAAAATGCAATTTTAAACTTCTTGAATCTATGAACAACCAAAGAATAAGAAAGAAGAAATGTAATAGAAATATTTTTGAGTCATATCTAATTTTAAAAAGTGAGTCAGAAATGGTCCACACATACACAAAGATATCTTTTCTGTTTCAGTACTACAATGAACTCTGTCTTAACTAACATTCCCCTGTGAATTCTTGTTTCTTTTTCCCTCAATTCAGATGTTCCAACATGACATACACTCAAATAAAAAGCCAAAAGGCCAAAAACCAAAAAAACAATCAACAAAAAAATCACACAACCCTATGATGATGAATTCTACAACTGAAAGTAAAGAAAGCTGAGTGGTTTATTTCATGTTGTATTCTGTGTACGTTGTGTTTTAATTTGATTTGCTACTCAGGATTTCATTGCCCTTGTACCCCTTCTACTTTAGTAACTACTGATGAAATTGCATTACAAAAGGTGGCAAAGAGTAATGGAGACTTTTTATTGATCAGTTTGAAGTCTCAAGATTCAGACTAGGTCTATCCTTCAAAGATTTTCAAGTGATTGTGGCAGATAGAATTGTTAATAAAAGAAAATTGTACTCCTAATTTGAGCAGCTACTGCCTACAACTAGTACCAGCTCTAAGTCCCTAACTTTGATGTAAGTCATACTGACATGAACTCTTCTGCAGTCACATACTCTATTACCTTGCCTTTGGTGTACCGAAAACCCCCATCCAGAGGCTGACAGACAAGAGCAGCCTTTCTCCAAAGAAGCTTAGCTTGCATAACTAGACAGTGTAAACCACCTAACTTTTCATAGACTCATAGAATCCCCAAGACTGGAAAAGCCCAACCATTAGCCCAGCACCTCCATGTTCACCCCTAAACCATGTCCCCAGGTACCACATCCACATGCCTTTTTAACATTTACAGGGATGATGATTTCACCACTTCCCTAGACAGTCTATTTAAACGTCTGACCTCCCTTTCAGTGAAGAATTTTTTTTCTAATATCCAATCTAGACCTCCCCTGGTACAACTTGATGCCATTTCCTCTTGTCCTATTGCTTGTTACTTAGAAAAAGAGATCAACCCCCACCTTGCTACAACTGGTAGAGAGCAATAAGGTCCCTCTTCAAGCCTCCTTTTCTCTGGGCTAAACTCTCCCAGCTCCCTCAGTAGGTCCTCATAAGGCTTGTGCTTCAGACCCCGCACTAGCATCATTGTCCTTCTCTAGACTCACTCCAGCATCTCAGTGTGTGTCCTGTAGTAAGGGGCCTAAAACTGAGCACATGATTTGAGGTGTGACCTCACCAGTGCTGAGCACACGGGGGACAATCACTGCCCTGGTCCTGCTGGCCACACTCTTCCTGACACATGCTAGGATGCCATTGACCTTCTTGGCCACCTGGGCACACTGCTGGTGCATGTTCAGGTGGCTGTTGATCAGCATTCCCAGGTCCTTTTCTGCTGGGCATCTTTCCAGCCACAGGTAAACATAAAATGTGAGTCTGACATATTTCATATCTTACTTTTAGTAGGAAAATATTGTGACCAATGCTCTTAAAAACACTCTCCCTGATCTAATATTTCCAGAAAACTGTAGGATTCAAACTTAGATCTGTCCATTATTTTAATTTTGTAGAAACTTGGTGCCTTTCATCTTTACATTTTTCAGAAATTCGAGAGAAAGCCATTACTGAATAACAAGGGGCATTAATTGATGCTAGAATCTTTTCTCAGTGAGATTAAAACAGTATCTCTGACTAAGGAGAAGCTCAAATAATTTTTGACTCAAGCAATTATAGGATTGTTTCACATGCTTATTTAATTTCTCAAAGTATATCAGACAATAAGTTCAACATGGTACAACAAAGGCTTGCCTGTAGACTGGAGGAAACATTTATGAATTGTTTCATATTCACTCACTAAAGCATATCATATGCCAAAGAAGATTTTTAGAAAACAACAGAAACAGTCCTGTAGGTATGAGAGAATGTTGTCACATTTCAACGGAATCATTCCACTTATTTCACAGAAAAGCATATTTATATTTTTCTCAACAGTGGCATGTGAGATAATGTTACATTCCATTCCTCACAGAAATTATTGAAATAGTGCACTGTCATCAAACGAGCTTTCATCTACTTTTTCCTCTTTGAAAAAGAGGGGAAGGTTAATTTCTCTTCAGTTTTAATTTTGGGGGTTTTGTATGTGTGTTTGTGAGTAATTATCCTTATTATCTCCCTGAATTCTATTAACATTTTTGTATAGAGACTGGTCATATTAATGTTTCCCTAAAAAAAAAGTCTAACATTACTTATTTTGTATTTGGCATTTCTTTACATCTACATTTATCTATAGATTAATTACCATAGTCCACATTTTTCCATGTCATACTTTTTATGGATCTAAGAAATCTAGCTTGTTTGGGTTACTTGTTTGTCTTTTGAGCTTTTTTTTTTTTTTTTTTTTTTTCCCCAGCACTGTGAGATATTTTATAAAGCTGTACTTCTACTTCTGGGCCATTTTAGCAGCAGTTGTATCTGTCTTAGATCTTAACAACTTTGATTTACATTAATCCATAACCAGCAGCTGGCATGCCTACCAGTTGCCTTTTTCTTGTACAAGACTGCAGTATGCCTGCATCTGTTTGTGCTCAGTCAGCCCATTGATCTGAACATTAATGACCACATGGAAGGAGAAAAATCATTAATAACGTAAGTCTGTTCTTTCCAAAATAAATGTTTCTCGCCAGGAAATTTTATGAAATTTTATGATTAAAAAAAATTAAATAAATAAATTATGGCATGCGCAGATTAGAAAATGTATGTCTTTCCCCTTGTATAAAAGAAGACTTTAGTAGCTTTACTATTTACTATAGATACATATATAGTATAATCATAAATGATTTTGTGGCTTGTTTTCTTTGAATAATGAGGTTCAAGGATTAGTAAATGCAACTCAAAACACAAGCTTAACTTGGTCCAGAATGGGTCCCCAAATTAGAAATATTCTAAATTCATGTTCTTTTTTTTTTACTTTTTTTAATTATTTTTATAATTCTTTTCCTAAAAATAAAATTTTCTAATGCAGTCACTTTCTTAAATTGATGTAGGTTTTGCTGTTATTAATTATCTTCACAATAAGACATGAACCAGACTGAGAAAGGGCTGGTTTCTGAAAACTGGGTAAGTAAACCTGTTTGGTCAGGTTGCATCTACAGATTCTGGAATATTAAATGGTATTAACCACTGTTGCTTCCCTTCCTCTCACAGCAGAAAATCTGGATGGCCCAGATAGCAGCCAGCAGGATGCAATTAAAAATCTTTTCATTTGGATGTGGCTCAATAGTCAGTTTGGCCTCCTTTATGCAGCAAGAAAGAGCATAGAAATTGTATAAGTGTATTGGTTTTGAAAAGCTTCAAGGTGAGATTTTTCCAAACTCCATAGGACATCTAACACAGTCCATTTTTTCAGCTCAAACAGCATCCAAGAGTCACAGACAGAAAACATTTAGAAGAAAGTAGTTATAACCCAGATCCTCAAATTGGTTGCTGTAAGATCGAACTTCCTTAATACACTTTACAAGATTCAACAGACAGAAAATTGAGATGTGAAAGCTTTTCTTTCCATTGAAAATGTTGTTCACATGTTAACACTTTAATAGTTAAGGCACAAGCTTCCAAATATTAGAAAACAGCATTCAGATTTAGGACATGTGTTTTCCTGCAACATTTGTGGCAGGTCTAGAACAGATCTATAGAAACTGGCAAAACCAGAAACATCTAAGAAGGTAACAGGTATGTTGTGGGTATTTTTACAGATGAAAGATTAAGATTATTGTAGGAGAAATAATAAATAAAGTCAATAACAGGAAATATCCCCTACCTGTCCTTAAGTAACACAGAAAAGAAACAAAGAGAAAAAGAAAGTTTTAAAAAAATAGTTTTTTTCTTTAAAAACTGTGCAAATAATTTGTGAAACTCATTATCTGCCTCAATCCTTATCTCTACCTCTACCATATTCCTAATATTTGTGCATAAAAACCATAAATTCAACATTCAAACATCACGATCCTTGTGACGGTCATACAGAATGACAATTTACAATTTAGATTTAAACAAAGACAAAAAAATGTACTTTTTACAGTGAAAACTGATCAATGGATTATTTGGTATTAAATACGACTTAAAATTTAAAACCTTCTAATTATACATAATGGGTGACTTCTGGGTGAAGAACTGGCTGAAGGGCAGAGTTCAAAGCATTATAGTTAACAGGACTACGTCTGGCTGGAGATCAGTCAGCAGTGGTGTTCCTCAAGGTTTGATTCTGAGACCAGTTCTGTCAATATTTCTATTAGCAATCTGGATGCAGGAGTTGAACACACCATTAGCAAGTTTGGTCTGAATTGTGATGTGCTATTGAGTCTCTGGAGAGACAAGAGGCTTTGCAGACGGGTCTAGATAGATGGTAGCATCGGGCAATTATTAATGGCATGACATCTAACAAGTCCAAAAGCAAAATTCTGTAACTAGGATGGAATAATGGTGGATACAAGTAGAATTGTGAGAGGAGCAGTTGGAGAACAACCCTGCAGAAATGGATCTGGGGTGCTGTGCTGTGAGAACCTGGATTTTTATCTCAATGGATTATTTGATTGTTGGTTTGAATAAACCAATTTGTGGGGCGGCGGGTGGGAGAGTGTGCTTTGTGTAATGCTTCTCTTTGGTTGTTAATCCTCTAAAACCTTTTGCAAAATGCTTATTTTCTCACTAAAATAAAAGTAGTCTTTTGGTGGTTAGGGACATGGTTTAGTGGTGCACTTAGCAGTTTTAGGTTACTGGTTTGTCTTTTCTATTGGGAAAAAAAAAAATACACATGGTATCTGCCTAGGAAATTCAATCTGTTTCAAGGACAAAATATCTATAGAAAAAAATGGAGCAGTACATTTGCAGAAACCAAAGGTGATACACGGCTGCTAGAGATTTGAGATGCAAAGAGTATTTGGAAGATGAAAAGCATGAGCTGCTTTGTCAAATGATAACAGGCCGTAGTGGGTTGACCCTGCCTGAATGCCAGGTACCCACCAAAGCCACTCTTTCACTCCCCTCTGCAACTGGGCAATGAAGGGTTCATGAGTTGAGATAAGGAATAGGGAGAGATCACTTACCAAGCACCACCATAGACAAAAGAGACTCAAAGTGGGGATATAAATTAAATTTATTACTAGAAGAATCAGAGCAGAAGAATGAGATGTAATGTTTAAAAACACCTTCCCCTACCCCTTCCTTCTTCCCAGTTTCTACCTCTTTCCCTCTAGTGGATCAGGGACATGGGAAACAGAGGTTACAGTCATTTCATCACAGATTGTTTCTGCCACTTCTCAGGGGTGCTTCCCATGAGGTCCTTCCCATGGATGACAGTCCTTCACAAACTTCTCCAGTGTGAGTCCTTCTCAGCAGCAACAGTTCTTCACAAACTGCTGCAGTGACAGTCACTTTTCCACGGCACACAGTCCTTCAGGAACAGGCTGCTCCAAAGTGGGTCCCCCACAGGGCCATAGGTCATACCAGGGAAACCTGCTCCATTGTGAGGTCCTCTCTCCCTGGGTCTGCAGGTCCCTGCCAGGATCCTGCTCTGGTGATGCCTAAAGGTTTGGTGTGTATTTTGTAGATGTTTAGAGTTTTAGAAGTATTGGTTTTCTTGCCACTATTAAGTGGTGCTAGAAGTTACTAAAGTGATTTTCTCACACATTCTCAGGCTTTCTGAAGGTCATGATGTTTTTAGAGACACCTGCAAGATAACTTGAAGTCAAAATAATAGAGGAGCCCAGAAACCCTTGGAGGTGGTCCAGGTGGCATAGCCTAGAACCTCGATGGGTGGACCACTGAGAGAATTAGAAATGATGATTGGTTATAGATATCTAATATGTTAATTTTTAGGAAGAATATAAAAACGGTAACATTCCGGGAGGGTGGGTATTCTTCAGGGATTTTTGGATGCAGAGATCCTTGTTGAAACAACTCGTGTTTTGTAGGCCCAGCAGAGGCCCAAAGCCTCCAAACTCCCAATAAAGGTATTGTCTGTCTTTCTCCATTTCTCTCTGAGTGCCTATCTTCCAGGATTTTAGGCATCACTGGAATTGGCCTGCAGCACAGTCACAGCCTCTTTCAGGCATCCACCTGCTCCAGCGTGGGTCTCCTCCATGGGCTGCAGGTGGATCTCCGCACCTCCATGGGCAGGGGCACAGCTGCTCCACCATGGTCTGCACCACGGGCTGCAGGGGAACCTCAGCTCTGGTGCCTGAAGCACCTCCTGCCCCTCCTTCTGCACTGACCTTGGTGTCTGCAGAGTTCTTCACATGTTCTCACTCTGCTCTTCTCTGGCTGCAATTTCCCAATGACTTCTTTATTTTGCTTCATAAATATGGTATCATAGAGGTGCTGCTGTCATTCCTGACTAGCTTGGCCTTGGCCAGTGGTGGGTCCATCCTGGTGCCAACTGGTATTGGCTCTGCTGGACATGGGGGAAGCTTCTGGCAGCTTCTCACAGAAGTCACACCTGTAGCCGCCCCCCACTCCATTAACAAAACCTGGACACAGAAACCAAATACGCAGGCTAAATGTGTATACCAACAGAAAAGGAAGTTCTGCAATCAAAATTAATATTCACTGAAAGACACAGGAGTTATGGCAGAAAGTATTAGCTAATTGTGTATGCAAAGACTGTATCAAATTGTATTTGCACAGGCAGGCAGATGGAGAATACTGTCATCTTTAATTCTGAAATCCCTAACTTTTGAACTCTGACATCCTTTTAACATAATTTTTCAATATAGCATGTAATGTATAATGCATATATGCAGAAAAGGCAGTTCTGGCACTAATGTTCTCACTATATGTGTTGTTAGCTATTTCTTTTCTCAGAAAACTAATCAAACCCAAAAGCACTTCATAATTTGCAACAGAAGGGAATTGACTTGCTTCTATCAGTCTTAATCCTTTCATTTTTTTACCATTAAAGCAGTTACCTGTGTCAGCTAATTTGACTTTGACTTGCATTTATATACTACATTCTTATTTTTGATTGTCTTAAAGGAAAGGGAAATCAAGTACATAAAAAGGTCGGATCAAACTGTCTATTCTGCTCTCATAGGTATGGTAAAAGGGGATGCTTTCAAAATATTTTTTCTATGACAAAGATGATATGTAGTATCAAGACAAAACAGCATTAAAATAATAAAAAAGAAAGCAAGCTCAAACTCCTGGGAGCATCAATCAGAATTGGCATTCAGTTTGTTTTCCACCAGAACATTTTAGCATGCCATTTTATTTCAGAAAGCAGATGGTGTAGTGTTTAGTTCTCAGCTGTTGGGAATGTTGATGGACTCATCATCTTTGGCACAGTTTGTGTTGTACTTTTTAAATAATAACACTTTTCACTAATTGATAGAAATTACAGAATTCAACTATGCACCCACTGCTTAGCAGAGGGTGATGCACTCTACGAAATTAGTGTTTTATGAACTTCAGTTTGTAACTTCAGTTTTCTGGCATCTGAGATTTCAGGTCAAAAATCATGCATCATTTCCTGTATTTGATCTACCTGAACTTTGCCTGTTTAAGAATAAACATCTGAGATCAGTTGGGTTCTTTTTTTAAATACATAGAATGTGTAGATTGTCCAGGCAGTTTGAAGAATTTGCCTGGTTTGAGGGAATCCTGGAGATTTATATAAACATCAGTAAGAACATATTGCAGCTGCAAAAAAAGGCCTCTTCTGTATCTTTAATCAGTGTGATTTTAGAACCTGTAAGAAAGCAAAGGTGCAAAAGAACTGCTTTGTTTTTAGTAAACAAACTGTCAAGACACTGAGCCCAATTTTCCGTTTCTCTGCTAGTTACTTCCTTGACACCTCACACGTGTACATTTTATTATAAAAAGAAAACTATTATATTACTGAAAGTACAGAATTACCACACTTGCACTTGGAAAACCTTCTCAGTGATAAAATAGATCCTATTTTTCCCAAAATACATGCCTCCTCAAGAAAACAATTCAGTATAAAAGAGTTTTCAATCACTTATTCAGAAAGAGTCATAGCTGAAGTCTGTTTTAAAATGATTTGCTGATTTTACACGCAAGATTTTTGGCCAAGAGACAGCATTGTTTAAACAGTAAAACATAAAGTACAAAATTGCACTAAACAAAATAAGAATAGAGGGAGATTACATTACAATTTCATAATGCCTTGTTATCCAAGAGTTCATTGACTCAAAAAAAGATAGTGTAGCATACAAAAAATATCCACATTGTTTTAAATGAAGGGTCATCTCTGAAAGGAGTAACTATCAATTTATTGAAAGTGTAACTCTGAAGGTTCTTATTCAAGCAGTTTGATCTGTTTTGTACATATTTTCTCATCACATAGCAATTTAGATAGGTAATGTGTTAAGCTATTTTTACTTAACTGTAAAATAAATGTGTTCATCACACAGAAAAATAAATCGAGGAGAAGAGAATAGGCTGAATATTAACCCTTCAGCATGCAACTTCTAGACCTGTGTTAAGCAAGCTCTGAAGCACTTAAATTATTTGTATTTCCTAAACTGAGAAATTTATTGTTCAGAAATGACTGTGTTGTTTGGGGAAAAAAAAGAAAAATACTGCTAGACAGGCCTCCAAGTGTGTTCTGAAAACAAGATTTCTTGTTGAAGTGACTATGCAGTTTAAACTCCCACTGACTTAAAAACAAATGTGCAGATAGCAAGAGCTCAACTAGAACTTTAGGATTAGTCAGCTAATAATTCAGAAAAAAAATTACTAAATAAAATTTAGTATGATTTTGGTATGGATCATGGTTCCACCATTTAATGTAAAACAAGTGTCCATGGTAAATTTCCAGGTATTCCAAACAATTTGTTAGCAATATGGTTAAAAAGATCCCAAACATCTTCACCTTATGTTTTTGAGATTGCATTTTTGAAAGGGTTTTATTGCAAGCCTTCAGAGAATGCATTGGAGTCTGAGATAGCAAAACAATGTATTCAGGTGTTAAGAGTGTCCAATAAAAAGGTATTACAAGGTAAGATAAAAACACTGAAAGAAATTCAATGTAAGTCTTTCACTGCTTTGCTTATCTTATCAAGATTAGTGTATCAATCTCTATAGGAAACAGCAGGAAACTAATAAATTTTTAGAGCTTTCTTTTTCCTCATGCTTTTCTAGTCTCAAATTGACATTGGTTCATTTTTTGCAGCATTAAGCAGTTTCAAATATGAAGTTCATTTTGTGTGACAATGCAAAGAAATTGAGATTTTTTGTTGTTAATGTAACATGCAGAATTTCCGTATGGCCAATTTATATGACTATCCTGTATTTATACGACTATCTGCATTTTCGGTCTATTCTGTAATAAATAAGCATATGTCTGAAAACATCATAATCCCATGATGTTTTCTTGAATATTTTATTAATTGTGTATATTGGGTATATTAATCTGTTCCCTTTCAGTATTTGTTGATTGGACAAACAATCCAAAGTATTAACAAATTCCACTTAAAGAGACCAGTGCAGTTTATATTGCATATGGTATAGCTGAAACATAGTGCCTTTTCTCTGTCATTAGTTGTTTTTATTTTATTTTTTTTTTGCCTGAATTAATATTACAGTTTCCCTCCAAGAAGTTCCTTCCTAAAAATAATCTCTTGTGTATCTTAATGGATTTTTCTGTTCATAATGAAACATACAACAATGGGATGTTACTCAGTTGTATAAAAATCAATAGATTCTTCTAATTTTTCAAAACACTTTCTAATTGAATGCTTCTTTATGTTACAGTTGAAATATTTGTAAAGGTTAGCGTCCAAGTATGATTGAAGATCTGTGTACATTTGTACTGATTCATAGCTCTGTATTTTATATGTTGGCAAAAAAAAATAGATGATAATTAACTGTACATTGTTTTTCTTAATACTTATCATATATTTCTGTTATTGCATATTATTAAATACTCTTCCTACAGCCACATTAGAGAAAATATGTCTTAAGATATTTATATATTTCCTTTTCACTGAAATTTTATCAAATATACCTCTCTACATTAAAATAAATTGTAAGTCCTAGGATCCTGTGAAGAGAGAACAGGGACAGCCCTGGACTTTAGGACAGAAGTGACCTCCTTGGAAGAATCCCCTGGAATACAACCATGGAGAGAACACAGTCCAGGAGGGTTAAATGATATTTCAGGACCACCTCTCCAGTCTCAAAAATATTCTATCTTGATGAGCATGAAGTCAAGCCAAGGTGGCAGCATGCCCAAATGTATGAACAAGGAGTTCCCAACTAATCCCATACATCAAAAGGAGGTATACTGGAAGTGGAAGTAGGATCTGGTGACTAGGAGTGTGGGCAATATCAAACACTTTTTGAGTGTGCAGTAGTGGACTTAAGAAAACTGAAGCTCACCTGAAACTATCAAGACATATTAAGGGCAACCAGAAAGGCATCAAGAGGTACATCAGTGTCAAAAAATTAGGAAAACATAGGTCTAATGCTGAATGGAGCAGGGCTATGGTGGTAGAAGGCACAGAGAATGTTGAGGTACTCAGTGCCTTATCTCAATCTTCCTTGGTAAGACCAGCCCAGAGAGAAAGTCTAGAGAAAGAGAGATTCACACTTTGTAAAGAAGGATCAGGTTAGGGAACATTTGAACAAACTGGACATAAGCAAGTCTAAGTGACCTGAAGAACTTACCCATGAATTCTGAGGATGCTGAAAGGTCATAGCAGTTTAAAGAGGTTCCTGAAAACTGGAAGAAAACAGTTATCACCCCAATCTTCAAGATAAAAGATCTAGGAACTGCAGGTAAGTCATCTTTAATTCAGCCCCTAGGAATATGTTGCAGCAATTAATCCTGTAAACAATTTCCAGGCACATTAAGTAAAAAAAAAAAAGAACCTGATCAGGAAGAGTCAACATGGATTTATGGTGGGGAAGTTGTGCTTAACCAATCTGACATCTTTTAATCATGAGGTGCCTAGCTTGGTGGAAGAGGAGAAAGAAGTAAACACTGACATTATGAAGGCTTTTGACTCTCTCTTCCATAACACCCTCAGCAAAAAGTAGACACACTTGAGATGAGTAGACAGTGAAATGCGTTGAAAACTGTTTGAAAAACTGTGGTCATAAGGTCAGCACACAACATCCAACTGAAGGACAGTCGCTAGAGTTATATACCAGAATGCTGATATTGTCTTCAACATTGTTTAAGCTTGTCTTTAATGCTCTAGTTGATGGGCCTTAGTAAAGGTCACAAAATTAGAGAAGTGACTGATACATTAGGTGGTTTTTCTGCCATTCAGAAGGGGCTTGACAGACTGGGCAGATAAAGAGAATGTATGAAACTCACAAAGTTCAACAAAGGGAAAAGTCAAACCTGGCACATGGAGAGGAACAACCTCATGTATTAGTGCATACTAATGGTCCAGTAGACTGGAAAACAGCTTTCTAGTAAAGGACCATGAGGTCCTGGTGAAGAAGTTGAAAATGAGCCAACAACATATCCTTGTGGTAAACATGGCACCCATTGCTATTAAGAATGTTGCTAGCAGGTAAAGATTATCCTTCTCCACTACTCAGCTATTCTGAGGCTGCTTCTAGCTTGCTGGAAGCAGTTCTGGGCTTTCCGGTACAAAAGAGGCATGAACATATTGAACTGAGTGTTCCAAAGGGTCACAAAGATGATAAAGGGTTTGGAGCATCCCTCATACAAGGAAAAGCTGATAAAGCTGGGACTCTTCAGACTCAAGAGGAGAATATTTAGGGGGGTACTATCCTTGCATATGGATTCCAGTAACGCTGATGGATTCCAGTAAAGAAGAGTGAGTTAGGCTTTCGTAAGTGGTGCCCAAGACAGGCAATGGGCGCAAATTTAAATTTGACTTGCATGTATGTATGGTTGACCAGCCTGATATGAGGGTGATTGAACAATGTAGCAGGTTGCCCAGAGAGGTTGTGGAGTCTCTGTCCTTTAAGATACTAAAAGCTCAACTGACATGAGAAATCTTCTCTAGCTGATCTTGCTTTGAGCAGAGGATATTAAACTGGATGATCTCCAGAGGTGCCTTCTAGCCTCAGCTGTTCTACGGTTCTGTGATTGTGGACATTGGAGTTCATGGAGTAGCAAGTTGAATATGATCTCCAGAAGTCCCCTTCAACCTACATTATTTTGTGATTCTATAAAGATATTTGTTCAAAAATAATTTTGATTAATAGTGAAAAAAATGTAAGAATAAAAAGGATATGTTAAAATACAGTTATATTTTGGTTAGCTTTTGTTTGTTCTCTCTGTTTTTGAAACCTGAAATTGCATTAATAAATTTGTGTTTCTGTTAAGATATTAATTTAACCTATTGACTATCAGACATTTTCAAATTAGGCCTGAAGCATTCAGTCATTGTTTCATGTAACAAGTGTAATATGACTTAATTATAAATTGGCAAGCTTATTTTTTTTTTAATGTATAATAATTATTGTTGCTTTAAATGATTACTTTCTAATATGTAGTCCAACATTTTTTAATACAATTTTCTTTGAATGCAGGAGGCCCCCTTCACAGTGGACTCTCATGGAGAAAATACTTCTTAACATGTCTCGTTATTTGACCCTAAACTATTTATTTTATTTTTGTGTAGCATCCTAAGACTATTAATTCATTTAAAAAAAAATGTATTTTCACCATAAAGTGTGGAATATATTATGCTACTGGCAGCAGTGTGTTCTTATATTTTTCTCAGTGTGGATTTTGAAAATATCTCAGTGAATTTAGTGTTAGTACCTCGATGTGATATAGTTTAGGAAAGTAGCAGGTATCTAAAATTTTGCAGTTCCAAATTATGTATTATGTTCACCAGAGGATGATTAAAGAACTATATGCTTTCTGAAGAACTTTTATTAATAGTGTTTACCTACTTTTTTTTTTTTTTTTTTTTTTTGGCCTACAATAAAATTATTACTTGAGCCTTCACTGACCATGATCAGGTTATCTTTTAATTGTTATTTTTTGGTAAGGCTGCCACTCTACAGGTCAAATAATATACCACCACATTACAGACATAATTTCTTGTTATTAATCAAAGGAACTTAGAGAAGTAATTAATGATCCTGTAACTGTTCACTATGATCCTTAAATGCACTTCAAAGTCAAAACAATTGCTTGTTTTTGTTTTTGTTTTATAATTTATTAGCAAGTGGAATTGAATAACTCTGAGCTAAACCAAAGTTCTGTGTAATCCCTTCTACAGTAAAGATGTCCTGTGAATACCTGTGAGATCAGTTGTTCTTTACTGTCACTTATGATAAAATTGTATACTGGTACATTCACTTCCTCATTAGATAACATACAGATGCATAGCAGGTTTGGGTTACATCTGGACTACATATCTCTATATTTTATCTTTTTAAATCTAGATTCTTTTGACAAATTAATATTTAGTATAAAGCAGAACGGTTTCATTTGGGACCACATCTTTTAAGTTTAAAGGCATGATGCTGTCATCTTTGCATCTGTACACACAGGAATGCACAAAGGTAATATAAACGCAATGGAATTTGAAAGATGAATTTTTGAGTATATTGAAAAATTTGTATGTAATAGTGAGATGGATAGATGCTACAGTTGTGTCATTCAGAGCATATTATATACTGAAGAATAGTATTGAATGTTCTTAAATCCAAAATATTTTGTAAATTTCTCTTTAGGAAAATATATGTGGTTATATCACAAAACACACATTGGAAAAAAAAATATTAGAAACTATGTATAAAGATGTTAAAATTATTCATATCTATGTATAAGTACATACACTTATAAATGATCCTTTTGACAGTTTCTGCAGGTTACAGTCCAATTTGTATTTAGTTCAAGAAAGAGTCTGAAAGCAAAACATAAGAAACAAGCAGATAGTTTAGATTTGCAGAAAATATAACTTCAGTTGGAAACAGATTCCTTTCCCTAGTGGTTCTCACAACATTGTGGATGCTCTGCTCTGTCTGCTATAAAAGTTTCCACTGTCACCTGAAGTATCAAAAGAAAAGTCTCTAATTTTACAAGATTGTTTATTAAAAAGCAATGTCAATGAATAAAATATTTCCCATTAAGTGAAAATCAATCATTTATTGCATATTGCATAATATTACATATTAATGTATGAAAAATATAGCAACATATACATGTTCAATTCTGCATTTGATGAACTTAGCTGTCAATCATGAACTTCCTTTAAAAGAAGAGCTGCTTAAGGCCATTTTAACATTCCAGATGTGACTGATTAACAAAGAATGGTAGACATGTATAGACACATAAATGCAGGCTAAGATATTTTACACATTCTTACCACAACTTTCAGATCAGTGACAAAACTCTTATTGACCTAATCTGGAACTTGCTCAAGAGCTCCATAAAAGAAAGAGTTCTAACAGTAATGTTGATTTTTCTTACCTCTAATTGATTTCAATAATCAAATGTGTACTGGTACACATCCAGGTGCTTGAAGAATATATATATGTACATATATATATATACATAATTTACAGCTGACTAGATGAATTAAAACATTTTACTTCAATTATCAGATAAAATATTATTCACGATTACTGCTAAAAATCAGTCAAGGCAAGGGCTCCATTTTGCAAAGCACTGTGTGAATACAAAACAGGTGATGTTTCTTGTCATGAAAAGCTTAAAGATAAAATACTCCTTGTACACAATTATAAGTGTTCTAAAAGAGACAGAAAGAAGTCTGTATACAACCTTTAAATAAGCTAAATGTATTTGGCATCAAAGCACAAAACCATCTCCTCATCTGTGGTACACTGATCTTGGCTGGCTGCCAGGCACCCACTGCTGCTCTCTCACTCCCCCTCCTCAAACAGGAGGAGCTCATGAATCAAGGTAAAGATCATTTGCCAATTACTATCACAGGTAAAACAGAATTACCTTGATGAAAATTGGTTTAATTTATTGCCAATTAAAATATATTTGAATACTAAGGAAGAAAAAGACAAGTTAAAACACTCAGGCTTTACTCCCCTCCTTCATTCCCAACTGCTCTATCTCTCCCTCACCCCAAGCAGCACTGGGAGGGATGGAGAATGGGTGCAGTTACAGTCAGTTCAGAATAGTTCCTCTCTGGCATTCCTTCCTCCTCACACTTCCCCCGCAGCAGCATGGGCTTTCACTGACCCCAGCTCCTTCAGGAAATACCGGGCTGTTTTGGACTGAGATCCACCACAGGTTGCAGTGTGGATATCTGTTCTGGTATGGTTCTCTCCAATGGCATCACCATGGTATCACCATCAGCTGCAGTGAAGCTTGGCTCCTGCACCTGTAGTATCTTCTCCCACTCTTTCTCTGACAGCAGTATCTACAGGGTATTTTTTTATCACTTCTCACCACCTTTGCAGCATCTTTTGCCACTTCTTGCCCATGTTTTTCTAGAGATACCCACCCATGGCTGAGGGGTTCAGCTGTGCCCTGTGGTGAGTCCATTGGAGCTGGCTGAACTCAGCTTTGTCCAGTATGGGACAACCCTGGTCTCTTAAGACAGGGGCCACTCTGCAGCCCTCCCCACTGTCAGTGCCTGGACACCTACACATCACCTCTGCAGAGAAGCAAGAAGAATAGACTGACTGGAGCTCAGTTTCTCCTTCCCCTGTACAATTAACCAATGTCACTGAATCCATGCTCAAGTGCTGGGCTCTACAAATGGTGCAAATTAACAGGAAACGTTTGTATCTTACTGAAAAAAAGTGAACGAAGAAATGAATACATACATGAGATGCAAAGGCAAGCAGATACTCTTCTATCCCTGTAAAATGTACAGCTCAAGCTCGTGTTTTGCCAAAAATAACACACTTAGAAATCACACTGTACATAGAAGTGATGCCAAAACATGCATATAGACAGGGACAGTATTACTTGAACATGAGCCTGATAAGCCTGGAAAGTAGTGGCTCACAATCACAAGTGATTTATTTTTACATTAGAGGAGCATTTGTGTATGGACAAGTTGCAGAAGAGGAACAGAGACATAAAATTATCATTGTGTGTCTTACCACTAAAAATATGAATATATATTCTGAACTGGTACTAGTCTGTGTAATTAAAATAAAAATTTATTTGAAATATGCTGTACTAGAAGTTATACATTCAGCTGACAAAAAAAAAAAAAAATTCCCTAAGTGGTCTTAATAACATTTTTCACATATTTCAAAAGTGGATCTACTCAATTTGTAAAAGGGAGTGTTCCTAATGATATCTAATTCAGCATCCTAAATCTATCTCATATTTCTTTTGTCAAGTAACAGAAGACATATTTTCTGAATTCTATCAGTTCATCTCAAAACAGAGAAAGATCAGGGAATTCTTTTTAAAAAAATCACATTTTTATTCTTAACCTATGTTATTTACAAATATGTGTATGTGTATGTATACCTATATATATAATATATTTTTATTTCTCTGCTAAAGAGACTAGTAAACCTCACATAAACTCCCACAGTAAAAAAAATAGTAAATAATCTAATTTTTTGAGAATTTAACCCAAGAACAAATCAAGGTTTAGATACTGTTACTGATGTCACTTAAAGAACTCCTACTGCTGTCTAGCCGTACAGAGCTACAGAAGTACAGTTTCTGGTTCTGAATTCAATTTTATGTATTTTAACATGGGTAATAAACTATTTTCTATGAAAGCTATCCTAACTGTTATGTTCTCAGTTAACTTTAAGTCCAAAAAACAATCCACTATTTCAAAATTGGGAACTAATGTACTTTCAACAGACTTTGTGTCTTTCATTACATACATATAGATTTCTATATTAATTGTCCACATTTTAATGTATAATGTATATGAAAATTAAACGCACTCATATATATCATTCAAGTAAACTGACATAAAAAACATATTTAATTCAAGAAAAAAATATTTAGACATTCTAGCAATACTGAGAAGATAACATAAGACTTATTGGTATTCAATTTTCAAATAGGCTGATGTCCTGACACAGCTGAGGTTTCTATTGCACAGCCTCATGGAACAAGATTATTTGCCAAATAATGGAGTTTATCCAGTTTCTTTAAATGGCTTAAGACAAATTTTTAATATGTCATGGAAAGAACATTTTTTTTATTTTCTTTTGCCTGTCCTACTTGTTTAGATTACATACTTGGAGCAGAAACTCCTTAATTAGATTATCCAGATGACATAAACCTGGTCTTATCTGATGTTCCTTGCAGTTCTGTAATAAAATTAAATACTATTATTAATAAATAATTTATAATCTTTATAGTTGCCACACATAAGTGGTCTTGCTCTGCCTATTTGCATAGCATTAATAATACTCAAGTTGCAACAATCACATTAGAATATTGTATTGTAAAGGTAAGATCATAAAAGTTAGGAAATATAGATTACAAAATCATCTAGCCACTTCTGTATGTATCACAAAATATTCTAAGTATAATTTTCTTCCACAGAAATCTTTGATTCTTTGATTTCATGTGCTGCAAATGATTATTGAATGATGAAGGTAATCAATATTTTAGGATTTGCGACCATTCTTTACCCTCCTTTTTTAACTGCACATTGTTGAAATCTTGCTCTAAACTATTAATTATTGATTTTCTCAGTCTTCTTTTCCGACAATATTAATATCAGTGACAACTCCCCAGAGAAATGTTAACATAAGCATTAAAATTGGAGAGGATAAAATGACTGATTCACATCAATTGATTCTATTTGCAAGATCTTTAAAAACTTTTTTTCCCTTTAAAACTAATATATTATACTGTGCATGTCATGAAAACCTATATGTTCTAATTCTGCCTGCAATGTTTCAAAAAGTATACTGAGACTATCATATTTCAGAAATACCTCAGTATCACAGGACTAAGTATTTTGACAACATTTCTTAATATTTTACAGGATCACAGAATGGGTAAAGTTGAAAGGCACCAGTGGAGGTCACTTAGTCCAACCTCCCTGCTTAAGCACAGTCATCCTAGAGCACGTTACTCAGGATTGTGTACAGTCAGTTTTAGAATACGTCCAGGGAAGGATACTCCACAACCTCTCTGGACAACAAGTTTCAGTGTGCAGTCACTCGCACAGTGAAGTTCTTCATGTTTGGGTGTACCTTCCTGGGTTCCAGTTTCCATCCCTTGCCTCTCATCCTGTTGCTTGGAACCACCGAGAAGACCCTGGCTCCATCCTATTGATATCCTGCGTTCAGATACTTGAACACATTGATAAGAACCCCTCTCTCTGTTCCTGGCTAAACAGGCCCTGCTCCATCAGCCTCTCCTCATAAGAGAGATGCTTCAGTCCCTCACTTCCTTCACCTATTGTCTGGTCTGTTGTTGTTACAGCCTGGTACACTGTAAGCCTTCTTCACTGCCAAGGTACACTGCTAGCTCATATTTAGCTTGCTGTTCACCAGGACCCCCAAATCTTTTGCAGCAGAGCAGCTCCTCTGCCATTCTATTTCCAGATGTTCTACTGGGTCCAGTACAGGGCTTTGCAACTGCCATTGCTGAATTCATACAGTTCCCATCACCCCATTCCTCCAGCCTGTCTACATCTCTCTTCAGGGTGGCCTTGCCTTTGAACTGTGCATCACAGTGTTGTGCTGCCCATGACTTTGATAAAAGTACATAGAATCACAGAATATGCTGAATTGGAAGGGACTCATCAGGATCGAGTCCAACTCCTGGCCATATGCAGGACACCCTAAGAGTCACACGGTGTTCCTGGGAGCATTGTCCAAACTCTTCTTGAACTCAGACAGGATTGGTGTTGTGAACACTTCTCTGGGGAGTCTGTTCCAGTGCCCGACCACCCTTGGATGAAAAACCTTTTCCTAATAACAAGCCTAAACTTCCCTTGACACAGCTTCACACTGTTCTCTCAAGTCCTGTCACTGGTCAACATAGAGTGCCTGCCTTTTTGCTTTCCCTCATGAGGAGGTTGTAGACTGCTGAGGTCTCCATTGGTCTCCTCCAGGCTGAACAAACCAAGTGCCCTTGTTTTGACTTTTCACCTTAATGGGAATGCAAACACCAACCTGTTCTCTTCAGAAAATTGTACTGCTTTTAGGCTAAAAACCAGTATCAGAAGTTGGTCTCAATCACTGTATTTGGTCTGCCAAAATGAATGTGATCTTTTCTGTTTTTACATTAATAAGGTTCCTTTCTCTAGAGTAATTCTTTGGGATTACCAGTGCAATCTCTTCCTTTTGGCATTCCTTCCATGCCGAAGACCAGTTGTTATTCAAGGACTCTCTTTTTTCTTTTTTTTTTCCTCTTTTTTTTCCCTATGAGAGTGAACTATTCAGTCCTGTTGGTTCATCAAGAAAAAAAATTGGAACATAGGAAATGGACCACCTCCATGTCAATCTCCGAATTAATATGGAACAGAAGATATTTCAGGGAAAGTATAATAACAATTTGTATAGAGACTGCTGATGCTCTGTAATTAGGAAAAAAAAAAAAAGGAAAGAAAAAAAGAACTAATAATAATAATAAAAAAGAGAATAGAAACATCATTTTATCATTGTTGAGGAAATGTGCAAGGACAGACTCTAGTGTGAGGAACTCAGATCAGCCCTGAAAGCCTCTCATGCCAAAAGAGCAAAGTGGGGGAGCAGGCCAAAATCAACACAAGCGTGAAAATCTTGATGACATAACTTTAGACAAACAGATAGTCTGTGCTCCAAAGAGGTTCTACTGCAGTTGTTTGAAAAGTTAGAGGCATTTTGAAATTAAAATTAAACAATAATCATATTTGCCCTTCTTCTAGATTTGGGGTTCATAAAGTGAGGTAGGAGTACATGAAAGGAGAAAAACTGTCCTGTCCTAGGAAATAGGTTTCATCTCTTGTACCATTGCCTATCTTGCATGAAACAGGAATTTTCAAACTTAAATTAAAAAAAAAAAAATCCCCTCAAAAGAAAATAAAACAAAAAAATCTCCATACCCCTCATTATCCATTGTGTTGAAATGTGTTAGCTAGAGAACTCTGCTGCTGCCTAGGAAGTTTGAATTCAAAGAAGCAGTTTGATAATTCAAATCAGACCACTATGCTTACTTCTTTTTTCCTTCTTTTTCCTATAAATGGAAAAAAAAAAAAAACAACAAAAAAAAACCATTTCAATGAGTTTGGACCTTTCATAGCTAGTGAAAGATCTTTCTAATCTCTGCATCCTGGGCTATTTTAGACAGATGGAAAGACCTTTGTTTAGTTTTTAGTCACAAATGACTATCAAAACTAATACGTATGTTATTGTGAAATGTTATAGTTTGAACACTATGCACATTTTATTATTTAAACCCAGTAAAAAACTTGGTCCATCGCTAGTAAAGATTCTAGATTGAGGATAAAATGCGCACATTCATATAGTGTTGCTGATTTATAACAGGTAAGTGTCAAAATCACTCCCACTCTAGCTAATTAACCTTTTGGAAATTTCTTGTAAAATGCTTTTCTGAAACTGCAGTGGTGACAAATGGCTGATGTTCTTTTCACTCTACTACCTCAAGAAATTGAAATGAACTTTTGTTTTGTAGGGAAAATCTCCTTTAGCTTCATAGATCCTTGTTACCCTGCACATGCTCTGTTCTCAAGAGAATGTTTTCATACAGAATATAACATCTCATGTGGAGAAAAAAAAAAAAAAAAAGCACCACTTTTTCAGGCTTAAAAGAAGATCGAGCTTAGTTGTGAAGGGAATTCTTCTCTGTATTATTGCTTCATAAAATATATTGATTTCAGAGCTTCAATCTGTTCCAAAGAGAATACTTCATGGGATCTTGTTCAGCTCCTGTCTTCCCCAATGCCACTGGCAGAATGCGTTGCATTTGTTTGCAGTACACACTGAGGGAAAGAAAGAAAAAGAAAACAGACAGCTAGTAACATTTAGTGCAGCTGCAATTCACTCACTAGCAAAGGAGAAACAGTGAATGGGGAATGGAGTACCAGAAAACATAAAATGACTTGTAAATAGAATCAAAACAGGCATAACATAACCAGTATCAAAGCTGAAACTCCTTGGAAAAGCTTGCTCAAAATATCGAAATCATACCTGCTGGAAAAAAAGTATGTTGTTGGATGAAATTAGGCTTATAGTAAAGCAGGATTCATGCTAGCAAGATGAGAGTTAAATATACCATTATCTCAGTTTAAGCTGCTTCATGGTCTTTTTTGTTTGGTTGTTTTTTGTTTGAGGATCATTGTCAGTGTCTAAATAGAGAAGCCTACATCATAGTTTTCCCCTTCACCTTTAGTCTCAACAGACACCTACCAGGTACCGATCTGACCTGTTTTAGACATCAACTTCAGACTATGATGAAAGAACATTTCAAAGTATTGTATTTTCTTCATTTTCCAAAAAAAGATGAGCATGTGCAGCTCATATGCATATTCAGTGAGATGAATTCTTATGCCAAGCAACAAGCATCCATCTTTCCTGTTCTGCTCTTCCTCACTCCCAGGTTATTGTACCAACTACAAGACTCTGTATTAGTCGTCTTAACACAGAGGAATACAAATACACATTAAAAACTTAATCAGTAATCCATCTTACTGCCTTGCGACTAACTCTGAGAGCAGGTATTTGACACTACCACTACTAAGGTTTTTCTCTTTCTCTCAAATCCTTAGGACATGGTAAACTTTGAAATGAACACTCAGAGTCTTCCTAAGGTGATAAAACAGTGAAAATTTATATTTAAGGAATGTCTAGAATACTGCAGCAAACTTATCACAGAATAAACTTTCCATAGGTACTGGAGATTTCTTCTGATGGACAGACAAAAAAGATTTCATTCTTTTTTTCCTTTTTCTTCTCACTACTACTATAGTTGAACAAGGACTGTTAGAGACAGATGAACTAAGCAGATTTGCTGGCTCACAGCCTACAACAAATGTTAAATTTCTTTTATCTTTAAGCTTAATGACAGTGAATTTTAAAGATCAATTTTCGAGTGTTCAAAATATCTCATTTTAAACTCAGTCCAGTCTGCAAATGCTTCATAGATTTCATTCAGAAAATGAAACTAAGTCTTCAGATAATCTCTCTCTATGATACAGTCTGATTATAACAGCACTACTGCGGTCCTAAAAATCTAACAGGAAATTTCACAGTGAAAAGACTTATTTTTCCTAATTGTTTTTTGAAAATGTATTTCATTGTGTCTATGCAGAATTCCAAACTCTGTGCTCCTTGTGGGCTGCATCAGATTTGAGAAATCTAGAAGGTGTTAGGAAACAAGAGTGAGTGGATGTCAAGTTTGCAATGTGTTTTCTGGAAAACTTTATAGACATGAGAGATGAACTGTATAAGCACAAAATGACAACTAGCTCATACATTCAGTAAAAATGACTCCTTTAAACAATGATAATATCAAACTGCTGAAGGAAAAATGGTCAAATATGTATGTAATTAAAAAAAAAAAAAACTTGATTAGCCCTGGACCTAAAACTCAGTGAAGATAATGAACTTCTTAATTAAAAAGGCATTTGTTTCTGAACAAATATATAAAAATATACTTGAAAATGAGGTTCACGGTGACTATAAATACCTTTTGCTTTCTGGCCTATATCCTCTTTATATGCAAAAATATTTATTTGGCAAAAAATTATTTGCTAATTTTCTAAAACTGCAACTAACGTTATTATCACATAATATAATAAGCATCAACTGTTTTTTTCAAATCTTTTAAACAATGTAGTTGATCTAAAACAAGAGATAAACAGAAAAGTGCACATCTCCCTATGCAGAGCTTGTCTCAACATGGGAACAAGAGACTTAAGTTCATTCCAGCACTGATTGTTACGAGCATCATGGGTATGCTTTGAAAGAAAAAGAAGAATAGTATTGAATACGAAGCTAATGAACAATCTGTTCTACTCACAAAACATCAAAATGCTACCCCTTGAGGTATCACCTCATTATTTTTTTATGACTTTTGTGCTCTGAAAAGCAAGTGATTGTACAAAAAAAAAAAAAAAAAAAATGTGGAGAAAGAGAAACTTCTGTATCTAGAAAGATGATGAAACAAAAAAGAGTCATACTGACAAGGACTACAAAACATACATTCTTAACATCTGTAAGGGGGATGATTTAAAATGGTTCCATTACAATTTGTCTTATATTTTTTTTTCCTATAATTGCACCATAAGGAAAGGACTTTCTGATTATTCATATATTCCGACAGTGATGAGATTACTGAGACTGTAAACACCAACCTATTTGTTGGCCATAGTGAAGCTCAATAAGTTGTCTGACAGAAAAGCATTTAAACAAATCCATACTTTATTCTAAACACATACAATACATATAAGTAGCATAATAGGACTCCAAATACTGATGCACCTTTGCTTCCAAAACAACAGCACTCTTTCATGCAACAGAAAAATTTACCCATTATTATTAACAATTTTTTTTACTGCTTTTTTCAGTTGTGTCACGTTATATTATGAGAAGAAATATAATTTTAAAAAGTTAATCATCTATGGAAATATTTAATGAAATCTAGTTTTTCTTCATGCCTACAGATTGCTTTGGTTCATATCATAGACATATATAGTGAAAATAAGTTTCCTCCCTGAGATGTTGTGATCTGAATATGAAACAAGGTGTAAACTGTAATGGCTGGCAGCTATATGGGATAACTCACTAGGAAACCCTCCTACATGAACCGCTCATAGGCAGTTCTGAACTTCTGTACTTATCTTAAGACTCTGTACTTGTTTAATTTGTTTCAGTATATGGAATTTGTAGTTAAAAGGTAGGCTGATTAACCTCTGTTCAATCATATAAGAAAATAGAAGGGTTTGAGATAATTTTTCAGAAAAAAAAGCATTTAAGATTCCTGTAATTTCATTATTGTTTCAATAACTGAATAACAAATTAAAAACATTTTCACAAAAGCAAGTGTCACTTCTACATCATCTTTTGTTTTATTCTTGTTATGTTTGACCATTGAAGAACTAGTAACAAAGCATAATAAATATGCTGTTTGGTGAATATCTTATTAACTGACAATATACTGAATTTTGAGAATATTATCCTGAAGTTTCAACACACAGTTGCCTAACAACATGCCATATAATGGCATGAAGCATAGACAGAAAAGTGAGAGATAATTTAGAAAATTAATCTGGGTGACCAAATAACTTACACTGTCATATCAGGAAAATTACAACACTAATATATAAGTTCTGTTCTCTAAGTTTCCTTTGGGTGTCATATTCATTGCATGGAGGATTTTATTGAAATGAATGTTAAATAACCATATTATGCACAAGTAATACTGCTTAGTCAAACTCCTGATGTTAGCCCAAACTACTACCCATAAAACCTTTGATCCCAATCACTTACTGTGTGCCTGTTTGTGATGGAGATTTTATAGAAAAATGAAATATGAGTATTTCAGGGAGTTTTTAAGAAATATATCTGGGGTTTTGGTTTTGGTTTGGTTTGGCTTTTGTTATTTGTTTTGTTTGTTATGTTTTGTTTTTTTCTTTTTTTACCTTCTGGATTTTCAAAACAATGTTTTGAAACTACAGCCTACAGATGGGACAGGAAAAAAAAATAGCTTTTTAGTAGAAAAGAAATTAAATCACATAAACATATTGTTCCACTATGTACCATTGTCACCTTGACATGAGGGTTCAAGATTTAAAAATTTTCAAAACCTTGTTATTATTACTATTAGCAAGGATAATTTAATAGCATTCAGTCATTTGAAACTCTTCTACCCACAATGTCATTTTCAAAGAAAAAAAAAAGTGAAAGAAAGAATTTTGCAAATGGGATTGCAAAGTCACTGTAATTGGAATCCAAACCTGGATATTTGTGTCAAAGATGAATTTACTGTGACTACAACATCTGTCAGTCAGATCTATTGAAGAACAGAATTTCCCAGGTGTTTGACTGAATTTTTCTCTATCCATGCTCTGTGAACAATGAAATGTGGACTTTAAGCTGTCTTCAAATAATAGCTTAAAATGCATTTGTGCTGAACAATTCTATTATGCACCTAAAATTCCATTACATCACTGATACTGCCACTGATACTTGTGTTTATGCCAAAGAGAGTTTTAAAAACAAAATCAAAATTTTGAGTTAAGTGAGGATAAGACCAACCATCATGAAAGTGCAAAGACATTTATCTACATTAACCTACATTTTCGAAATAAATTTTGCAGCAAAGCCCTAGACTTTAAGATATGTAAACAATAATCTTCTCTTTCTGAAATGAATATAAAAAAAAAAAAATACTGAAGGTTGTAAATACTAAAGAAACTGGAAGCATATTAGGTTGAGGATTTTTGGTAGGCATGCCTTTTGAAAAGTGAAATTATACTTTATGGTTCTAACACTGAGAACTAAATGGTATAAAGGAAGTTGTATGCTAATGCACTTGAGCCTTTCCCTTTATGTAAGCTTTTGTGGGACTGGGATCCAAGATCTAAGAAAATGAAACACATAGTTATAACTTAGCATTAATTACAGCTCTAACTATTATTCCAAGGGGGGGGGGGGGGGGGAGGGGAACCACAAAACAAAAACAAAAACAACAAAAACCTTCTGTTTAAATGAAGAAATGTGTTGCAGATTTGGTTTTAGGTATTCTAGGAATTAACTAATTGGTACTAATATTATGATTAAGGTGATCCATGTTCTCCCCCACTTCCTCAGAAATTTGGATTTGCACAAGAAGGACATACAGATAGCAAATACTAGCACAGTAGCTGTGAGGAAATTCATCCTTTTGCTTCAGAGTCGCTCCTGTTACAAATCTGCTGTACATTCACCCTGAAGATTTTAGAAACAAAATTGATAAACACTTCTAAACTGGTCATCACAGGGAGAGGGGGAAAAAAAAAAAAAAATCAGTAAAAAATGAGAGGAGAATCCAAGAAAATATGTAGAACAACCTCAGTTCAGGCTAGCAGAGAACTTAGGTCACAAAAGGTAATTGAGCTGTGCAATTGCTTCAGAGAATACATCTGTAGTTAAAATGTCATTAAAAAGAAGGTCTTGGTAGTGTGTTAACCTTCTCAGTGAGGTATAAATCACTTGGCTTAGAGAGGAACAGCAATTCTGCTTGACTATATACATTATAGCTCATTTATATTTATCTCAAAATTATCTAGCTCCACAATAATAGTGATCAGTACACAGCAACTTCTACAGGTCAGACCCTGTCTTGCAAACAGCTGGATAGCAACAACTGCTGTCTGAATACAAATTTCTTTATTTGTAAACATGTAAGAACAACCCTGTTCAGAAACAGACTCTACTGACTGAGATGTAAATCCAAGAATGGGGATAATGGACAAGATCAGACCTTGGAAAAATGATTGTTGATGTTGCTGATGATTTTGTATAATGTATAAAAATGGGTCTGTATTGTGTGATGTGTAGGGACTGTAATTTATATCACTTTGCTTAGTTTCATTGGGTCAAGGCATGAATCCATGACACTGATAATAGATATCACTAAACAAATTCCACAAAGTTTAGATATGTTCAAATATATGAAAATCAATTAACAAAATTGCCTCAGAAGTAAAGAAACGTATTAATTTGAAGGAACAATTTTCAAAGTATTAATATTGGGATTGTATCCCAGTTGATTTAAGGTTTAGAAGCTAAGACTTAACCTCTTATTTTAAAATACTTTAAAGCCTGGGTAAGGAAGATACGATCCTTATTAAAATAAAATTAACTTTAAGAGTTCTGGCCCTAGCATATAAAGAGAACCATCACAGAAAAGTTATTTTTATTTTTGTGTTTTCATTGTAAAATGCTAAATCAACTACATGCTTTGGTAACATGATCTGAAACAAACAGAGAAGTAAAAACCTCACAAAAATAACAGGTGGATGTGTTAACTATTACTCCAAGTTCCTTCCTTCAAAGAAAGCTGTATCATGTTATCCACATATTCTCTTAATCCACCAATTTAGGAAAATGTCAGGAGTTTAAATTCTGTCATGCATTTTCACTATCTTTATGTCCTTCCCTGTTTATGGAATTGGAGAAGTACAAGGTAACAACTGGGTAACAGTAATATTTAAATTGTCAGGAGAATAGATTTGGTTCATAGTATTTTCCTTTCTCATTACAGACATTGTCATAAGAATGTAGAATTCAGATTTTAATGTCTCATGTATTTTAGCAATCACAATTGTAAAATGTTCTTTTGTGACCTTCTCAATGTTTGTCTTCTGATTTATTAGCAACTTTTATATTCTTTGCCCAGAGCTCTCATAATGTGTAATGGGAATGTCAGAATGTTCAGACTACACATAGCACACTTAGTACTCATAGTGTAGATATCACTTCTTAAAATTTTATGTATTAAAAAGAGCAAAATTCATCATCTAAGTGGACAACATCAAACAAATAAGTGAATAAAATAAGAAAAAAGAAAATAAAATAAGAAATATCACATCAGAAATGACTACTTATGTGCACGTTTTTAATAAAGACTAGCAATTAGAAATTAAGTCCAAGAACTAAAACAACCTGACAAAAGTTTTGACCTCTTTTTTTTTTTTTTTTGGTCATTTTTCAACTGGTTTAGTATTTGTCTAAAACTCATTTGAATATGAGAATAAGTGATAGATTCCCACTTTTCTCACTTATGCATATAATTTCCTAACTATTGAAATCTAGCAAACACATTTCTCTTTCCATGCCAAACTAGAAGTTTCAAGTGAAATTAAACAAGAACTCTTCAAATGGTTAATTTTTTAAGACCTATCTCCACAGTGATTGCTTCTGCATTGTCTTGACAGTGAATAAGAAATGAATACTAAAAGCACAAATAGTAATTTAGGGGGAAAACAAATGTTGCATTTTATTCTTTGAGTATTTCGTGTCACAGTTTTAATATTTTTATATTAAATTAATTTTCACAGCACAATCTTGTGCAAGTAATATGGAAATAAAATATTTTATCAGTACAATTTTCTAACAGAATAATGAAGAGAAAATTATGCAAATTAGTCAAAGTTATTGATTAATATATCTGTGCTGAAGCTGAGCTTAAAATAACATAGCAGTCAAATTAAAAAATCTCAAAAGTTGGTTAGTAAGAGCATTTACATTGCCTTTTCTGTGCAAGGATGACATCATAACTGTTCTTTTAATAGATAATTTTGTTCTGTCTTTTAGTAAAGACTGTTCTGTTTTTTTCTGGCAGAAGTAATGTCATAGTAGGTGAAATATTTTTAATACTGGCTCAATGGAAAACCAATGTGACTACATGCACAGTATCAAACTTTTATTTTTACATGTAAACCTATTATATCCTCATTGATAAGAAAAAGTTTAAGTAATGTGGTAAGGTTAGTAGTAACTACAGATGTTAATAAGTACAGGGTTGTTAAATCAATCCCCAAAGCAAGTATTAAAAAGCCAGGAAATAAATAGAAAAGCAAAAGTTGAAAAAAATTTAAATGTTTTGTGAAAACAAAGTAAATGCTTGCAAACAGTCTTAATTTTACTAGTTAGCTGCATAGAGGAAAGAAAAAGTAATAGTGAATATTGACAGAACAACAAAAATGCTTTTACTGTTGCCTAAATTGTAGAATGATAAATTGGAAGAGACCTTTATGATCATACAGTTCCAATCCCTCTGCCATGGGCAGGGATACCTTCCACTAGACCAGGTTGTTCAGGGTCTATCCATCCCAGTCATGGAACACTTCCAGGGGTGGAGCATTCACAGCTTTTCTGGGCAACCTGCTCCAGTGCCTCACCACCCTCATGGTAAAGAATTTCTTCCTAATCTCCAATCTAAACCTGCCCTCTTTCAGTTTATAGACATTCCTCTTTGTCCTATCACTACATATCCTAGTAAAAAGTCCCTCTCCAGCTTTCTTGTAGTCCACTTTAGGTACTGGAAAGCCACAATGAGATCTCCCTGAAGCCTTCTCTTCTCCAGGCTGAACAATCTCATCTCTCTCTACTTGTCTTCAAGGAAGAGGTGCTCCCTGACCATCTTTGTGGCCCTACTCTGGACTTGTTCCAGCAGGTCTGTGCGTTTCTTGTGTTGAGGGCCCAAGACCTGGATGCAGCACTCCCGACGAGGTCTTACCAGAGCAGACTAGAGGGGCAGAATCACGTCCCTCAACCTATTGGCCACATTGCTTTTGATGCAGCCAGAAAATGGGTGCCTTTCTGGGATGCAAAGTGTGCACTGTCAAGTCATGTTGAGCTTCTTGTCAGCCAACACACCCAAGTCTTTCTCATCAGGGCCTCTCTCAATGCTTTCTCTGTCCAGCCTATATTTATGTATTTGTATTATGTGAATCCCAGCTATAAAAACTGGTTCATAGACCTCAAATGAACTTTGTTACACAGGATGTATGCAACAGAAGAGATTGACTGAAGTCAAAGATTGTTTTATGCCTCATATTCTTTTATTCCTTAGTTCTGATGTTAACTTTAGAATAGCACCCAAAATATTTTTTTTTTTTTTCCTAGTTCCCGTGTTATTTATATGTTTTGGTTTTAATTTCTTTTTTTAATCAGCAATTTTTTAAGTGAAAGGTGTGACTGGAAATAGCTGTTCTTGTCAAAACAGTAAGAGGGTTTAAGAGGGCTTATCCTTCTAGTTTAAGGTGAGCTGTACTGTGTTTACTGGTGCCACAACATGAAAGGCATTCTTAGGTTAGGACCAAGGAAGAGGCAATAAAGAATTATGTAAAATTAACACTAGCTGGACAGAAACTGGAAGAACAGAAAAATCTTATTCAAAATATCTTTAAATAATTCATTCAGAAAATAGGTGAATAATGGAAACTGGAACCTCGAAGTGACACACTAAAGCATTTCAGCTTTATTCCTCTGTTTAGTAAGCCAGTAGATGAATTTGGTTCAAATATACAAGGAAATTTTACCTATAAATGTGTTTGGAATTTTTGTTACTATCAAAGTGATACGATAAGATTAAAATATTGATAGTCATACTTAAAATGTAAGATTTTGCTGTAGTCTGTTGCTAGAGTATTCTACCAGCCAGCAACTAAAACAAATCAGCTCAGGATTTTTAGTAAACCTCTGAATAGTTTCCATTTTTAAAATACAGTGTCTATTTTATAATTCTTAGAAGTATGAAAGAAAAAAAATTTGAAATTTTATCATTTTCTTCCAGTTAGATGATCTTTGTAGATTGCAGTTTACAAATCAATTGAGTCTCTAAATTTTAGAGACATGCCATTTCTTTTGCCAGATTTTTAGCTGAAGCGTTTTGTTCTGCAGAAACCTCTTGGAGCCTGAACTACTTTGTTTTGTAAGTACTAGGTTTCTCAGTATGAAAAATAATACTTTTTCAACCAGCTTCATTAAGTGAAATGGCACAGTCACCCTACATTGAAAGATAAGTTAATCAGCTGTATCTATTCTCAGAGAGTATCAGTAGGCAGACAGACTCAATCCCTTATTTAAGAATGGCAGTTTGTATTCAGATCACATATTAATGAACTTCCAGCTTCAGCATCTCTCCAGTTTTAGTAGAGTGTCTATCTGGAATAATAAATACAGATCTGAAAAAAAAAGAACCCTGTACTTGAGTTTTAGTACATGGAAACTTCCCCGTGTGTCTTATTTTCCTTTTCAGGCACATAACAAATTGTTTTCTGAACGCATTTACCAGAAAACTTTAGACATTTAATTAAACACTTTCGCATCTACTTTAGGTACAGTTGTCTGGACAAGTATCTTGACTATCACATTTTGTTCATTGCACCATTTATCCTTGGTGCAATGAATCATATGCACCTGCAAAAAAAAAAAAAAAAGGCTTTTTGCCATTTTTTCATTGCTTTAGTCAAGCCTGGACTGGCAGCCAAAATTTTTACTCATTATGGCACCAACCTAAGTGAATCTTTTACAATATAGAAATATGTTATATTTATCTTGTCATAAGCTTTATGTATATTCCTCCTATTTAATTCTTAGCTGACACAGACAGGAGTGCTGGGTCCATGTTCTCAAATGGAAATAAAAAAGCAGAAACATCCCTCTGCAGTGGAGCACTCATTAATGAAAGAGCCATATAACCACACTAACACAGAACACAGCATTCCTAGCACTAAATTTTCTTTCAGGATGGGAGATAGGTTGCAAAATCTTTTCCAAGCTACACTGTAGGTCTCAAAAGATTACAGAGTCAATACAGTCTATGAGTCCAGAGGCCTATTCAGCTAATCTTCTACTTAATGCCTCCATTTGCATATTTTGCAAGATCTCTAAGCTCTAATCAGAGTGTGATGCTGCTGCACAAACACAGGGAACAAGCCAGAAGAGTGATAAATGAAATGAGCATTGATAGATGCAATACACAACACAGAGGATGCCCCGGCTTTTCTGCAAGAGGAGACCAGGCAGACAATTACATTTAGGAAAGTGGATTCTACCATACTGACAGCAGTGACAATTTCTCTGCTCACTGTAACAGGGTCATCCACCTCACACAGACACAGGTTCACATTTATGTGTCTGCATGCAGAGCTGAATCTCACACTGTAATTTCCAACATTTACCTTGCAGATAGTCTGTTTCTTAGATCTAACAATCGCTTCTTTGATTCAGACAATTTGCAATGCCTTTGAATTCAGTACCAAATTAGCTTTTCATAGAAAAAGCCTCTACTTAAAATATTTTAAGCTTTCCATGTCCTATTCAGTTCATATAATAAATCTTTGAGGGATGCCTGACTCATATTTCAGTCAGACACTGTAATCATTTCTTGTTCTTGGAGGCTTGATTGAAAACCTACTGAAATCAACTGATGCAGTCATACGCCTTTAACAATTTTTGGATCAGGCTCTGACTGCCTCTGAATAAATACTATAAATCATCTCATTTTATATTAAAAAGTCAAAGGATATGTTTTGGTTTCAAAATGGACTCTGGAGCCTTCATTAGATTATTTAGCAACTACTTCATACAGGTTGGAAAATACGAGATTAATGGATTCAATTACTCAATAATTAAAACAGAACTGGACAGGGAAATATTTAAGATTCTTAAAATGGTTTAGCATTCACTCAGATAAAACTTCAAGATTATTTAAAAGGATTTGTATTCCTTATTTACAGTTCTTTAATTGTGATTTTTATTTCGCAATTACATTCGAGATCCATTTTATTTTATTTCTAAGCCCTTAGAACATGAACAAAGAAGGCAGCACATAAGATAATGTTATGGTTATTAAGATGGAAAAATTATATTCTATATCTGATATTTTGTAAAAAGTAAATGTTTAAATCTTTAGAGGGAAAGTAAGGTCATTATTTCAGAGTATCTGAACAGACTGGTTATTTCCAACTGGGAAGTAATATAGTTCCTCTCTATGTCTTTTGCCCCCTTGCCCCTCACCCAGGAAAACTATCACAAATGGAGTTTAATTAGAGGAGACAGGCCTGGCACATCTGTGCACAAAGGGCTGACTGGCTCCAGCTTACACCCCAACAGCCCCACACAGTGCCTCAACCTGAGGAGCCTCTCCTACGAGCCTGGAGCCTCTCCAGGGGCTCCCATGGCAGTGGGGAGGCACAGACTATGCTGCCCTTTAGGGCTGCTAGGGCTCCCCCACCCCTGTCAGGGTGCATGGGCATCAGCCTTTAGTCACCACAGCTACCTTTACTGTTCTTGTTATAAGCAAATTAACAGAGGATAATTTAACCAGATCACCACCTTTTGGAATGATTTCTGTACTTTATTACAAGAAAAGCCTTGTTAAATAAAATGACTTGAATTATTTAGTAAGACAAGACAACCATGGAAGAAATTCTGAACTGTACAGCTACTTATAAGACCCTTGTTGTTTGTAGGCAAGGGAATGGACTGATATGATTTATTGTACAACTAGAGATAAACTAGAAAGTGTCTTTTCTAACTCCTGAACAGAAACATCCTGACTTTTCTGAGTCTTCTTAGCTTTCTTAATCTTCTAGTTGTCTTTCTGCTTTCTTCCATTTCTTCTTCCTCTTCTCTACTTGTCTGCTATTTTGAAAGAAAATGATTCATACTATTTCAATTTTGTGTAGAAATCTTTTTTTTCAGTGTATCCTCTCACCTAAATCAATAGGTAAAAAATGTTTATTAATTTTATATTGTTTTCTAAAATGAAATTACTTTTGATAACAAAGGCTGCTCTGTATTCTATTCTTATTCTATTCAGAAGAATTTTAACTTTGGGTTCAGTAGCACTGCAGGGAAATGACTTAGTTAATGACTAGGCCCTGATTTGGAGTTAGGGGTAGTTAAATAAGGCACAGGAAACTACTGGAAATGACAAACACAGTATGATAAGTTGATCAAAATTTCAGAAAGCACCAATAGGAATAGATTGCAAAGGCAGGAAGAAGGGAGTGAGAAATACTCCAAATGCATGGGTAACTGGAGAGGAGCTTCAGGGAACAGAGCCTTGCAAGGCTAGTAACCTTGTCAGTAATAAAATATAAGGCTGGCATTTCCCAGGTATACCAGAAATACCAAATTTGGATGCAAATGTAGCAAAACTGGGTCCTGTGAGGAAAAAGCCTCTGGAGTGCAATATTTATCTAATAGAAGACAGGTGCAAGGAAAGCATACTAGGACCATGAAAGGAAGGTTGAGAAATTGAAAAAAGGTACAGTGTGCATCAAATAGTGACTGTTATTTCTTTTAGTACCAGTCTACAATTTATGAAAGATAAGTTATGTTAGTTGGTGCTCTAAATGCTTAGACAAGAAAACATTGGAATTTTGATTCCAAAACTCTCCCATGAGCAGGCAAACAGAATTTTGACAAAATAAAACACAGTAGTATCAGCACTTCATGACAAACCCTTGGAACATTCTCACTAGTTTTCCAGTTCCACTGTTTAAATTCTCCTCTGTGGTGACTTCATAATATTGAGCATTTAAAAATAATTAAAATTGTAGCAGAACACATTATGGAGACATTTCTTCTTAATAGTATGTTCTGAAACTTAAATTGAATTTTAAAAAGGGGAAAAAATGTGACAGGCTGTTAACAACAGTGGCATTTCTGCAGTCTATCCTGTAACAAGCCTCTAACCTTGACAAAGATCTATTGAGATTAACCTCTAGACAAACTGGTATCATGCAACATCTTTAGCCTCAGGTTAATGGGATAAATAATTGAGGCAAGTACTCTGTGTAATGAGGTGAATTTTAACATTTTAATATAATAATCAGATCTAACCAATTGTCAAGTCTCTCTACAGGCTTTATCTGTCCTGGGACTTGCTATTTTTAGCACAAAATGTAGTCAGGAATGCAAATTACTGTAGTAAGATGACAGGGTAAGGCAGAAGACAGCATATATCTCATATAGTTACAGAACATGAACACTGGAAATCCTTAGCTACCCTTTCCACACCTGTATCTACCAGAGTGAATTGCAAAAACACCATTTGTTCCAACCTATTGCCTAACAACTCCTAATTAATTCACCTATACAATTCAATCTTTACTCTGTTTACTATCTACTAACATGATGTAAAATATTGTAAGTATTGTAGCTGTTTTCCTAATCAAAAGAGGAGTTTTATCCATTTTTGCTCATGATGGCATGCCATATGTCCATAATTTGCAGTGTGCAAACTTAAGGAATTTGATTCTTTGAAGAGCTTCTAAAAGATTTACAAAATCTAAACCTCAAATTTTCAGCCTGCATGATATTTTTTATTTTGTTCATTATATCAGAACAAGCTCTGATAAATAAACTACATTGTCCTAACTCTTCATAGCTACTGTTCCCCCAGAGTGGTCTCAGGTGAACAAGTTGCTAAAGCTTTGACTGCACACAGCAACAAACTGTAATTTCTGCCTGTTAAGCAGAGGAGACCTATAGCACAGGGTCACCAAAAAACAAACAAACAAACCCAACAAACCCACCAAACACCACACAATAAAATTACAGATACTTCCAAAAGTCTGAGCAGCCAAAGGATTTTATTGAGAATTGCGAACAGTCTCAAAGCCTTGAAATTACTGTGTGAGAACAAAGCTTTTGCTTTTCATAGGAAATTATAATAATTGCATATCTAATAGGAAGTAAAAGCTGGTTTTTGCTGTCTCTTTCTTGGGAAATCAGAATGGGTTGTAATCTAATTTTTACAGATAGAAATTAAGCACCTTATGGATTGTTCTGTTGTAGAAGCACCACAGATCCAGAAAGAGGATGGATATGTGTCAGTATGCTATTATTTTTTGGTTAATATATTCACCTACAAACAAGAATTTCTGAATCATAGCCTTTACTCCCAAAACTCTTTAGTTGTTATGGTTTTATTCTTGTTTGTTTCTGTGTTTTTTTTCCTTGGTCTTGATTTGATTTTAATTTGTTTTACATGCTGAAGATTACATTAGTATTATCAGTCCTAGGAAAAAAAGACTGAGTTATACTACATATTATGGCTAACTCAAAACATTAACTAGTAGATTATTTTATTAACATTCCTTCTTCATTTTTCCTTCTGTCTCTTTCTGTCTTGAAATTCTTTCTCACAAAAATTACTTATAGCCCACTTAAAATTGTCATATTCTACTAAGACAAGGTAGACTCTGAACTGGAGTAACACTTTCTACATTGTTTAAAAGATTCAATTCTCCTGAAGGAGACCAGAAGTGCAACTCATGGGAGGAAGAATGTGTCCAGGTGACCAATAATCCAAGCAGCATCCTGTGTTGTATCAGCAATAGTGTTGGCAGCAGGACCAGGGCAGAGATTGTCCTCCTGTGCTCAGCACTGGTGAGGCCACACCCTGCATCCTGTGTTCAGTTTTGAACCCCTCAAAAGAAGAAGGACATTGAAGTGCTGGAGCATGTCCAGAGAAGAGCAATGAAGCTGATAAAAGGTCTAATGCACAAGTCTTATGTGGAGCAGCTGAGGGAGCTGGGATTATTTAGACTGGAAAAAACTAACTCAGGTGAGAGCTTATTACTTTATACAACTACCTGAAAGGAAGTGAGGGTCAGTCTTTTCTCTCTGTAACAAGAGACAGAATGAGAGGAAATGGCCTCAACTTGTGCCAGGGAAGGTTTAGGCTGAATATTAAAAATAATTTCTTCACAGGAAGTGTTTTCAAACAGTAGAACAAACTGCCCAGGGCAGTGGTGGAGTCCACCTCTGGAGATATTTCAAAGACATGCAGATGAAGTACTTGGGGACATGGGTTAGTGCTGAACTTGACAATGTTGGGTAAATGGTTGAACTCAATGGTCTTAGTCTTTTCCAGCCTGAATTATTCTATGACTCTATATGAAAGTCTCCAAAGCTGCATTAACTTCTTAATTTCTCAGGGAAAAAAGACGTGTTTTCTCACAAGATGATTGATCAGCTGGGAATGTAAGAAATCATGGAAAGTATGCCTGCAAAGTACAAGAGACAATACAGAAATATTTAACTTACTCAGCTTCTCCCATATCATCTTGGATATTCATCCTCACCTTTGTACCTGGGAAGATAATGGAACAGATCCTCTTAGAAGCTATGCTAAGACACATGGATAACTGGGAGGTGGCTGTGGATAGACAGCACAGCTTCACAAAGAGAAAATATTGTCTGACCAACCTAGTGCCTTTCTGTGATGCAGTGACTACATCAGTGGAAAAGGGGAGAGCTCCAAATACCCTTTGTCTGGACTTCTGTAACACCTTTAACATGGTCTCCCACAATATCCTCCTTCCCTCCAAATTGGAGATTAATGGGTTTGAAGGGTGGACTGTTAGGTGGACTAGAATTTGGTTGGAGGGTCACATCCAGAGGGTAGTGGTCAATGGCTCAGAGTCCCAATGGACAACAGACCAGGACAAGCTCAAGAAGTGGGCATCTGGGACTCTCATGTGGTTTAACAAGACCAAGTGCAAGGTGCTGTAGTTGGTTTGGGGTAACCCCTGTATCAATACAGGCTGAGGGATGAACAAATTGAGAGCAGCACTGACGAGAAGCACTAGGGGGTGCTGCTGGATGAACATGTCCTGGCAATGTGCGATTGCAGCCCAGAAAGCCAGTCATATCCTGGGCTTCATCAAAAGCAACACAGACAGCAGGTCGAGGGACATGATTCTGTCCCTATACTCTAATTTCTGATGAAACTCCACCTCGAATACTGCAGCTGGGTCTGCGGTTCCCGACATAGGAATAGTATTGAGCTGTTGGAGTGAGTCCAGAGGAGGCCACCAAGGTGATCAGAAGGATGAAGCACCTCTTCTCTGAGGAAAGGCTGAGAGAACTGGGATAGTTCAGCTTGTAATAGAGGAGGCTTCTGGGTGACCTAATTGCAGCTTTCCAGTACCTCAAGGGAACTTGCAGGAAATATGGGTAAAGACTATTTAAATAAGCATGTGACAGGACAAGCGGGAATGAGTTCACATTGAAAGAGAGTAGGTTTTGACTAGATATTATGAAAAAAACTTTTTACTATGAAAATTATAAGGCACAGGAACATGCTGTAGGAGGAAGCTGTGGATATCCCATCTGCGAAGGTGTTCCAGGCCAGGTTGGATTGGCCTCTGAGCAACATGGTCTAGTTGAAGGTGTCCCTGTCTATGGTTGGGGAGGTTGGAACTAAATGATCTTCAGGGTCCCTTTCCAACCCAAACCATTCTATGATTCTGTGTGGAATAGTAGAACAGCACAGAATCCCAGGCCTCCACTCAAACTCCGCTCTGCATACTGCATGCAAAGCTAAAGTTTCAGGGATTTCAGCATATCTAGCAAAGACTTCAGGGGCTTAAAAATGTCTGAGTACTGCTGAAATTTTCATGTCTCTCTGCTCATGCCCTGCTCCTTTATTGTCAAATTGAAATCATCATTCAATGCTCAATATTTTTACATTTATATTGATTAATGTAAGGCACATGAAGACAACTTTTTATCACAAAATAAATTTTTTCTTTCTGTATAGTATTTTTTGAAATTTGGCTTTCTAATTATCATCTTCCTGACTATAAACAGGACTGGAAGTTTTTCACAGTATCAGGTCTGAGCTATGAGACCCTTACCTCTGATTTTCTCTTTATCTGTCTTTGATGGACAAACAGAACAATTAGACATTTTCTTCTTTATAACTTTCATATCCTTTCCTTTTCTTAAGCACCAAAACACAGTTCCTTTCATCTTGCCTGATAGGTCACGATTTGATACTGTATTTAATGACAAAATAAAATAACTTCTCTAAATTTTATACAATTCATATATATATTTTTTTGCATTCTATACCAATGCTTATATTACAAATTCTAGATTTTATTTATATATATATATATATAATTCTTTTTTCCTGCTGCTTGTATTTTTCCTGCAGCTGTTCACCACTTAACAATTCATTAACATCATATACAGTTAACTCTTAGTCAACTATAATAAGTTTTAATCTTTATGACTAAATATTATAATAGGAATTTTAAGATTTGTATTTGATTTACAAGAAATAGCAATTTCTAATAAATATTATTTTTGGGTCATAAAGTAAAATATTTTTAGTTATATAGAAGTTTTAAATTTCCTAAATTTTATCCTTTCTTGTGAGCTATAACAAAATATATTTTTACTTCAATTCTTCCATATGGAGGATATTTAAGGAAAATTTCTGTTTTAAATGATCTTCATGTACATGTGATTCTAGTTCTTGATGAATTTGCCTATTAAAGTGTATTCTGAACTTGTCAGTTGGAAGGTTCCACATTTCATACTTACTCTGAAGCAAAAATGATGTTATCAAAAACACCTCTACTGAACATAATGGTGAAAAAAAGGTTTATGATAGAGTCTGATTGCCTAAGGTTTTTCCAATTTAAAATTATATAATTAATTACCCCTATTTTGCAAACAACATATATAGCATCCTGCAAGTAGTAGAAGTCATTTCATCTTAGAATATCACTGAAATCTATTGTTTGCTACAATGGAGGAGGTAAAAAGTAATTTTATATGTGCATTTAGTTGGATTTGGAGGTTAGACAAAGCAACTTTTTCATTATCTGTGGTTGTTTAAAGTAGTATTCTTAAAATGTTCCGAAACTGCTCATTGAAGACTATTTATAAGGCTCAAATCTCTGATATATGCTGTTTAGTCTCTAATTCTGACCTAGTCAGAAAGAGAACTGAGTCTGATTCTACCTTGTTGACTCCTATTTGCTTATTCATATTGGACATAGATAGTACTTGAAAATCCATTTCAGTGATTAGATTTAGAATTCAGAAGGATTTATTTTAGTCAATGTTAATAATATAGTAAAATATTCAAGATAAATTTATTATCTATCATCCTGCTACAGACGATGCAAAAATAGCCACACTCCCAGGAAGCAGTTAACATAATCTCTGTGAGTTAGATTACCTGTAGTTCAGCAGCCTACAAATAGGCATCTGGTACACTGCAATGCTTTCCAATATCTGGACATTAGTATCCCTAGACACTGTGCAAGGTGTTCAGAGGTTGTGCCACAGCCAGGACTCACTCATCTCTTGCACTCAGTAGTATACTGGGTGGCTCTAGGTATCTGCCTATAGGCACCTGAGTCAAACTCATGCTTTAGGATGGGACAGCATGTTTGCAATGACTAGAGGTGAATAATTCAAAGTCTACTTTTAAGTGGCTAAATTTTGGGGCAATTAGCTTTATGATGAGAAACTCTTGACATGCTAAATAAAAGTTCAGGAGCAGTGCGATAGAACAATTTATAGTATTTTACTACTATTTTATTACCTAAACAAATAACACTTGTCAGTATTTTCATTAGAAATTAGCTTTATCTTCACATCCCTGTCTGAAAAGGGAAACAGGGGCAAGGTCAAATTTAAGTCTTAGTTGCCCTAAGAAAGTAAATTTTAATGTATATAAATTATTTGCTCAGTGAATATCTGTAGTAATGCTAGTAGTAATTTTGCTATCAAAGTCCTATCAAAGAGAAACTGAAATCTCATTGTTAGCATTCTTATGCTATCACCTATAAATAGACAGATGGATAGATGGATAGATGGATGGATAGATAGGTAGGTAGATAGATAGATAGATAGATAGATAGATAGATAGATAGATAGATAGATAGATAGATAGATAGATGCAGATGCAGTGAAGCTTTCCGGTTTCTGTTTGTAATCCATACTTTGATTTCTGTGTTTTTATTAGGGTCAGGTGAATGAACAATTCCAATTTTATCTTCTGCTGTATTTCCCACCGGAAAACTCTGAGTGAAAGATCACCTGTTTTACTTGGTTTCCAGCTGAATTCTTTCAGCATACTACAGACAAAACAACATTAATCAATCCAAATGTACTCTTAAAGACACCCTCATGCACTGAATTCAAGTCTCACAATGCTCAGAAGACTTGCAATCCACCCTCTTATCTCTTCTTCCTCTCTGTCCCTTGTAACAAGCTGAAACAAAAGCCATAATGCAAAAGGTTATAAAAGAAATCAAATAGCAAGTGAAGTCATAAATGTGACAGAACCAGCCAAGACTATCTTTTACTACTTTTCTAAAAAGCCTTTGGGGAAAATTGCTGAAGGCTTTTGGGATATGACAGTAAAAATAAGGCTGTGAAACCTTCTAAAGGAAGCTAACAGGACCTTTTTTTCCTTATTATTTTTATTTATTTATTTATTTATTATTATTATTATTAATTTCCTTTTCATTGAAGGGGAAAGTCAGCTCACTCTTCCTCTCATGAAAAATAAAAGAAAAAATGTGTAAATTTTTTATATTGATAGCCAAAGAGAAAAAATAATCTGTAACCAGGTGTTTAGAATTTCGTGCTGATTGTTTCAAGGGGAGGAATGGGAGGATAATACAGCTGAAGGTCGGGAGACAGCATTTGAAGAACATGGATAAAGATTTAGCCAGTGGTGAACTCAATATTAATAATAAACAACAGATGGAATTCCTTTAGTATCATTGTGCTTAGAGAATTTTTATATGCAAAATTTTAGAGCAAAATCACTGAAATAATTTTGGGAGATAGATAAATTGGATGGCAGGTTACTGAGCTGTTTTTATCTTGCAAAATGACCTTGTGAGAGAACAAATTTAGTTCTCTTTTACTTTTTTCTTTCAGAAGTACTCCAGCACTACAAAAGAACTGTCATAGATGGAGTGGGAACTACAGAAGAAGCTGGGTATGCTTTGGTAAATATGGTCACATTACATGTCTATTCATCCCTACATTATGACTATGTTCACTTTGTCCAGTTCTCATACTTTCCAAATTACTCTCCATTTATAACTCCAAGCCTGAACTGGAAGTATATAAGTTGAAAATGGGTAAGCCATGAAGAACAGAAATTAATGAGTGAGGAGAGATTTATTAAAAAAAAAAAAAAGGTAAGTAATACCAACACTTTAATTTTTAATAGCTGTGGCAAAGGATCTGTAGCAATTAATTCTCTCACCTGTAGCACTGTACCCTAAGTTTTTTAATAGTACCTACTGGAATTGTCTCATTCAAACAATATTTTTCCATCTACCTCTATGTTCTACCACGGCCAGACTGGCAGGTGCTGAAAGACACAGATAGATTTCACAAATGGATTAATAACGTTGTGCTTTTCAAGAAAGTTTATTTTTAGCTTCCTAAAAACTTTGTGCAAACATTAAGTTCAAGTGCCTGTTCTGATTCATTGGTAATTTGGTCTGTTATAACTATAAAGAATGTAAATAGTTATTTATAAATCAAACCCTTTATGTAAAGGATGAAGTTTCTTTTCTTTAGGAATATATTGACTTTAAAGCAGTAAAAGGAATGAAGTAAATTAAATTGATGTTTACATATAATTACATAATACATTGAAAAAGTCAGTGCTGTGTGTAGATATCAGTAACAAACCACTGAGTACATCAAGTCAAGTTCAGTTATAAATCAAAATGTTAGATCAATCATAACAAGTTGCTGATATGTGTGTCTTAGAAGTATTTCATCAGCTGATAAAAGTGACTTTTAAACATTGAAAACCAAATGAGAAGCTGATTTACACATGAATATATCTCCAAACACAGACTGAATTAATTCATGGATAACAAGAAACAAATGTATTCACAAAACAGCAGAAAAGTATTTCACTTGATGAGCCCATATATTCTTTATTATATCAATGATTATTATATTTTTATTATAATATATATTTATTAATATATTCTATTTTTTAAACACTCTATTATTTTATGTCTTCTTATTTTAACCACACAGAAACAAATTTTTTTAAAATGTTTTCAGTCCAAAGATTAGTGTATCCAAAAAAAAAAAAAAACAATAATAAAAGATTGCTTAAGCATTTCTTACTGCTTTTGCATGCAGTTTGCTGGCTTTTTTGAGAGGCTCATGCTGCAACTTAAATGAGGTACACATATTAGTGACTTAAAGAGTGTGGATCATGGCACTTGTACAATGTCCTTCCCTCTCTTTATTTTCTGTCTTGTGTGCATACTGAGCTAAAGAGGGAGAAAAAAATATCATCTAAAATTACTCTCTGAAATAAATCAAAATTAGCTTAGCTTTCGTCCTTACTGGTTTCAGCAGGTGTTTATGAAAACAGTGCAATTTTCACACCAGAGTACATTTCACTAAACTTCTCTGCAGATTTTTTCAGCATTCTACGTTCCTGGGGAAATAAGGAAGAGGTGGGATGGAGTGTAAAACTTGCCTTCTTCACTTGTACATATTAAAAGTCAAGAGAACTACTGCATAGCAAGCAAATTAGTGAAATCAGGAGAACTTAAAAGAAACCTTTAATGAAATTCAGTCATGATTAATAATAAACATGACTTTTACACCTCTGTCTCTCTAAAAGCATATGGAAACGAACAAAAAAAACCACAAATAAAAATTAAAAACAAACAAACAAACGAAAACTACACCAAAACAACCCTGCTGTTCAGGGTATCTCCTACTTCTTGTTATTCATCCAATTTGTGCTAACAAGGTGGTTCAGTCTGCTGTCTCACTGGAGGTAGGGATGAAGATCCAGACAGCCTGAAGATGTAAGAGTTATTGATGTGTTAAAAACACAAAGAGCCTGGGAATGGTCACACAAGAATCAGGGCTCCTTCCCCAAAAAGGTGGTGGGATCAATAGCACAAGTGTAGTGTAAGACAAGAAGAAACTGCCTCAAGGTGTGCCAAAGGAGATTTAGATTCAATACTTGGAATAATTTCTTTACCAACAAGGTTGTTAAGCACTGGAACAGGCTGCTCAGGGAAGTATTTAAGTCACCATTCCTGGAGGAATTTAAAAAACACCTATATATGGCGCAGAGGGACATTGGTTAGTGGTGGACTTGGCAGTGCTTGGTTGATGGTTGGACTTGATCTTGAAGGTGTTTTCCAACCTAAACAATTCTGTGATTCTATAAACTACAGTCAATATCCAGCTCTTTTGACAAGGCTGTGCAACAATCGAGACTATTTCAGGCGAGTTTTGGAGGGTACATTGAAGGTCAAGAAGAATTTTAACGGTTGCAATAATTCATCAAAAGTATAAACTCGCTGTTAGAACCTAAGAGGTGCATTCATAATCTTACTGCCAACCTAGTAATAGCAAGAAGTGGCAAATTACTGTTCCATTCAAAGGTATTTAAAAAAAAATTATGTGGATATCAAATAAATCCAAATCAGTCTGAGCAGCCATTCTCTATTACTGATGAAGAAATATTGCAGGTTTGCTTTCAAAACAAATAGAGAAACAAAACGTATGGCCATAATGTGACAGAAAATTTCTAAATTCTTCCACAAAGATCAGACTTCCAAATAAGGTATTGAATTTACAATTTGATTGCACAGAGATTTCTGTACCAATTAAGAAGGTTAGGTTTTTGGTTTTGTTTGCTTTTTGTTTTTTGACAGTAGTTTTCTCAGAAAGCAAACCCCACAAAATCTCCAAAAATAATATTCGATTTCATTGTTACAAAAAAACCCCCAAAAAACAAAAAACAAACAAACAAACAAACAAACAAACAAAAAAAACAAACACACCACACTGTAAATTTATTTGATCGGGAAGTTTATATATTTTATGTATTTTTATATGTTTATATAAAATTCTAACTTGCCTACTGGTGCCAGCTATAATTTAAATCTGTATCTCAGTATTATCAAAATTATGAAAATAAATAGGTAAAAGACCCTTAATTTTTAAATGCCCTTAGGAAATGCAGAAGTAATAGTTTTATAGCAAGTATAATAGCTAAAATTCAGTGTGATCAAAATTATGTCTCCACTTCCCCTGTTACTTGATGAGTGAGTGGAGGTGTTATGTTGGCCAGTTCTAATCATAGAACCATAGGATAGTTTGGGTTGGAAGTGACCTTAAAGATCATCTAGTTCCTACCCCACTGACATGGGCAGGAACACCTTCCACTAGACCATTTCTTACCTTCTTTTTAATCATATGTCATTGTCACTGCCTCATATCTGAACAAAGAAAAAAAAAAAGTATTATTATTAAATATATGTTCTTAGAGAAAATGAAGATTACCTATCATGGAATGGTAACGCATTAGGATGTCTATTTTAACATACCAGCAGTGGAAGCATTAGTGATGCAGCTTTAAGATTTTTGTACCAAATTGTCTCTAAAATAGCTGAGGAATGGAACACTGATTAATGGTGGGAAGAAAATAAAGTTTCTGAATTGCTGAAAGAAACTATGCTAAAAGACTGTGAATCTCATATATGTGAACTATAAAATTTTAATTTGCTTTTCCACTTGACTAGGGAAGCAACTGTTTCGGTGACCACAAAGTTACACAGCTGTAGACCATGATAAATAACTCATTAGAAGAATGTCTGACTTCAGTAAGAAATACAATTGTTATAGATCAAATATAGTGTAAAGAACTACTTTTATGAAGAAGAGGCAAATTCCCTTTGAAATTACAATTGGAGGTGTTTTTTTTTTTTTTATCTACAGAGCTCAATGCTGAATCCAAAACCAAATAAAAAGTCACCTTAAGTAAACAAGATCAGCTAATTAATCTAACAACGATGTGAAAAAACACATGGCATAATAAACTGCTAATGTAAAATAAAACAACATTCCTTAGGGAGAGTGAAAAAAAATGAAAACCTTGCTAAAAGTGACTTCTAATTAAATTTGCCATTGGCTGGATATGTGAACTTCATTGCCTCTTTTTTTTTTTTTTTTATTTTTTTTTATTTTTTTTTTTATTTTTAGCATTGATGCTCGGGAAGAGTGCCATTAGGTACTGTATTACATGAAGTTAGAATGATTCAACATGCTCGAATTGTGTCCTGTTTGCCTTCTGTTATGGTAGTCTATGATAAAAATCACAACCTACATGTCTGTGAAGAGACATAGTCTACGCCACAAGTCTTTTTGTGACAAAGACAATAACAGAATGGGGACAAATATCAATCCCTGACTATAAAGATGTTGCATTCATTGGTTCGTGTCCACACTGCTTAGGAAAAGTTGTTTTTACAGTAGGTTTCTCTCACAACAGCCTAAAGTCAGCTGAAGCCAACACCTCTTCAGTCCAGGGTTGAACCAAGTCCTACATTATTAGGTTGACACAAAACTTGTGGCCTTCCACTAGTAAGAGATCATAATAACGGGGTTGCAAGAAGAGCAGAAAACTGACCTCAAAGTCACAACAAAACATCTGTCCTGAATGCAGACCATCGTTTGTTTAATGCTACCTAAAAGAGCTTTGAAAGGGATCTGGTTTAGAACAGGTTTGTCTTGAATATGTGCATACTCTGAGGCAGGTGTCCTTCCCACTCCTTGTCTTCCACTCAGCTAGAATAAAAAAGACAAGGCACCATTTCCTATCCTAGACTGTGCACCTGTGGTTTGAACCAAAACCCACCCACAAGATTATATGGTGAGATGGTGAATGCTGAAGTCTAGCTTCAGGCTGCCAGGAGGCTGAGAAGGACAGTGAGGTGCTCCACCCTACATGTGCAATTTAAGGGTATCTCAGCCATGGTTTATCCATCAGCTGAATAAACTGCTTGCAGAAGACTATCATCTGAGTGTTGCACTAATTTTGCAATATTTATCTCTATATTAACAATGAAATGAGTCTTTAATACCTATTTATATAAAATATTCATATCCACAGAAATAGTAAGAAGAAGGGAATCAGAAATTACTTTGGTAAAAAATTCTTCATCATATTTCTAAACAAGTTATGCCATGACTGCACTATTTTATCAAAATTAGTTTTCCCTCAACACCAGGAACAAAGATAACAGCAGAACCTAAATAGTCATCACATCAGTTTCGTTTTCAGTCTATTTTCCTAATCATCTATAAAGGAAATTTTGGTTAAATTATGACAAAGTTCCAGATTTTTTTTCTTGTTGTTCATTGAAGATACTTCATTTTTCACATTTTTGAGTGTACAATGTTCTCTTGATTGTTCTTAAATAATGACACCATGCTCTGTATAAGAGAAAATAGTGTCTTTGTTAAAACAGTAAAACACCCATGAAAATAAGATAAGGTAGTTAACTTAGTGGGCTTAAAAATTAACTGCACGTGAGTTTTTGTCTTGCATTTCTTATTATTGCAGCTGAAAGTAGATATCATTACTGTGTAATTGTAACACCAAGGAATATATGTTCTGAAGTACTAGAACAAATAACATTAAAATATATGTGGAACAGATTAAGGAGAAGAAGTGACAGAAGAGTTAAGCCCTAGGCTTCTGAAGTAAACCTTCTCCCTTGAGAGCAAATTCTGTTGCCTATATATTTCAGATTGCCCATGGTTGGTTCAACTACCAGCAGAGTTTTTTCCTGTAGCCACGTAGATCACTAGACTCAAAAAACTAATTTAAACTCAATAATAAAATGTTGTAAAATGGCAGAGAGATTTTACAGTCTAAATTTATGTACTTGCCTTTATAACTAAGTTCATTCTCTGGACACATCATCTCTTTTTCTTTTTTCTTCCTTTTGACACAATGAGAAGCATTAGCTGCTAACTTTAGGGTCTGAGAACTTCTTTTCAGTTAGATGCTAAAAGCAGCCGGCAAGTGAACAACTCATACACTGAATTTTGCAAAGAAGTGCTTAACATTTGCTTTTATAGACAGACACCCAATTTGACTCGTTTAGCCCTTTCTCACTATGGTATTGTTATCCACGCTAGGAAAAACTCACAGCAACTATGATTTTTCTTAAAGAACAGAGAAATTGTTTAGTTATGCTCTCAGGAAAATATTGTGTTTTATAGTATTCTTTATTCCATCTTTTGCACAGTCTTTGTTTCTTTAAACAGAAACATACACACAATGCTGTATTACTCAATTAGTAATTTATTCATCTTGGATACTATTATGCAATTGTTAAAAACATTGGACTTCAACACTCTGGGACTACAGACAGGGTGTGAATCCATGCATTTGCATATGTCTTTAAATATATTTGTCCCTGTTTGACCAATGATTGTGTGAGGTGACTGAAAAATATAAGAAAGATTTATAAATTTGTACTTTTTCCATGGGTTTTTAATTCACCTTCCCAAAATTCAAGACAGCAAATGGTATTTCAGTGCTACCCTGATTTAGTGTTTTGTTCACTTAGAGGATTTCTGACACTAGGACAAAAAAAGAAAATAAGTTTGTTATATGAAGACCATACTTGTGCATTACCAGTTTTCATGTCTTATATAAATACTGAGGCAAACATATATGGCAGTTTAAACAGTTTATGGCAGTAAAGAATAGATCCATTTTCAAATGAAGTTGAGGTTTTAAACAAATACCACAATTCAGTCTACTAAATGCAGTAAAAAATGGTAATTGAAGGGTCTTAAATCTGAAATTGGAGGAATCCAAGCAGCTCTATTGTCAGCTTTTGTAGTGAAGAGCTTATCCATTTGACAATAAGAGCAGACATCTTAGTCAATATTAAATCTTGTGAATTGATCCAACCTGTTAAATGAAAAAGTACCTTAAACGTGAGAAGTGACTTGAATAAGATCAATGACAGTTCTCATTATCTGCTAGAAGAAAGATAGTTAACACTGTGTATTTGAGACTATGATTTATTTTCTTTTCCTGGTCATTCCTTGACCTCGTTATTGTGTCATTCATGTTTCATTGTGTTGTCGAAATAATGATGTCTAAATATATTATTTATATGTCACTGCAACATGAGGAAATTATCTTTCTATGTTATGTAAATTGATGAAAAATATTAAGAAAAGAAAAATCTTTTTTAAAAAAAGATTTACTTGAAAAAGAAAACCAACACTATTACAGATCTTAAATTCTTGATTCATAATCAAATCAAATCTCTATCTCAGAGCAAACTAAGAATGGCTGAAGTACTGGAAGCATTGAATAAATGAACAGGGATTTATAATAATAATAGTTATTATTAATGTTATTGGTATTGTTGTCATTATTATTAAAGTAGAAAAAAATAAAAGGCCTGACTTTAAAGTCTTTTTTTTTCTTTTCTTTTTTTTTTTTTCTTGTGAGACCTTTACACTGATTTCTATTGCTTTCATGTTATTTGCTGGAAATGTGTTCCCTAGGATAAGTCTTTACTTAATAATCAATTTATTTAATAATCAATTGGAAATAAGTTTCTAACACCACAGTCTCAATGATGTCTGATTCTACAGTGTTAGGACACTTGCAGCAGCATTAAATCTTTTTGAGAACACTGTTTTGAATGCATAGGCCAAATGTATTTGAAATTTTCATGGTCTAATACAGATTAATATCCAGTCTCTGCTGTTTGCAAGAGACTGAAGAATATATCTATCCATATTAAGTCCTTCTCGGCAAAACTGAAATGTGACTACTAGTTCACATATAGAATTTTATTGAATGTTTCTGTGGTTTAACTGGTAGAGAAGATGGGGGGGGGAAAGCAAAAAGAAATAAAATGTAAATATGAAAATAAGCAGAATTATTAACCAATAATTAAATCCTTTCATCCTTTTAATGTGAATTTGATATTAAAATTCTCGGATGCAACCAATAGCAATAAAACTTCTAAATGTTCTCCACAAGGAAGAACTCCAGTTAAAGCTGGTTTATATAGTCCATCATTTACCTGTCCAAGGTTAGTGCCTCTAAAATGTGAGACAGAATCTCAGTTCTATTATGTGGTGTTTATATAACCTTGGGGGCAGGGCAGTTTGGTTGGTTGGTTGCTTTTAAAATGTAAATGTTTCATACTATTTGCAAACAGTGCACAATGATTTGTGTCTGCTTAATGATGCCAGTGTCACACCTCTGGTCAAGGCAGCTGAGTAAATGGTTCATACTTAAAATTCACATGAAGGACCTGTGAATTTGTGAATCACATTGAATCAGTTGATTTGAAGGAATGGGAAGACATTTTGGGAAGGAGACTATATTTATTGTTTTTTTGTTTTTTCCTTTAAACTGGGTTGTAATAAAAAGATTGTAGCATCTACTAGAAAATTGTCTCCAGAAATGCAATAAAAACTTTGGCAATTACATCACCCATACTTAAAAGAAAAAGATTTTCCTCTGGAGTTGTCAGAAGTTCTAAAAGAGGAAAGTTATACAAACATGGAGATAGAAGAAAAATCACAATTATTTATTTCAATGTTACGTATTTGAAACAAAAATATCTTCATTAAAATTTTCATGTCAAACACAGTCACAGACCCTCACTGAGGGCCTTACCTAGGAACAATGTCGTGCCTGTAACTGGCACTGAGGCTGCCTGAAATGGGAGTGTCTGTGTTCATGTTATTGAATGCACTTGTTTTGTTGCCTTTGCCCTCTAAACCTGGCTTCTCAAAACCAAATATCAGGAATTTTGAGTTAAATCCTGAAACATGTTCTCAATGCATTGGGAAGTGCTCTTTGGCCTGCAATAAAACTATACTGGAAAATCTTCGTGCAACTTAATAATATAGAAAATGCTTACCAATACAGACACAGCCATCAGGTGTTCTCTCTGTACCTTGGCAGTTGTGACTGGTGATGCAACGGGAAGTTGTATGCTTGTGTTTGCGTGAAGTCACTTGACTGACTTCAGAACAAGAATGGTTATGTCTAACTGGAAAGCAGTGGCCACCTGTAAAGCAAACCAGCTAATGGCTGGTACTGAGGGCTTGACACCCAAGTGGTTCAGGAAGGTCTTTGTGTTGAATGCAGTCTGTGGACTACTCTTGTACCATGGACTGAGTGGCTGTTTGCAGCTATCTGTACTGCTGGAATACCTCTGCCAACTTAGCTTCATTTAAACTATTTTTAGCTCTGTATTCTGCTATGTTTTCCATGCACATCACAGCTTAGAAACCTACACTTACAAAACTAGATTTCATTAGATCCACTGCTTCACATATGTCATGAATGAGTACTTGGATCACTGTCAAAGGTATTGACAAAAAGCAGGTTTTCATATGAATTTGTGAAATTTTGACTTTAACAGAGTTTGATGGTAAGGTTCACGTTATTACTTACTACATAGGTGAAGCATACATAAGAAAATTGGATTAGAATCAATTTAAGATGATTTGCATGAAGACAAGGAATGCAAAAGTGTAAGGGTGAAAGGGATATGAATATTAAAGGTAATGGTTTAGCTCCACTTAATCATTGACTAATTTAATATTTATAAAGTGATTCAATAGAGTTTACTAAATTTACAACAATTACTTAATTATACATTCACAATAACAGCATTTGTACCTTAATCAATTCACAGACACAAAGAGATATATACATCTATACCTGTGTGTGTAAAGGTACCTATGAAAATTCTGCTTAGGTTCAGTGAACTACATCAAATCCTTTAACACATCTGAACAGTCATGGGTTCCACCTTGAGGAATGGAGAGGTGGGTGATATCAGATGGTGATATCAGCGATGGTTTTTTGAATACCGAAAACTTGAGAATTCATGAGCTCCAAGGGTTGTCCCATTCAGGGGGAGGTGCTGGTGTAGCCAACTGGAGTCCAGGAGAAGTCAAAGAGCTTCACTTAATACTGCTGTTCATAGGATCACAAGATGATTGTCTTTGGTCATCAGTCAGTTTCCATCTTGGCTATAACCTAAATCAAGTTGGTAACTACAAGATGTTTTTTATCAATGACATTGTGCCACTTCAGTTAAAATTCTTTTATTCAAAACATCTTGTAGCAATGGCAACATCTCACTTGGGTTACTCTTCAGGCGATTGCTTTTTCAGGTCTAAAAAGGATAACTGCATATTCTTTGTTCCCTACCTTGGTCAGGCAGTTGATGTTCCTGTTACGGATACAATCATTCCCACTTTATCATGCGAGAGCTCCTGGTATGTTCAAGGAACACTTCGCTTCTGACCTGGTGCAATCAGTGGACACTTCACTGCACAGTTGGTTCAGTCAAGGCTTATCAGGAGCTTCTGAGATGATGGAGCAGGACTGAAGAGGGGAGGGGGGAGGGAGGATCCACCACCACAACATAACACAAGAGGGTGCTATTTTCATCCCCTGATTTTGTGTGTGTATGTGTGTTGGGGGGTATGTGTATGAAGTTCAAAATATGGTCGTATAATTCGGAGAGACCCCATGGGCTTGTGCAATTATTACTTTTAAACACATGACCAAAATAGTAGGCCTCATAGCATAACAGATTAAATTCCTTTGCTCTTTGTGGTTTTTTTTTTTTTTTTCATTTCTTTTCCATTTTGCCATTGAGTTATGAATTTTCTTCAAAGTAGCTCATTATGTGCACTGTGTTCATTAATAAAGAAGTATTGTAAATTTTATACTGAAGTTCTGATTTTTTTTTTCCTTTATTGGTGAAAATTATCACTACTTTATCAGAGAGGCTACTCAAGGAGTAATAAATAATTTTCAGAACACATAGTGTTCTAATACTTTGCATGATTACTTTTCTTTAATTGTACATTAGCAATTCAAACAGAGACATAAACATTCTGTCAAATCTACCCAGGTAATGAGGTTCTGTTTTAAAATTTATAATCAGTTTAAACCCTATTTAGGCTATTCATTTCAGCAACTTAAGCTGAGTTTGATTAATTAATTGTCCAAAGACAGAGCAATGAAGGCATCATGAATTACCATTCAATTCTGAATTAAACTAGGTGATTTGCTCCACTGTGCTAGCTAACGTTTGTAAAGATACTAATGGGCTTGCCTAGGCTTGTTAGTTTGAATACTTTCAAGCGAACTTATAGGGAAATAAAAATATGTAAGGTTTTTCTCCCTCTGATGACGGACAAATACTGAAGATTATGTGCATCTTTAGATGTAGCAGAGAACATAATTCTCAGTTTCTTAAGCAGTTTGAAAAATCTCAGAGCAAAACCAAAAATGTGAATGCATTCTATTGTTTATTAAAACTGGTGAAACATACATAACATTTCTAGACTTTAAATAAAATATGAGCTTTTTTTGTTGGTTTTGTTTTGTTTGTTTGTGTTTGTTTGTTTGTTTAAATATCTTTATCATGGAAGCACTAGGAGAAAAAATAATTTTAAAACCTTATGGAACTGCACAGATATTCATTCAGATAATAACAAAGTAATAGCCTGACATAAAACATCATACCAAAGAACAAATCGATATAAGTTACTGAAAAGATTTCTGTACAAAATTATACTGACTTCCAGTGTGTTTCTATGGGTTTATTATCATTGTTTATGTGACAGATCTATGCAATTAAGAACTTCTGTACTCAGTACTGGTGAGGCTGCACCTCAAATCCTGTGTTCATTTGTGGCCCCTCACTTCAGCAAAGACATTGAGGTGTTGGGGTGTGCCCAGAGAAGGGCAATGGAGATGTTGAAGAGTCTAGAGGGTAAGTCATTAGAGGATTAGCTGAGCAAACAACTTGTTTGGCCTGGATAAAAGCAGGCTCGGGGGAGACCTTATCACTCTCTACAACTACCTGAAAGGAGGCTGTAGTGAGGTGCAGATCAGCCTCTTCTCGTGGGCAACTAGTGACAGGATGAGAGGACATTGCCTCAGGCTGTTCCAGGGGAGGTCCAGGTTCGATATCAGAAGGAATTTTGTCATGGAAAGGGCTGTTAAACCCTGGAATGGGCTGCCCCCAGGCTGTCACCATCCCTGGAAGTCTTCAGGAAATGTCTGGACACGACACTTAGTGCCATGGTCTAGTTGACAAGTTGGTGATTGGTCAAAGGTTGGACTCAATGATCTTGGAGGTCTTTTCCAACCTAAACAATTCTGTGATTCTTGGTAAGACACTGTACCTAGGTTTAAGTAGGTAAATCAGTCAACTTATGAATGCTGATGTTTCATGATACTTAATTTCAAGACTGTTACGTATTTCTTGTAAATTTTCCCACTAAGTTATAATTCCTGTGTTTCTCAATGAGGGGAAAAGGTGAGATCAGATAGAGCCTTTAATCTAGAGGAAAACTATAAACAAAATGCAGTGTTTGGACAGTAAAAAGAGAAGTCCAAATGAGAAATTATGTTTTGTTGTCAGATATAAGGACTGGTAAATGGAGGACTTTTGTCCCAATTTACTTGAAGTCAAGAAGGTTGTCTTTTTGGAAGACATAAGCTTCTCCTGAATCTAAACTGTATTGCTGATGAAAATGGAGGCAAGATGTCATATATTGAATTAAGAAGCTGAATATGAAGGTGTTGCTATTATGACCTTCTGAGTCTCATTAAGATGATTAGGATTAGCAGGATAGGTAATCACAGTTCTTGGTTCATTCTGGGAGGTGCTCTTGCACTTAAAGAAACTACAGAACATCTGTGTGGCACCTGTATTAAGGCCCGTCATTTGCCAGTATGAACACCAGCAGAACCTTTTAGAATCGTGTTCCCTGATGGTTGTTAACCTCACACAAATGTCTGGTTATAGAAGCTGTGATATTAAAAACAAGGCAGTGGTTGAAACATGTTATCAAAGTATATGCTCAACATTCTAAGAAACAACAAGATGTAGTAATTTTATTTACTTCAATCAGAAGCTCAGATACTGGCTTCTTTTTTAGACAAGAGCAAACCAAGGATTTCTAAGAAGAGGCAGAGTCCCTAAGTTGTTAAATTCCTCACCTAAAGTCTACTTCTTCAAATAATCCTGTGGAAGGCACTGAATGAAATGACAGGGACTGCCTGAATAGATTCAAAAGGTGCACTGTGCTGAGCTTCCTAGTAACAGCTAGAAAGCAAATATTTGCAAAGGCAATTGAATTAGTGTTTAAATGCCAAACACTCAATAAAAAGTGCTAGAAACATTATTGCTACTAGAAGATACACTGCTGAAGCAATTACATTGTAATACAGTGCATATTGTAAACATAAAGTAAACAAAATTTAATATATTCCTGTTATTTTGCTGTGTTTGGGAGGATTTCCTTAAATACCTGCAAAGCAACAGCATTGATCTGCTTAAAATCCATCCTGAAAGGAATTCTTTGACCAGAAAATGGGATTTTCAGAATAGTTACTGTCCTGAAGCTGAATGCACTGACCCACAGGCAGTTTTTGCCTTGTGACTTTTCTAGTCTCTGAACTCCATGTCTTTATTACCTTTCTCAGCTTAGTGCAGAATTTACAATATCTTTGTTAGGGGTATATTTTTCTTCAGCTTCTGCACAACATGAACTACAGTGCACTTAAGCATTTATTTTCTGGATTGCAGAATTAATCAGCTAATTCCAAGAGAAATGTGAAAGTTGACTGAAAAATAAACTTACTGTTGACTGACTTAAAATTTGCCATTCAGAGGTCTGCTTCTACAGTAGAAATACTTTATCTGAAAACAAAACAAAAAAAAAAAAAGAAACAAAATAAACAAACAACTACAAAATAAGAAGTTAACAATCACTGATCTAACCAAATGGTATTTTATTTCATGACTTTGATTCATAGTCTGCAACACTGGGGAGCAGCTTGTGAAAAGACCTTGTGCCAAACAGCTTTATACTGTATGCATCAGACTTCTTGTATATGGGATGCTCAACTGCACTGGGCCATAGCTGACATATATTAAATTTTCAAACTGGAAGTCCACTTCCTAGGAATCTTAAATCTGTCCCTTAATATTGTGCTGATAGGCACTAAACTAATAGTAGGAACAGTCATCATTAATAGTGTTATACAATGAAATATCAATACCTGACGGATATTAATAGTCTGTGTTCACATGAAGACTGAGGTTAAACAAATGTTGCTCTTTCTATGTCCCACATGAAAGTCTCATGAAAGCTTGAATATCGAAGCAGAAATATCAAGCAAACAAGAGTCAGGTTTTTGTTTGTTTGATTGTTTGTTTGTTTTTCTTAAGTGGCCCCTGTTGCCTCTTCAAATTTGGGAACCTTGGTTGTATTATACCATTTTAGGAAGACTGACACAAAAATTCACTAAAAGGACTTTGCTGTTTTATGATTCTCAGAAAACAGGTAATTCTGAATTACAGATTCATGCCATGTGATTTTGCTTAGTTTCCTTGCAGTAATGTGACCACCATTTGCAGAAAGTGTTCTACATTTTGTTGCCCTGGTTCAGTTTTTCTGAGGAGTTTGCTTTTACAAATAACCTAATTTCCTGCATCATATGAGTGTTAGTTCTAGCACCAGCAAGGATACAAGATCAGGACAGTACAGGCATTGGGCTTGAACTGTGACAGAACTAGAGTCTGATAAAGCAATTAGCTGCTTTGTTATGCAAAACCACTTATGAGCTATAGTTTTGGGGTTTTTTATATATTAATTCTTATATTATCATTTTGTAAGGTACAGTGCACACTTACAGACCTAGAAGCCATTTTTTATGATTTCATTGTATTTGGCAACTTACTGACCTCTTCTGTGTATGTACAGTTACACTTATACATAAATTATTTCCCTTTCTTCATATCAAAGAAAGAAAACTGGAATCTCCAGTCATTCTTTGGCCATGACCGTTGGAAAAAAGTACCTGACCAGTTAACTGTGTGAACTATACACTGCTTTCCACCCTTGAAACACTTGGGACCATTTGAAGATGGTGTATGCTGAGAGTGTAGCACTGGGTTCACTGAAGGGTTAGCTTCTGTTATCTTTAGTAAACAGTTGCCAGATCAGCCTAAAACAATCACAAATTATTGCAGCTTTGTTGCACACTAGCTGAATCTGCCATATGGCAGTACCATGGAAATGATCCAAACATACTAAGGAGTTATTTCTTTTTTTAGCTTCTTCCTTAACCTAATAAAACATGTTTATTTGTTATTTTCACTGGTCTTATTGTTGTATAAATATCATGGAAAAACCTAATGTGCTTTATAAATTATGCCTACTCTAAAGTGAAAGTTAATTAACAACTGAAGCAGTATGAAAAATTAACTTTACATTCCCTTGGGATTTCTGACTCTCATTTCTTGTGGGTCTGAGACATCTTCAGCACTAGACCATGTCACAGTTCTTATTAAACTTATTTCAGTACATTTTATTTGTGCTTGGTCTTAAATTCCCTGTCATTCCTCTGCCTCAGTGTCTTAGATTTGTGGTCCTAATATGAAAACACTCAAAAAAGTGAAAAGTTTCCTTCCTTTACTACTTAGCTCTGTTGACCATGATATTATGCCCACTGAGCTCTTATGTATTTATTCTGTTCAGTTAAATAGTCATAAAGGCTTTTTAAACATGTGAGTGATGTTTTTAGATATTTTGCCACACATAGGAATGCTTTTGAATGCTGTCTGGAAACTGCAGCTTGTAATCAATGAAGGGCTCAATCACAGATGCCACATATCTTTCCCCAGGTTCTTTCTCCCACTTTTATTCAAAATTATTACCATCAAATGTTAATTTCCACATCAGTGACCTGTTTTCATTTTATTGAAATGTACTTCAAATAGGTACAGATTATAATTAACAGTTTCCCCTCAAAGAACAGGATGTTTCATTTCTGTACTTCAGATATTTTATGCAGTCAGTGGCTCACACAGTTTCTTTCACAGATGCTAGAACTGTGATTGCTTGTGTCAGTTGCTGATGTCAACTGAAAATTCATATAATAATAAACAATAATAGTATATTTAACTAAAATAAAAGTAGATTGGTGCTTCCTAATTATTTTGAAGATGGAAAGAGTAAATTCATTACACCTTCATTTGATATACTTTGCTAAAAATCTTGTTGTCCTTGTTAGAGCTAATAGAGAAAAACAGAAATAAATTCAATTAACCTCTTTCAGGAAGTAAATATATTTCTGATTACTGTTTTATACCATGTTTATTCAGCAAATCAGCTTTTTAAAATATTTAAATTGTTCATTTAAAACATTTCTGAAAATTAGGAATTAAAATCCATTGCCTGGATTGTCAAAAAGTATATCTACAAGGTAAAGAAAAAAATAACAGATTTTTTTAGACAAGACAGATCTGGGTTTTGTTAGATTTTGGAGGGAGTTTTTGGTTGATCAGGAATCTTTGAACTTTTACTGAACTTAAGTCATTTAAATGCAGTACATTTCCTATCTTTTTACTTATTTCTTTTATAAGCAGCTTGGTCGCTTTTTAGAATTTTACTTACATATGCTCTCTGTTTTAAAGTCTCAAGAACTGAAGATGTTCAGTTAAAGGATAAAATAGCAGAGGTGTCACCTTTTGGAATTTTTTTTCTTTCCAGTGGTGATTTATTTTCATGGTATATTTTTGGTAGGAGTGGAGATACAGGGGAAAGAAGCTGCCAGAAGTTTCCCGCATGTCCAAGAGAGCCAATGCCAGCCTGCTTCAAGATAGACATGTTGGTGGCTAAGGCCAAACCTGTCAGTGACAGTGGCAGCACCTCTGGGCTAACCCAGTTAAGAAGTGGGGAAAATATCTGGGTAACTGTAGCTGACGAGATGTATGAGAACAGGTGAGACAGCTCTGCAGACATCGAGGTCAGTGAAGAAGGAGCAGGAGGCGGTACTCCAGGCACCAGAGAAAAGATTCCCTTGAAGTATTTGGGGAAGACTATGGTGAAGCAGGCTGTCTCCTGCAGCCTGTGGAGGTCCATGGTGGAGCAGGTATCCAACGGAGGACCCAAAGCTGGAGAAGGTGGATGCCCAAAGGAGGCTGTGACCCCATGGGAAGCCCACACTGGAACAGGATCCTGGCAAGACCTGTGGTTCCATAGAGAGAAGAGGCCATGGTGGAGGAGGTTTGCTGGCAGGACCTGTGACCTCATCAGGGACCCACACTGGAGCAGCCTGTTCCAGAAGGACTTCACGCTGTGTCATGGATTCATGTTGGAGCGGGGGATGAGAGGATAGAGACACCCTGTGATGAACTGGCCACATCCCCATCTCCCCTGCACCATGGAGGGGAAGGAGGTAGAGAGTCAGGAGTGAAGTTAAGCCTAGGAAGAAGGGAGGGGTAGGAGGAGGTAGTATTAAGATTTGGTTTTGTTTTTTCCTCTACTCTGATTTGATTGGTAATAAATTGAATTAAGTCAAGTCTATTTTGCCCATGATGGTAACTCATGCATAGTCTTTCCTGTCTTTATCTCACTGCACCAACTTTTTGTTGTTTTTGTTATGTTTTTCTTTCCATTGCCTGGCTGAAAAGGTTTTGTTGAGCACCTGGTGTCCAGCCAGGGTCAACCCACCATATTTGGTTTTGATATGAGGTCATTTTCATTTGTTTCTCCATGTCAGACTTTCAACTGGAGTATTATAATCCAGAAAAGGGCATTGTGGTAATTCTGATCACAGTGATACAAGAAAAGTGGGAAAGGAATACAATTCTTGACTCTTTCAGATCTTGCAGAGAATTCTTCATTTGAGGTCAATCTATCCTGCACTGTAGAAAACATAACTTGTCAGTGTGTGCATAAACACAATACTATGTTTCATTCTTTTCCTTTTGTAATTTGTTTTGCTCCAGGAAAGAAAGAGAGAAAGAGAGAAAGA
>JAWWLT010000001.1:96059093-96093225 GCA_035040995.1 Premnoplex brunnescens | reverse complement strand
AACACAATACTATGTTTCATTCTTTTCCTTTTGTAATTTGTTTTGCTCCAGGAAAGAAAGAGAGAAAGAGAGAAAGAGAGAAAGAAAAGACAGAAAGACAGAAAGACAGACAGAGAGACAGAAAGAAAGAAAGAAAGAAAGAAAGAAAGAAAGAAAGAAAGAAAGAAAGAAAGAAAGAAACAAACAAACAAACAAACAAACAAACAAACAAACAAACAAACAAAGAAAATAAATATGTTCCTTCTTTTTAGTTACAGTACCATTCAAGTTCAGCTGATAGTTCAAAGAAACTTTTAGGACAGACACATATCAACTTTCCCTTTTCCTGTACTGTAGCCAGTTATACCTGGCATTCAATTCTAAACCTGAAAAGTTATAATTTGAAGGGAGCATAAAACAGCATTATGAATTAAATTTCAAGGATAAATTTGGTAGCACCTCCCAAAATATAATGTGGTTGCTCAGTATTATTAAATTTTCCATAGGTAAACTCACCCAAAACTCACTGTAGTCAGGAAAAAGCTTCTTATTGTACTTGCTGGGCTTTAACTTAAGCCAAGAAGCTGTTTCACCTGCAAAGCATTTTTCAAAAGAAAGAAATTATTCATCACAGGCACCTTGTCCAGATTTAGAAAGCCATTTGTGATGAGAACTAAAAATAGAACCCATTCTTTACTAGTATAGTGACAACAGCAATGGTAGACACATTACGGACACTATTGAATGACAGTAGACTAGTGCATAATAATGAAGTACCAGACAACTCTGTGTGTTGTCCTTGAAGATGTGTACAAATGAAAGAATAATTTGTAATGTATGTGATATGTGAATCTCTTGGATTTTGCTATGTTTGTTTTTGGAATTCTGTTTCATACTGAAGTTAACCTGTCTTTACAACAGCAATTTCATTTTCTATGTTTTAATCAAGGAAAGACAATGCAAAATAACCTATGTGTGCAATTTAGTCCTGTATTAATTAATACTGCATAAACAATATTTTTCTTATCACATCAGTTCTTTAAAACATTTTACAGAAGCCTACACTGCAAATTTATTATTTATTACTTCTTTTTCAACAACAACAAAAAATTTGTAGTTTTGCATGAAAATGCATCATCTTTTCCGATATTTCATAGCTTTAATTCTCAGATCTTATACTTCTGTTCAGCTGGATTACCCTTGCTGTAGATATAGAATTATGAAGTCTTATAAGCCCAAGATTTTGAGAAAATAAAAATCCCAAATTTCAGTACTTCACAAAAGACTGGACTTTCATAGACTTTGACAACTTCAGCTGTAGACTTCCTTGTTTTTATCAAAACTGCCTTTCTGTCTAGTGGGAGTTTTGGTGGATGTGTAAGAGTTGGACACAATTTTCCACAGCTTTAAGTGAATAAGTGACGAGTGCATCTTAAACCAGTATATTCTGGAAAATGATTATACAAAGAGTTGCAGATAGTTTCTTAGCTTTCAGTTTTCTCAAGCACATAGTCTTCAGTACACTGCGTGAGGATCACTGTTAGCTCAGTTGGCCAGCAGACTGAAAATATTTTTTTTGGTCTATTTACCCATTGATTTACAAAGGAAGTAGGCAAGAACCCCTACACCAAAGATAAATTGGTGTTATAGCCTATACCACACCTTCAAAGTCAAAAGAATTTCATCATACTGTCATTGAAGGTCTGGTTTTATTACCAGCAACTGCAGGATACATGAAGTTAATTCTGTTCTGCTACAAATAAGCAAAGACATTTATCAAATATTCCATATTTCTGTAGGTAATTTTGGGATTCTGGCAGTATCCCTTAGGTCTTATTGTTATTTCTTGATTAAATTAGTTCAAGTCTTTTTTTTTTTTTTTTTTTCCCTAAATTATATTGGAAAATATTTTTTTTATTATTAACACCACTGTCAGCACTCATTTCAAATCCTTTTTACTTCTGAGAAATTTTCAAAATTTCCTAATGAAGCTTATATGCTCTTTATATATGATCCAGATAATTAACATGTTCTTTGTTACAAGGTCAGCTATTCACCATTTCAACATCTGTAATGCTGTTATGGTTCTTGTGACACTGTGTTTGTATGTGTGCACAGAAGACTTGAACTTATAGTATTTGAGGTATATGCCTAACAAGTAAAATTTTATTGTATTTCATACAAAGTTTATATAATTGTTTTTATAGTCTCATAAGTTTCAGTAGAGATCAGTATACACTCTGCTGCACTGAAATTCCATTTTCTGTTCTATTAGAAGACAGATAATTTGACTTTTCACTTTTACCACTCCCTTGTAGCAAAGTAGAAGAAAATTTAGTGGCATTTCATGGTAAAAAGTGAAGATCGTTTTAACAGAACTAAAGAAATGACAACAATTTTCCAGAATGAAACTCGCAAGTTGGCTGAATTAGGTCTTTGTCCCTGTAGACAGTTTCAGGAGACCTTCATGATTCCCCAGCACCAGAGCTCTACTTTTTGGGAGGTAGAAGAACTTCTGATCTGAACAGAAAGACAAGCAGGGCAGTATATAAGAATGAGCCTTCCATTGGACAATATACTAAAGGCTGCCTCACCCTTCCTTTCCAGCAAACCTTTCTCTTTCACTGTATTTAAGCTGAATCAAAACATTTCCCCAATGCAATGAATTCAAATACTGCTTTAGAGACCTGTTGAGTGAGACACTCCAAAAGGAAAGAATGCAATTTGTTATGAACAGTTCTTTGACTGAATAGATGTTTCTTACAAGCTTAATTTTCTAATTATGGAGTAGGACTACATGCTTAATTTATGAAATCAGTAATTACTATGTACCATGGTTTGTGAAAATTCAATAATAATCACTCCACTCATCTTCTGCTGAAGCAGAAACAAAAGTTGGTAGTGTGGATTGGGAGCATTGTGGAAGATATAACATCAAGGAGTCAGTGATCTTGAACAGGCCATATGTATTCACTTTGGACTCACATTTAGGGCTTGAGAAGCTAGTATGTAAATAAGGTAGTCTGTAACTTAGATTTGAGAACGGTAAATGGTACATGGATGAAGGGGTGGAATGTAGTAATCCTGACTTACCAAGCATTGCACACTTTGGGGTTCCACATAGCAATTAACCTGTATAGGCCCAGGCCCATGCTCAAATTCCTGGGCTGCCAAATGAGTGCAGTCAGTTCACCACAACAGAGCACCTTGGGCAGCTCCCACTCACTACCTCAATGTCACTTGTGTGGCCTTGCCTTAGTCTAACACTACAGCAGAAAGTTCTTGCAAGAACACTCTTTAGAACAGAGTTGTTTCCTTCTGATGGAATTAGAGAGCAGATCAAAGGACTAAAAGTGAGAGCTTCTCTCCCTAATCAGGATCTGGTTTGCACAGTGCACCAGGAGAAAATACTAATGGGCTCTGTTCAATGCTACAGGAAAACAGGTGCCCACAAGAACAGAAGGTTTGCTCACTAACTGTATTCAATCTCCTATTCTGTCTTATTAAAGCAGCTATTTCATCAAGCCATTTCTTGTTGGATCTTTCTTACTGAGCACCATACTGAGAACATAATGACAACTCAGCTGCAGCTCAGTCTTACAATACCCCTCACACCAAAGTGTGCCTTTGAAAGCCACAGGAGGAAAACAGAAGACATAGCTGTGCTTTTGAATAACGGTAACATAGCAGAAGTACCTGTAATGGCTACAAAGAAAGAAGGGTGAATACCACAAATTTCTGTCTTTCACAGCATAACTCTCTATAATGTTTGCTAAACTTACCCATTGTCTAGATGTAGCTCCATAGCAGTCTACAGAAAATGCTGAGTGTTGCTCTTCTTCCAGTTCAGATGACAATGGCCACATTTGCAGTTTACAGTTGAGGAAAGCCAATATTAAGGATGGTAAGTATTTCAGAAAATTAAATTAAAATGCATTTCTATAAAGATTAAAGAACTAAATATACTCAACAATTTCTGGCCAAGAAATTTCTGTAGTTAAAAGGAATAAGTTTTATAGTCTCTACAACTGAATTATAATCTGCAGGCAAGAATAGTCTTACCTCTCAGTAGGGAAATAATGGAAAATAATTTGAAAAAATGTAGTGATGAGATTATTTTTTTCTTCTCTTTGTAAGCTAAGTCAGATAAATTGTAAAAGACAGTTCATACTGGAGACAGAAGCAGGATTCAAAGAAGCACTCAGAAGACCCCAAAATACTGATGAATCTGAAGAATCACAGAATTTCTTTTACGCTATATGATACTATATAATCTGAGTACATTGACCAGCTTCTCAAAGAATTATTTCAATGAAAAAAGTGGTGCTGATCATTTCATCATTATGTTCTACTGACATACAAAGCAATGTAAGCTATTTGATTCATGTTTATATAGGTGTTGAGATTCTGAGTTTATGGAATAGCATTAAATGAAAAGGTTACAAAATTAAACAACACATAGGCTATGCATCTGTAAAAACAAACATTGAGAAAGGAATAAAGTTGAGATGTTTTACACACCTTTTCTTTTTCAAATTTAAATGTTGAACACTTCCTGGTGTTAAAAGTTTCAGTTTGCTATGTGGAATTTTTATGTTACTGGTTATTTCATTTTCTTATTATTTGCTTTATGGCATTTGAGAAGATAAATGTCATTGAGTTCTCTAAACATAAACACTTCTGTCTGTACTCTTTAGAAATGGATTCTGTCTCTCTGCAATTACTCATGAAAGGAAGAGAGTGTTTGTTCTTCAGAAACTGTGGATCTGCAAAGCTAGATTTTCTTCTGCATTTCCAGGAACACTCCTCAGGCTTCTGACCTCTTCCTAAAACAAATGTAATTGATGTTTTTTGATCTACACACACATCAAGAATTTTATGTTGATACAGAGGAAGGAAGAGGTTGAGGGTCAAGAGTAAATTCTAAACCAGCTCTTCTCTGATATCAGAGAGCCTTTTCCACACCTAAAGGAAAAAATCTGCTCAGATTTTCATCTCCGGAAAGAATTTTTAGTTTTTCTTCTTCTGAATGTACGTGTGTTTGAACGTGTATTAGAAAAGCAATTTGTGTAGTAAAATATAGAGCACTTAAAGAAAATTCTTTAATGCAATTTGGAAAGAAAACAGGCAACAAGAGTGGTTTTAAGCTGTTATAACTACAGATGCTGGACTTTGCTCTAGCAGTCAGGGCAGGAGCTTTTTATGATACTTCATAGCTCTCTGGTGTTCATCAGTATATCTACTCTGCTTATCAATACATAGTTTAGTTTAATAACATATCATGTGCAAAGGAAGAAAATTAAATACAAACCAATACTTTAGCTTAATCAACTACATCCTGTTGATATTAATAGGACTGCTTATTGACCTCAGTGACAGTGCTGATAGAAGTAAAAACTTTAGCTGACCAGTGCTGGTTTGAACTCTAATATTAGATCTCTGCATTGCATGTCCATGGAATGAGATTTTTTTTTTTTTCAAAAAAGTCTAAAATTAATAATAAAAATGTATAAAACTGGTACATACAAGAGTCACACACCATTGACATAGCAGACTTCTATTAGTGTGATTAAGGAAATTGTGACTCCACTAATATGCATTTTGTTTATGCATCTTTTGTATTCTTCCCAACAATGTCTAGCTACAATTATAAGAAACATTTATTTTTAAACTTTTGCTTCAGAATCTTTTAGAAGGCAGGTAAAACAATAGGACATATACTTTAGTTTTGGGGTGGGGAGTGTGTTTTGATTTTTTGTTTTGTTTGGGTTTTTTTGGGTTTTTTTTTTTGGAGTGATAAAAGTGGAATGAGTTAAAGAATGTGGAAGGATTATAAAAAATACAATTCCTTGTAATCAGGGCACTTCTTGAATTTGGTCTAATGAATGAATATCTTTAAAATCAGGTAAAGGTCAGGTTTTTGAGATCACAGTTGTGGAATTTATGGCTGCTGTTTGGTCAATGACAGATAAGATACATTTACATTCAGGCATTATTTCAGCTTCCGCAACACTGGACACTTCTCCGGCATTGAACACAATATTCAGCTGGACAGCGTGCTGGACCATGTTCTCTAGTCTACTTTTCATAATGAAGGATAAATCAGAAGAACATTGAGATCTCTTCCAACATGGTATTACATGACTCATATTCTCTAGTGTCTTTTTTATTTCAATAGGAACTTTATGATTGGAAGGAAAACCAAACAGCCCGTATATTAATTTTGATTTAAGATTGATGCTTAATGTTGTTGTCACAAATGTGCATATCCTTGGATATGGTAATATTCATCTCTCTTTTAAACTAGAATTTAATTTGTTTTGGTTCCCTCTGCAAAGTGTCTGGTAACATGTTATGACCTTTTCATTATGAAATTTTCAACAATGTTTTCACAAGACTCAAAGTGACATTTCTGCCAGCAACTTCAGATAAAGTGATATTTGACCTTCCATTCAGAATACATTTAGAAGGAACAACAGAGCCATCCTTAAACATAATTTACCCAAAGAGAAGATTATTCACAACTTAAAACAGCTACAATTAATCCTGTTATGTTCTAGAGCTATCAAGACTCTGTTCTTTTTCAAATAAAAAAGGCAAATAATACTTATATTAAGACAGTGCTGTAAGTACCAGAATCTGCTGCCATTTCTTAGGTTTAAAAAGAGACAATCTCAGATAAAAGTGAGATAAAGATTCAAATTTCTTCTGAAACATGAGCTTCATATGTTAAGGAATTGATTAAGTTTGCAGAAATAAAAGAAAAAAAATTTATTTTTCAGTCCAGTAGGGATAAGAGGAGTTATAAATAAAAATAAGTATCACATGTATTTTGTCAATAAATGAAATGACTGCTATGATAATACTTTTGATACATTGTTTGAATTTAAGACTTGATCCCTAATTTAAATCCATGTGAAAATACTGGAAAAAATCTTATTTGCAATAAGGATGCAGTAAGGATGCATTTTCATAAATATTTAGGTAAATATTTTTAAAAATTGGAAATTTTAAGACAGTACTAGTTATTTTTGGCAATCCTTAAGTGATATATAATGAAACATATTCAGAGAAGAGAATTTTATAATAGAACTTTCCACATAATACATGAACACTTTTAACTGAAATAAAAATTCACTTGCATCAACAGATAGGAAAATAAATAATGAATATCCATGACTTCATCCAACAAAAAGAACAAGAGTGTCAAATACATGGTTACTTTAAGAACCAGTAAAGAAAAAAGAAGGGTTTTGTTTTAGTGGAAAGGGAGCCTTGGAGCCTCTTTTCAGCACTTTCAAACGTCAAAAGGACAGTAATTAACTCTGAAGGGCTAGACTTATTCCAAGGGTGCAAACCAGGTCTACATTACACAACTGTGCATCAGGCTCTTCCGACAGCCATGAGGCTGATTGCCTATTCATACAGATACCTTGTGCTACATAACAGTTTCTCAGAAAAATTCCTCTGTCCCATATCAAAATGACATTTTAACTTTTGGGGTTTTTAATACCCTTTTTACTACTTTATTTTCTGCTCTGCCTATTGATTTTTCTAACCTTTTGACAGCGGCTTTACTTGCCTTGTCTTTCTGCATAATTCTGTTAAATTACATTCAGACCACAAGACAAATTCTAATCTCCATTATACAAAAATACAGTAAATCCATTGAACTTAAAAGAAATGTATGAGGTTCAAAGCCTGATTCTCATCAAAAATAGACCTATTGGATTTTAGTATTCGAGCTTTTAAACCAGGGAAAAGTACAGTAGGCCAAGTTCATTTCTAGTGGAACTACACTAATGTCTGTTGACTTCTAATAGAAGAAATCTGACATTTTCTTCAAAATTTTTAATTAAAACTATATTTTTACTCTGAAACATAAATCTTAAAACTTTAAAAATTTTGAAGGTATGATGGTAATTACTGTTATGAATCTGCCAGTAGATTTTAAGGAGCTTCCCTAAGTGTGGGTCACATGCACACAATTTTGATCATGAGATTTGGTTTCCTATCAGTCTAGTTCTGATGGCCTATTGAATGTATCATTTTGCTATTCCATATAATTTTCCTATTGGAAAAAAATTCATACAACTCAATGGCGTGAAGGTCCTGAAACACAGGTAGGAGCAATTTATGATAAGCATTTGCATCCAAAACCTGGAAAATACTCCAAATATTAAATTCACCCTATCAGAGAAGGCCATTGTATTAGTCAGGTATGATTTGCCCTTGGTGAAGTCATATTGACTGACTCTAATTACCTCTCTGTATTCCATATTTTTGATGTATCTTCCAACAGGATCTATTCCATGTTTTCAGAGGACACAGAGGTGAAGTTGATTGGTTGGTAGCTCCCAGGGCCCTCCTTATTACCCTTTTTAAAAATAAGTGTGATACTTCCTTTCTCCAGTCACTGGGGACTTTGTTTAGCTGCCATGATTTTAAATATGAGAGATCAATGAGATCACTGTATGCCATACTTACAGTATTCTGCTCCTATCTGAAAATAAGAGAGATGTTGAAACTTTTAGAGCAAAGAACCATAAGTTTTAGTGAGACTGTCAATGCTTAGGCTGTATTTCAAAACTAATGTACACACTTGACAATTTCACAGTAAAGAAAGAGTAATCCCTTAATATTTTATATGACAATTTTATATACCACAGAATTACTGATTTATGCAAATATATTTCTTAATCTTACCATCACTTATAGGTTATCAACTTCTAGAGTTCCACTTTCATCATGAATGCACTTATCTGGGCTTAATAACTCTGAAATGACTGAAACTGTAGGATTAAGTTTCAGGAATCTTCTGTACAAAGCACAGACGAACAAATTATTTTTAAGTTTCAGGAATCTTCTGTACAAAGCACAGATGAACAAACTATTTCATTTATTATCAATGGAACATTTGAATCAACCTTAAAAAACCCTCACAATTTCAAGTTAAGACTTATTTGGAACTACAGTCATTATTATTTATCTTTTTGTTATATTTTAGGGTGGAGGTACACATGCCAATAAACTTTCTTGTGAAAAATATTTCTTCCTCAAATTAGTATTCATCATAAGTTTTTGTACCAGATACATCTTTCTGCACATGAACATAAATGTCCTTTTCCTTAGGTCTTGCAAGGACCCTGTATTTAATTTAGGAGAATCACCTCTTTGGAGAAACAAACAAAAATATACAAAAAAGCCCCTGACCAACTAACCATACAAACAAAATCTGTCAATCCTTGCCCTATTTTCAAATTATACTCTCTGAGGTGGTTTGAGCCTTTCTTTTGAAACAGATATATTTTAGAATTTAGCAATTCTAAAATTGTATTAAAAAAAAGACTTTTTCCCCCCTCCAGCCATGCAGTTGCATTGCAGAAGATATTTTTGCTCAGGTCTACAGTGGTTTGATGAGGAACCCAAAGAAGACATTGAGGGAACTGATCAAATACTTGACTGATATTTTAATTAGAGATTTGGGGCTTACAAGACACAGCATTCCATCAATTCTCAGATTGACTATAAGATTGAAATCCTCCACAATATCAAGCATTTAATATTTCCTCAGTTATGCACTTAAACATTTGAATTTGGATTGCAGAATATAAATGTCACCACAATTTTCAGTAAGTCATTAGTAAGTCAATATTAAACTTGGAGTAGATAATGATTTGATGTCTTTTCACATAGGTGTCTCATCTAAGGCCATACAACACCTTCCAGGAAGCATATAAAGGAGAAAATTTTCATTCTTCACTTGTTGCTTTTCATTATCAAAGTATTTCAGAAAGTATCTGAAAAATTCTGGTCCAATTGTTTTAGAAAATTGTATCAGCTAGTGATAAAAAAAATCCCAACTCTATCTGCAGAATTTCACCATTTATTTTTTTCATAAAAAGACAGGTGAAAGAGGTTGGTTTAATTTCTGATGCAGAGATTGATTCTTGGTAATGCATTATAGATGGACAATGCAATTTCCATAGAGATAATACCTAGTAAATCTTTCTAGAAGTATTATTTTACCAAATGATTTTGAGATATCTGTCAAAATTCAACCCATGAAAAAACCAGTATAAATGCAGTGATACTTTTTCTGTGATCAACCAATTGCTCCAGTAAATTATCCAAGAGTTATATTGTTGATGGTTTTGGTATAGACAGAGTTGGTGATAGTGATCAGACTTGGGCCTTTTTGTTTTGTTTTGAAATATAGAGCAACTTTTAGAATATCCTTTTCAGGGCTACTCTTACCAGATAACTGTGTACCACAGAAAGATGGTCATCTGTTATGTTCAGTATTTGGATTTTATATTTCCAAAAATCTCATTTAGTTTCCAAACCTAAAATATCTCACTGAACTGGAACAGTGAAACAATTGCTCCAGGCTAAATTAGATTTGCTAACTCAACAGAACAAGAATACAAATGATGTCTCAAAAATGGGTGCAGAGTCCCATAGATGCCATAACGCCATTTAAGAATAAAATGTTGCCAGATTTTTTTTACATTTTTTTTGCACATAAAATGATAAAATAAATTTAAATTTGAATGTTTAAATTGCCATATTAATATTCCTTTTGTAAATATCTGGAGACACTAAGATTTTGAGGGGAAAAAAATTGCATTTTGTAGCATTTCTATTGATTTTTCCAGCTTCTAGACAGCATTATTTCTTTTCAAATGTTCACCCTATGATTTCAAACATCTGTGCTATAACTGGTTTTACAGCCATAATGCCAGCTTCCAAAGTGCCCTGAATTCATGGATTATACAATTTAGGAATGTACTTTTGGAGGAAAACTCACTCAAACAGTCAATGGGGATTGGAATCAGAGTGAGAGCAGCCAATAAGGCTTTGTGAATACAGAGTATTTTGTTTCATACTGTCTGACATTTTGACCTGTGTTAATAAACCCGATTTGGGAGCAGGATTTTTGGAATGTGGCACTGAGATACCTTAAAGCAAAATTATGTGGGCTGAATTTCCAGGCTTACTTTACAGTTCTGGCATTCTTTTTCTCTTGCCCTATTGACTGACTATGCTAATAAATCCATGAGTGTACTTTTATACCTCAGCTATGGTAGTATCAACTTGACAGTTCTTTCTATTTCTATTAATCATAATCAAGTGCTATGCTTCGCAATAGCCCAAAGCAAGTTCACATAGCTGAGTTCAAAATGTGATTATTCAGCAGATGTGCCTCATGTTCTGTGTGGCTCATGCTGAGGTCTTAGATTTTAATGAATCACTGAGCTTGAAGAGAGTCCAGGTTCATCTGGAGAGCACTATAATGCACAAGCATCAGTGAGGACAAATGAAGGGAAAAAGGACACTTAGCACTGATCTGGCATCAGAGCACAGAAGAGAGGTTGAGCTGTGTTATGCCAATGGTAGGAAAGACAAAATTACAACAGACACAACCTTACCTTGCCTGAGGGTCCAAATAACATTTTTGGCAAAGATACAATCACTGAACTATATCCTGTAAAAGTCATACAGCAGTTCTTGGAAATCATTGTATATAAGGATAGAAAACCCAGAACACCTTTCAAGAATAGACATGCTTTAAGAGTTAACCTAAGTTATTCTTATCAGTGGTGTCTCTCAAATTTGAGCAAGTGTGTAAATTTAAAAAGCTGCTTTCTTGCTGTGTTTGATTTGTCTATATGCAAGAGTTACCTTTTGATAGGAAACAAACTGCCATAGAAGAACACTAAATATTTGTCTTTATTAAATATAAGGGAATATGATGCACAAACATATGTGTGTGGTGCGTGTGTGTGTGTGTGTGTGTGTGTGTGTGTGTGTAGGTATATATATGAATGATGAACAGCATAAGTATAGGTTTTAAAAAGAGAACATGGTAAAAGCAAGTTATAATGTCTTTAAGAAGGGCATTTTATATTTCTTACAGTTTCATTGTACTTAAAGTGACATTTTCTCAGTTGAATCTTTAGACACTTCCACTTGACATATTTTTGACCCTAAAAAAACAGATTTCCAGCTAAGACACTGACTTTGTTTTGGAAAGTCAGGTATTTGCATTTGCTAAGAGAAAGGCTGTTATTTTTTATATATTTTAAATATTTATATATTTATTTTTGATCATTAAAAAAAGAAAAGTGTTTGTCAAATTTTTACCAGCTACATTTTGGACAAAAAAATTTCTCTAACCATGCAATCACATGAAAGCATTCAGTGAAGACACTTTTATTTTGAAAAAAAAAAACAACTACTCTGTGGAAATCCTGAGGGTTTTTTTCTCTTAATTACAAGTCCGTCTCACAGAAGCTGTGATCTTTTCAGACTGCTGAGGGAGTCCTGCGTTTTCTCAAAGCCCTTGCAGGTAAGGAGAATGCCTGAAGGTCTTGAGCACCACAATTTCTCTACCTACCAAGATATGTAATAAGCTTAGGAAATAGGAAATAGAGGCCACTTGCCACACCTGCAAAGGACCCCAGAAATTGTGTTTTAAAAAGTTCAGAGTATTTTTCTTTTCCTACATCAAAATTTAGAAAAGTCTTTCTGAAGAAAATATGTTTAATTTGGGAGTCTGAAAATAGTCCATGGCTAAGCAGTCCATCCTAGTTAACAAGTGTTCCAGGTACCACTTTTGTCTCTACAAAGAAATCAGAAATGCTTTGGGTATGAGTATGAGATACTCCTAATGTACCTTAGAGTCTTAAAAAAACCCCAAGCAAACAAAAACCCTCTAGGTTATTAAGGTAAGAATTTGACAGCAATAAATCTTGAGAATATCAAAAAAGTGTAGTCCAACTTACTGAAAGGAAAGGGGAAAGCAATATCTCATAAAAAAAAAAAGAAAAAAACACGAGGCAAATGCTCGGTCTAAAAGACATTTTGCAAGATGAAATTTAAATGAAAGGCTGGTAAATAAGGATAATTAGTCTCTACACTACATCCCCTGAAGTTGTGGAGTTAGTTTCCATTGCAGGCTTATAGACCAAATATAAGCATAAATCCCTTTGAACATTAATAAAATAAAAAGAATTCTTTCACTTCTCAAGGTTGTTGCTTTCCATACAAGAAAAGAATTGTATTTTGGCACATATTTTTAATGTACAATTCATATATGAGGTGTCTTATACTCACAATACTTAATCTGGCATTTTTTATTATCCCCATGCTGACTAGGTGAATCTCTTCTTTAACTGTAAAGGTGATAATGAAGCTTTTTCCTCTCTTAAATTCTGAAGTACTCATTAAGGGCATAAGCTGTTTGAATTAAAAATTGTGCCAGTTCTTACTGAAATTTATCTCAGAAAGAGGTCAGGCTTAAAACTAGAAAAGAAGAAGCAGGAAAATCTTATATTTCATGTTAAACAATAAATGCACAACTCTGAGGAAAATCAGACTATGGAACAAGCTTCTGAAAAGTTTATAATTAGTTTATAGATAGACTGTAGATAGATAGCCATCTGTGGAAAGGCTGTTAAACTTACCTATTTGCTGTATTCTTGTTTAGACTCTTTCTCATATAGAAATTATAAAATGTGAAAGATAGTTGACTACGTCATCCAGCAATTGCTAATGCAACATGGATTTACTTCTTACTGTTATAGAAAGGAAGGAGACATGGAGAGGACCAAGAATATCTATAGCTGATGGCAGACATTGAACCTATAAGCCTAGGTTACTTTTGGGGCCTGACCAGGCCCCTGTCCCAGCAAAAAAAAACAAAAAAACAAACAAACAAACCAAAAGCCAAAGACAAACAAAAAGTAAAACCAAACCAAAAGAAAACAAATCCAAACCAAAACCAAACCAAGCAAACAGCAAAAACCCCAACCACACAAAGCAGACAGAGAGGAAAGTGTTCTTCAATGTCTTGCCAGGAAAAGATGTACTATGATCCCACAAAAGAGTGTCTTTTTCTGGGCATCCTCTTCAGATTTCGTGAATTTTATCTATCTCCTTACTAGCTATTCTTGCTCGTTATACTGACGGCATTGATTGGAAAATGCTTTGAGTGGGTACATACTGCATACTAATTTTTTTTGCATAAATTTTATGTGAACAATGCTTATTGGCTATTTAAATTATTAGCAATTACTACTGCTGTCGAACAAGATTTATGCAAGTCCAGGGATATGAGGACATGAGCTCTTTAGATAACAGTGTTCAGCACTGCAACAGCAGCCAGAGAGAGGGAGAGTGTGAGTTTGTACAGTAGACACGAAAGGCATGCTGCATTATTACAAGTGGTGGCTATGGAGTTGCACATGAAAGGAGGAGATCCTTTGCCTTGCAAAGGTTAACAGCACTTGCTTTACAGAGATGTCTTACAGATCTAGCTACTAATATTCCTAAAGTACTCTTGAATCCTCAGCAATCTTGCCTTCAAGATTTGGAATTGTAGATAAAGGTGTTACTTAATGTTACTTGAGCTCCATTAAAATAAAATTTAAAAGTCTATCTTAATATAAAAATCTACACTATAAGTGGTTGAGAGATTCTTTCAAAAGGTGCTCTGAAATGTGTAGATATGGAAGATTTTTATATTTTTTTCAGCTAGGAATTTCTCAATTGTGTTTATTTCTTACTCTATTTTAATACGTATAATTCCTTACTCTTCTACTTTCTCTGCATCTTCGCCTTTTTTCCCTTGTGTTTCTGATTTCTTTTAATTCATTCCAGAGAAACATAGGCATGTGTAATTTGGGAGGGACCTTTGGAAGCCAAGGCAGTGATAGCTTTGAAGTTGGTTCCAGCTACAGAGACAGTTGACTTTTTTCAGTGCCTTGTACTGCTGAGTTTTCAGAACCTCTAAGAGTGAAGATTCCATATTCCATCTGGGCAGCCCATTCCAGTATTTGACTGGCCTCACCATGAAGATTTGTTTCTTCATTTTCAAACAGGATTTATTTCCCTTACTGAAATTTTTCTAGTCCTCCAAGTCTTTTGCTATGCTCCTCTGAAAAGATTTTTTCTCTGTGTTTTCTATGAACATTTATTGAGTAGTCAAAGAAAACAAGTATATGTCCTCTTAACCCATGCTTCCTGTGGCTGAGTAAACCTAGTTCTCCCAGATTTCCTGATAAGCCATGTGTTCCAACCCCTCTAGCTGAAGGTGTAAATGCACTGATGCTTATAAGGATTCATTGTGAGACGCTGAGTAAAGCCCTGTCAAAATGCTTATGCACTTTTACAGATCTTTATGTGGAACAGTGTCTTTCAAGGCTGGTTGGTTCTTGGTTTTGCTAATTCTCTGTGACACACTGTAGAGCTGGCTTTTATCCAGAGATGTAACGGTATCTTGCCATTTCCCAGGAAGTTCATGTCAGGTTTCATTGCAATGTTTGCATATACCTCGAATTCCTGTATGCTGTTGTTTTTCTGTTTTTCAGATCTCCTTGCAGTTTTGTGCGTCTTTTTTTCCCTCTTATTGTTTGTTTCTTTCTTTCTCTGTTTGAATCCAGCTGGGGCTTTAGCTAGATAGGTATTTCTATTTATGTCTGACTATTCATCTGATGTTTTTATATGACTTTTGCATTGCTGAGATTCTTGTTTATAAGCCAATTTTTGCCATATGAGGACAAAATCCACATGTTGGGAAAAAAAAAAACAACAAACCAAACCAAACCAACCAACCAACCAAACAAACAAAAACAACAACAAAAAACCAGACATAAAGACACCAGGATGACTAAGAATTCATTATTTATCCCAATCTTTTCCTAGGTTGTTAACCATCTTCCTCTAAGATAACATTTTATTAAATCTCCCTGTTTACCTGGACCTATGTGCTTGACCAACTGTATGCAATGTACTTTAACACTTAAAATTTCAGATAAATTTTTGATTAATGTGGTTGTAAAACAGCAACTTGGATCTGAATTAATGTCTTGAACTGCCATATCCTTCAGTTGTTCCACTGGATTGTTGCAACGAGCTGGCCTGATGAGCCATTTCTGTTGGTTATCTTAAACTTTGTAGTGAACATATCTAAAATATGTTGTTTACTACAAAAAAGTGCCCTGTGTGAACAGTTTGTGTATTAAAACCTTTACTTTTTCTTCTGTAATCCCTGATTCAAAGGCAGGGTCCAGTAACCTTGCAGGCTTGGTATGTGTCTGTTCTGAGTTTTTTCATTTGCATTGCCGAGGAACATGGGGTTACACAACAGTTATGTCAGACAGAGAAAAAATAATATACTGGAAGAAACTGTACCACTTAATTAGCAGTGATAAAGCCTGCATAAAGTAACAGTATTAAATCTAAAACATTCTCTTTTGGTGGAGCTCAGATGCATATCTCCCCAAAGTTGTCTCTTTTCTAGACTGGGAAACTGAGCAACTGAGGAGGTATCCTTTGCTTCAGTAGTTTTGTGCTGTGATGGATGAGCTTTGGCTACTAGATAAACTCCTATCCAGAAGTTTGTTCACTTCTCCTCCTCAGTAGTAAGAAAGGACAAGATGGGGGGGGAGGGGGGAGGAAGATTGAGAAAGCTTGTGGAAAAGTTAAATAAAGAGAAATTTCTTATCAATTATTATTGTGGGCAAAACGGACATGAAATTGGGAAAATTAAATTTTCTGTTGCATATATCCACTGAAGTGAATACAAAGTTGATAAGGAAAAAAAAAAGGCAAAACAAACAAAAAAAAAACCTCAAAACTGGATATACCTAGAGAGCCAAAGAGGTTTAAATTGGGAGTCCTCATCCATTTGTCAGCTATAGAAGAAACTTATGTTCCTCAAGAAATCCAATGAGAGCCTGAGCAAGCTGGGAGTGTTCATCTTGGAGAGAGCGGACTCAAAGGGAATCCCATCCATGCATATAAATATGTAATGGAGTGTAGCAAAGAAGTGGCAGTGAAGCTCTTTTCCGTGGTGCCCAGTGAGAGAACAAGAGGCAATAGCCACAAAGTGAAATACAGGAGATCCCCTTTGAAGAATTTTTATTTACCTCTTGCTATTAACATACTTTAAAAAGTTCTGCTCTTTGTCTGACACAACACTGACCGCTTTCAACTCTAAATGAGCCTTTCAGGTCTTCTCCCTGTATATATGAACCACAGGTTTACAGTCTTCCTATGAAGTCTGACTTCACTTCCAGAGATCATACATTTTCATTTTCCTCTTGAACTGTATGAGGAGTTCCCTGCTGAGCTAAGCTGGTCTTCTGGCCCAATTACTTGCCTTATGACAGTGAAATTGCCTGCACCTGTGCTTTTAGGAGGCATTTCCTAATGACTGACTGGGACTCATGGACTCCTAAGCCCTCAGAAACAAACTTTCAGGGTACTCTAATGAATAGCTCTCTGAATATAGTTTGCTCTTCTGAAATCCAGAATAGCAGCTCTGTTGTCCTTTTTTCTCTTTAGAGCAAAAAAATTTAAACTTGATCATTTCATGATCGCCATGGCCAAGACAGGAAGCCACCATCTCATTCCCCACAAGTCCTTCTCTACTTACACATAGCAAGTCCTAGAATCATATTTTCTAGTTGGCTCACTGAATACTAATGACAAGATCTCGTACAAAATTCAAGAATTTCTAAGACCTGCTTTTCAGAGAAGCAGGATATGATATTGATGTCTGGAAAGTTGAAATCTTCCATAAGAACAAGGGTCACCTTCATTCAGACATTTGTCCTGATTGCCTACAGAGTAGCTTATCAGTGCTTGCATTTTGGCTGGCCAATCTGTGACACCCACTAAAATTCTTTGCTTCCCATTCCCCTAATCCCCACGCAAAAGCTCTCAAACACATCATCACCAACTCTAAAGTCTGTGGAGTCAAATCTCTCCTCTAAGTATAATGTGACAACTCACCCCAGATCCCCTGCCTATCCTTCCTGAGCAGCTCCCCATCCCAGCACTCCAGTCATAAGACTCGTTCCACCAAGTTTCACTAATAGCAATGATATCATAGCTCTGGCAGCTGACCAATGCTTCCAGTTCATTCTGTTACTGAGCATGTTGTTATACAAGCATTTCAAATACATTTCTGAGCCCTTCATGCTCCCAGAAGCAGTGTCAGGGTTCCCACTATCACGGACACCTTCAGGTGATGCCATGTTAACCCCTGACTTACCTACTGCAATCCTCTTGGTATCCTCTTCCCCTATCAATTTTAGTATAAAGCCCAGATTCTAGTCTAGGTGAAAAAGGACACATTGAGATCATCTAGTTCAACTTCACTGCTTAAACAGGGTCATCTAGAGCAGGTTGCCCAGGATTATGTACAGCTGGGTTTTGAACACCTCCAGAGATGGAAACTCCTAAACCTCTCTGGGCAACTGGTTATCTGACCACCCTTGAAGATAGATTGAACAGTGATTAACAGGTTGAAGTTTAACAAGTCCAAATGCTGATTTCTGCATCTAGAATTGAGTAATATCAGACACAAGTATAAAGGGGGCGAAAAATGACTAGACCATTAGACAAGGCCAACCATCTGAAACACAGGCATGCATTTTGAAGTATTCATACATGAAGTTGAGGGAAATAACCAGTGGAAGAGTGACCTGTTGTCTTGGTTCTGGCCAGGGCAGGGTTAACTTTGGCAGCAGACAGGAGGGGGAGGGTCAGGACCATGGGATTATTGGAGAGCACATCATGCCAGACACCGGGGGAAGGGAAGGCGGTCTATGTTCTTTCCGTTTTCTGGAGTGTGTGATTGAGTAGCACACACGGTGTGGTGATGTTGCCTGTGAGTTATTTGCAGATATGGTATACTCTTAGTAGTGTTGTTTTTATTGTTCAGTTTCTTATTTCATTGCTGTTTCTAATAAATTGTTTTAATCTCAAACTCTGATCTTTACCTTTGTGTGCATCCAGTTCTTGTATCCAATTCTCCTCTCCATCCCACTACACAGGAAGTGGAGGGGGGGAGAAGGGAAGAACAGAGTGTCACCTGGGAGGAAAAAAAAAATTCAACAGAGATTCCTGGGCAACAAGAAAACAGGCAACTGTCATACTGTTTGATTTTAAATTACAGCTTTCACTTTTAAAGGATCTGGAACTGTAGAAAACACATATGCATTATAGGGAATTAATTTATAGAAAATTAAATATTTGAAGCCTCTTCATTATTTTTACACACATTATTTTTACAGCTGTACTTCTGAGTTAGGGTAGGCAACAATGGTCAGAAAGCTCTCTGGAATACTCTGTCATAAATGAAGGTGTTATCTCATAGAACCATCAGAAAATACACAGAACCAAATATATTTGATTTGGGAAATCTGAATTTATTATCTGAAATTGTATGTATGTCACTATTGCAACTTTTGTACTGACATCCTTCAATTTTATGATTTTAAAACTTTGATTTCATGATTGATATATTCTCTTGTGAAACAGGAAAAAACTATGAAGTCAGGCAATAGACTGAACTATTGCATCCTCCATAAACTGACAACTTTTTGTGAAAGACTCAAATAAAGATTTTTAACCATTGAAATTAGTACTTCCTTGTTACTGGGAAACACTACGGGAAAACCATCTCTGGTCAGCAAAGCAGGAAAATTAGGTTAGAGGTAGAAGCAGTGATTTTTAATGCAGAACAAAGTATATTTTCTTAAATGTAGAAGAAAGATACTTTAGGCACTCCCTGAGACTCAGCTTAGGTATGCAACCAAGTTGTGATACCTTTTTTTTTTTTTTTAACCAGCATTAGTCTATACATTAGTGCAAAGAAAACAATAATCAGTATGGTATGACTATTCATCCTTATTTAATAGTTACCTCAGCCTGATGGAAGAAAAAAAAAAAAAATTTGGTTAAGAGAAATAAAATTAAAAATGTTTTATGAATTCTTTTCATACTCACATCAGTCGCAAAATTCTTGTTGACTCAAACAGGACAAGAAATTTGGTCTTGTTATTTACATATCATATGGGAAAAAACTTAACTGCACAACATTGCTGGGGTTTTTTTATAGTTCCTGAAAATCTGAAACGTACAGAAAATAGTAGCTGTCTGAGCAAGTGATACTGAAATATCATGTTAATAGGAGAATATGAAATACATATTTTTTGAAATGTGTGTACATGTCTGTGTAAAATAATCTATAAGGGCTGATTTTAGATTAATATCTCTCAAACTTTCATGGAATCATAGAATACATGTTCTTAAGGTTACATGGCCATTGCAGTTTTATTAAGTGACCAAGAACTTTATATTTTCTTTGTCAAATTGATCATTGTTTTTAAAGTAGTCATGGAAAATAAAATATACTCTTTGTAGGCACTTACATTAACAGTATAGTTTTGAAATAATGAAAATCTCTCTGCTGCAAATAGATTGATGTAATGAAGTGGACTTTCATGCCAACATTCCTTTAATACTACAGTAGGAAAGGGGCTTTTTTTGGTGTATTTTCAGAAGACAAAAACTCAGGCATAAAAGTGTTATTGATTTAATCATTTTTTTTAGATGATTAAGTGAAATTTCCCCACAGAAGGTGAGGTCATTCAAACAGTTTCAAAGCTTGTGATCCAGGTGGCCAATTAGAGGCTCAAATGTTAAATCATGAATCTCATGGCAAAAGTACAACCACAGTGAGCACTTTGTGATCAAGCCATGTTCGAGCATAAATTAGACTCAATAACTCCGTGCAGAAAATAAATCTCCAAATAATCAGTTCTCTTTTCTATATGAAAAAGAACTGGAATTCTTGGGTAATAATTGATATTAGGATTTGAAAATAAGCATAGGAATGAAAGTGTAATATAATCTTATCTATAAATACATAAATAGATTTATTTTTTTTTTTAAATACGTAGATACTGCAAAGGTAAAATACAGTTTTAGGTAACAGTTGATTTTTCATTTCACAAAAATAGACTTTCTTAAACAATATATTGTGACAAAAATAATACTCAGTGTTTGGTTGATTTTTCTGTTTTCTTCTCAATTTTTCATGTACAGACTCTCTTTTGAAGTGGCTTGAGACCAGTTACAGAAGTTTACATTGTCAATGAGGTCATATTTTTCACAAAAGAAAATCTGAAGTGGCTTCTACTATGAGATATTTGGATAAAGCAATGTCTTTGTCCTTATGAAAACTATAGTCCTCTTCTTAAGCCTGAAGCCTTCTCCCTTTCACAGTTCTGAAATTGAAACAGAGCATGCAGAGCCTTTCAATCATGAGAATTAGGAGAAGAAAAAATAAAAAAAAGAAAAGAAAAAAAAAAAAAACACAGAAAAGCAGTGTTACCTTTCTTACTAGCAAGAGCAAAACCAACAGTTGATAAATAAGAGTAAGTTGAATGGTAGAGATTCCCAAGATTTCAATATGCACAGAAAGTATTTTGGGGATACCTACTCTATTTGGGAATTATGGAGATGTAATTTATGGTTTTCATCTTGTTTCTGACATTTGTTTCATATCTTGGTCTTAAGTTTCAGAGGTAGTGATCGATACAACTCTGTATGAAATATCAGACTTTAGAATAAGAACTGAAGCATGAGGGTAGCATTTCTTCAGCAGATTGCAATCTGGCACTCAGTGCAGGTATCTGAAAATAATCATGACAGCAGCAACCATACACTTAGTTTCTTCCATCTCAGCACCCTCAAGCATTCACATTCTACTAAGACAAGAAGCTGTAAAAACCTGGACCAAACAGGAAGTTGTACGTTTATCAAATGATTGGCTTTAAGACTGAATTAAAGTTATATCATACATTCATCCCCTGACTCAAATATTCTCACAGTTCTGGCTAAGAAATACCTTCGGTAAGAAGCTGAGCAGTGTTCTCTAAAATACTCCTCTATAGAACCCAGGCAGACACTGGAGATTTGGTTTCAAATCTTTTTATTAAGGACTGAGAACTGTTGCCTATATCCAATCCAAATCTTATTGCTAAAATTCTATGATGGCTACTGAGGCTAATTGACAACTGGGAAGAGAACTGTTTATAATACCAATTATGAGATAATATTGGGGTTTCCTGGGATGGGGCTTCCCAGAAGGAATATCTATAAGGCAATTAATCATCTAGCAACAGAAGCAAATATCCACAAGAATTTTTTAAACAAAAGACAAATTGCTTTGCTTTGCTTTATTGGGCATAGCTGGAGAATGACTTAGTCATCCTCACATAAATTTAATTACGGTAATGGGCCAATGTGCAGTGACAGAGTAGAAAGTTAAAAACTCAGAAACTGAAAATGAGAACTCATTTTTATTTACAATAATATGTCAAAACTTTCTTTGGTTTGACTGTATACAAATTTAAAATGGATTATAACTGTATGCTTATTTACTCATTAGTTGATAAAACCTCCTTATTATTCCCACCTTAAAAATTCCACTATATTTTCCTTCTTCATCTCAGTTTTTAAAAGAAATAAACTACTTGAAATTACATGAGATTCTTATTTATTTTCAAGGTAAAATCTGTTCTTCATAAACATAAACACTGTTTCATTTATCTTAAGCATTTAGTTTTTAAACAGAGATTACATCATAAATCCAAGAGTATTTTTGCAAGCTTCCTTTAAGATTTTTGTTACAGTTTGATCCTTAGAACCACATAACTTTGTTAAACTACTTAGAAATTAGCTATAAATAATACAATTGTTTAAAATATGACATGACAAACTGCTCCTAAATTTACATTTCCAATTATTTTCAGCTGCACTTTAAGCACACAGTGTAGATTAAAAAGGTAATATTAATTTCACAAGGTCATATTCAACTGCCTTTTCTGTTTTCTTCTTGTTTTGATTTTTTTCAGACAATCTCTGCGGTATATTACTATTTTATGCAAATAAGACTAACAATATTTGATTTATAAAGATTAAATTATAACCTTCATTACTATATACATTGTCAATATGCAGAATATCCAGCTAATTATAAGTAATATCATTTCCTTTCACAAGTTATTCTAGTAAATATCTTGTAATATTTAAGCTTGTTAATTCAGCATTTTCATAGGCACAAGTCAGGTGGTAAAGTAAGAACTTTGCACACAACCTAGGGTTGGTATCTAGTCCATCTCTCTATCCCAAGAAAACACCCTGTCATTCTTGAAAGATGTTTCCCTGATCTATTTGAAATATCGTGGGTGATGGAGCTTGCACAATACCAACAAACTTTTTCAATATTTATCTCTTCAGATTGTCATAACATACTCTCTAATATATATCTTAACATTATTTTATCATCTCTGATACCTGTTTCTTTAATTATCAATACTATTGACATCACTGGGAACATTTTCTATATATTTAGAAGAACAGCCTGCTGCAGGTGGTGAAATACACTAATAAGAACTATTTCTTTTATGTTCAGGCATTTTGCCATTCATGGAGCGTTTAGTCTTATTTTCCAAAGTGATGATGCATATTTTAAATAGCAATAGAGCAAAGTATTGTGAATAAACACTATGAGAATGAGTTTTCCTAATCTATACATGTTCAGTTTCCCTGATATTAGTGGCAATACACATGCATATTCAGCAGAAGTAAGCATTCTCTGGAGCTGGACTTGCTCATCAGAAATAGCAATTTTGCTTGATGTCTTCTAAATATGAAAATGTGTCCCCTCCACCATTCTCAATCTTTTAAAAGTCTGAGTTGTTGAAAGTAGACAGAATTCCCATTTATTAAAAAAATATGCTGGAAAAGCAAACCTTTATTTCAGCCTTTGTTTAAAAAAAAAAGAAAAAAATGTTAGAGATTTTTAGAAAATAAATAAATATATAAGTAAATCTTTAAACCCCTGGACATTTTAATGCTGAGTATTTAGCTCTAACTGTGTTAGACCTTGTTTACGAAAAGATAACAGAGTGGGTATTTTGATCAAATAGGATATCTACTTTATGGAATGTTGATTTACACCCTTAGGTGTCCCTCTGTCTCTCTGTTATTTGCTGAGGTATATAAATGACAATGTTAGATGTAAACACCAATACATTTATGAAATGTACTTTTATGAGAGCACTCCAACATTTAGAAAACTATGTCAATCACTGGAAGATGCATGCAATATTTTATGTGTCTACTCTGTGGCAAGACATTTACTCAAACCAATGTCCTTTGGCATGTAAGAGTGCATGCAGGCATCAAACCATTCCAGAATAAGAGATGTGGTAAAACATTCTCTCAGAACTGTGCCTTACAGGACCATCTAGACCTGCACAGTGGGGAGAAGTCCCGTAAACGTACTGTGACAGGGGGTTTGTGCATAAACTCACTTGTGAGAGAAAATATTACACAGCTACATAGTAAAAATAACTTTTTACTATGTCCCTAGAATGCTGGTTGCATTAGTTATTTGTATGCATGATCTTCTTATGCCCTTGAGACAGTAAGGAATAATGGGAGAAAAACAATAGGTATGGAAATAATTGGAGAAATAAAACATATGCCTGAGTGACCATGCATCAGCCTTTATTGAAAATTAAAATAGTGATGACAACTGGTTTGGTAACTCTGGATCACAGTGAACACTCTTTAAATTAACTTCTGTCTTAAATCCATGTTTGTCTGCCCGAGAATAAGTCTCAAGCTAAGTAGATATAGGAATTTCTAGTTGTATATTAGTCCTACAACCTTGAACTTTAAAGTAGATTGGAAAAAGCAATTTGAAATACTGTATAAATTACGCAATTTTACTAGAAACTGCATACTGTGAAACAGATGCTTGTTCAAATGTTACCTGATTGTTCTCTTCAGAGAATAATTTCAAGAATAATTCTATTCATTTGCTTCAGCAATTCAGCAATGTCTCATCTTCCCATTGTCTGGTTTGTATTACTTATGATTCCTCTCTATAATAAAAAGGAATAATTTGTTGCTAGAAGCTTTGTAAGAGAAAGATATCTGCATCTCTTATTCAGCGAATGAAAAATGTTGAGAAAAATAATTGCAGCATCCTGGGAGGTAGTAGTTCTTTAATAGCACTATTTTAACTTCACTAGAGACCAAGTGAATGTCAAAAATTTCACTTTACTGTCAAATTCAGTTTCCTCATCACTTCTTAAGATCCTAGGAAAATGTCAAGTAAATCCAACACAATTAGACGTATCCTTGACTGAAAAGCTATTCTCCCTGAAGAAGTTATTAAAAGGACATTTTAGAGGCAGTTTGCTCAGAACCTGTGAAGAATTGATAGCTTGTACTTCCCATGTTCTTAAACTAAAGAAAAGAATTTAAAAAAAAATTAAAAAAAAAGGGGGAAAGAAAGAGAGAATTGCTCTTAGCAATGAGAACCTGGAGGCTGACACCTGCAGAATACATGATGTGGGTCCAGCAGCAGAAGCAGGTTGCTTTCAGCTCTAACCCATTTTATGTAAATTATCTGCAGCTAGTACACTAACCCATCAATGGCAATTCAACTGCTGAAATATGATTTTAAAATGGGAAAAAATAGAGGGAAAATATTTTTCAATTCAATCTCCTTTTTAAAAAGATATGAATACAAAATCTGTATTTATCTTATAATTATTGTGATGGCATGTTGTGTGTTAGATATGTTCCTACAATGGTTTCCAATGTCCGTGGCAGAGATGGTGGAACTAGATAATCTTTAAGATCCCTTCCAACCCATGCCATTCTATGATTCTGTGATTCTACGATATGACTTGACATTTCAGCAAGAAATTGTTTTAACCTGAGATTTAAGTATCCCAATCTTTCCAATTAATGGGCCCTCTAAGGGGCATTGGGCATGTTATTTGATAGTCAAAGTAATATCAAATTATGAGTCACCATATTCTTGTCAAAAAGGAAAGTTATAATTTAAGGTCCGCTATTTCCAGGGAAAATGAAGAAAACACAAATCAAACCAAACTGAACCAAAACAAAAAACCAGAATAAAACACACCTGCACCCCTACCTGACTGTGCAACTCCTGTCTAAAGCATGTAGGTCAAAAGCAGCTTGATAACACAACATATGGGCTGCATTACCTTTTTGGACAAAGAAATGCTAAATATTTTAAATAACAATGAAAATTTTAAAAATCTATAATTGAACACTACTTCATTTCTGTGTAAGTATACATATGTACAACTTTATTCTTTCTGAATATGCTTGTTTAACTCAGAAGGACTAAGTGCCAAGTAAAGGAGTAAGAGCTTCTTTGATCTATTTTTGATGAATAAGTAGAGGTAAATTCTAACAATCTAATACTAATAATGTAAGTCACATGGTATTAATAAATGAGAAGTTTTTTATGAATATTACTACATGAAATGCAATACCCACAGGTAAAAAGTAATATATTATTATATTCAGTAAAGACCATAAATTGAATTATTGACTTTTAATATGTAAAAGCACTAGAGAGAATTTTAATTATGTTACAAAATACCTTATAACTTTTGTTCACTTTCTCCATCTTGTCTGTTTTCATTTAACCCCAAATTTATTTGGTAAAACAACTAACCAACTAAGCAGACAACAAAATTATTTACCAAAACTAGTACATCTCAATGCACACCATCATGGAATAAATTGAAAGTGTTAGTGCAGTACATTTCTATACTATATGCCACATAAAAAGATGCCTAACATTTCCCTTTCTCTAAACCTATGTCTCAAATGATTTTCACAATAATCCCTCCCGAAACTCTGTGTCAGAAGAAGAAAAATATGAACTTTATTGTATTTCACAGACCTTCTCTTCCTCAAAACATTTAATCATGTTTGAGAACAATTCTGCAATCAATCAAGACAGAATTCAAGTAGCCCTGTCAGTTCCTCAACATAGAAAAATGATGGTCAGCATCATGTGAGCCTTTAAAGCTTTTCACTGGAGTTTACTTACAGATTTAGACCTCTCTAAATAAAATGAAAGTATCTGTAGGTAACCAGATGTACAGTCACAAATTCAATCCCTATGGCCCAGACCATGAGATAAATCTTTAGCAGTAGTGGAAGTCTTCGAAGGAGTCCACAGTCACATAAGATTGAGACCTTCTCAACATGTATGATGATCATTCTGTCAGGAAAGATCAAAACACCTGTATTCTTATTTCACATTTTTATGCCCTGTTAAGTCCCAGGTTCAAGCCACCTTCTTGCCCAGGCAATCTGCTTATATTTGAGACTACAAGACTTTGCCCACACAAATTTTAGCAGAGCCTTAGTTCTTTAATACCGTGAGTTTGCATAAAGAGAAAAAGCCACAGACTTTTTCACAAGAGATTTCTTTTAATTTAGTGAGAAAATAGGCATTTTGCCGAAAGCTTTACAGGAGTAACAAACAAGCAAGAATCTCTACACAAAACTACCCAGCAAATATCAATCCCATACAACTTAGTGAAAGGGCAACTCATCAGTTTTAAGTTACCCACAAGAGGAAGAAAAGAGATTAAGAGAAAAAAGAAAGATAGGAGAAAAAAGAGACAAAAAATAGTTACCTCTAATAGTCACATGATGGCAGGTCCCTGGAGAGAAGGAAGGAGAAAATGGAACCACTGTGACCACCCCTCTCAGGTAGGATAACCAGTTCACTGACCACTCAGTGCCCTCCTGGATGGAGGAAAGGTTCCAGGTGGGCTATCATGTGGGCCTTATTTGATTGCCAGGCCAGGCAAATGGCTCTGTGCACTCAGCCATGGGCACTCTGAGCTGCCATGGTGGCTGCAGAACATATGCTTTCCAAACCTGGAGGCCTGGCCCCCTCCCAAAACACCCACAAGGGGTGGTTGATCTGACACAATAATAATGTAGTGAGATATGAATCCAGTCTCTCACAAGCCCCACTCAATATATTTTCTGTTCTGTGAGTAAAGTTCACTTAGTGAGGACCATCTAAAATATGTCTCCTTTCTTCACAACGGCTGCATCTCTAATCACCTCCTTTCTTCCGTTCTTCTTCTCTCCTTCTCATTCTAGTATTTTACATTGAAGAACTCCCTTTCTAGCAGAGTGAATCACAGTAATAAACATGTCAGACAAATAGTTCATAACTTAAACAACTTCTCTGCAGTTTAATTGTGGTTATTTGCTATCATTATTTCCAAAATAGCCCTATTATTTTTTGCCTTTTTTCTTTTTAATTAATAGATTGGGCTTTTTTTTGTGCTTGGAACTGAAACTTGTTTTAAACTTGTTGTTTTCCTAAAATAAAAACTCCACATAGGACAAGCTTTCATACTGTAGCCATTTCGGAGAAGTCTAAGTTGCTTTGCAATAGGAATTAGAGTTTTCAGATGAGAGGTTGCACAGCACTTGTTTCATATCACTTATTTTTTTACTTTAAATTTTGTATATTTATATGACACTTTCTTTACAGCATATGCTAATATTTGAATTGGACTATACAGTCTAATGATAAATGTCAAATTCACAGTCTAAGTGTGAATGTAGAACTCTGTATTCTTATGCATGTGCAGAATTCTACAGTATGGATCAGCTACTCTTTTTCACTCTGTAGAAAGTATCTATAAAAACCAGACAAACATACAAGCAGAAAACAGACTAACATACAAACACATCCCTCTAAGACTTCTTTGTCCTAAAGGAGTGGATAGACAATATATGAAACAGAACAATTGGAATTTCATTAGATCAAATTAATATTTAACCTCATTTATGTAGGTCTCAGAGCCAGACGTATAACTATGAGTTAAATGGTACATTAAGCTAGTAGAAATCATACTAAATTTGTAATTGAATAATTATTTGAAAAGTCTAAGTAAGTGTAGCCTTGCCACTTGTCATATCTGAAACTGGTAAATGCACCATGAACTGATGGTATTTGGAAAATTTCTAAAGTTTTATACATATTACAGATTTTTTTTTCAAATTATGGTCATATGGAGAATTTTGCAAAGGAAAGGAAAGTGACATTAGTTTTGATTAACAAAATGTGTGTTTATTCCCTTACTTTGCCTAAATTAAAACATTGTGATTGCAATTTGATTTTAATGAATTATTGACATTCAGTTAGAGTTGGAAGCTGGGAAATGTTAATTGATTTTAAATGAAGCTGAACAAGGGCATTAGTTCATGTTAAAATTAAGTTCAAGCCTTCCTTTTTCTTTTTTTTTTCCCTCCTTGGCATGGATTTAAACTCAAGACAGGCTCTTTAGTTCTGTTCAGCTGAAACTCATAAGCCTATCCCTTTAACATAAATCTATTAAAGATTCTGTATTTAATCTTATAAGTGAAAATCAATTTCTCTCCATACTTCCCAATTTCCTGTTTGATGCTGAAGAATTCTGACCCCAAAACTAATCTTGAATATCAGATCCCTAGCCTTATAAGAACCCAAAGATCATTCTCAGAAAAGAACTGAACACAAAATATTTTCATTGAGACTGAGTCCACATTTTGGATTGACATTATGATCCAGAGCCCTTTAAAACACTGCTGCCAAAACAGTCTGTTGGAAAATAAAGTAATTCATTTCAAGCCATGGCAACAATATCAAGGAAATAAAATAAAAAAAAAAAGAAGGCTAAAAGTAAATCTCAAAGTGAGCAAAAGCTTTTCCTGATTGTCCATGGAAAGCAAGGTGGAAAATTTTGCCAGTCTTTTTGAGTTTAGCTGATCTTATAGTGGAGACCACTCTGTAGTAGCAATGACTTGCCTTCTTGTCCAGTGCAACAGAGTAATGCCATCAAAGGGCCATTCAGTTATGTTTAAGATTTTAGGCTATTTTCTGAGAATGTGCTAGAAGTGAGCACATTGGCTAGTTTTTCTGACTGCAAATAAATTGGATCAAATGCTGTGAGAATACTATAATGGAGATTATTAAGCTATCCTTTAAATAGTAGCTCCATTAGGGTAACACTGTACATTGCAGTGTACAGATATTAATCTAGGTCTCCGGGACCCAATTAGGGCAGGCACAATTTCCCTCCAAATGCCTACAAAGTATCTGTCAATTTTAAAAGATTGAATTTCAAATATTATGTGTTGGTTTGGTTTTTTTTCACTCAACATCACTTTTTTTTAGATAACTTGTGCAGCACCTCATATTTGGGCTCAGACATGCTCATGGATAGTCTAGATCTATTAATGGCAATAATTTAAAATGAAATTTTAAAATTTAAGAAATTTAAAATTTATAATGAAATTGGTATAAAACTATTACTGTAATAGTTCTGTTACTTTTTATATGGAAATTGAAGGTTCTCAACTAAACTGCATGTGTATTCCTTTAATGATCAAAGGCTGGGAAAAGTAATCCCTCATTCATAAAATATACATTGGGCTTGACCATTTTTCTAATGGTAACTCATTATTTATTTGAGGATATCATGAGTTTAAAATTCAAATTATAGGAAATTAAAATAAAATGCAAGACTATTAGAGAAAATGTGACCTAATTTAAGTGAAATTAGTGATTATTTGTAGAATGGACTCAAAGTAGTGGAATCGACATCTTTAGGTCAGTTTTAGAAGAAACCTCAGATGTTCAATGCTCTGAAGGGGATGACTCCAACTTTAAAAAAATTTCAGTTCGTTGTGGGTAGGGGGATTGGGAGGGGGGAGTGGGAGAATGTTGTTCACTTATTTTAAAATATTGCTATTTCACTAAATAGCCATAAATATTTAGGTCACAGTCTAAGACCTTTTCACCAATTCCTGGTCAGATAACAAAAAGCTGACAAAAAAAACATCCTGATGTGTTTATAGGACCTGTGTTAACCTTGTTCAATCCAGTTGTACTTTACTGCATTTCTCACTATAGTATTTTTACAGCTATTCCATCTACAGATTTTTATATAAATATAAAAAAATAACATGCCCCTTTTTGGGACTGGGACATTCCTACTTATCCAGTTATTAAGGAATTGGACTTCAGTTTATACTTTGAAATAGACAACTGGAAACTTGTTTGACTATTCTTCTGTGTCCTGCTCAACACAGAGAAGAAATTGGAGATTTTTATAAGTAAACATATAATTGGATCTAATTTCATACTTGTGAAAGATCATATGTCTGCATAAAAATAGGCAAATAACAAATCTTCCCAAAATATCCAGTGTGATAAAAAACCCTGTGACAAATTGCAGTCTAATCTATATTTAAATTTAACAAGATGTATATTGCTGATTTCCTGATATAAACAAAAAACAAGTAAAAATCTACTGTGTGTGTAGTTAAAACTCTCCACGTTGTGATAAAAACCCCATAGCTTCTATCTCACTTGGTGGCCATGGAAGTTATATATATATTAGTAGATGGATCACACTATGTTCTGGTGCTGTGTTTTCTTTTTGGAGACTGATGTTTCTTTTTAGTTTTTGCTAGTTGATTTTTTTACTACTGTTGTTGCATGTTAAACCCAATAAAAACAAATAGGATGCCTCTTTAAAATGCTTCTTTTTTACTCATGAAGAAAGGTGTTACCAAGGTCAGAATTAGCAATCTATCAGGGACATTAGATCTTTTTAGATATTTCAGAAGAAAGAGATACTAAAAGGCAAATTTTTTATCATGGCAATGAGTTGGTTCACAATGACTGCTTCCGAGTATGACTGCTACCTTGAGCTTTTCATTAAAAGATAACCAAATGTTTAGACAAAGCAAAGTAGTTGCATCAAATAAGACTCAATGACATGTGCAACATGTGTTTGACAGTTCTTTATCTTTTGAGGTTCTTAACCTTCACTCAGATGCAAATACAGCGAAGGACTACCCCAACCAATACATGACTGCTGTATAAAGTGAGCCATAAAGAAAGAGGATAAAAGAAGGAATTGACTTAGACATCTGCTGACAAACAAATACCAACACTAACACAATGATAACACAGTATAACATTTTACTGTATTTCCTAGGTCTTTTAAAAGTTAGATATTGCAATGGTGACTGTTACTTTTTTTGATCACATTAGTCTTTGTAGGTGTTATCTACCTTACAGTGCTCCTAAATTTGTCAAATGTGTGTTTTTGCTCCTTCAAAATCCGTGTTATAGGCTTCTGGAAAGAAAAAATATTAAAAGAATTTTAAAAATTTAGAAACTGTAGATCATTGACTGCATTCTAGGCAAAAAACTACCACTTGCTTACCATGATGTGAAGTACATAATTCTCAACATAAAAAGGTGCAGTGATGATAGTGGCAGTGCACAATGCTGTACAGTGTATCTATTTTTATTATTGAGATGCTGTTTGGGTTTCTTTTTGTAGTATAGGTGGTGGCATCTGCTTGCTGAAGAGATTATGTGTTTATCAGATCATTGTAGTATACACTTAATTTCACAAAAGGCACCTCATTTCCTCTTGACTGTATTCAGTCAGGCCATTTTCTTTTGTCAGAATAAAAATCAATGGGTTTACTCAATACTACAAATCAATGCCTTCCATTTAGATTATAGTGCTTTTACATGCTTCATTGTGTGTAAACAGGCTCCTCACTCCTCAGAATATGTTATAATTTATCTAGAAATTGGAAGACAAATGCCAAGTTTGGGTGTGGGGGTTTTTTTGTGTTGTTTTTTTTTTGGGGGAGGGGGATTGGTTTGGTGGTTTTGTTTGTTTTTGTATTGTTGTTGTTGTTTTGGTTTTGTTTTTGTTTTTTTTTAATCTGCTGCATGTTTTAAAAAAAGATAAAACTGTTGGAAACATATAATATTTCCTTCTGAGGATTCACCATTTTAAAATGCTGCTTGGGTACAATTCAGGATTAAAGGTTTATAATCTACAGATGAGAAAAGGATTAGTGCTTCAAAATTACCTACTTTACCCTTACACTATAGTTGTTTAAATTGCATTGGAACAAAATATTTAGAAATGTTGATGTAATGACCACATTCCCATGAAAAATCTTTAAAAAATATGGAATTAATATGTTGCTATTGAAGATATGAAAATTTTTCATTTAGCTTAATTTACGAGTTAAGAATAACTCTAAATATACACATTAATACACCTAAGCATATTTAATAGATATGAAATATATGAGATTGTCAGAACTGAACATCATGATTATGAATTGTGTACAAGAATCATAATTATGTCATAAAGTTATATTAAAAGACATTCTGCTTCATTTTCCCCTCATTCATTGCATAACCAAAAAGAATAAAAATAAAAATAAAGATGAAGGAATGATAATGCAAACAATCTAAAGTTATAGTATTCATGGTGTTACAAGAATAATTTTCATTTCTTTTCAAAAGAGTAAAATTATTTTATATTGGTTATATATCTCCTGATTTATTTCAGGACATGTACAGACTAGGGACAAAAATCATATGTCCTAAAACACATGTAAATTATAATGCCCTGAAACAATGATTTCTACAAATGATGCAGACGTTGTTTTGAAGAGTTAACTGGCATTAAATACAGAATAAACTGGATCCAATTAATTTTAATAAATGGGGATGAATTGCTCCAGGAAAGCATGGACCCAAATTCAATACAGTGCAATCATTCAAACTGAAACATTTTAAATCTTTACATATGCAAGCAGAAGTAGGAGAACAAATCTTGGATTCACTAATTAAGTAAAGATATAATCTTTCTCACAGACTGTAGCAAAGATTTGGAATTTGCAAATCTGACTTAGGGAGTCCTTTGATTAAAGGTGTAAAAAGGTGACAAAACCAGCACATATAGAGGCAGCTGACAGCCATATCACTATGTGGGCATGGAAAGGAGCTGGCGATGTTGCTGAAGGCAGAACAGGACTGACCAGTAACAGATGTCACTGTGTATGGTCCCCACTGACTGCAGCAGCTACACCTGGAACAACACAGTTATGCTGGAGGGAAGGCAGGGCCACCCAGACCTGGAGCTGCAGGGCCACCTGATGCTCAGAGAGACCTGGAGCTGGCAGAGGTGCTGTCCACCTCTGGCTGTGGGGGCTGGGTCTGTCAACAAGGTAAGGAGCTGTGAGAAGAGGAGAAGAGGGGAGAATGGTGGGTGTGTTTGTAGAGCGATAGTGGCAGCGTTTCAGGGTGCACCTTGTAACTGGGAAAATTGGAACAGCACATATTTTTACAGAGTGGAGTTATTCCAGCCTGAAGGGTGTTCAAAGTCGTGATAAAGGGAGTTGTGCTTGTAAATCCCATTATGAATAAATGGTGTCTAACGGGATTGGTGCAGCTCCCTCTTCCTGCCCTCACACATGTACACAGGCACAGCTTTGAAAATGCCTTTCATGGCTTCAGCTGCTTTCATTAATGCCCAAATCAGTTCATATTCCCTTATACATATATATTTCTCTCTGAACTTTGTAAAGGAATTGATCCTTT
>JAWWLT010000001.1:96042004-96058993 GCA_035040995.1 Premnoplex brunnescens | reverse complement strand
GGGGGGGGGGGGGGGGGGGGGGGGGAGGGGAAAGACAGAGACGAGAAAGAGAAGGAAAGAGACGAGAAAGAGAAGAGAAGATGCCACAGCATGGAGGGATATGTAAAATGAAATTTACAGCATCTTTTCTGAGCTCATGCAAAGAGAGCTCAAACCACCAGGACGGACAGGAGAAGGCTGTATTCAGTGGATAACAAAAGAAGACTTCTTTAGTGTCAAAGGCAGGACAATCATGTTAGGAGGAAACATCAAAGTGGGAAGCTGTGGGAAGGCCTCCATCTGCTGACCTGACCTGAGGTTTGCTGCTGGTGGGGGACTCAGATCGATGTTAATTTTACATTATTTTTTTTACCCTTTAAAAAGAAATCATCACTTTTTCTTACATGTGAGTAAGGTTTGGTGTGGGAAAAACTGTGGATAAGGGAGATTTTGTAATATTATTAAATATGTTTTCAAAACTGAGATGTGACAAGTCCAAATTTCAACTGCAACAGCACTGTCTAGTATCATACTGTTCTGCTTGCCATTGTGATAGCTCAATTTATTCAAATCCAGCAGTCAAAATCCTTGAAACTTGAAATATCTGGGAATCAGGTTAAATCACTTTGAGGATTTATTCTGTACATACATTCCACATGTATCTTAATGTTTGTTCAGCCTCTCCACTTCTGTCTGACATGCATATTGCTGTATCTATAGTTGGATACATGATTTTATATATATATATGTCTTTATTTGTATATATAATATAAAAACACACATTTTTTCATCATCAAATACTAGGTAAATCTAACAGAAAAGCATTTATAGGCACCCAGTTGTGCTTGTTCATTTAAATATTTTAAATATTTAAAATTTTTTTTCTGTACATAGGAGGATATGTTAAGGACCTAATTTTAAAAAAAAGAACTGCAGTAAGAGTATCTTAGACTAGCCTTGCTTAATATAGCTGTCAAAGGCTCTGCTGTGACCGTAGGTAAATTGCTTTACCGCTTGTAAAGCTGCAAAAGTGCCTCTAATCCTGGATTTAGGGATCAGTTCTGGGATTTGACAAGGTGGTGCAAGCAAAGGGAGTTGGTGCTTCCTTCAAGCCCCTCTGTCAGGCTCCCAGGCCCAGATCCTGCCCACCATGGTGAGTGCAGGTGATAGGAAAAGAAGGAAGAAATAGGGGCAGGGTTTTACAAAACCATAATTAGAGGTCCAATGATGGATTCTGAATAGTCTACAAATTACATCCAGTCGCAATCAAAAGAGCCAGTCAGATTCATGAATAACATGATTTATTGAGTGCAACATATAAGATTCTTATGGATTGGTGGTGATAATGTTTTAATTGCAGAGCAGCTATGTACAGTACTAAACAATACGATTTCAATCACAAGCTTAATATCCCTGGTCAACACTCGACATAGCTGAGGATGCAAGGCTTACCAAACGGCATCCCTTCTGGGGAAGGCAAGGAGGGCAAACCCACCGATCTGTCCCTGCAATTTCATGTTGAATTCTTATCCCTCAGTTAGATGCAAAATTGGGGTACTTTTTATACCTCATTATTCTTTATTTTGCAAAATATTGTGGATGGGACTGTGGTCAAATCTTCTGCTCTTTGTGGGCATGTTGTAAGGAATATTTTTTAGTAGGAGGTGTACTTGGTTTATAAAAAACATTTAGGGGTGTCCGTAGAAGAACAGAAGCGCACAGTCTATGCCTTGCTCAACACCCCTGATGCCTCTCTCCCCACCTGCCATGGCAACACAAACCACCAGACCTCCATCCAGTTTATGTGCTTGCATCTGCAGACCCTATGGCACACTGAACTTTGCATTTTCTTCAATATTTTATGTTTTCAACAGAGTTAAAAAGTAAGAGCTTGATGAGCAGTAGGATCTCTGTCCACTCCCTTCCAAAGTGCATGGGTGTCAAGTGGGTGGGTATCCATTAGGTGATGGATTGGAAAGGTAGTCCCTTCCAGCTGTAAGGGCTACTCCATGGGAAGCTCTTGTGGTGTAACATGGGAGAAAGAGAGAAGAATGGGTACAAGACCACAGTGCTGGTCTGAGGGCTTGGCCCTAAGCCTGTCAGAGTCCAAGAATTGTTTGGACAACCATCTCAGGTACATGGTAGGATTCTTAAATCTGTCCTGTGCAGGGCCATGACTTGGACTTCAGTGATCCTTATGGGACCCTTCCAAATCAGGATATTTTATGACTCTGTGATTATAATAAGAGGACTGTATAGGTGTAAGCAAAGATAGCCCCAGCAGCAGAGATGTAATGTCCCAGCATTACATGCTTGTCACATGCCACTTTTCAGCTGCATGTAAGCGTGCAGGGCACTGTTCTAAGTGTTGTAGGTAATGGAGGGGTTGAAATGAAATGTCCAGAGCTGCAGTTGGAGATGGCATAGATCCTCTGGGTAAGGATTAAAGGACAAACAAATAAAGCAGATATCATAATGGGAAGCTGCTATTGGCCACCCCGGACTCCTGAGAATTATTTTTTGAAGAACAAAGGGACACCTCCAAATCAACTGCCTTTGTCCTTGTGGGGGAACCCACTTGCACAGTGGGTGACACGATGATTGGTGCCTGTCTTCATCTCAGCAACCATGCAGCCATTGAATTTCAAATCTCTGGTGCCTTGCCTGCACCTGTCCTGCTCCTGAAATGAACCAGGCACAGATGAGCACATTTGGAAAATCAGCATCTTTTATCAATGTGCCCACAGCAAAACAACCGTGTGTTGTTTCTTCAGGACATCTCACAGGCTCAGGGCCAGCTGCCATCTCCAGGGGCCTGCCTGACACTGGCAGTGCGTTGCTAATTCTCTGGCCATCCTGCCATGTAGGGCTATCAAAACAGCCTGCACAGAGCCCAGAGCTCCTGCCTGAAGGGTGAGAGCCATTTCTTGTGGAGAGAGCCCACTGCTCACTGAAGGCTTATGCTTCCAGCTGGGGAGGTGAGGGACTGGGTAGGCAACAAGAGATGTGTGGGACAGCGACATGACTTTTTGCCCCAGTCTCTGTCACCTGCTCATCAAATGCTCTCTGAGGGTTTGGACTGACAGCTAGTGAGAAGAGGTACTTGGCTGCACGGGTCAAATTCTGGGCACTCAGCCTTGCAAAGGAGCAGGCACAGGGACCCTCTCTTCTGTAGGAGTACACAAACTTTGTTCCTTGTTGTCTTCCCTTTGGGACAGCTCTAGGACTCGCCTTTCTCCCACTCTTCCTCCTACTTGTCCAAGACCCCTTCCTCTATCTTTGACACTGACAGGACTGACCATCTCACTGTCCCGGGCTGATGCCCACTGATGGAATGGGCTTCCATCCGGCTGAGAAAAAGGCTGTGTGGGAACAGGGACTGTGTGGGGCAGGGACCTTTCTCTGCCCCTGCTGCTGTCACCTGCTTGCTGAAGGCAGATGAAGGTGCTGTCTTTGCTCACTTGAAAACTCCACTTTTTCAAAAGGTCTGGTCAGGGTAGCATCTGCCAGCTCAATCGCTGTGGGACCTGTTGGAACAGGAGACACGCTGTGCAGATCACAGACGGCCTCTTCTTCTGTCTCTATCTCCCCAGTGCTCAGACATCTGGGCCCCTCCTGGGCACCAGCATGGGGATCATCATCATTCAGCATGCCCAAGGGGTTGTTCCAGATATTGTAGCTTCCCCTTGGGACAACTCCTTGTCATGTTCATTTTCCCCTTTAGAAAGCTTGTCATTCTCATTATTCCCCTGAAAGAGCTCTTGGTCCCTCTTATCTTCCCCATGGAACAACTCATCTTCCCCTTGGAACAGCTTTTTCTCAAGGTTATCTTATTTAAAATAACTCTGTTTTTGTAAAAAAACAACCAACCAAACAAACAAAAAAACCCCAACCAAGCAATATACCAGTCAATATACCCAACCAAGCAATATTACCAATCAAAAACATTTGTACAAAGACTCAATTTAAGCCTTAATCCATAATATAGGGTCCTTTCTAGTGCCACAATTCCTCAATCTATATCCTGCTTCTATATCTCACACTTAACTTGGCCAGCCAGCACAATGTTATAAGAATAATTTTAAAGCCTTGTTTTCATGTTTGGGTTACCTTTGTGGAATTCTTTTAAAATCATTTCACCTAACTTTAATTATTGTACCATCTACAAAAGCACAGACGTGCTCTTGAAGAGACTTGAATCACATTGTTACTTTTGAGACGGAATAGCCTTGAAACAAATCAGAAGCATGGTTTTTTCTACTCTCCATTGCAAAAGTGCTGTTGAAGTGTTACATACCCTTGACAATAAAAGAGAAAGGAAAATTTCTGTCTGTCATCAACACACTCAAGGTATTAGAAAACTTAAGCTAACCACATTATGTTTTAGATCACACCATCATTACAAGAATTTAACAGGCTTTAAGCGGGAATAATAATGACTGTTTTTTTAATTTGTAAGCTATTATCAGCACAGTTTTTATCAAGTTATGTTCACTGATCCTCAACATGACTCTTTGCTTTTTTTTTTTTTAATTCTTTCTCTCCAGCTTCACACTCCTTTTCATTCTTAATAATTTATGGAACCTTTTGTAGTTTCATATTGATTCATATGAGTATCCTACAGGCTTCATCTTTCAAGGTGCCATTTTGAATATTTTCCAAAGTTCTTCCAATTTGTTTATTTAGTTTAATACACTTTTCTCATAGGCTTTTTAATTCACTCAGAGTTAATTTCCTGAAATTGAATATGCCAGTATTCTTGTATTCTGTATGAAAATAACTGGTGGTAAATGTTTCCAAACTTCAGTCTTTTCTTTATTTTTTTTTTTTTTCTGTTGTAAAGAAAGGGTCTTCTGTGTACTTTTAGTTATAGTTTTCAACAGATGTTATTCAGTGATATCCAAAACTACAGCAGTTTCTTCTTTTAAGTAGAAAAGGAGGTATTTATAGTTTTCAAAAAATCTTAGGTCTAAAATATCTCCCAGCTATTTGTCTATGTCAGGTCTGACAGCTGAAGACCTTCTTTTGTATTAATTTTCTTTCTGTGAAATCTCTGATACAATATGTAATCAGCTTTTATAACAATATTTCATTTGGTTTCCTTTCATTTCAATTGTGGTTTCAAAATTGAAGCAGAAGATATTAAAACAATGGAAAAGAAAAAATATTTTAATTTGGTAATATCAAAGATAAAGAATGCTACAAATTATTATTACAGAATGTAACATATTTTTGCTTGTTTGTACTGATGGAAGACAAAACAAAATATTCTGTCAGTACAATTCAAATGTTAGTGTCCAAACCTCCTTGTACATTTAGTTTGTGAGGAAAGCATAATCCTTTCCTGCAAAAATCCTGGCTTCTAAAATGCATGATAATTTAGCTAAAACAGCTGGGAGGAGGTGGGGGGAAAGTGTAATTTTCAGATCTTGACTGTTTGTAATGTTACTTGGAATGGTTTAACCATTCAGTCATCTCCATTAATGATGAGATTTTTCACAATACACTGTTTAACACCATCGGCCTTCATCAGCCAGATTTACTTTTAAGTAGGAGTAGAGTCCTGCAGAAAAGAAATTTCTAGATATCCATTTTTAGTGTTACAGGCAGTTGGAGCTTGGTTAAAAAGAGGCAGACAAAATAGCTGGTACACAATGTCTTAAATAATTTCCCTCATCCAGCTGGCGTTTCACTTTTGACCTAGTGTGATGTGCTTTCCCTCTCTACAGAGTTCAACCAGAATCTACAGATTCCCTGGTGATGAAAAAGTGATTAAGTTTCACATGCCCTTTCCAACAGTGACTTTGCATTGCTTGCTTTCATCTTACAAGTTTCTACAGGGATGACAAGTGATCCTGTAGGTCATTCCAAGTCCAACATGTTCTAGATGGGTACAGGCTACAGTCATGTCCCCTACAGCTGCAAAGGTCAGGGCTAGATTGGTTAGGGCAAGTGCTGCCGAGACTGAGCAGTCACTCAAATAACCTGCTGCTGCTGATTTTTTTTGGTCTTTTGATGCAGTGGGTAACCTTTCTCTGTGAGAGGGATCCCTATATGATCCTTCACATTAGCTCCAGCATGCAGCTAACCCCTTATTAGCTCTAAGAAAAGTAACTAGAATGAAAGTGAAGAAAGAAGGAAGGGAAGGAGGAAGAGTCAAGAAGGAAGGGAAAAAGCAAAGAGGAAGACAAAGAGAGAACAAGTTCACTTTATTAACAGTGCAGTTATCTCTGTTGATTGACTGAGGATTAGAACATGATATGCAAAATACAGACAAAATGAGATGGGAAGAATGGGAGTGGAGTGGGGGCAGGCAGTAGTATACGACTGTCTTCTCTAGTGACCAGGAAGCATTATGACTTCTTTTCATTTCAACAGATTAAGAGATCTTCAAGAGCTTCTCACAAATGCATAGAGAATTAGAAATATCCAATTTTAAAATTATTTTTATTTTGTGACTTGATTAAAATATATTTATAGCATAAATATTTTTCTCACAATGCTTACACATTGTAAAGACCTTGTAAAGGGATTTACATTTCAGATACATGAAGCAGTCTACAACTCATGAAAGGACAAACATGCTTTATTTTAACTTGTATAAAAATACCTAAAGAAAATAAAAAAGGCTATCTATCTATCTAAACAGCTCATTAAATTTTCTTCACTATTTGAGAATATAGTATATACAAATTTCAAAATCTTTTGAAAAGAAATAGGTATTTCTAGACAGTGATTCATCCCTATCCTTATAGGAAGTTAAAAACAATATTAGAAAAATTGTTCCTTTTACATTTATTTTTCTCTCTTTGACTATAAAGAGTGTGTTGAAGAGAGATCACCTTCACCACAATAACTTTTTAAGACTGAAAGACTGTTCCAACCTAAGACTTTTTTTTTTTTTTTTCCCTGAAAAAACAACTCCAGGTTCTGTTCTCCACAAAGCCATTGTATTGCAACCCAGTAATTCTCCAGCATGTCTTCAGTGCTGGGCAGTACTGTCTATACAGAATGGAAGTACAATGAGCCACACATTCTTCACAGAAGATTGCTGCCTGACAAAGATAAGTTGTTAAATGGAATTAATGGGCTTTCATAAGTTATCATCATTGTAAATTACCATACCTATTTATTTGGTCTCTGATGATCTGTTAGAGATAGAAATGAAGGGGACTTCTATTTATGTCCTGCATTCAACATGCATTTTTAATTTCATCTTGTTGACTCAGGAATTTTATTTTTGTTTCCATACACTAATATACATAAGCTTGATGAGAAACAATTATTATTTGATTTCTTTCTAGACAGGCTGCTCATCTGATATATTGTAAATAAATTGGAAATCAAAAAATAATTATTTAAATGAAGGAATATATGTTGAAATATCAGAACTATTCAAATTAAACAACTGAAGAACTCCCTATTTACTCCTGCTTATAACTGACATTATTTACAACCATCTCTCATAAGCTAGAAAATTAAATATTTTCCTTTTCAATTAGTTTTTTCCATTGAATCATTAACATGTTTTCATTGGAAAAATACATAAAATATTTAAATATTTAGTTTTCATTATGCTTGGATAGAATAGTTGCTCTAAATATGTAGTAGGAATTTAAACAGAAAATGCTTGCTTTCTAAAGATGACCTCTTATGTCTCCCCACTATGACCACAGAATAGATAACACTTGTTGCCAATACAAGCAGTAATTTTCACATAAAGATAGACACAAAGCATCAGACTCACACTGTTTTAGGAAACAGGATAACTAGTTAAAATGACTACCTATGGACACTTTTATAGTGTTCTAGTTGGGTAGGATATTAAAGTAACTGTCCATTATACTCTTAACAGCCGTCATCTCATAGAGTGCTATTCGGCAAATGGCTCTCTGTTCCCGTAATAGCACTGGGCAGGGTCCTATGGCTCAGCTCAATTAAAACTACTCTGACAGGGCAAGACCATTTTGGCAGATAGCACTATTGCTCTTTCATGTAAAAGAGCCCTGGGAACACAATGAGCAATCTCTGCACCATAATGGATGAACTGGAGCTAATGATCAGTGATGCAGTACAGATTTACTAGGCCAATGCAGGTTGACTGTGCTGTGACATACCATACACAGCTTTCTAGAAATGGTTACATTTAAATACTATACTGTCTAACTGTCCATTTTGCTGCTTCAGTCCTGTACTGCCTGTGAAATAATACATGCCCAGACAAAATGTCATCTGAAGATTACATGTAAAATTTGGTTTGAAATATAAAAAATCCAACAGAAGAAGGGGTCATTCTTGTTTCACTCTTGTTTTCTGGTTAATCTATGCACTTATTCTTTTTTTTAATCCTTTCCTGTATCTGAAAAAAAAGGGTGCCTATATTTGTATCTATATCATCTAGAACATATGCATGTGTACATATAAAGTATTTGTTTGTTTGTTTGTGATTTATACGTGTCTTTCTCAAAAAATGAACTGGGTATTGATAACATTCATTTTGTTACTTCATGACCAAAATAGTCAACCCACAAACACTGTCAATGGTTTTCTGTAATAGGAGTGAATGGAGCTATGAACATGAATTCCACAAAGATAAATATAATTAGATAATCCTACCTCTTTATTTTTATTTTTTTTTTAATTCTTCCTAAGAAAAAATACAGGTCTTAAAACTGTTTCAATCAAAATTTGATAGTTTCAGCTATGACCCTTCAGGAACAAAGCTTGCAAACAGAACTCTAAAAGAGGAAAAAGAAAGTCTTGTGACAGAACTCTCTTTTCTTGCAAAATTCACATTTTTTGCATGTAGACATAGTTTTGCACAGGTTTGACCATCATATTTTCATTATCATACACAAAATATTATTGCTGTTTACTGAAAGTGAAAATCTAGAAATTTCGACAAGTGATTACACACATAAAAAGTCGGTTTCTCTTTGCCATTTGCAATATATTTGGGCACATTTCTGTAATTTCACTCAGTAAATTTGATACAGGTGGCCATATACTTTACATGATCATACGAGGGTACTGATGAATGGCTATGTAATCTCATAAACACATCAGAATCCTTAACAATCTGGATCAGTTACACTTCAGATAAATTATTTGCAACATATGAATTGATCTAACAACTAAATATGTCACCCACTGTTTCTTAATGGGATTTGAGTAATAACCTAACTTCTACAGCTCCCATTGCAGTTTCATAAAACAATACCTCTAATTACTTATTCACTGCACATCAGAAAAACAATGGTGTTATCCAGAGTCCAAGGAAATCAATACAAACAAATCCATGAGACTGAGCAGACTTTAGATAATGTTATGAATGAGGCACATCTTATGTGGATACAGGTATTCTTAGTATTATACCAGGAAAAAAAAAAGCACAAGAGCCAAGATGGTCAGGAGGAAGGAAAGGTCTATCACAACATGGCTCTGTGCTGTTGTCCATCTAGTAGAAATACAGAGCCACTGCACATAAAGATTCATGTGTACAAGTAATTGCGCTGTGGTTTCTTTTGGAATGAGGTGACGGAGACAGGACTTTCAATGACACCAGAAGTATGGCCTGTGCCACAAAGTGGCCTTTTTTCCAGGCAACAGAGCAGGCATTAGACACTCTTTCTGATGTTTTGGCTGGAAATCTGCCAGATGCATCAGAGTGTTTCCACACATAGTTCCATGAAGAAGGCCTCAAAATCAATACAACTGGCATTCCCAAGTGGAATCCAAGCTCCATCTTTTTCTTTCCCAAATACTAAAATCAAAATTGTCATTTCGTGTGACAGATATTTTTGTCCAATGTGACACCAGTAAGCAGCGGTAACACTGATTGTGTTTCTAAGTATACACACATACCTGTCAGTACTTACTAGCAGTTCAGAATGTGCTTTATTCTGAGTAAACTAGGTTTGTATATACATTTTATATGCCTACTGAGCACTATTTTAAAATATCATAAAATATTCTAAATCAAAATGTTTGCATTTTCTTATGCGATTATAAATTTCCACTTGTTCTTCTTATACCAATAAGAGGTCTGTGGGCTACTTTTAAAACAGAAAGAAAGGTAGTTTTCAGTAGTCGTATGTAGCCTCCATGACATGGCATTAAAAGGCATTCCAATGTTCCCTGACTGAAAATGGTTTAACTATGTGGCTAAATCAATGTCCACATTAGTATGAGAAATTATTGTAATATCTAACATGCAAGTGAGAAATAATGACATACAGTTTTCTTATTTCAGTGTTTTCTATTTGTTTTAATAATCATGCTGATAGAGGACAAAAAGAAAAGCAACCAAAAAAATGTACAAAACAATACTAAAATAGAGTATGAAAAGAAACAGCAAGAGTAGGGGAGTTTGAGTCTTTCTTTGAGGAAAATGGTTGTAATGTTAAGTGCAGGAGACTACTTTTAGTCCCTAAACTTAACTTTAAAAGCAACTGCAAACTCTCCTGTGTATCCACCGACCTAGCATCCAGAATTTAGTGCATTCGAACTGCCTCCTAGAGATTACTCATCATACCTGTTAAATATTTGTGTACATGATGCATACATCTAAAATACCATTGAATACTTAGGCAATGTTTAAATGGTTTAATAAATCTAAACAAAAAATATTTTTTCATATCTAATACAGAGACAGATTTAATTTCAATCAAGGAAGTTAAAAGATTACCATGAACTCATAGAACTAGAGAATGGTTTGAGTTGTCCAATCTAACTCTTCTCCCTTTCAGTTTAAAACTGTTGACCTTTGTCCTGTCATGACAGGTCCTGGCAAAAGGTCTCTGTCTTATAAGACCCCTCTGTACACTGAAAGGCTGCAACAAGCTCTCCCTGAAGCCTTCTCTTTTCCAGGCTAAACATCCCCAACTCTCTCAGCCCGTCTTCATAGGAAAGGTTCTTCAGGCCTCTGGTCATCTTCGTGGCCCTCCTCTGGACTGACCTTAACAGGTTCATGTCTTTACTGAATTGTGAATGCCAGAGCTTGGCACAGTACTCCAGGCAGGTTCTCATTAGGGCAGAGTAGAGGGAATCACCTGCCTTGACTTGTTGACTATGCTTCTTTTGATTCAGCACAGAATACAGAGGACTTTATGTTCTCCAAATGCACAGTGCTGCCTCATGTCCAATTTTTCATCCACCAGTATCCCCTAGTCCCTCTCCTCAGGGCTTCTCTTCATCCATCCATCCATCCATCCATCCATCCATCCATCCATCCATCCATCCATCCATCCATCCATCCATCCATCCCTCAGCCTTTACTGACACTAGAGAATAACTGCCCCGATCCAGGCACAGGACCTTGCACTTGGCCTGTTGAACTTCATGAGGTTCACACAGGGCCACCTCTCAAGCATGTCAAGGTCAATTATCCCATGGAAAAAGATGAAATAAGATGAATTCTGAAAGACATATTAAAGTTTTCTGGATACTTGAAATATTTGTGATTTAGAAAATTGATAAAGTTATCTTTTTTTTAAGACCTATCTTGTTCACATCTTTTGTGCAGCAAGCGTTCCACAAGTGTTTCCTGTTGGATCTGGTAGGTTTCACAGGCAAGATCAAATATGAAATCTTGTGATCCAATTTTTCATAAGAAATAAGAAAAATATGAAATCTTTAGTATCAACATGAGAACAATGGTAAATCAAATAGATAAATTAAATCTTCCTGATGCAATATTAAGATGGCTGTGCATATTTTTTCTTAAACTGTGTCAGTTTGCATTGGGTTTTTTTTGGGTTTCCGTGTGTGTGTTTTGTTTGCTTCTATTATCATTTAGATTTCTAAATTGTTTATTTTTCATATGTCTTTTAATCTTATTCTGGTGTCAGTCAAGTGGGATTTAAGATGAACAAACAAAACTGTAGCATTGCTTAACTTGCTGCTAAATCTCTAAACTTTGAAAAACCTTAACAAATGTTTTATTTTCCATCATGTTTTCCACTGTATTAGGAGTCTTGGAGGGATTCACTGGCTCATGAACAGGACACAGAAAATGGGCTGGTATCATAAGGTCAGGAGAGGAAATGGTTTCTTCCAAGGATCATTGTTATGTTGGTGAATTTATGGCAAGTAACATGATATTTGGGTTTGGTTGTGACCTTTTACTCTAAATATGTTATATTGACTTGATTTTTTCTTGCCAACTATCAGGCAAAGCCCCTAGCATGTGAGTACTTCTGGAGCAGCTGGTGATTCAATTTACTGTTAATTCATTGGCAAGGCCTTGGTTTTGTAACCTGCAGATGAATTTTAGAATTTGTTGAATGAAAAACAGATTCACACAGCATCTACAGCTTGTGTAACAGTGTCACTATTAGAAACCATAATGTTTCACTTTCCTCACATTTATCTGAATCAAAAGTTGGAGTCCTGTAGATCCTGTCAAAAACATAAAGATATGTGAAGCTCATGTAAGACCTAACAGTTACAAAAGCCAGAACTTAGATGTAGTTCCTAGTCCACTTCAGAGCAGTAGAATAAAGAAACCTATAATCTGCTCAAAATTTACAGTGCAGTTCAGATATATCTTTAGATAACTCTAATTCAGTATAAACAGTAGGTCTATCTACACATAAAGCACATATCTAAACACCCATTGTAATGAATGCAAATCAGTCAATATAGTTAGTAAAGTTTGGTATACTATTCCTAAATAGACTCCTAGGTTCATTCAGCTAAATTATCCTCTATATTTCATTGTGATCAACGGGACTAGAGAATTTCTCATTTTTGGAACCTATAAACAACTCAGAAAAGCTCCCCTTTGTCAACAAGAGTCAAAGCACTGAGTGCATTAGTTGGTCTTAATGGCCTAAACCACAAAGCAAGGTACTATCTTGTTGAGATTGTATAGAATAATATATTATGTTTCAGCAAGAAGGTAGAAAACTATGCTGAGGTGTCTAGTGCTGGGTTGAATCAAAACCTTAGTCTTAAATTGTCAACCAATTTCATTAACAAAGAAATAGACATCTACATAAATGTATGTCATCATAAAACAGATGTCCAAACCACTTTGTGGAAACAATATCTCCCTATTCAGCAGCTGTGAAATCTGGATATGGATTTAGTTGCCTAAATACAGACTTGCAATGTCATTTTGTCAGTGTAGAACCTATAGCTGATGCCCAGGGAGGGCTCTGGGTCCCCTAGTTTTCATTGTGTCTTGGATCTGCCAAAACTGTGGAGATGACTAGAATAACCCAAGCTTTTCCAAATGGCTCAAGGTGATAATGTTTTTCCCCACAAGTGAATCCTATTATCTATTTAAAACTGCAGATTTTTGAAAAAACTAATTTAAATCCAGAAGAATCCTGGTTAGTATACATAGAGAATAAATAGCCCTTAGAATAGTTTAGGAAAATACCTAGAGAAAGTCTAAGAAAAAGATCAGTACTGCATATTGATGTTAATCAAAAGGTGTTGTCATTTTATCACTGTCAGCTGTGTTACAATAGACAGATTTTTCTTTTTATTTTTATGTTCTGCAAATGCTCTGCACTGTGAGTTTGCAGTCACAGATGCTCATAGAGATTTTCCTCAGCTTTGGTGTGTTTTGTGGTCTCAAAATTCATGTGTTTGTCATCTGAATATTCCAGAACTGAAGGGAAACACTGGCCTTTCTTGTCTTGCCATACAGCTCCCATAAACCATACTGCATCAACCTAATATTCAGCCACTGTTGCCATTTATCACCAAGGACAGCTGTCTGCTCTGATTCTCTGGGGTTGAGAAACTGCTTTAGATTTTTGTTACTATCTTGGTCTAAAAAATATCACAGTCTAGAACAAAATTATCCTCAGGAGATTATAAAAAGTGAATTGAAATTATTATTGCATCCTAACACAACTTTGAATTTTATGAAAAGAAGCTCTTAATTATAAAGACAGCCTAAAAGGAATCAAGTAGGAAGTGCAATATCTTTCAAATATTAGTTAATTATAATTCATTATTTTGTTTTGGAAGTAAACCAAGTGTGTTTATGACTTGTCTAAAAACCCCGATTAGACATTTTATTAGAAATTAGCTTCATATCTTTCAAACTAAACTACTCAGAAATTGACCTTATTGACATTTTAAGCAAAAAAAAAAAAAAAACCCTAAACAAACTTGTTTTAATTTTTCACATTATTTTCTCTTTTGGAAGGTTAAACACTGTGGGTTTTGATCCAGATTTTCCTTTGTCCATATGAATCCAAAAGGAATAATCTGTTTTCTAATATTCTTTAAAGAAAGAACAAGGACTAGCCTTCACCGTGCACGGTGCAGCAAGGCTATCAGCCCAGTGTTGTTCTAGCAGTTCAGCATGCTTCTGGCTGTGTCCCCTAGGATAATAGAACTGTGGATGAACCAGAAAACCTTCACCATACATTAGGAAAATAAAAGCACTTGTATGTCTTTATCAACATCAAATAAGGGCACATTTGCCTTCACAGCCAAGATTTTAATGCCCTGAAGAGAGCATTGTTACCTAAAAATAAATGTAACTTTATATCAACACAATTCAAGTTACTCAACTCGAATGTTTAGCCCACGGCTTGCACAGGATAAAAGTCTCATGCGACCACATTGCTCTGTGCTTTGAAAATAAAATTCAAGCATTGTTTTAGATGCCTGCGTTGTAGAGCTTTCTAAAAATTCCAATTGTTAATTTCCTACTTCAAGATACAAAGTAGAAAATATTTAAAGTTGTAGAATTTTTAAATCTCTGTACTGATCTTTGTTTAAAAGGTAATTAAATTTCATGCCAGCTATATAAAATTAGACATGATTCTTTACATTTTTTATTAACAGAAAACCCCATAAACTGCTACACCCCTAGCAAAATTGCTGCTAGAGATGATGCATGTGAGATCTATGTTTGATCCAAATGGGATGCCAAACTGTAAGATGAGAGAGCAGTTACCTCTTCAAATATACCATAGGATGATCCCTTCATCCTCCAAGGAGTTTTATGAAGTACCTTATTTAGCTCAGCTAAATTTTCTTCACTTCTGTGTCAAGGAGTCTCATCTATATAAAAAAAATATTGTCTCAAAATTTGGATCATGTATTTACTTTTGACTATCACATAGATTATGCTGAAGGTATAAATAAAGAGCTTTGACACAACTGCTATATTTTAGGCTATAAATGTTAAGCAACACGAATCCTCCCAGCTAAGTGTTCTTACAATATGAATTGTGCCTGATTCATCATATATATATAGGTGAAATTATATGAATGATGTCCAACTGTATCCTTATTCTCCCCTTGTTCTGAAACAACCCAAAACCTTATGGCACCAATGTGTCTAAGTTTGGGACAGACTGCATAATAATTTGACTATGTAATTTATCATTGGCTTAGAAAACTCACTACGTGATCTTCTAAATATATATAATTAGACATACATGCAACACAGCTTCCTTAAAATTATTATTTTTGTGTTTTGAAATTTAAACTAAAGCGGTACAGTAGACCGTGTGTAGAACAAACAAAATTTTGGGAAACAAGCATAAATGCATTGAAAAACTAATGCAACTACAGCAGAATTTCTAGTTATTTTAAATCTCCCTCTGGAAAAAAAAATAAAAGGAAAAACAAACAAACAAAACCGCCAAACAAACAAAAAACCAAAACAAAACAGCAACAACAACAACAACAAAAAACAGCCAACCAAACAAAAACAAAAAACAAAACAAAACAAAAAACCCAACAAGCCCAAGCTTCGCCCCAGCCAAAAAAAAAAAAAATATACAAGCCTAATTGTTGGGTTTTGGATTTTTTTCTTGCCAGTTTTCACCTTCAGATTTCTCAATATTTTGTCATTAAACTTAAAACACTAGTGATGCCTATTAAAATTTGTAGGTTTTTGTTTTTTTTGTTTGTTTGTTTGTTTGTTTTTTTAATAATTTAAAATAATGCCTCCAAGTGTTAGAGAACAGTGAGCTGGCATTACTGGTAATAGTTAGTCTAATACAGTTTTCTGGGCTTATTGTGTTAAGGATCTGATCTAAATCCTGGAAAATTCTACATAGTCTAGAAATTTACACAAGGGAAAAGTGAGCATAACATGGAGTTGATAAGCAAATGTTATAAACATTAGTCTTATTGTAAAAGCAAAATTACATGAATGAACATATATTTAATACATTTTTTTTTCCATATGAGACACATTGTCTATTTAAATGTATTCTTGCTGATACAACCTGAAGCCAGAACAGCTGAAGCTGTGATTTCCTCAAATCTCAAACTTTTTATCATTAAGCTTCCTCAGCACTTTGAGGCAAGACCTCTAGGGAAAACTCATGAGCTGCAGAACATGTTATTAATGGTTCTGTGAACTGTGATCTTCCCACTCAGAAATGTACTGGACCAACTACCAATTATTCTATGGAGATACCAAGAGGATTCTCTTTCAAAGAATATGGATGACTCTGGACCTGGGTTTTGATGGTTTATTAACCTTTGTGTCTTTATCAAGTCCTGGGTGGTTATTTGTGCTGTTTTTTCTTGTTTAATTTTTAAGGATTTCAGTGTATATAAACTTTCTCCTAAATCATTAAACTACACAGCTGCTACTTAATTACATCTCAGAGGCACTATATGTATGGAAGTAGATGTATCCTGTTATTCCCACTAAAAGACACTAGACTGTTTCAAAACATGGATCAAAATGGAATTGCCTCATTTTATTTTAAACATAAAAATAATAATAAAAAACCCCCCTATGATAAAAGAGACAGGGATGAAAAACTCATTTCCCCATTAGTAACTCTTCTCACTTTTTATCTTAGATTTCATGCAATATGTTTATTATATTATTATTTGTTTGTATTTAAACTTCCTCCATAATCTTTGGAGTATATTCCTGTTTTCAGAATATTTTTCTCTTTCCATTGATTCTTACTTTTTTAGTTTTAGATTTTATGCTGTGTACTTACTGATGTCTGATTTTTTTATGCCAAATTTGATTTGATTTTCTACCCTTTATCCATGCACTATATA
>JAWWLT010000001.1:95973387-96035027 GCA_035040995.1 Premnoplex brunnescens | reverse complement strand
TCCAGAAGAATTTGATGTGTGTGCCTACCAGATCAAACCCTCTAGATAATAGAGTATAAATGTAGCTTATGTCAAAATTGCCACAAAACATCACAGAGGGTCATCCAACTCAAATTTAGTTGCCTGAGAGCAGATATATTATCAAATCTAGACATCTTGTTTCCCCATGGAGAGCAGTAGACACTTCAAGTATTTGCTTCATCTAGCCAAATTTAAACATTTGTTTTAGGGTGAAATGAGTCTTGTTTGATGAACACTTGCTTCTGTTCAACAACTGTAAAGTGTATCAAGAGTTTTGGGATCAGATGTAGATGACAACACAGAGTTGTTTGAATTCCACCACTGGATGTACAAATCAGGCCTTCTGCTCCTGTAGGAATCTTTTCATCCCAGGGACCCTGGTGATTTAGATACTGGTAGGGTTCAGTCCATCCTGACATTGGATTGTACATGGGACATGGTAGACAGTATTGCTTTTTGAGGCATAAAGAACAATAGGGTGCTAAACTGAGCTTAAGATAGTATGATTTAGGTAGAAATTATCTTAAGAAGTCATAGTTAATTTAAAAAGTTATAAAAAGAAAGTTTTCTCCTTTTTCCTCTGTAATAATATTCATACAAAAATATGCATTCTCACTGAAACTTTTGAACTTTTGGGTTGTGTTTGACAAAAAATTAATTTTCCACAGTATACTGTGGGTTCAACCACAGAACAATACTGTTTTACACTTACCTGATTTTCCAGAGACAAAAAAAAGTCTTAGCAAACTTTTCTCTGTCATAAATCGCCAAATTCAAATACACACCAACATAAATTATACCATTCCGTAAATGTAAGATTCTTCTAGTGTTATAGCTTTCAAGGAGCAGATTTTTGCTGTGATAAATTCATTGAGAGTTATTATTAATGTCTATAATATATTCAGTTCCAGGAAATCTATGTTGTTTTTTTTCAAATATGGGATATCTTTACCGTTAAGCATTAAATTCGTGTTCCAAATACTCAATGTAGGGAAAAAAATATACATATATATGTGTAAAAGAAATTATCATGAAAGATCACATACCATAAGATACAATCTAATAGTGACATGGCTGTTTTCACATTAGAACCATGGAGCAAATGCAAATTTCTCTCTGATTTAGGTGAAAAGAAATCTGTCCTCCAAACATTCCATAGTAATGTTTGAACTACCTTTCCTTCCAAGAAAGAGCTCAGTTCATCCATAGTTCCCAACAAGAGTTCCAACAAAGCAAAAAAAAAAAAAAACAACAACAAAAGCAAAAATTATTTTTAATGTCAACTGACTTGTGTTTTTCTGTAGTCATGATGTTGATCAGATGAGTAGATTCCTCAGTAAAATAATTATATTTGCAAATACCAAATTTTTGCTCTAAACATTTAATTTTTTTCTGAAAAATTAAACCCACCTGTTTAGGTATGGATACATGCCTTGTATTGCAATATATACATGCAATAAATTGTAGTCACAATTTATATAGCAATGAACATTCCTCCTGCTCTAAATAAGGGGGGTTTTGTACGTGGTTCACATAGATCAGCTTTGGTCCTGTTTTCAGTGAGGGGGGAAGAACCACTTGCTCTTCTAAGATCCTTACTAATCTAAATTACATTTTGTTTCTATTATTTTGTACAGACTGAAACAAACAATATCTAACACAGGCTTCATTGAAAGTGGTGTGTATATGTGTGTGTTTATTTATATACGTGGAAATAATCAAAATGTGTTCAAAAGGCAAATGTCTCATTAACTATTAATTTTGGGGTTGGGGGGAGTTTAAGATAAATACAGTTGCTGAGGCATGCAATTGCAGAAATAATTAGGTTGATTTGAATATCTGAAAATTGTTGCATCTAGTCTCCTGCTCAAAGCAAAGCTAGTCTCAAAGCTAAAACCAGTTGCTCAAAGTCTTATCCATATCAGTTTTAAAATATTTAAAGATGAAGATTTCACAGCTCTTCTGGGCATTTGGGTGCTATGTTCAACAATTCCTACTGTGAAGGATTTTTGTTCTTATGGAAAAACAGGATCTTTCTTCTTGCACACTTTTTGTAAACTTTGGCTCTTAGGCTTTCATCATACACTTCCAAGAAAAATTTAGATGTCAATGAACCACTTTTATTTAGAGAAACATAACAATTGGTTGCAAACTTAATTTCCTCCTCTCCAGACTAAAAAAGAACCACTACAACAACAACGAAAACCCACAAACAATAACAAAAAAAATCCACAAACAAGCAAAAAAAAACAAACCAAACCACTGCTTCAGGAATATCTCGGTACCTCCTCATAAGTCATATAATCAAGAAGTCAGAAATCACAGAACAACAAAATCATGGAATGGGTAGATTGGAAGGGACCACAGTGGGGCATTTGGTCCAACTTTCCTGCTCAAACAGGATTTCTCTAGAGCACATTGCACAGAATTGTATCCAGACAGTTGTTGAATATCTTCAGTGAGGGAGACTCCACAACCTCTCTGGGCAACCTGTTTCACTGTGCAGTCACCTCCACAGTGAAGAAGTTCTTTGTATTCAGGTGGAACTTCCTATGCATCAGTTTCTGCCTATTGCCTCTTGTCTTAGTTCAGAGGAGAACTAATATATATATATATGTTGGCCAAGAGAGAGGAAAACGAAAGGCCTTCTTTCCCCAAGAAGACCAGACAAAAAAAAAAGAAATAGCCCCTCTCTTTAAATTTAGAACAAAACTTTAACTAGAAAAATATATAGAAAAGGATAGCACTTCTTAATCACAATATAACTATCTATATATGTCCAGAAAAGGACCAAACAAACAGTTGGTAATAAACCCTTTGAACAAATGAAAAAAGTCAGTTTTCTGTTCCCCTAAGGATGCAAGTATATTTAGGGACAGCAGGTGGCAATGCTGCGCCTCAGCTGGCTGCGGGTCCTCTGTGTGGCTGGTTACCGATGGCTGACACAGCAGCCTCGATTCAGTCCCGCAGGATCAGTGGGCAGAGAGACAACGAGGGGGCTCCCTCTTCGAGGTGCACGACAGGCACTTTCCTGTTCTCACAGCAGCTCCAGGCACAAGCAGGCAGGAGCAGGCAGGAGCAGGCAGGAGGAAGGCTCAGTCACGCAGGAGCAGGCAGGAGGATGCATAGGCACACAGCCCCAGTTGTCCCATCTTCTGCTCAACAGAAGAGACATTGAGCAGGGCAGAAGCACAGAAACGGAAGCAGCCTCCCTACCAGAGTTTTTTCCGTGCCATGCAACCAGGGCAAAAGCAAGGAAAAAAGGTCCCTCCCAAGAACTACCTCCCACCCCTCACAGCCTGAGAGAAAGAAACAAAGAGGTTTTTCACCTGACCATTAAATTAAAATGCAAGTATTCATGGTGCCTTTGTTAGCTACCAGCAGGACACCGGAGGTGTTAGCTCCGAGCTCTGGAAAGAATTCCAGTGAGATTCTGAAACTATAACACCTCTTGTCCTATTGCTTGGCACCACCATAGGGAGCCTGGCTCCATCCTCTTGATAGCCTTTCTTCAGATCCTTATAGACATCGGGAAGGCCTCCTCTGTTCATCCCTTCTCGAGGTTGAACAGGCCCAGCTTCCTCAGTCTTTCCCCATAGAAGAGATGGTCCAGTCCCTAAATCATCTTGGTTGTTTTCCGCTAGACCTGCACCAGGAGCTCTGTGTCTCTCTTGTACTGGACACAGTACTCCAGATGCAGCCTCACAAAGTCTGAGTAGAGGGGCTGAGTAGGGTTCCAAACACTAGGAAGAGCCTGCCCCTCTACTCAGTCCTGGAGATATCCCGCACCTTAGAATATTATTGGCCTTCTTGGCAGCAAGGACACTATATCTTTGCGGTCCTTCACAGAAATCTCCAGTATCTCAAAATTACTTGGGGGAAGAAGGAGGGTGTGGGGAGTGTGTCTATGTGAAGTGGACACAGTAATTTAGTTGTGGCCTCATGTATTTTCAGTTAAGGGGAAAAACTTCTTCCCTTGATCTCTTGCCTTTGCTCTTGTTTATGCAGCATACAGTTCACATTCTCCTTAAGGGTACACCAGTGACTGGTGTCAAACTTGTCCACCAGGACTACAAGAACATACATTAAATGTGATAAAGTTCAGAGTTATGAATTTCTCTACTTCCACATAAAGAAAAATAGTCCTAAGTATTTGGTTGCATTAAACAAAAAAGATATTATAGGTTTAGGGAAAGTTTAAAGAACTTGTCATGGTACAATTTACACAAAATGTAAATGCAGATATTTATTAAAATTGACTTGAACCTAAGAAGTTTTCCTTCAAAGTAAAAGTTTGATGAAGATATACAAGAGTAGGGGTTTAATCATGATGAACAGGTACGTGCCCAGGCAGCTGCTCTCTCGCTCCTGCCTTCTCAACAGAGCAAGTAAATAAATAATATGTAAAAACTTGTGGGATAAAGACATGGAAATCCAATACCAGTTACTGTCACAGGCAAAACAGATTTGACATGTGGAAGATTAATGTCATTTATTGTCAATTAAAAGACAATTGGATACTACAAAACATAGGCAAAAAAAATAAAGCATTTTCCTTCCACTGAATCTCTTCCTTTTATTATGAGGCTCAATTTCATCCTTTTATTCCTGACTCCTCTGCCTCCTCCCCCTAGCAGGGCCACATAAGGTTGAAGAACAGAGGTTGAGGTCAGGCCATTACAGCTCCTCTTTGATGATCCTTTCTCCTCACACTTTTTCCCTGCTCCTACATGAGTAGTACCCAGCTGCTCTAGAGTGTGATCCTCCTCCATGGACTGCAGAGTGGGTATCTGCTCTGCTGTCATCCTCTCCACAGGCTGCAGGGGAATCCCTGCTCCAGTGCCTGGAGCACTTCCTTCTTCACTGACCTTGGTGTCTGAAGGGTCTTTTCTTTCTCAGTCTTCTTTCTGCCAAGCAGTGCTTTGTCCTTTTGTGAAATATATTTTGAGTGCTGTGTCCTGTTGTGAGTCCATTGTGGAGCCAGCTGGACCTGGCTGCATCTGATACTGGGCAGCCCTGGGCAGCTTCTTACAGAGGCCATCATACAGCCTTCTGATACCAAAACATGGGCACACAAACCGAATAGAGCAAGTTTTACCAATTTTACAAAATTTGTAAAGAAAGTGGTAAGATAATATGATTTTCTATACAAACTGACAAAATAATACTGTCATTTATTAGTGCCACTTGCCCCTGGCCTTTGAACTCAGTCTTCTCTTATCTCTACTTGAGTTGGGAGGGAAACTCCAGTAAAATCTGGAATAGTTTTTGTATATTCTCTCCTTCCATTTTATACACCTGTTTTATCCAGCTGTCTCTTCTGGTAAACTGACTCACAGTGACTGATTCAAAGACAAACTAAATCTGTGCAACACTGGACATACACAAAGATCTGCTGGTTGACAGAAATACATAACTGTGTTAGTGTATTGTTAGAGGTCAGATTCATCTCTTTACAGATGACAACATGAAAGTACCCTAAAAATACTATGACATTCTCGCTGCTTCTTTGCTTAGAAGACAATACAATATTTGTATTTGCATACTATTGGAAAGTTTACTTCAAAATAGAGCTTACTATAAAGGCTGATATTTCTGGAATTTTACTGGAGTAGTTACTGAAGTTGTTTAAAAATTGTGGATAAAATTGCTGACAACCTAAATGCTTCTAAAAGTACACTCACAGAAATTTCATGTTGTCCAGAAGGCAATTATAAATAAAAAGAATTTACGAATTTAAGAAGGAGCTTATATTAGGGTTTTATTAACATATTAACAAGATACATACATTGCGCTCAAGCTAAAATTTGGAGTTTTAATTTTTGATTCTATTAACTTTTAAATTTCTAAAGCCTGTGATCTGAACCTTCTCTTTCCTGACCTGATGTTTCCAAACAGAGAGACTTACAAAGAAATGTGGAAGATCCAACTTCTCTCCGTTTCTTTGCACAATTGACATTGACTAGTATATTACTACTCTATTTCACAGTTCCTTTTAGGTTAGTTCTTTCACTAATTTTGATGTAGCTGACCTGGGACAACATAGCTCCTGTAGTACTGTTCAGCCTGTTCATAAGCTCTGAATTCACTGTTCAAGCACAAAAGCAACCCCCTGAAGAGTTTTAAATGATGTGTTATAAAGCTGAAAGTTAGCAATAATATGCTTATCTATGGCAATACAAAGCCAATTACTGATTTCTCAGAAAAGCTACACAAAAGCTTCTTTAGATGCCCATTCTGTCCTGCTGCTCCTCAGCCCCCTCATCTTACTGGCTTGATAATTGCTGGCTCTTAGAACCCAGCAGATCACTGGCACAGCAGCAGACGAAAGGCTGGAAGTCCAGTCCATGCAAATACTGTTTTCTTTGTAGCACACACTAGGAGTATTTGTTTCCATCTTATGGAATGTCTTTGCCAAGTCTTTAATTTCCTTGTTTGCAAACAAATCTGATCTGCAAATGTATGTAAAGAGTGTGCTCCAGCTCAGCTAGCCATCTAAAAGTTAAATGGCTGCTCAGATTTAGAAAAGTATCTTCCCTGTACAATTACTCAAGAGACAGAGGCGACTCCCAGAAGGTAATCCATCCCATTTTGGTTCTGTGTCTGAGATAAGGGCGTGACTTGCCTGTGTATAACTATTTCTCTATTGACTAAAAAGGGAGGGAGAAGAGGACTAGATGAATAGCTTAGACTAGATCCTCATTTTTCAGGCAGCTAGAGTTAGGTGAGATGCATTTCACCCAGAAGTGCCCAACTCTTCCATGTCATAAGGCCAATGTTCCTCTCTTATCCTTTTAATCGTGTAGAAATGCAAAAAAATTGCTAGTTTCACACCACACTAATACCCACAAAGTCATTTAGCACCCTGTCAGAAAGTAATTCTCAGCCTTCATGGCCCTTAAAACATCTCTCTGGTACAAATCCTTAGCCAAGAACCATGTGCTTGGGTCTGTACACATCTTCAAACAAATGTAACACAGAAGGAGTTTCATATCAACTCCTTCTGTCCCTTCAGCTCATGACTGAAATGTACTAATAACAAACAAACAAACAAAGATAATCTCTTAGATAAAAGATCTATTAAGCAGGCTAAGTACACAATTTTTTAATTAGAAGGTAGAAAAAGAGGACTAGAAACAGAACAGAAAATAAGAGAGAGAATGGGAAACAGAATAAATGCTTATCAGTAAGAAGCAAATAACTTTTAAATATTATGCAAGTTCTCTCACACCTTTAAAATGAAAGCAAATATAACTTTTTGTTTTGTTTCTTTTTGTTTGTTGGTTTTTTTTTTTTTTTGTGAAATGTGCTGTCAAAAATTAACCATAGGTAAAAATACTGTGAATACTGTAAAAAAAAAAAAAAAAAAAAAAAGATTGCTAGTACCTAAGTGTATTTTAGGGTTCCCATTAACTCATCAGGGCCCATAGCTCAGTTGTTTGTTTGGGTTTTTTGTTTGTTTGTTTCTCACCCTGTCAGTGTTCAAGGAGTCTCTAGATGACACTTTTCATCATATCTTTATTTTGACATAGTCCTGCAAGGAGCATGGAGTTGGACTTGACGCTTATGCCTCTTACAACCTAAGATATTCTATGATTGTATTTCTCAGAGATCAAATGAGTTCCTTCCACTTTCCAGGGGAATAATAAAAACTGCTTCATGGTTAGTCTGTACAAGGGCTTCTTTCAATAAGGCATGCTAGAAATTAGCTCTGCACACATGAAAAAGAAAGACAAATACTAGGAACCTTCCTCGTTTTCTGTGTGTCTCAGACAATAGACTACTTGTATGATATAATAACAAAGAACTTCTTGTAAAGCTCTTAAATACCCTGCCTGAGACTGCCTTAGAGACAAATTAGGAACTTTACGTATTCTGAAAACAGCTGGTGAATATGCTTTGTAAAACAATTCTTGCGGGCTTAGGGTGGTTGTGAAATGCAACAATGTGGAGGTGCTTATGGAGGCAGTCAATATTCTCACAGTGAAGGAAATAAACTAATGTTATTAAGTCCTTTGAACAAAATGGTATAGAAAAAAAAGAGAAACTGTGCTTGTCCCAAAAGTATGTCAGGATTTTAATGAAGCACGGAAGCCTACAACATCTGTACATGTATTGTTCTGACTGAGGCTCAATATACAATCTTTCTTATGTGATTTGCTAGTGCAATCAAAAAGTAGCAACATGACATGGAAGGAATGGTAATTTTCACATGCCTAGGTCTTACCTTATGAGCTTACCTTGATGTATGAGGCATTCTTTACCTCAGTAGAAATAAATTGTGCCTAAATTGATGCCCATTGAAATCATCAAACCGTCTTGCGGAAAGTGAGTGCAGCAAGACAAGTGTTCCCACTCTTACGTCTAATACATGTGACACACTCATTTCAAGTTAGACAAACTACAATCATTTTTCCTGATGTTACTTTAATGACTATAGGATGCTGCACAGAAAAAAAAAAAAAAAAAAAAGCCATAAACTATTTCTGAAGTTCCATCTAAAATGTGTTATATATATTGACAGCATTTTTGAGAGTAAAACATGCTGTACATTTGTACATTCTGTTAGGGGCAGAAGAATATGTAGTATTTAGGGAAGTGCAGTACCTGTTCCTAAGTCTTGGGAGACCTCTGTTGGACAACCTTATCTTCTACAGCAAAAGCTAGTGAAGTCCTGACTGCCATAGGGCATCCAAGCTGCTTAACCTTGTTTTCTCCCAGCTATCTGAGGGACTGTGATGAAGAAAATTCAGCTGTGCAGCTTGTGATGCAGAAAAGAACCTGCATATATGTGGCAAGGTATGGGGCAATAAAAAGTAGAGTTGGAACTCCAAAGACTGTATGTACAGAATGAATTCCTTTGATAAAACAACAGCCTTTTTTTTTTTTTTTTTTTTTGTGGTTGTTGGATGTTATGATTATGTAATGAAAAAATCTCAAATGGCTGTTCTTCAGCTATTGGAATATAACAAAATTCAATACTCAGAGTGTTTGTGAACACAGAAAAATAGGAGACAACACCAGCCTCAAGCATCTGAATTTTCCTGCTCAAATTTCTAACCCCACCTATTCTTTACCTTATGGACAGGGCTCAAGGACCTAGTTACTCCTTTCCTTGACTAGCTCAGTCCTAGAGTTACAGTCTCAATGAACCAATACATTAAATCCTGATGTATTGCAGTTAATTAGTTTAAAATCTGAAAGTAATGAAGTCAGAGATGCCCTAAGAACCTTCCCTGATTCCAGGAAGACTTTTTTTCAGCACATATTTTTACAACAGATGTTGACTGAGCAATGAAAATCTAATCTTATTTTCCCATGGAATTCTTATTCACGTTAATCTTTCTGTAGCATCTTGTAAGAGTGCATTCAGGCACACTAATATTCTCCCCAGAAAACACAAGCAAAAGCACAAGGTTAAAAGACTTTTATTTGTTTTTACTTTACTCCATTGAGAGCTTGAGAGATCAATTCCAGATACAACAGCAAATGAAAACAGGTTAAATCTTCAAAACATTCCCACCCTTATTTATTCACCTAGTGTGACTTGTGAGGACACCTCACGAGATCCAAAAAACTTTGTTACTGAGGATAAATGACTCAAGTTTTGTACAAGGTACTCTTTATTCTCTTTTCTGGCATGACACAGAGAAGATGTGTGCCTACAAGCATTTTTCAAATCATGCAAGGGACTGTGGGAAGTCTGCAGGCCACTCTGACAGAAAAAGGGGCACCTCTGGAGTCAGATGAGGCTGCTCAGGTCTTGGTCCACTTGAGGAATAAAATCCTCCAAAGCATGACAATGCCGCAGCCTCTCAGGACAACATGCTCCACAGCTGATTGTCCTCAACTAAAGAGGAAATAAAGAGATTTTTTTTCCCCATAATATCATATTAAATAAGGATAATAATTTGTGAAAACTTTAAAACCTGAAGACTTTTAAGTAGTTCTTTGGTCATTAACTGTTTCAGTTAAACTTACTGGTATAAGACCGAGAAAAGCGCAGATGTAATACCAGTACACCTAAGCTGTTTGAGTTTAGCTATAAAAGAGGGGAATGGAAATACAAAATGAAGAAACAAAAAAAGTTAAAAAATCTGCCTACTACAGAGATCATCTGTTGTGACAATACCTGACTATAATTTTGTCTTTCTGTTTTGAAACAAAGGCACATAGGACATGTTAATATTTCCAGCTTCTGTTGGAAACTGATATCTGATAGGTGTCCCAGTCCTGTTGCCTTAAAGTCTTAATGGAGAATAAATGATAAAATGCTTTACTATGAGTTTCAATTTAAACATTGACTTTAATTTTAAAAACTAATGAAGTATTGAAACTTTCCAGAATATTACTTGGAGATATTTATCCAATTAACATTAGCTCCAGTCTTTAAACTGTCTTTATTTACAAATATGTCTATGTTTTTAATGAACCTAAACAGTTATATAACTTATGCAAATATGGATTAATTTCTCAACCATCAAATACTTATTCATATGCAGATTGGATACCACCTTTTGTGTTTATATATAAACATTGAGTTGAGATACTAATTAATCTTGATTAGCATCATTTCCCTTACTTTATCAGTTAGAAACAAACATATTATCAGTTATTTTTTCATTGTCATGCTTTGTTTGGGACACTGTAGTTACAGTAAAAGTGTACTTTAATTATCAGTCTCTCTCTTCTGACTTCTAAATTACATTATGTCCATAATATTTAATCAATCTAAATTATTACATTATCAATTTTATTTATAAATAGCAGAAATAAAATTTCAAAGTTAAATAGAAAATGCTGTTATAAAGATTTATTTTTATAAGGTTTTTTATTCATAATAAAGTATAATTCATCTCTCAAATATATATATATTATGCATTATATTTATGTACATACACCATGATGTAAATTAATCTGTTTGTTACTGAGTCAGTCAAAATGTCCGTTTATTCTAGTACTTCTCTGACAGTGGACTGTGATGATTTAAAAGAATACAAGTGTCAGAAAATCTACAGTGAAACTTTCCCCCATTATACCCTCCTAGCTTCCACAAACTTCTTGTTTAGAGACCTTCCCAGAGGTAACAAACAGCCCTTGGAGTTTTTCACCAATGCGTCATCTAAATCTTTCCTTCAGTTATCCATAAAGCTGGCAGTAGGAATCAAATGCTGTGTTGAAGTATGCAATTTAATGATGTGTAGGGTGAAAAGCTGCTTTGTAGTCTTTGTTTTAGAACATCTTCCTTGTAATTCAGTGTGATTCCACTGACCTTACACTATTGTACCAGATTTATGTAGAAATATATATCCATATTCCTTCTCATTCTTCTTTTCAGTATAATTTATACTATTGAAATGGTTTAGTTTCATATTAAGAGTAATTTAAAGCAAAAATTCTTAATTAATAATTGGAGAATTTCACCCCTTTAAATACTTTAAAACTTTTAAATTAATAAAATACAGAGATGGCAAGTTCTTTTTTCATTTTTTTAAGATTACTTGCAAGACTTTTCAGCTGACACTTCAGTCTGAGATGCTCTGATTTGTCTTCCATAAGGAGTAGCACTACTTTTGGGTACTTCCTTAACACATGAACACTTGTGCAAAGAATTGTTTTAGCTTGATGGCTACAACTTTACCTTCCTGGAAGGTATGTTGATCACTGCTTTTGCAGAGTTTTTTTGCAGCTTCCTGTTTATATTGCATTTTATTGCTGGTTTAGTTACTTTCAATAAGCTGATTTTATCATTATTTTTTGCTTGTTCTTTTTGTGGCTATCCATTATCTTGTCAGAGTTACCTAATTTCTGCCTTGTCAAGAATATCTTCTGATAGATATTACACGTTAAATATAGCCTTTTAACAGAACATCCTGAAACAGCTTTGTGCTACCTGAAAGTATTACAGTGTTTTGAATGTTTCTTTTGTCTTTCCTCTTACAAACAAACAAACAAAAAACCCCAAAAACTCTAAAAAGCCAAAACAACAAAAAAAAAAAAAATCAATTAAACAAGATGCACACACAAACAAAACAAAAACAGCAAAAATGCAACAAGAAATGGGTTATTTGAGATTCTTTTGTATTATATGCACATCAAAGTTTGTGACTCTGACTAGATTATCTTCATTATTACAGAGTACAGCAGTCACTTTTGGATCCTGTCCCCCACACTCCTCAGAAATGTTTGTTGTTTTCCTTTTAGTTTTTTTGTTGCTCTAGAAGGCACTTAACCAAATAATCTACTTCTTCATTATGATGTCATTCTAGGATACCAATGGATTTCTGGAAGGCAATTATTTCTGTCTTCATCATGCTAAATCTGCGATGCCTATTAGCTGGTCATGGTTACACCTTGTATGAACAACCCCATGATGTCCATAACACATACTTTCAAGGATTTTCTTTTTAATGCTTGACACAATTCATATTGCAGTGTTAGTACACAGATAGTCTAACATTTCTCAATGTTTTATTGAGCTCCTGTTATGGTTTAATCCCAGCCTGCAACTCAGCACCACACAGCCCTCTCTGGTGGGATGAAGGAGACAGTCAGAAGAGCGAAAGTGAGAAAACTCATTACTTGAGCTTAAGACAGTTTAATAGATAAAGCAAAAGCCACATGCCCAAGCAAAGCAAAACAACGATTTCATTCATCATTTTCCATGGGCAGGCAGGTGTTCAGCCATCTCTAGGAAAGCCAGGCTTCATTATGCTTAATAATGACTTGGGAAAACAAACATCACCACTCCAAACAACCCTTCCCACCACCTTCCTCCTTCTTTCCTAAGCTTTAAATGCTAAGTATAACACCATATGGCCTTTGGTCATTTGGGGTCAGCTTTCCTGGCTGTGTCCCTTCCCAATTCCTTGTGCATTCCCAGTCTGCTTGCTGATGGGAAGGGTGGAAAAAGACCTTGATGGTGTGTAAATGCTGCTCAGCAATAGCTAAAACATCTCTGTGTTATCAGCTCTGTTTCCAGCACATACCCAAACCATAGCCTCACACCAGCTACTGTGAAGAAAACTAACTCTATTCCAGCTGAAAACACCACAGGTCAGCATTTTATTTATCATATTGTTCCACTTCACTAGAGTAGCTTCTTTGCCTTTTCCATAAAGTGTATACCATGTCATATATATATTTATTAGACTGTCTTCTTGTGCATTGCCTTACTTCTACTAGACTTCTGAAATCTCGACTGTGTAAGCATCTTTGTTAGAAGAAAGTTATTCAATCCCCTGGTGTCTCAGATGCTTGTCGATTGTATTAACATAGCAGTATTTTTCCTTTTTGTAGTTTTAACATGCTTAAATTAGGACTTGAAGCACTGAATATGCTCTCATATGTTTCTGATCAGAATTTTATCTTTTCAGAAGTCTCTTCTTGTCCCTTGAGAACTTACAGTATCTATGTTTTCATCCTCACTAAATGATCCTTTCAAACTTGGTTGCCCTTCTGCTGCTGTTTGCTTCTCTAGTTTTCTTTCCAGACACTTAACAAAAAAATGTCTTAAGTGATTCCATCTCCCTTATCACAAGACAGATATTCTTTCAGTCTTCCACTAGTCTTCAGAGGTTACTGCAAAAGTTAATCCTCTGCCATTAATTGTCATGTTAGACTGTAGTATAACCATATCAATTGTGAGGAGCAGAAATATTTTTCCCGTCTTAATGGCCAAAAGCTCACTCCTAGAAAATATATTATTTTATTTACTGTTTGTAAAGTGAGTGTAGCATGACTATTTCAGGGGCAGATATATGGACTCTATACTTGTACCTAAAATTATTCGAGTTGCTCTCCTAATACCTGAAACACAGCTTTTTTAGAGAAAATCACATATTCTTTTGATAATTCTGGGAATCACATATTGTCTTTTTGATTCAACCTAAATCAGTGTGACCTAAAGTCCACACTTCATCTTTCTTAATTTCTCAGTATAAGCCAGAAATTCGATCTATCAATGAAAGATGAGGAGTTTGCTTTGTTTGGTTGGTTTTGGTTTTTTTTGGTCATTCTTTCTTTCTTTCCCTTTCTTTCTTTCCTTTCTTTCTTTTCTTTCCTTTCTTCTTTCCTTTCTTTCTTTTCTTTCCTTTCTTTCCTTTCTTTCCTTTCTTCTTTCCTTTCTTTCCTTTCTTTCCTTCTAGTGACTTTGCATGTCACTGTAGCTTTTATAGAGAAGTATCTCTGGGGAAAGAAAAAAAATAAAATTGCCCTAGTAACAGAGTTTACTCATAGAAATCATCAGCATTGCCTCAACATTTTCTAAGATATCTTTGAGAAAAGAAGGGCTAAATAGCAAGGTATTTTTCTACTAGTATGGCAACAATCATTGCATATCTCCATACTACTAATATTTAGGTTACCTAAACGCTTTGTTATTTAAGATATTCAAAATTTTATTTTCTCATACTTAAACAGTAACAGAATAATAAAATATAGATTAATTTCAAAAGACAGCAATCTAATGAAACGCTCAATTTACATTATTAATATACATCACTAGGTTGATACATTGCACTAGGTTGATACATTGCACCATGCGAGTAGGAATACAATAAGACAAGAAATATAGAAGGGTATTTTAAATTTCTCAAACTTTCTTTTTGATGATAAATTAAAAGAGAGAAAATATACATATTGAAATAGGCCTAGAACCTGCTAAAACTTATGCATGTTTCTAACATCGTAGCACTTTGTGTTCTCTTGAATAACACTATTGTTAGCAAAACATTAAACAGGTGTATAAGCTTTGGAAGGATGAAAGTTTGGAAACTGTCTTCCTTGAGATAGTGAATTTCATTTTTTTCTTTCAGAAATTATGTGAAAAAATTGCTTGTAAATATTAGGAATGCACATCTATATATATATACATGATTATATATACACATATATATATGTTGGTTGGTTGTCTTTTTTTTGTTTTGTTTTGTTTGGGTTTTTTTGTTTGTTTTTTTTGGGGGGTTTTTTTGCATATACTCAGTAAGTTTAGTGATGGAATGTTGAAAGAATAAATTAACAGCCTTTGGGAAATATGCTGAGCAAAAGACAAGGAGCAAGGTGATTAAGTGAAGACTGTAACAGGTACAATAGCCTCACAGGCACAATAACATAACAACACTTAGATCTTTTATTCTTGGTGTAGTACTTGTCTGACTATAAGTAAATTTCCTTTTGTTGTAATAACTCCTTCCAATCTGTGAGCAGCAATTATTAATTATTCTGGAGATAAGTGTTTCTGGGGAGAGAAGTTCTGTCTGTGTGTATAGGAGAAATCTGATGGGAAGTGCTATTGAAGGAATTATCTAACTTGAGAAAAAAGCAGCCTTGGGTTCCCTTTATAGCCAAAGGAAGGGACTTATTTTTCATGACTGGCATTCAAGAGCCCAGGCTAATTTCTCCCCTGGTATAGACGCATCTGTTCAGCATCTAACACCGACTGGGATAAATGGGCAAAAGAAAGAGGGGGGAAGAAAACACAGAACTGCTGAAGGACACACTGAATGAACACAGCCAGTTCCTAATCTGCAGGAACTTCTGATGTCAAATCTTTTTTTTTCTTTTTTTTTTCCTCCCACTCAAAGTAATAACTTGGTCTGGCGTAAGCATTTGGCTGAATAGGAGCCAACATGCATAAAGTGACAATATTGTAACTAAATCACCTTTAACTTGAAGTGGTATTAATTTTCTGGCTAGGTGTATGACTTTTTCTTTACTCACTGATGAGCCCTTAGTACACAGGAGTACTGCTCACGTGGGCTCTCATTCTAAGATTTTAACCTTTAGAAGCTATTGAAAGTGTAAGCAGAACCAGGTAATTGCTCAGTGATCTGTTTTAGAAAGAGGATCTATAGAGCATGAGATAATTTGGGCAGAAAGGAGGCCAGTGGCTATCAAAAGCTTTTCTTCTCCTTTGTCCCAGCTACTTTCTATTAAATGTAAGGTTAGAAAATACTTTCACTATAAATTAATAGGTACAATCTACCTGTAAAGAGTCTGTTAGCTCTCAGGACATTTCTATTAGACCAATATTACACCCAGGTATTACGATGACTCTTAAAAGAGCTCCAGCAAATATCTAGTGAAAATCACTGTAAACCAATGTCTACAGTATGTGTCAGGAAACCCTTATTTATAAACTATTTCCCTATGATGCTTGAAAATGCTAATGCATGTGATTTTCTTGTAAATCTTATAGTCCTACATATTTAAATAAAATAGCAGCTCCTGGTGACAAGCTATTATTTTGAGAATATCAGGCAAAGGTATGTATGTATAAAAACATATAAGCGCATACACCACATAAGTTGGTGTTACACCACATAAGTTGGTTAGCTTTCTTAACTGCAAGAAAGTGTCTGCAAAAGTAACCTGTAGTCAACCTGTAGTCTCAAAATCCAAGAGATTGGTAAAAGCATTTCTATTTTACTCACCACTGATTTAAGGACAGCTACAACTTGAAAGGCACTACCACTGGTTGGAGAAATATAGTGAAAGGTTCTTCTACCACAATTTGCAAAATAGGCACCAGAAGTGTGATGGCAGTGACGTCTCCTTGGCTGCTCTGGGCACCTATTTCTGCTCTGGTCTGTGTTAGTCCCTTGCACATTTCTCCTGCTTGTTGCCCTCAGCAGCCCAGTTCTTCAAGTCTTTAGCACATAGACCAGTAGAAAGTTATGGCTTAAATTTAGCAGATCCTGACATGCACAACACATTTTCACTGGTGTCTAAAGGTGATCCAAGAGAGATGGACTTCTGATTTACTACCTTTGATAAATATGGTATGCCTATATGCAAATAAGAAGTTTAGGCAACTGAAGGCAATTTAATTCTTCACTGATATTAAAACGAAAACCAGACAGCATTACCTATGCCTCAGAAACTGTTTCACATCCATTGTGTGCTTGGGCATGATAATGATGTGCCCTGCCTGTTGAATAGTTGCAGAGTTCTGAGTCTCATCGTGTCAGAAGAACAAACAGAGAAAAATGTATAATCTGTGCAATTTATGTTGGCCAAATGGAGAATAATATGATTAGTCTCATCTTGATAACCTCTCTCCATGCCTTCAACATTTTCAGAGCTTTCTTTTCATAGAGCCTCTTCTCACTTCTAACTTATTTTAAAAATATTATAGATACATGGGTAATTTGTTTGTATATTAGAGAAGCTGCTTTTGTGCACCACAAAGAGTTATACATTGACTTATCATTATTAGGGGCCAACCTAACAATTATGTTTTATAATTTGAAAGTAGCAACCACAGGTTTCTTCTTTTATAGTAGCAATTAGGGAGGTATCTGGCAGTTGTTTCTCAAATAAACTTCTAACTCAGGCTTAAAGACAGGAAGTCTAAATCTGCCTAAAAATAAATAGCATATCAAAGTTGAAACAGGTAATTCTTTCCTCATAATTTTCCATGATGTTTCTGGATTGTCTTTTTATAAAAATAATTTTTATTTAGTGCCTTTATATTTTAAATTGAGGTTTCTTTAATAGACAAAAAATTGACAAAAAATGTCATGGAAAAAGCATAATTTCTTTTGTGAGTGTCACTTTTTGAAAATGTTTTCATTTACCTACAGAAAAATTAATACAAAAATCAATCTTAATTCTCATACAAAGCGTAGTCTTTTGATATAAGAGTTCTGCATTTTTTTTTCCAAATTGTTCAAAGATCTTAGTCCAACAAAATGTCTCTGAAACGGCATGGGGGTTTCCTGGCATTTCCTTGGGAAATAAAGCCTCTATGTGATAGAACCAAATGGCTAAAAAGCCCAGTTTTTGTGTTTCCTTTATTGTCAACACATTTGGTCTTATACTGGCAATCATATTCAAATGATGTCGTTGAAAATGTAGCATGCAAATTGAATATATCTGCAACATCATCAACTTAAAGGTGTCATTGTTGAGAAAATATGCTGATCTTATATATCCTGATCTTATACTAATAGCCACTTTCTTCAAAATACTAGTTTTGTCCAGTAGGAAAAGGAATGTGTTTTATTCAACAGAAATATTGAGTTCAGCATGAGAAAAGTCCTCAAGGTACTGTTGATAAATGAAGCATTATGCAAAAAAATGTTTCTGCAAATTTACATTTAGTCTTTTGGAGGCTTCTTAGTGCTTTTTGGCTTGTTTGCTTGTTGTTTTTTTTTTTTCTTTTCCCTCTAACAAATGTGGATTTCAACACACTGAAAATCAAAGAGCTCTCAAAAGGTCACACAATAATGTGGAGAAGGTGATTTGTATATGGAATAAGTGAAGTATACATATACTTCATACATACAACAGCAGCAGAACCTCAGGAATAAAATGTTTTCATAACCCACTACTGAGACTCCAGTTTCAACCACAATAAAACAATACTTTGAGTGACAGGGTTCATCACACGTGTGTGTGTGTGTGTGTGCGCATGTATCTGTGCATATGTGTGCAGATCCATGCACTCCTACGTGAGTTAAAATAGAAGCCTTCAGACAGAAATCACTGCGCAGCTATAAAAAAATCCCATCCCACTGAGTAATTCCAGGTTATGCATGGCTGACAGTGTGATGGTAGTCTTTCTGTCCCACCTGAACTCCACCTTGACAAATACTGATGGAATCTCTGAAAGACTCAGAGATTGTCAGACAGAGTCCTTTGCATCCTGCTGTACAACACCAAGCATTTAACAGCACCCACAGTTCTCTCAGGAACAACAAACACAGGATTTCGCTTATAAAATGCTATTTAGATGCCTAAAAGAAGCAAACTCTTAGACTATTAGACAGCAGGGCTATAAATTCTGAATGTGATTGAAACACTAATTGGACCAGAATGATTTAATTATTGGTCTTGTGTTTGGAGTTTTAGATAAACTAACCAAAACTGTATCTTTCTGCTTAGAACACACCTTTCCTCCTGGAACCAAAGGCTACACTTAATGTCTTGAAGAGCAGCCAGATTAAAACATCTGTGCAACTACACTTATAAAAAAGGAGGTGAACATTTCATAGTCTACATCATAAAGACATCAAAAAACCTTTCCAAAAGCTACCTAGAAAAGAATGACAAGCTTTGAGTCATTCCAAAATAGGAACAGACTTAATATAGCAAGTGAAGAATAGATATTGTTCACAGAAGTGGAAATAAGTGGGAGAAGATTTTGCTCAAATGCAAATGCTACCATCTGATTTGAGGATTTCACAAGCTCCACATTCAAAGCAGAGCTACAGCACAGCCCATAAGATCATCTGCAAGTTTTTTGTTGTAGGTGCTTCAAGAGATTTGTAAAGCATAAAAGCCAGAGTATGGATATGCTGCTTACAAAGCAAATTTGAATTAATTAGAAAGGATAGAAGACTACCTCTTAACATATGAAAAACAATATTCTAAAACACAATTTCAAAATACTTTCCACGGTAGTTTTTATTCCTTTTTAATTCTATTCAATATAGATAAAAAATTGAGTGGGCAGCTTGGATTCCATATATGGTTATAACAGATATGGAGACCAAAGGAACTAAGTGCTGTCAGATAGCATGACCGGTGAAAGAAGGATAGAGTGTCTTATCAACAAAGAGTACATTCTGAAGTCTCTTTTTCAAATCCTTCTGAAGTATCTCCAGACAAACTTTTATTATATATGCCTGATTTTCAAAAATTTACCTCGGTGTTAAAAAAAATAAAAAAAAATAAAAAAAGAAATTGTACAACAGAATCTTCTTTGGGGACCTGTAACTATTTTCTTCTCTTTTGTCTGACCTTCAAGGTCTGATTTATATGTTTATAAGTTTGGGGTTTTTTTAAAAAATCAGAAAACAAGAGTAAAAGCAAAAAAATATATCCTGTCCAGTGACTTAAAATAAGCTACTTCCATATAAACTGGTTTTATTTTTTTGAGACTTATCAGCCAATGCAAACATCATGCACTATAATACACTGAATATTTTAATTATCTCCTGAGTCTCGAAGGACTCTGTGCTTTGAAGTAAAAAACCCTTAAACATAAAGTAAATGAAAACTTCAGACTAAATATATCTCAGGTGATCAGAAATACAAAGAACACTATAGAAATGAAGAATTCATTCTCAATCCTGCAGAATAGCAAATGTATCATCAGAGGGAAAAAAAAAAAAAAAAACCACAATAAAACAAAAAACACAAATAAAACAATGCTTCCAAATTATTTTCTAGTCAGGCTAAATCCTCAGAATCATTCCCTGCATTATTACATTTTAAATAGCTCTAGTAAGAAAGTATGGAGCTTTATTTATTTGCTTACTGTAACAAGTCAGCTGTATCAAAGACATTGCAATCTGAATATAGTTCACTAACTAGCATGAAATAAATCAGATTAATAAACCAAATCTTAGTGCAAATATATGAAATGACCATTCTGAAAACTTTGAAGAGGGATTTTTATTTTTTATCCCTAAAATCAAGAACGTCTAATTGTATATCAGCTCAGATGTAATTTAAAAAGATGTTTTCAAAAAAGTGTAGTCATATGTAAATCTTTTCAGCTTTCTTCTGAATACTTTCATAATGAATGCAGAAATTTATAAGGGTCAATATTCATTGAAAATATAAATATCTTTCACTTTTGAAAATATTCAACTAATTTTTACTTATACAAATATGTATATTCTGGGTTTGTACAGGAGGCAAACTGTTTTGCAAATGCATATACAGCATTACTTTGCAAATACTAACTATTGTTGAAACAAACAAACAAACAAACAAAAACAACAACAAAACACCCAGATATTTGTAGTGACTTAGTTCTGGGAAAAAAATAAAATAAACCTTAACTGTGGCATTTAGGATTAATTAATTCATTCATATAAAACCTTTCATGCACTGTTCAAAAACATTAGAGTTTTTTGACGATCACTTTAAATTAACACAGCAAAACTCATACAGAAGCAATTATTATGGAAGAGTTAATACAGTCTTTACTGATACACAAACAAGCTTGCATAACAGTGCAAACTATCACAGCTGTCCGCTGTCAAACTATCAGCTATCTTTCTACATATTCTAATCTACCATAAATATATAATAGGTCATTCTTCCACCTCTAATGTGTTTTAAATCACAGCATATTTATCAACTCTCTTGCATGTAGGCAGCTATTGTGAAGTAACTAGTTTTCTCTCTGTGAGTATGCAGATTTTCACTTAAGCACAAGGGAGAGATGATATGTTGTACATTGTCATTGCTAGTCAGAAGTTACCATATCTCCCATGCCCCATTGCAGAAAGTAGTTCACACATTTTTATCTATTATTAAAAGACACCTGACATACCCAGAGCTGTCTGAAAGAACAATCAACGTAACACAAAGCACATCAAGTCCTGAAATGGTAGAACACCAAACATTTAACTTAAATGAGAGAACAGATTAAACTGAAATAATCTAACCAGTATCCTTTCTTCTTTTCTTATGAAAGAGAAGCTATTGAAAAACAAGACCCATCACAGAGCATTCACTTTGCTGAACCAATGAATTAGAAATTTTTATAAGAGAGAGATACAGAATCAAGTGTCAGCCAGACATATAGCTAAGCACACTATGTTGAATGCTCAAAAAGCCATACAACCTCTCAGAGGTTTATACCTGAGGCAATATTAACAGCTCTAATAAACTTATTCAACTGAACCACAGAGATGGAAGCAGCCCGTTTTCAGTTCTGCTCTTCCTGATGTGCCTAAACACACATTCTTGCCACTGCTAACCATGTGAAATTGTCTCCTGCAATGCTCTTGAATGTTTTTGAACAAGACTCTGAGCATAAATACAGCTAACAGTGCAACTCATCACAGCAATGCACATCCATAATTTCATAACTATGCCAAGTTAAAAGTCAAACCATGCAACAGCATCTGTTTTCCATACAAAAGAGCTGAGGTAAAGTAAAAATATTTTTATCTATATTAAACCTGTTCTTATAAATCTACACCAGATTATGATATTTGAAAAGCTTATTTTGAAAGCCTTCAGTGAATATCTTTCTGTAACCACATTTGTGACCTGATCCATAGAATTCTCACCATAAAACACAAAGGTAGAATTATGCTGTCAGTTACTGGTTTTACACAGGAGGAGTCAATTTTAATCTGACAGTCTGACAAAAACATTGGAAAAGGAATGATGTGCATTCAGCTCTTGAGGGAGTCAGAAGTGATGGAGAAACAGATACTATGGAAATTTTTGTAAATGGGAAACTCATACCCAAGTAACGTACTGCAGTCTTGTGTCATTCATAGTCACTGGAATCTCTTTAACTGACTTCTCATGACATCACATCAGGCTCAGAAAGTTACCTATAGATTGCCTCATACCATATCTATAGCTGCAACAGGAATAAGGCATAAATTTCATCTGCGGCCAAAGAGATTCACCTCCTGATTCCAAATGCAACAAAAGTGCACTAATGAACTCCTGCAACTGTCCTTCATCCATCAATGTGGGCTTGTATTCAGACATAACTTTGTCCTATATAGAAGACTTCTTTCATAAGGAATATCATCATTTATATACGGTTTTATTTAGATACAGTACTCTTGAGTACATTATCTCTTTGGAAAAGTGACTATGAAAAGTTAGGAACAATTAAGTCACTATATGCTCACTCTCAGTGCTATATTATAGAGAAAAAAAAAAAAGATTATGGCAAATTTCAGTTGTTCTATGGAGATTTAATCAGGGCTCTTACTCTATAAAATGGAAAGAAATGAGGAAATGTGTTTTAAAGTGTATAGATACCCTCTTTTGACTTTTCCTGTATCTGTGGACAGTTTTCCTTAAAAGTATGGCTTTATGATGTTATCTTCATTTTCACTAGGCTAGATCAAACGATATAAATGTACAAATTTTATATGTATGCAAGTTAAGGGCAGATATTGCAAAATCAATTTCACTGCCTTAAATCTAGTAAGGTGATACTTTTGAATTTTTTATATCATTTCAGTCTATGCTGAACCTCATTGCAGTTTTACAGCTGAACGGCCTTTGATTAATTCATAAGGATCTTGTTCCAATTGTAGCAAGCAAGTACACAACGTTTAGTTATATGTTTCTCTCTTCTCTTAATAGGACTATAATTCTCCTTTCCTGTGGATTTTGACCACAAAAAGATTATTTATTTTTATATAAAGAAGTGGAAGTGTGGGTGAAGCCTGGTCCCTGTCTGTGTTATTCTGCATAATTTTAGAAGTATTATGACTTTTAATTGTAAAACATTAATCCATTCTAAATTTTGTGAAAGCAATAAAAGCAATTGTTTCTGAAAGTAGAAGGCTTGCTCTCACCTCACATATGTTGAGTAATGGCACCATGTAGTCTCGTTATCATGTGTAAGAGCAGTAGAAATCCAGGTAGACGTCACACAAAATCAACCATCTGCCATTGTGTGTGTTTTTAGTGAACTGTGCATTCCTACTATGTGTTCTATGAATTTATTGTCAGTGACTATCAACAATAAAGGTTGCAATACCTTATCAGCCCAATTCAACTGGTAGCTTAACAATGTAGAGAAGAAAATATATATTATAGTGTTAATGCTGGTTTTGAGAGTTAATTTCGCAAAATCTTTCCTAATTTTGAAAATTTAGACATATGTCTTGCTTATCTTTGAAGAGTCTTCTGACAATTAACTTGATTCAATGTAAAAAACTTCTGTATCATCAAGAATTCTTATGATTTTTTTTCCCTTGCAATTTGAAATTTGTTGTCTGCCGATTAACCCCTGCTCTTTCATTTTCTTTTCGACCTTCTTGTTAGAAAGGGTTTCTTAATGCAGAATCAGTAGTTATTAAAAAATTTTCAAAGTTACAAGGTCTTCCTTGATGTTTCTTTCATTTCTCCTTTTTCCTAACATTGCTATCTTCTGTACCTCCATTTTTGCCTGTGTAAAATGGGATTAATGATGCTTTCATATTGTAAAGCTCCTTGAAAACTACTGATGTGTTTGTTTTGTTGTTTTTTTTTTTTCTGTGCATTTCCTAAAAATGTATTTCATACACCTTATTCTCAGGTTTTTTGGGTTATTGTTTCTCCACATTTGGGTCTTAGAAGCACTTCTTTCTCCCACAATTTCATTTTTCTTATATTTTGTATCTAAACTTTCAAACAAAAAAACACACATTGAATATGAAAGCAAGGTATTTCTCTTTGGTTTACATATAAAATATGTGAGTCTGTAGTTTATAGTTTTCCCCAGTAAAAAGTGTAGATTTTGTTTCTGAAAAACTTTTTGCCTATTTCAAAACAAATTATTAACGAAGGGCAAGCACTGGATTATGCACCAGGGATGGGGTAACCATGGTTGTGTGTATAGACTAGGGAATGAAGGGCTGGAGATGAGTGATGAAGAAAGGGACCTGGGGGTCCTGGTCAATGGCAAGTCAACCTGCAGTGCCCTGGCAGTCAGAAGGGCCAGTCATGTTGTGAGGGGCACCAGGCACAGCACTGCCAGCTGGTCAAGAGAGGGGATTGTCCCCCACTCTGCTGTGCACTGGGGCGGCCTCACCTTGAATATTGTGGGCAGTTTTGCGTGCCACAGTGTAAGAAATATATTAAGAGAATGACCAAAGGAGAGCAATGGAGTTGTTGAAGGGCCTTGAGGGGAAGCTGTATAGGGAGTGGCTGAGGTCACTTGGTCTGTTCAGCCTCGAGAAGATGAGACTGAGGGGACACCTCACTGCAGTTGCAACTTCCTTGTGAAGGGAAGAGGAGGAGCAGACACTGATCTCTTCTCTGTGGTGACCAGTGACAAGACCCAAAGGAATGGCCTGAAGTTGTGTCAGGGGAGGTGTCTTAGTCCTAGGAGAGAACTAAGATATCTATGTTGGCCAAGAAGAAAAAAAAAAAAAATCTCTCTCCTTTAAATTTAGAAAACAGAACTTTAATTAGGAAAAAATATATATATATATGAAAGGATAGCAGTTCTTAACCACAATATACATATATATATATATATATATATATATCTATACCCAGAAAGAACTAAGCAACAACAGTTTGTAACAAACCCCTCCACCCCAAAACGACAAGGCAAACAGTTAAAATGTCTTTTGGCTATGCCCAAAACAGGAAAAATGCAATTATATCTATGGACAGCAGGTGACGCTGTTGCACCTCAACTGCTGGCTGCTCTCTCTCTCAGGGGAATGGCAGGAGCAGATGCCGGATGAGCTCCCATGGGGTCGGTGACAAAAAACAAAAGGCAGCAGAAACCCAGCCTCTGCAGAAAAGCAGGCATGGTCTTCCTTCCCCACAGCAGTCCGTGATGTCCACAGTTGATCAGCGAAGGCAGAGAGCAAAAAGACACAATCCTGGTCCCCCAGCGGTGCCGGACCTGGTGTGTGTGTGCCCATCCTCTGTGCTTGAGGTCGAAACGGTGAGCTCCTGACCTGCGCAGAAAGCGCAGAAATTCTGACCCCTTCCCGCCGCACCACCCCACCCCCGTCCCCCGAGCCAGTCTTCCCTCCCTTCTGGCCTGGGGAGAGATCAGAACAAAGGCTCTGGCTAGAGCTGTTAACATCAGGACATGTATGTCCTTTGTTAAACCTCTTTATCAACACTAAGGCATTGGCTCCAAGCTTTGGAAGGAATTCAAACTGAGTTTTGAAACTATAACAGGAAGTTTAGGTTGGATATTAGAAAATGGCTCTTCACCCTGAGGGTGGTTGGGCACTGGAACAGGCTCCCCAGGAATGTAGTCACAGCACCAAACCTGGCAGAGTTCAATAAGCGTTTGGCTTATACTCTTGGGCACGTGGTTTGACTCTTGGGGATGGTCCTGTGCAGGGCCAGAAGTTGGACTCAAGAATCCTTGTGGGTCTCTTCCAACTCAGCATGTTCTGTGATTCTCACATACAAGAGTACTCCCAGACCTAATACTCTAAAAATGCTATTTACAAGAAAAAAAAAAAAAAAGATAAGAAAAGCCTTAATGCTTTTTTTTTTTTTTTTTTTTTTAAATGACTATTTATGTCAGTCTTTATTCCAGCAGACTCTTTTTGTCTCACATTTTGGAAAAAAAAACAAATCTTGTTGAATGACTTCCACAGGTATTTTTTATATATATCAAAAAATATTTTGGAAGAGGTGTTAATGATTTTTCAGAAGCTACTCATTTCTTGAAAGAAATATTTTATAAAAAGGAATAAATCTGATGAGCAAAACCTAGGTATATCTTGGGAGAGGAGACAATATTGACTAAGCATGTTGTCTTAATCATGAACACAAAAATTTCTGGTTATAATTTGTATTGAGTTTCTTACTCAGAAGTATTAAATAGGTTGTCATCACTTTTAGGAAGGAAAAAGATATGAAATGGGAAACTTTCTGCAGTCATTCTTCAAATTTCGTGTGGAAAGAGACCACAACAAATCAATTTCCATGGAGTAGTTATCATGGGACATCCTGGTCTTGATGTATTCTGTCACAAACACTGGCTTCCTTCTAAACAGTCTATGGCTTTTTATGGATTTTAAACCCAAAAAGAGATCATTTTATACTCAGGTAAGTGTAGTGTTACAAAAACCTTTTATTTGAAGGAGGATTTATATATAACATGTTCTTTTATTGAACATACATAGATTCAGAGTATATTGAAAAAAAATAAAAACAAAAAACAAGCACAAAACTTTTCTGGCAGGTGTGCAAAAGCTAGTAGATTAAAAAACAAACAAACAAAAAAATCAAATTTAATATAAAGTCCTGTAAGTTCTCAGTTGCAGCGTATAGTGCAGTATATAAACTGTATGAGCCACATGTGAAACTTAGGTAATATTTAAGACTGTGTTTTTCAGCAAGGGAATGTCTCATATCTTTTCTGAAACACTGCTGTTACCTTTCGTTATATTGTCACCTCTTAAAAAGCATAAAATATTTGAGTCATCTCATTTCTTATACACTGGTAGAGCTGTATTTTTTTAATGGCATTTCATGGAAATTTTTTTTAAATCATCCTGTTTTCTTCCATCACAAAACTCCATATTGACTTGCTTGTTTAGTGTTGTTTGATATGTTGCAAAACTCACCACTTAGAAAAACAAAAGCCCAAATATTCCAAAAAGGAATCAGAATACAACATTTATAAACAGGAAGATGAAAACAGACAACTATTTGAACTCGGAGTAAATAACATCCATTATATAAAGATGCTTGATGCTCACAGCACTTAATAAAATAAGAATAATTATGATTAATGTAAAGGTGCTTTTGTTGCTGTTGTTTGTGCGCGGAATAATCTTCAGCTAGCACAGTTACAGCAAACCAAGTGTCAGGTCACTAATAACTGAACCTGGACTGTGTTACGGTTGGAGGAGGACAGTAGTATCAGTCTTTTGCTTAGAGTAAGATCAGACCAAAGCAAAACAATTTGCTAAATACCTGACTAAATATTTAAGAATTTAAAAGATACCACAAAAAAGTACATCACGAAAATGCTGGTAGACCAATTAATTTCTATCTAACAAGGAATATTAAAGTAACACAGAATAATTGTAGACTAATATGGGAATAAATACAGAAATTATCATCAAGAAGCTAAAGTTCTAAGTTTGAAGCAGCTCCTACAAAGTGCTGAGTAGTTAAAAATTTTAATTAGTTTGAAGCACATATGCACAATCATATGAGTGTATGACAAAACAAAATGTTTTCCCTGTTTCTCTGCAAAGACTGTTATTGTATATATTCATGCATAAGATTATTTTTAGAAGTTTTATAATAAAACATTTTGATTTTTATCCTGCATTGCCTAGAGGGGATTTACTGAAAAGCCCAAGGAAAGAATTCTCCTATGTCTGTTCCCTCTTTAAGAAGTCAATGAGGTTAAAGTTTTGAGTTGATTGAGTCTGGTTTACTTCAAGGTGATGTGTCTTTGTCAAGAACATATTAACTCTCTTTAGCATTTACAGCATGCAGAAGCACTGTTGATTCATGTCTATTAATTCATAAATCTGTTACAATGAAGGTAAAACTCCCAGAATTAAAGGAAGACATTTAATTGGAGATCAAAATATCATCAAAATATCTTAAGAAAGCACACTTAGCAACAACAATAAAAATTAAAAAAAAAAAAAAAAAGTGCCCCATAATTACATAGTGAATACTTTTAAAAACACAGTACTTTTAACCTGACTAGGGTTAAAAAATTGTGTGAAAGCAATTAAAAAAAAGAAAAAAAGTCAATAACAGCTATTGTACCATTAAGCAAACTTATGTTCTATCGCACAGTCCGTAAATTGGATTGTAATTTGTGTAAAAGACCAAAGAATAGAAAACAGAGAAAATAATTTACATCAGACAGTGTGTATATGAATTAATCCACTCTCTGTATATACACATAAATGAGAAGAAAATTGAGAAAAATATATTCATTTAACAAGATATTGATTCTTCTATATAAGGCATTTCAAGGAGAGAACAGTTCTCCCCTCATAACAATGTGTTTATTGTTTCTTTGCAGCTTTCCAGGTCCATAGGCACTCATCATTGACACATCTGGGATTAGCAACAAATGTTTTTCATAGCAAAAAGACAGTTCGACTCTCACAAAGCAACATTTGTAGACTGGGAATTGGAACAAAATATTTCCAAGAGTAAACCCTGAAAATTAGAAACAACAAGATAAGCAACATCATATTTTTCTACTGAGATGCAGAAGGTATTCAGGCTGGATCTGGACACAGATGTCAAGGGAAAAAAAGAAGGTGATGATATAATCAAATCCTTGTGATTTCTCCAATAAAACCACAGCTGAGATTTTGTTATTTCTTCATCATTTGTTGCGATGATTTGTTTAACTGCCCTGGAATCATATTAGTCCTGATATTGGTTGCCATTTTACTGAAAGAATACTTAATACTGTGTCACTAGACATAATTTTAGTGTTCTGTTTCATACATCATAAAATAGAAATGTTAACAGGGATAGTCACTAAAGACAAGGTGATACATCTTATGATCAGCTCAGGGAAAATACCTGTTACTGGAGATAAGGAAAAAGTAGAGATTACAAATATTAAAGAAATTGATTAAAACTACAACAGCTCTTTGGAAAACCCAAGGTTCAGTCCTTCTTGGATTGAATAACAAGCTCAAAACTAAGTAAAAAAAAAAAAAAAAAAAAAATAGCTTTAATTAGTCCTACTTTTTTTTTTTATTTTTATTTTTAAACAGACTGTAAAATTCAAAACATATGAAAGAGTGATGTAATTATACAAAAATAAAATCATAAAAATAGCGAAAGCGAACTAGATTTAATAGTATGTTTTTTAAGTAATGGAAAGTCAGGTTATACTGACAAAATTTGGATTGTGTCTAAGCCTGATTCATAATTTATAGCAGACATAGCAGCAGGGCAACCAGCTAATAATTTTTTCCTATGTTTTAGATTTTCAGTATTTTTATCTGATTTCACTGATGTATTCTTAACATAGTAATCAGTCATTGACTCCTAGCACAATATGTGAATGAAAAAGTGGCCAGTACAACAGCTTCCAATTTGTTTTTAAAGACCACATTATTAGGTCTCTTACTTAAAACAAGTATTTGTTTTAATAAGAAATTTGCCAATCATGCCTTGGAGAAAAAACTAGATGTTCCCTTTGAAAACTGTGCCATTGGTTACCAGCTTCAGCTGATGTTTTCGTGCTTTTGTTTGCTTATTTTTCTTTGGTTTATTTCAGGTTTATTTACATAATTATTTTTTATTATTTTCTGTTTTGTATAGTTTTTCACTTAATATAGGCTCTTTTTCTCTCATTTAGTACCCGCTTATAGTTTCAGGGTTCAAAACCCTATGGTGGAGAAAGTGGTAATACCAAAAAATAGCAGTGTGGTTCCCCTGGTTAAGATACAAATAGGTGATCTTCTATGCTGTGGTAAATCTAAGGTAAGGCCATGCAGTGGTGAGCTGGTTTTGACTGGGATAGAGTAAGTTTTTTTCACAGTAGCTGTATGGGGCTCTTTTTAGGATTGTACTGAAAACAGTGTTGATAACACAGAGATGCTTTAGCAATTGCTAACCAGCATTTACAGTGTCAAGGACATTTCTGCTTCTCACCCCACTAGCGCAGGAGGAGAGCTGACCCCCACTGTCTAGACGGACATCCCAGACCATATGGCTTCATGCTCAGCATATACACTGGGGAAAGAAGGAGAAAGGGAGGTCACATTAGGAGTGATGGTGCCTATCTTCCTAAGTCACCCTTATGCATGATTTTTATTTTAACCCATGAGTTTTATAACTTTTACCTTTCTGACTGTCTCCCTCCTCACAGTGGGGGAGGGTGAGCAAGCCATTCCATGGGGCTTAGTTTTTGACTGTAGTCAAACCACAACACGTGGCTATGAATATCCGGTGATTAGATTTTCTGAGTCTTTGTGTCTGGACTTGACTTCTACCATTTTATTCAACTGTGGTAAAAGGCAAACCATAATTGTACTCTTTATCTTCTTAAAAAAAAAAGACATGGGCAGATATCCAAGAAAGAAATTTAGAGATTGTGATGTTCAGTGCTACAGTTCCTACTATTAATATTCTAGTTTAGGCATAGAATTGTAGAATACTCCTATCCTTTACATACTAATTATACCAAAGGAAATAAAGCCTCAAAGTAATGAGCATAATGAAGCTTGTTAAAGTGAAAGAAGAAAATCTCTTTCTGAAATTCTGCTTTCACCATTCACTTAGGTAACCTAGATTTCCCTTGTTGTTTCTGGTCTTCACCAAAGAATAGGGTTTCATTACAGTCTAATGGAGCATCTGTAGACATCCAGTTCTTTAAATGTGAAAGACAAGCTTTTCCTTGTTAGTCATCTTCTGAGAAGTCACAAGTGAAGATGTGAATATCAGTTTAAATTTGTAACAGTATGAACTTGAACTGTGATGATTTAAGCCCTCAGAAGTAGAACTCAAGAGAAATTATTTCCTCATGCTCCAGCATCTTATGTGAGCTTTTCAACTACTGCTGAAGTAAAATTTATTTAAGGATGCACTAGAATAGACTTGGAGTTTTCACACTGTCACTTACAAAGTCTGAGATGGCAGGCTGTAATTAATATATGAAGGCAAGTAAGAAATTACTTTTGAACATCTCCCTGCTGAACTGATTCACCTTTACTAAGTGATAATTTGATCAAGGTTGAAAAGTTCTGGTACAAGACAGAACACATAAATGCTTCCTAAACCATGAGAAACAAACGATTAACACAGATGAGTCATAGAGATGACTGCAGGAATGGCAGCATAGCTGGTACCAGGTCTGAGACAGGGGTCAGGGAAAAGGGGGAAGACCTCAGCAATATAAACAGGGTACTGCTGCAGCCTGATTCACTGCAAAGAGCTTGTCTTAAGTGGAAGCTTTATGCAATAAAATTTGGATTTTCATAACCATAAAACCCATGCTATGGTTTTAGTAACCATAGTAACTATATCCAAAAGCACATAAAGACTGAAAAATTTCATTCTAGCACTTGTTTGCAAATTAACTGAACTCACATGAACCTATTTGCAGGCTGAGTCTGAACATAATGGGATTCTGGTTGAGATGCAAGTTTCATGAGAGTTGAACTTTGAATGTGAAGCTTCCTAGTGGGAGATAGTGAAAAAGATAAAAAGCATTATGTTTATGTGCAAATAGACTTTGGGCTACAGATCAGAGAAAGCAGAACAGGCAAAATAAATCCCGTTGATTTATTCAATGCCTTTATTGGTCACTGGATTATATGTTTTTCACCTTTGAAAATATCTGCTAGAATCACTCTGGCCCTGAAATATCTAGATATCTGAGCACAAATAATTTTGCTGAGAACTGCACATCAAATATTCAATTTTCATTTACAGAGTGGGCCCCATTCATCAGATTGACACCCTCACAGAAATTCTCTACTTGTCTTTGGTTTTGTTTCTGTTTTGGTTTAGGGTTGTCTGGTGTTTTTTGTGGGTTTTATGTTTTGGTTTTTGCTTTTTGTTTTTTGGTGGTTGGGATTTTTTGAGTGATTTTATAATTTTTTATTTATTATTAGTAGTACAATGATGAAACAAGCATCACTGTATAATAAAAAAAAAAATAGTAGAAAGTTCTAGCTGAATTTGTCACATTTCCCATTAATTACTTAGACACAGGAGGGGGTGATCTGGTCTTGCAGTTTAATGCATGAGAAAGGGGAGACAAACATAAGATATACATCTCAAAGGAAGTAACTAGATAAAGCAGACATAGTGTTCTTCTAATCCTATAAGAGACGATATTCATCTCTATCTGAGCCTATGCTCACTGACAATGACTTGAACACATAGATCCTTGTGGCAGAAAAACAAGTTTCCCAATTCTCAGTATATTGCTCCAAGAATAAATTTTGCTCACTTATTTTGCTTTATTTCTTGAATGACATCTAAAATTTTAGTTTGCTCTGTATTTTTATATATATAAAATATATAATATATATATTACTATATCCATAATATATATTGCATATTTATGTATATATTAATGTACATTTAATTTAAATACATTTACTGTAAAAGAAGTAAAAAATATTTAAAAACTCAATACAAAACAGGATTTAATACAAATTTCAGGGATCGAATACAAAAACAGTAAAAAATATTTGCAAAGAAAATGAAGAATAGAGATATTTCCATCATTTGTATCTTTAGGATTAATCCCAAATATAGTGTCAATACTGTGAACTCTTTTTAGGCCCTCCTAAAAGGGAGATCACCTGTATCATGGAATTTACCAATACAGGCTATTTAATATCTACTACAGAAAAGTCACTAAACCTTCCTTACCCGAGGAAGAAAGTGCAAACAAGAAAAAGAAAGTACAACAATCCCTTTCTACGTTGCTATCTTTAGTAGGATTCACAAAAGTCTTAAAACGGGAGGGGAGGACAGCAGAGAAGGAAAAAAATAACAGTGTTAAGCATACATCTTGTCAACTTCTCTGACATAACTATCACATTCATGTAAACTGTAAACAACAATAGATTTTAGCCCATTCCTCCAAAGACAGGAACACTTACATAACAGTTTTGAATTGTGGGTTTGCAGAAGTCAATTTCCAGGAAGGCAGGTTTCATAAGGCCAAAGAAACATTGGTAGAAAGAGATCACTGGAGGTCACCAAGTCCAGACTTTTCCCTGAAATGGGGCTAGATAGATCAGATATCTTACAGTGTGCTAGAGAGGTAAAGTGTAGTCAGAAAGAGGTATAAGTGATTTTATTAGTGTATATCAATGTGTAGGATATAAACACATGTATTGTATACAGATGTGTCAGTATATTACTAGTAGGAATTATGGGATTATCATTCAAAACCTCATGATTCATTTTACAGCCTTCTTCCAGGTTTTTAAAAAATTCATATCTCACTCTCTTTCAGAATAAAAAAGCAAAACTAAACTATTTATGATGGTCATTTCCTGTAACTGAACTATAAGTGAAAGATTTCCATTGATGATTGCTACTGGCAAACAAATATTTAGAAGCAGTTTTTCAATAAAACTTAAACATTTACCAACACTGAAAATCTGTCACAGTTCCAATGTTCCTAAATTAAGAGAATGAATTAAAAAAATAATTTTAATGGAAAAGTCATAGAATCAAACATGAAAAAAGAACTAATGATATGCGTAATTATCTTTGCAAACTACACTCAAAATTGCTTCAAAGTTTTAGCTTTTATTCATGACCTATTGTTTTAAGCCGGAAATCATGTGAGCCTAAGACTCTCTATTCTTGTCCATTTTCTCTGTTTCATCATGTGCATTTGTTTGCATAATATAAAAGAGCAGCAGGGCAGAGTAATTACGGCAATCAGTCTCTGAACACATTAATCTGCTCTAAACTGCAGGGAGTAAATGATGCAGAAAGAAATCCAGCAGAGAAATATTTCTTTTGTTTGTGGCAAATCTCATACCAAGCTTAAATCATGCAAGGGCAACTTGTAATTTATGTCATGGTTGCCTAGGCATCAGCAATTAAAATACCTGGTAAAAATGTTTGATTTGAAGAGGCTCATAAAACGTCTAGTTTATGTAAGCTAATGAACATGCTATTGTAAACAATAACAAATACTCTTCTTTGTTTACTTGGAGAATCATTCTTGTTAATAACTATACTCTTCCAATAGACTATATAAAAAGCTTTTGAATAACAAATAAGATTTTTACTTTTTTCCCTTTTTTTTTTTTTTTTCTTATTTTGATTCTTACTCTCATTTCTTCTGGGCAATCCTCATAAAAAAATTGGGGAAAAAAAAATCAAAACCCACCACATAGAGATGAAATAATGAACCACTTTCAGATCTAGTTGATGGATTTTCACTGAATTTTTTGATGAAAAAGAGTAAGTGTGGTGAGTTGCGTTTTTTTGTTGTTGCTGTATTGTTTTGGTTTTATTATTTTTTATTCCATTAAATTCTTTTATTTGAATTTATTTTCATTAAACATGCAAAAAAACAAACAAAAAAAAAAAAGAGACTGCAGGAAGAGGAAAAATGTTTTATATCAGAGTTAAAGATATAAAAAATCCCATTAAATTTTTTGTTTCATATCAAACCAAATTGCTTTGCAATCTCCCTAGTTCTCTCATTCAATAACAAAGAAACAGAAACATTTTGTGCAATTTTCAACTCTCTGTACTTCTAAAATCTTTTCCCTGGTTTTAGATTTGCAGTGAAAATGTACTCTCGTCACTATGAGCAATTTTCTTTTCTTCATTTTTCTAGAGAAAGGACAGCATATTGTCTTTAGCTATTCAAGTCATAACCAAACAGAGCACTGGGGACAGGATTTTGGTGAGTTCATGTTGATATTCTGAGCATGGACATACTATGTGCCTAACATGGAAGAAAGTAACACTCCCTGCTCCCATCATTAGGGCTAAATAATCATATTTCTAATGAAAAAGTAGACCACTGAATGAAAAACTACGATAGAGCAAAAAACCATTTATATTAATGTAGTTTTATCAATCATTGGATGTGTCTCATGTTTTTTTAGATATTTCAGAAATCTGAAAGTGCTCACACTGAGTTATACACACAACTCATGTACAAACTTATATGGCTTCTATTGAATGGTTTATAATAAGTAGCTTAAGGGAGGTTGAGTGCTGTGTGTTTTCTCCAAATAAATCTGAAATTTCATGCTTACTTTATTTTAATTCATGTTTTATTAGGGATTTTTTTCTGAGTGTTAAGGACTTAGGTAAAGTATTGTCATGTTTATCATTGTTTTGGAACAATCAATTGACTTCACCCTCCCAAAGTAAATTGAAACAAACAGAATAAGCAACATGTTTGGCAGTTGAGAAGCTTGACATGAGCCAGCAATGTGTGCTTGCAGCCCAGAAAGACAATCTGCGCCAAAAAGGAGTGTGATAGCAGGTTGAGGGAGTTAATTCTCCCCCTCTACTCTGTGAGACTCCACCTGCAGTACTTCATCCATCTCTGGGGGCCACAACATAGGAGGGACATGAACCTGTTGGAGTGAGTCCAGACAAAAGCCACAAAGATGATCGGATAGCTGGAGTACCTCTCCTATACAGACAGGCTTACAGAGTTAGGTTTGTTCAACCTGGAGAATAGAAGGCTCCACGGAAATCTTATGGCAGCCTAGTACCTGAAGGTGAGAAGAAACCTGATGAGGGACTTTTTGCAAGGGCATGTAATGGTAGGACCGACATTAATGTCTTTAAACTGAAAGATGGTAGGTTTAGAAAAGATTACTGTCCCGGTTTTGGCCAAAAAAGAGTTAAGGTTTTTTGCTGTAGCTAAGGGGTCATGGCTGTGGGCATGCCTAAAAGGCTATTCAATTCCATCATTGCCAGGGGCAAGGGAGTGGGACTCTCTCTCTTCCTGGAGCAAGGACATCCCTTTCCAGTGGAGCAAGTATGGAACATGAAAACAGTGGGGTGGGGCCACACTGAGTCCGGTTTGGTGATCATTTTGCATGTAAATCACCCACTCTTTGTACACTCTTGCTATTAGTATTGTTGCTGCTACTGTTTGTTTTCTTATTTCATTGCTGTTTTCTTTGAATTGTTCTTATCTCAACCAGTGATTTTCACCTTTTGTGCCTCCAGTTCTCAATTCCATCCCCAGAGCATGAGGGCAGGAGGGAAGGCAGGGGTCGGGGGAGTGAGTAGCTTCTGGTTTGGGAGAGTTTCAGTGGGACACTGAATTAGGGAGTACCATTCCAAAACCAAGAAAATGTTGGAAAAAAATCTTCACTGTGGTAAGGCACTGAAACAGATTTCCCAGAGAAATTGTGGATGCCCCATCCCTGGAAATGTTGGATGGGGCTTTGAGCAACCTGGTCTTGTGGAAGGTGTTACAGTCCATGGCAGGGTGGTTGGAACTAAATTATCTTTAAAGCACCTTCCAATCCAGCCATTCTATAATTTTATGAACATGCAAACAAATGAAGACTGTAATTTAAAACTGATATGTGACTTGGATAAAACATCTGATTTCATAAACAAAGTAATACCAGTAGTACTATCTAAACTTTGCTAAACTATTTAATCTGATAATGAATATTAGACTGGAACGTTTTAAGATTTTCTTAAGAATTATTATTTATAAAATGAATGAAGGATTTAAAAAAGGTGAAAGGTAAGGCTGGAATGAGTTAATAGTAAGGTTCCAAAAACAAATATAAGCCTTTTAACAATTCTTAATGATCATAACATTAAAAAGTAACATTATGTTGCCATGTTTGCTGGTCACAAATTTAAAGAAAGCATTGTCACTGTGGAATGGAAAAAAAAAATAAAATAGTATGATAGTATTGAGGATCAGGAATATGAGAATACTGTTAGAAGCAGAAAAAAGGCAAACCACAAAAGAAAATGGTGCTAAACAGATGAATTCTTAATTTAGAAATGACAGAAACTATTTTTTACATATATTACTTAATATTATATATATTATTGAAAACTAATATTATTCATCTTCAGCCAAGAAAATAATTAATAGATGACATATCAGGTATATCAGCTTCTTTCATGTAGTGAGTGCAAGGCATTAGTAATAAGTCATCAGTAATATTTTACACAATTCTATCACTTATATTTAAAAAAAAAACAAAAACAAAACAACAAGGTAGTGAATGTAGACTATAAATATAAAAGACCTGCTTCCTCATAGAGAAAAAAAAATAAAAATAAAAAGAACTGTGCAGGAATATGAGTGATATATATATATACAACTACACATCCAGAAGGCAAAATGTGAGTGGAAAAGATTGGAACACACATTGTGTTGAAAATTAGAGAATAAAACCTTTCTAAATGAAAAGACATTTGGGCCACTAGAACACATTGCCTAGGAAAATTCTATCACCAGCATTAGAGTGTTTTAGGAAGAGTCTGGCAAAAATCTGTCAAGGACAGTTTGGGACTCCAGATTTTGGGTTTGGACAGGGAAGGGGGAAAGAAGATATATCTGGTTTCCTCTCTTGATTTTTTTTTTTTTTTTAAATTACTTTGAAAGGGGCATCTTTTGTTCTAAACTCTTCACATCAATTAACTGACCCAACAAAAACGAAACACAAAATATATTCCAGCTTGATATAACTTGGGTTCATTCACTGTTTATTGCAGTGCTTCTCTAAACCCAAGTTTTACTTCACCAAAACCTACAAGAGTGAAGGTAAACCCTAGATATCTGGAACATCTTGGTGCATGACCTTCATCTTTCACTGTCATTCCCTTACTGTAGATCAGTATACTATAATACAAAACAGTGGGTCTAATGCTACTCAAACATTGCACATCTAATGTACAAACTGTGTTATTTCTTTATCATGCTTCTTCTATCATGCTTTCAGCTCAAAGACAGTGTTTGCATCTATCAAGGGCTACATTCCAGAACAGCGTGATGAAATGGTTGGTTTGTCAAATTGCTGCTAATGTAATCATCAGTTAATGTAAGCACCATTAAGATGAAATACCAGCAACTATAACAGTTTAACACAGAATTAAACAAGACAATTTAAAAATAATGCTGTGGTTCCTCAATTCACGAAGGATATGGTGGTTTTGCAGCAATTTCAGAGAAAGTCAGCAAAGGCGGTGAAGAATCTAGAGGGTAAGTCCTATGAAGAGCAGCTGACAGAGTTGGGGTTTAGTATGGACAAGAGGAGGCTTTGGGGTGACCTTATCACTCTCTACAAAGAAGATTGTAACCAGGTGGGGGGCATCCTCTTCTTCTAGACAACTAGTTCCAGGATGAGAGCTGTACCAGGGGAGGTTCATGTTGGAAATCAGGAGGAATTTGTTCATGGAAAGGGGGATTAAAATTGGCATGGACTGCCCAGGGAGGTGCCTGCCCCTCAAGATGTCTAAGAAAAGACTGGGTGTGGCAATTAGTGCCATGGTCTGTTGGACATCGTGGTGTTCAAAGGTTGGACTTGATCTCAGAGGTCTTTTCCAACCTAAATGGCTCTGTGATTCTGTAGAAGAGACATAGGCAGAAATCTTCAACAAAAGTGGAATGTTAATCAAGCTGTAAAACAATGTTTAGGTGTTAGCCTGCACCAGTCTATGGCCTTAAGATCAGAAAAGTTACATCATTTTATCCTGAAAGTGGTAATAGGCTCTTAACTGAACACAAATAATTGAATCTCAAGCACAAACATTTCAAGAATGCATTAAACCATCTGTTTGCCATCTCTGAGGAGGTATTAAATAAAATTCTATGTTTCCCACACAGAGCAGCTGGTAGCAACAGCCAGATATACCACAGTGTTTTATATCTCTGTGGATGGTTTAGGAAATAGCATCACAAACTTAAAACATACTTGCTAAAATATTGAGAAATGAACATGTTGTGAAAACTGACCTTTTATAGTTTATACCTAAGCAGTACCTTAATATTCTTAGTAATTATATAATGACATAAAATATCTATAGATATCCATAGATATTTTTCTCATAGAATTAAAATAGTAATAATAAAAATTAAGACCACTGACTCATATTTTATTTCTATTTCACATAGTTATATTCTTGCACTTTTTGGAGCTCAGTACTAAGTGTTGAAAATCAGTATTCAGATATTTGAGTGTGCAGAAATCTATTAAGTTTAAAATTGGGATATTTGATATTAGAAGTAGCACACTGCAGCCTATGTCTCCTTTTATGAAGTATTCCCGTTGGAAACTGAACATATCTTGTTGCAATGGCTTGCTATTCTCATTCCTTTTGGATTCTCACTTTCAATTGGGAGAACAGATTGGATGGATTTATCTTTTTATTTCTCCTGTCTTGGTTTCAGCACAGATAGAGTTAATGTTCTTCCTAGCGGCTGGTACAGTGCTGGATTTAGAATGAGAATAATGTTGATAACATACTGATATTCTAGTTGTTGCTGAATGGTGCTTACCCTAAGTCAAGGACTTTTCAGTGTCTCATGCTCTGCCAGTGCAGGGCTGCACAAGAATCCAAAAAGAACCCAAGCCAGCGCAGCTGACCCAAACAGGCCAAAGGGATATTCCATACCACAGAATGTCACGCTCGGTATATAAACTGGGGGGAGTTGGCTGGGGGTGGCTGATTGCTGCTCAAGGAAGGGATAGAATGAGCATCAGGTAGTGGGTAGTGAGCAATGGTATTGTGCATCACTTGTCACTGTTGGATTTTATTCCCTTCTCTTTTTGTTGTTGCCCTTTTCATTATAATTATATCAAATATTTTTATTGTTTATTGTTTATTTTTGTTATTACTATTGAAATTATTATTGTTTGTTATTGCTATGGTTATTAATATTCTATAATTTTATCTTATTTTAATGATTAGACTGTTTCTATCCCGACCCATGGGTTTTACCCTTTTTTGAGTCTCTCAATCTTGTGGTAGGGTGGTGAGTGAGCAAGTGGTTGTGTGGTAATTTGGTACTGGCAGGGTTAAACCACAATATCCTCTCCAGAAAAAAAAGCCAGGTGGACTTGTGTAAAATTGCAAAAAGCAATTACAACTCAAAAGGAAATGTCAGAATCAATTAGCAATTGAAGAAAGTGAAGAGAGCTCTGACTTATAAGAAAAGGATCTCAGAGAAGTGGCCTTTGCAATCTCTGCGAAAAACAGAAAAACAAAAGATGAGTTCTAAAGATTTTAAATGTGTGTGTGCTGGCAACACGGTGACCTTTGGACTGGACTTTACAGGTACTGCACTTACAGCTTTTCTCTGTATAGGAGATTCCCATTCACATTTTGAATGTAGTCTCTCACAGGCAAATGAAATACAGTTTACAATAAAATGGCCACTGAAAAGCCCATGGACTGTCTAGGGAAGAATTATAGTTTCCATGCTATTTCCCAAAAGAATAGAAAAGGAAAAGTATTTCAGCTGAGAGATACTCAGAACAAAGGTTTCTACTACTTTGTGCCTTCAGTCATAAGAAATTGTCCACAACATTATATTCTTCAAGTTCAGATACACTGGAGGCATTACTGTATGTCTGTTGTTCTTGACTGGCTTTTCCCCAAAAGTAAAAATACACCAAAGCACATAATGGCTTCTGATTTCCTTTTAGAAGAAAAAAATTCAAATGTTTACAGTAACTATGCCAAAGCATGATAAATGCAAAAAAGCAAAATAAAAGCACCAAATAAACAAAGCAGGGGCATTTTCTGTTTGGAATCATTATGTGTTTTCATCGCTGGGGGAACATGTGGAGTATTTTAATCCATAGTTGTGCATAGCAAAACTGGCTTGTTGAGGTTGAAAGCAGCTATTTATCTATGCCTGATGAAACAGGAATGAGGTTTAGAAGAAAATGGCTAACAAAATGTTTCACAGTGATAGGAAAGAATGCTAAAGGCAGATTCAGATTAGGTTTATTCTGTGTATTTCATTATTCCCACCATTTAAATGTTTAGAAGTTTGAGGATTAAAGGTAGAAGAGTCTTCCAGGGATAGTCTTGCTTCATCTTTGAAGCATTTGCTAATTTCTTATTTGGAAAACTACCACAACAATGCAAAGTTTTAAAACGGGTTTAGGTATTGACCAATGGACATGTGGGCTATTTTCACTTAGTCTGGAATCACTACTGTACCAAGAAGCAACCTTTCAAACCAGCCATGAATAGAAAAGAGGGGAAAGAAGCCAGTTTCTCTTCACATAAAGGAATCTTCCCATTTACAGCGATTACAAAGCATGTGCACACCTGCCCCAATCATACATACCTCTTACAAAGAGTATCGCTCAGCATGGGATTCACATAACATCTCTAAAGAAATTGTCTGTTACTGTTTGTTCCTTTCCAGAAAACTATGGCAAACAGCAGTAATACTGAGTGTTTCACTTCGTGGCTTTTTGTATATTCAACTCAGTGTATAAAGTTGCTTCCTGGGAGCATACCAGCTAGTGAGGTCAATGAGAGACCCGAGAAGCATAAGATATAGCCCATATTTAAGGACCAGAGTAAATGAATTAGCAACATTACTGTGTGCCTCAGGTCTACCTAATGAGTTGCTGCATCAGTGGGAAATAGTCATGCATATCCCCTAAGTTATACTAGGTTTGATGGAGAAGTAGAGTAGCATAACAAGTAATAATTAACTTGTAGATTTGATATGACACATGGTGAAGACTCATTATCTTCACACAGTTAAGTGTTAACCACTCTGTCCCTATACAAATTGTAACATTTAATTATTTCCTATTAACTTATTCCTTTCTTGAGGGCACTGTATGCACACTTAAGTTTGGTCTCAGCATCAGTATACAATCATATTATTTCTATGTTAATTGTAGTAGTGGTGAGGAAAATGAATTGAATTGACTTCGGTCTTCTAAATAGACTGTACCAGACAGATCAGCATAGAAATGGCTTTTGACTAGTTGCAGGAAGTAAAATATAAACTGTATATCTACTCTTATTTCTGGCTTTCTTAGTTCTTCAAAGACAGATCTGTTTGACAGTGCTGATGGTTTCATTTCTTTCTCTACCAGGCAAAAATGATTGCAGAAAAAACATCACCCTAATATGGACTCAGATATAATCTCTGACATTAAAAGTTGCTGATAATAACAGGGATCCTAAATAAGAATTCCTGCTGAGATTTTTGCTCCTTTCTTGGATACAAATCAAATGCAAAAACAGTTTACTAAATAGGGCCAGCTATTTGCATCTACTGATCTGTACTGCAGTCTTCATGTTTGTGTTTGCTGCAGAGTTTACGAGTAACCTTTACATTTTAAAGGGATTTAACTCTGCATTTATAAGCCTATTTCAGGACTGAAGTGTTCTTGTAAAAGAGTATTCAAACCAGTGGTGGTCTCAGATGAAGTGACATTTGTGGTCATTTGGCAACCCAACTACTAGGTAACTCTATCTGCTACATTTTCAACTTTAGTTCCAAAAATGCATTGGTAATTCACCGGTTTTCTATGAACAAAATAATTCATTGTCATAAAACATCCTGATATAACAGGCCCTTCATTTCCATATGCATCTGTCCTTACAAATCAGGCTCATATTTCAGCTTTGCTGAGTACAAATGGCTGAGAGAGGATTTTAAAAAGAAATGCACATGGTGAGGTTAAAGGATTTAAGGAATATTGGCTTTATTCTCTAACTCTCTTCAGATCTGGATAAATGACAGAGTAACTCTGGTACTCTGGGCACCAGACTGCAGTGACCAGCAGAACAGAGGTGGTGTGTCCTCCTGCTGTACAGGAGGAAAAACCAGGCTGGCTGCTGCCAAGGAAAGACATTTATCTGTGGGGACTGAAGGAAAAGAAAGCAACACTAAATGTTGTTTTCTGGGGCCCCTCTTCTGGTAATCTCTTTTGTTATTTATACTGCTAAGAAACTTGAAGCAGCTCTAAAATTTTTCAGTCCTACCTGCCAAATCAGAGACTTAAAATTATGTTCTGGGGAAAACAAAGACCAGAATATTGTTTTATTTCTGTGAACAGGATTCATCACATTTTTCTGAATCTCACATGTCATTTTTATGACATACATTTATTTTGCATTTACATGGTGCATAGTTGTTAAATTAGCAATGTTTTACTTCCTTATGACAATCACAATAACCAGTCATGAGTCTCATGGAAATTTACATAGCAATTGAAAATAAAGCAAAAGCCAGTGTTCTAGCCTGCAGTCCAACTCACTGAATTGCTTAATCTTAGACATAAAATTTATTAGATTTAGTGAACAGACCCCATTTTTGGCAAGTAATCACAAAGGCTCAGTGCCAGTTCGTTATTTCTATCATTCAATCATAAAAACTGATATATGCTATTAATATGCTATTCACAGATCCTGAGTGCCAGAAATAATCCTGGTGTTAAATCAGACTTCTTGCATTATTCATGATGTTCTGTGTAATATTATTTTTGCAAGTAAAAGAGAAACAAGCAGTATTGCTACTTTGGGAAATAAGTCACATGAAACTGTATTTGTCTTTCACAGCTATCTGAAGAAATTCTAAGCTTTGATTTAATTAAAGGCACATAACTATTTTACTGCAATGTTCAGGCCAAATTTCATGTAAAGAAATTAAACAGCCAAAAATGTACACCAATGGCTCTATTTAAAATCTTCCCTTAAGGTCCCTGCTCCTTAAAGGATGGTTAAAAAATCTGCAGCATGAAGCAAATATATTTTGAAGAACATGTTTTCAAAATGGCAGATTTTAAGCAGATTTAAAGTTTCATCTAACTCAGTGCTAGTCACTTGGATAGTGTGATCAAAAGTCTGCAGTCAACAAGAAAAGGGAACAATGTGATTGTCAGGAAATCTTATTTTAGACTCTTCAGTCTAAATGATCTTGTATCTCCAGTGATTTCTACCTAAATCTACAGTGATATTTTTCAGATTTCCATGGCCAGCAGAACCACACTTTGTTGCTATGACCTACAACTTGAGGTTTGTCTTACACAAGACCATATTTCTAACACAAAAATGGGAAAACACACTAGCTTTCTCAGTGGGACTGCTAATGTAGTATTTAAGACCTATATTATTATTAGTAGTAGCATTTTTAAGAGAAGCATTTTTTATCGTCATGTTTCTTTAGTTCACTTCTCTCTTAGTGCTATCAAAATCAATTCATACGTGTCACTATCTGTACATAAATAAGAAGGCTGTATTTTAGAGTCCAATTATTTTTAACTCAAATCATCAAGGAAATTTCATATTGGAATGTCTTATTATTTGTTTCCCTTTTCTTGCAGAAAGTCTGCATTCATTAAGCAGAAAAAAAAAAAAATAACTGAAAGGCATTGGTGCAGAAAAGTGAAAAAGGGCTTTTTGAAAGTAGCTCTCATGCTCTGAATAAGATTTGTTTCAATTTTTTTTCCTTCCCTCCCTCCTGTTTTTAAATCATTGCAAGGATAAGGTTATTTGAGGTGTTATCAAATGCCTCCTGTGATGTATTTCCTACCCTTTACTCTGGCTTTGACTGGGTTATCCCAACCACCGTGTCAAGGGAATGGCTCTTCTGCAGCAAAATTAAATTCTGTCATACCCAGTTGTTTGGTTCCACATTGTGACAGACTAATCAAAAAGTTTATGCATTTTTAATAGAAGTCATGAAACAGTGAAATTCATGGAATCAAAGGAAGTTTAAAGTATAAAAAGAACACTGATATGCTGGGGTTTTTTTTGTTTTTTTTTTTTTTTTCCATCACAGCTGTTGACTTGTTCCAATACATTTGTAACATAACCTTTGCAGTCACAAATTCTAATGTATTTCTTTATTTTCTTTTGTGACACTGTGTAATGTCATCAGATGAAAATGTTTCTGGGTACTTGAAAAGCTGAGAACTAGAACAATGTGAACAAAAAATGATAAAGATGGTCAGATGATTATTGTGCAAGTTCTATGTGATTGCAGCAGGATCATTTGACAATGCCTCATCTAGCTGTAAATGAACCACACCAGACACGCAACATTATTATCAGCACCAAAGTAAAGAAAAAGGGGAAAGGTAAAAGAATATCATCAGTATATTGCATAAACACTCTTCATCAACATTTTTTTTAACTGTAATTAGGCTTTTATTATTTATAACATCTTCAAAATTAGGAAAAGATTAAAACAGAACATCACAAAATTTAGGATGGAATGAAAAGCACATTTAAAAGAAAGGGCGGGGGGTGGGGGGGGGAGCTGATAAATTAATGTAGAAGAATCTCTACCTGTCTTTTGAAGTAAAGGCATCTCACAAAAACTCTTTTTGTAACAATACATTTAGCAACCAAACATTCCTGAATACCATATTCCAATTTCCTTTCAGACAGAATGAAGTCAAAAGTTATCTGGAAACCAGTGAAAAGTATTTTATTTATTTGTCACTTGTGTTTTGCAAGATTTGTGTTTCTTTTTGCATGTAAGTTTAGCAAAAATTAATTTCAAAGAACCAGATGTAAATTACAACTCCTGTCAGTTGCTGTGTTCATGTTGAAAATCACTTCATTCAATGCCTGGTATAAGTGAATGTGACCATGCTGGCCTGTACTGTTTGCAAAGCAAAACTGACTGCGGAAGTTGAACCCACCACATTCTCACCCTTTGAAGGCTTCAAAGTCTGTTAGGAGTCAGACAACCCTTGACACCATGGTACAGCCATCTCATGCATATTAGTTCTTTCCAACAAAATACCTCCACCTGCCTCTACACACCCAGCAGGCAATGGGTACACTCCTATACTACTTCCAGAGGCACATTTGAAAAGACTTGTTATAAGGAAGAGGTATATTTCAGGATTATCTACATTTTGTGCAAGGAAAGTAGATCCTTGATATTGATACAAGGAATACCTTGTATTTCATTTACTCTCAGACGAGTCTGAGTAGAAAGAAAAGAAACTTGAAGGCTGTTGTGAAGTAATATGTGTGTATGGAATACAGGGAGATTAGTTGGATGCTACTGAGATAATTGGCAGCTGACAGCCAAATTTCCAGGTATGTATTTGGACAACTAAGTGACTCTTTGCTGTGTGAAAAACTTGTTACTCTCTGCATTGTTTGAAGCATATTGCATTGAGAAACTTCAACAAAAGTCAGAAAAAGCCATTTAGATGAGAGTTTGTCTTATGGGTCTTATGGGTTTAGGCTTCTCAGTGAATTTTCCCATTACCATCGTGAAGATGTGGGCAGGCTGGGAGCGGGCAGGCTGGGTGGCTCACTGGGTTTTTTGTGCCTGTTGGAGCAGGGCTCCCAGAGGTGGATGGCTCATAATTAAGCTACACAAAGGCAGTAGTTAATAGCCCTGGAACACCAGCTGAATCACTCAGGGGAAGCTGCATCCCCTTTTTAGCCATGGCTGAGGCTGCCAGCCCAGAAGGGAGAGGGAAGCTCTCACTCGAAGCCCCTGCAGGAGCTGGAGAGCTATAACAGACCGCTCGTGCCACATGAGCTCGTTCTTTGTTCCTCGCCCAGCTTTGCATTAGTTGTTACCCGCTCTCCATCACTGCCAGCCGGCCTGGTGCAGCCCTGTTGTTCCGTCAGAGTTGGTCCCTGCTCCTTGCCTGCCGCATTCCCCACGCAAACCCTGCGTGGTTGCCGGCCTGGGGATTCTCTTTTCCCCCGTGTGAGCCCTCTTTTGCCCCGTGCGAGTCCCCTTTTCCCACGTCTGAGCCCCCTTTTTCCCCGAGCCCGCCCCCTTTTCCCACGAGCCCCTGCCACTGCCCTGATGCAGAGACCAGTCCCGCCAGCACCCCCTGCCGGCAGGGCTTGTAACTGCACCAAATGGGAGCTGGGATTTTTTCCCCACTGGATCGATTTAGGTTATTGTGTTTGTTCTGTTTCGATCTGTATATTTATTCCTTTTTTTAGAGTTTACCTTAATTTCGAATTTATAGTAATTTGGAGGGAGGAGTTTTCTTTTTGTTTCAGGAAGGTTCCCTCCTTCCTTGGCAGAGGTTTGTCTTTAAACCAAGACGGTTTGGAATGCCCTCATTTTACTGTCTTGACCTAGAGGATGACTGAGAGCTACACCTGGATTTGTCAGTGAGTATCTGCCATCCTTGGGGCTCTGGCAGGTGATTTTGTAAGGCTGCTACCAGCCACAGACAGTGGTGGTTCTCTACAAAGATCCCATATAGATTTATGTAATGAAGATTTTTAAATCTGTCTTATGCAGTTGATGCAATAAGAAAAAAAAAAAGCACCACATTCAGCTTTTTAAAATTCCACAGTTTTTGCCCCTGTGAAGCTGAAGGCAGCCTGAAATGTCTCCTGCCTGATGGCAGCATACTGCTAAAAAAGAAAACAATAAATTCATCAATAAAAATGTGAAGCCAGTTCAAGAACTTGCAAATACTCAGAAGCTACAAAATAAATCTGAATTTTGAAAGGCTGGAAGATGAGTTCTATGAAATGAAGATACTTTTCTTGTTTTCCCAAATATTACCTTTTACTGCAGGATGCTGCAGGAGGTAAATTTCAATATTGAAATGTGTCATGATGTCTTGAAGGAGCATGTGAAGTCTTAGGATGGCAGGAAAGTCTGCAAATTGCTACAAGCAAGTCAGCAGGAAGCAAAGGGGGAACATGCACCTCCATTGGGTCACAGTGAGAGATTAGGACTTGCAGCTGACCCACTTCCATCACTGAGCACTTTGTCAATGAAACATTGCATTCCCAGCTATTTGCACCAATGGACAGTGTAAAACATCTGAAGTTAAAACACCTATGTGTAGTCAGGAGAGCAACATAACAAGGTATGGATAAAGGCAAAGCATCAGCTCTGTCAAGTGAAGCTAAATACAGTGGTCGTTGGAGAAAGGGGACTGCTTCTTCCAGGCCCACTGGAGCCAGAGTTTTCACAAGGGTTTTTTTCACCCTTAAGTCCCATACAATCAGAATGCTGCAATTCCCATTCCTGGGGTCCTACCAGCAATAAGACTGAATGCATGTCACCACTATGAGCATACACACACACACCAGCTACAGACAAGGATGGATGCACAAACCAGCACAGAGAACAGTTCCTTTGGTGACACATTAGAATGGGCTGGAGACCAACTTCCATGCAAAATGGCTGGGGCAGGCACTGATGGCCCCATGCTGGCCTGAAACGGCCCTGTGCCCTGCTTAGGGTGGGAGGGTGTGGGGCTCACTGTGGGGCTCAGCAGGGACAGTCAGGGCTGGTGGTGCTCTCAGGGCCCTGACAAGTACAAAGGGAAGTACTTCTTCCTCTGAACTCTTACGTATATGCTTGGAGGTTATTCATCCTTTTACCAGAGAGGTAGATAATATCAGGAATAATTACTTCTCTCAGCTAAATAGGGTAACAATAAATGTTCACAGTAAGACCTACAGTACAGTATGTCATCTCTTAAAAAGTACATGCATCACTAAGTTTTATGCTTAACAGACATCGTTTAAATAACACTCATATGGAGTGAACTTCTATATTATAGCAACCGCTGTCAGAAAGTACAATGACTATTCTTGTGTCTGCTACAAAAAGTGAGACTCTAATAGCACTCATTTGACATTAAATGTGAACCACTCTTGGGCTAATAAAGACATTTTCAGTATTAATGAAACTAATCCAACACTACAGATTTCTGCCTGCTCATTACAATAATTTATTCATAAAGTGTTCAGTTGTGCCTGGGAGACTCTGATGGAGAGCTGTACTGAGGAGAAACATTTCTAGGAGCACTTCTAAGCTGGTCTCCAGTTTATCTCTGAATTTTTCCCCTTGCTGTTCCTGTTAAGCCCCTTCAAGCAGCCAAAATCTGCAAACATGAGCCTGCTTGAACATTTTCCAAAATGAGTCCATGATCAGTGGGGACAAAAATCTTTAACTCTTCACATTTGTGTTTTCAGTTCAGCATTTCTCTGGCTGTCATACAGTTTGTAAGGCAGGGTGAGGGGAAATAACTTAGAATAAACAATAAAACTGAAATTAAAATGAGCAATAAGAACAGAGTTTATTAGTAATTTGAAAATATTTTTAAAACTGATCACACCTTCTGGCTGGAAATACCTGACAGAAAATAATTTGAGCAGCTATTTTCAAATAATTACTTAGAGGAAAAAATACTGGTGCAAAGTTTACATAAGATAACCGTGACGAGCAAGACAATAGATATGACTATATGAAACAGAAAAGTGACATTGCCCTAACTTAAATCACCTGACAGGAATATTTCTAGGTCTGTGTCCCCCATTACCATGACTGGTCATTCCATCTCTCAACACTTCACCAGAAAAGTGAATATCTAACAGGAATGAGAGTGGGTTTCCCTACTCAGATTTTTCAGGATACTGGTTTTGGCACCCTGATGACCAGGAATCATGCATCTGTTATTTTTTTTTCACCATTGATTGGGGATACACTGAGAACCCAGCTACGTACCTACGTGTTCATTGGCTGCACTCTTCAATTCAGTGCTTAAACATTTGGAATGACAACACTAAGCATCACTACATTAAAATAATTGTTTTCTGAACAAAGTGTGAATCATCTTCTTGTGTCACAGTTTGAAATAATGTGAAACTGTCCCTCACTCTTCTTATCTCTTGTATTATCTCTTTTTACTTCTCTTTTACTCTTAATATAACTTCTACAATGGTTTTCTAATCTTCTTAACATGGCACTGGAATTTTCATTATGGAATGCAGTTTAGACAACTTTTCCAGTATTCTGCTTTCTGGATATCAAGCGACCATTTGATTTATTTAGTTCTTCCTTTACTCAAAAAACACATAGGGGGGAAAAAAAAAAAAAAAGTGTCAGCTCTAAATTCTTCATGAGCTCAAGTTCTCGAGAAATACTTTAAATTTACACCTAAAACCCAAGAATAAAATTTTGACCTTTCTGAAATGCATAGTAAATCTGTTTTGAGTCTGTAAATATTAGCCTTGGATTATTAGAATCCATATAAAAATTATATTACTTAAATGAAACTCGGTTTGTAGCAGGAAACTTTAGAAGAAAAAAATATATTTGTATTCCTAAACAAATATTCAGAAGAGCTAACATGACATTCTTAGCTGCAGAACCAATAGCCTTACTCTTAAAAACTTCTACAATTAAGGAATTAATCAGCAATATATAAGTCTTGATTAAAGTAAGTCTCTTCTATACTCATTGAACTCCTTCAGGCTATTCTAATTTAATTCGTCTTGACACGTTTAGGTTGTTTTTTTTCCTTCTAGGAGTATATCAAGTTTCAGATTACTCAGCATTAAATCACTCATTGCTTCATTTCCTACCAGCATGCAGACTTCCTCACCTCCAGTTTTGAAGATAATCCTTTTCCTACAGTTTATTTAAGAGGTATTCCTACTGCATAGATTAAAAATAAAGATTTAAAATTGCCAAATAATCTGATCGACATCTGGAACGTTTAAATATATATGTAACGTTATTTTGCTTCACCTGCAGTTGATATTTTTGCACTTGTTACAAAATTAGCTTTACATGTCTGAGTGTCTCACCTGAAGAAGTCTGCTGTCAATATTTCATTTGAGTGTGTGAATTAAGTGGTGGAATACAGCCTAACACTCAGCCTTCACTGGAGCTGTTCTTATTTTTGAGACATTTAAATCAGTTAAATTTGGAAAAAAAAAAAACAAACTTCTTTCCATTCCATTTCATTGCCAAAAATGGCTTTCTCAGAATATGCTGAGCAGGTGATACAATTTCAATACCTATGAAGTTGTTCTTCTTGTTATTATTGTTAAAGCTTTCCTATGCATAAGAATCCAGCCTTGTCATTGCTTAACTGCCTGCTGAAAGGCATTTTGAGAGTATGCAGATGAAGGTAAGAACTTGATGGATTAGAATGTTATGTCAGTTATAAAGATAGATGATCTACTTGTCAGAAACTGCTAAAAAAAAGGCCTTTTATAAACAGACAGAAAAAATAATGGGACAAAACACTGGGCATCATGTTCATAAAAACATGAAAAACGGGATAGAGGAGGAAATGGATGCTTAAATTCCAGAGCATAGTTTAAAAACTCTAGCAGTATTAGAGAAATAAAGCATTAAATTGAATGAAGAAAATTTTTGGTTTGTTTATCTCAACTTTACAGCATTATGGAATGCCACATCTTCAGAAGAAGAACAGCAAGAATCAGCAAAAGAGAAGTGCAAAGTAAACACCAGGGAGTATATCTTATTAGTGAATCCCTTGAGATCCTTTTAACTATGGAATAACTTAGAGGATCTCTTCAGGGGTTTTGTCTTCTTGCTTTTGTTTGTGTGAATACTACTGCTGTTAAGCATTTGAAAGTTAATAACAGCATTCAAGATTGTGTGGCTGCCATGTCATCATTCATTCCAAATGGTAGGCACCTGTTTTATTTATGGATTTGTACAATGGTCCTTTTGCATTCTAAAAAGAGTTCATTGTTAAGCAGTGCACAATTCCTTGAAGATTTGCGGTCAATATTTCCCAAAATAGACAGCTATAAAAAGCATTATCATTTGAGTCTTTTTTGGATGTAAACTATTTTAATGTACTTATATATAAAATGCTCAAAATAGCAAAGGTGTATCCTCAACAATAATATTTGAAATATATTCTTGGATGCCTGCCACTGATGCCAGTTTTAAGAAAATGTGTACATTGATTAGTTCCCATGATAATAACATCGATAAATTGATTGAAACAGTGTTGAGTGACAGACTGCCTTCTTCTTAAATTGTCTCCAATGGTTATTTGAACAGATCCTGTTGCTAAAAAGGCAATGGCAGATGTTATTTTTTAACTGCAACAAGCAAAGCATCACTGCTTTGGACTCTATGCAGCACTTGTTTAAATCCCCTTTAAACTTTCAGCAGAGCTATAATAATGCTTATCATTAAGCATTATTTATTATCAATAAATCTGTATTGTTTTAAAAATCGATTCATCTATATGGTAAAAAAATTCCTTTCCAAAATAAGTCCTTACAGAAGGATAAATAAATGTTCCATTCAGTGCTTTTTAATTCAGAGTGTCGTATATGCTTTTGGTTTTGTTTTTGTTTTTTTTTTTTAAAGAGAATGATAAATTTTCTTCCTTTTAAAACAATAATGTATGAAATTACATAATTTTAAAATAATAAATGGGCTATTTAATTATTTCACAGTATTTAGTTATTAATGTTAAACAATTGTATTTAGTTATTAATGTTGAACAAATACATTTTTCCCTAAACAATTTGAGAAATATTTGAGCAGTTCTAAAAGACAAGGAATTTATTTCCATCTATACATATATGTTTCATTTCTGGTATTATATTGCTATAAAAATAAAAGATACACATTTCCAACTTTTAAAATCACATAGCACAGAACACCTTTTTTTTTCTTTTTTTTTTTTTGTGATCCAACTTTAACATTATGCTTTCTCATCTAAAGTTTGCTTATTAAATTTATTTTCACTAGCTTGTAAGCTAGTCTTGTAGGGTGTAAAATACAGACACTTTGTAGATTCTGAGGCAAACCAGGATATCCTTATTAGCTGTTGTTCCATCTATTCTATATACTTTGTTTTACCTTATAGTAAATTAGCATCAGAACAGCACTGATGACGTGATTGACCTGTTCTGATATATGAGAGAGTTCAGTCACTACTTGTCACTTGTGACATTGTAAAATTTCACTATTGTTCTACCACACATATGAAATAATACCACATATGAAATATATATACCATGAAATATGGACATGAGTACAGTATTTTAAAACTTTTGTTGAAGTCAAATTCTCAGAAATTTCATAAAGCCAAGGACACTGACACTAGATAAAGCAGATATACGTCAATTTTTTGCTATATAAATTACTGTTCAGCACAGTATGTATCTTTACAAAACCTCTTGAAATACATTGGTAGAAGTATGTCAATCCAAAGTAATGAAAAAGGTAACACAAGAATTTCAATTATTGTTTAAAAATTCATAGCTTAAGTAATAGTTTTCTGCTAGAACATTGACTCAATTCTATTGCACCTGATTTCTGGGCAATAGTCAGAAGAATTATGTGATATAAGAGACAAGGAGCATTCTTCTAAAAGTTGAGGATGAAAAGTCATGGATGAAAGTCAGGGGCCTTAAGTGCTTTTTTGCAAGAATTAAGCTCACCCATCCCTGGTATTTTCATGGTACTTTACAGGCATCTTCTCAAAGCTTGGCTTTCAGTTAAACAAAAGATTTACTGGTTTCTTCAAATGCAGATAATCCACACAACGATTTGTGTGGTGCAGTTAAAACTCAGATGCCTGGAACACAGCACCACATTGTAGCACCTTCTCCAGGCAGGCATCCTGGATGGGTCCCTGATCTTTTGATATGAAAAAAACATGAGATCTCTTCAAGTCTTGGGAATATTCATTCATTATTGTATTCACATTGAAATACATTTCTTACTTTATCTGAATCATTATCATCAATAATACTGCAAATGTGTCTATTTTTTTCCCACCATATATACTTTTAAGGTGGACCTTAGAGAGTCCAAAAGATGCTGGTAAGGAACAGTAACATATAACAGAAAAGTGATGTTTCTCATAGAGACATTCAGAGTCTAACACATTTAAGTATATACAGCTGTGAGAGACTGGACTTGTATCTCACTAGATTGTTTGCCTAATGTGTCAGATCAACCACCTTATCTGTGTGTGTGTGTGTCTGTGTGTGTGTGTCTGTATGTCTGTGTGTCTGTGTGTCTGTGTGTCTGTGTGTGTCTGTGTCTGTGTGTCTGTGTTCTGTATGTCTGTGTCTGTGTGTGTCTGTGTGTTTGTGTGTGTGTGTCTGTGTGTGTGTCTGTGTGTCTGTGTGTCTGTGTGTCTGTATGTCTGTGTGTCTGTGTGTCTGTATGTCTGTGTGTCTGTGTGTCTGTGTGTCTGTGTGTCTGTGTGTCTGTGTGTCTGTGTCTGTGTGTCTGTGTCTGTGCGTGTGTGTGGAGGGGCCAGGCCTTCAGCATCGGTGTCCACATGGTAAGGCCTGCAGCCAACATGGGCTCCAGGATTGGAAGACACATGTCACGGGAGCCACATGGGGAACTTGTCATATAAGGTCCACCTGGTAGCCTGCCCACACTACGCGCTCTGGAGCCTTTGACTGGCCGTGGCATCCTCACTTTGTCTAGAAGGGCAGTGAGTGGTCAGTGAACCTGATGTTCCACCTGGTGGGAGTGGCCATGGTAGCCAAACCATATACACAAACACACAGAACCTTCTTCTTGTTCGGCCTTCTGTCTCTGGACCTACCACCATGTGACCTCTTGACAGTGACTGTTTTTGTCTCCTCTCTTTCTCTCTTTCTTTACTTCTTTCTTTTCTCAATCTGTATTGTTTTCCTTTACTCTTTTCTTCCTCTCTTCCTTTTCTCTTTTCTTCCTCTTGTGGGTAACTTAAAAACCAATTGGGTGGTATTTCACTAAGTTGTGGGCTGGTGTCTGCTGGATGCAAAGAAAGTTCCCTACTCCACAGCAATGCCAACTGGTTTGTAAAACCTGTGGTGGGATATGGAGGCAGAGCTTAAAATGATGTCTGGAGGAAAGCAGGGAAGTCCTTTTGTTCCTTGTTATTTAGTGTAATGTTTTTGTAGAATCCTCTCCTTGGTGATAAGTTACTTCTGTAAACCCTTTTTCCAAAACACTTGTTTTCTCACTAAATTAAAAGTTCTCTTGGGAAGTGCTTGTAGTGTGTTCTCTTTACACAATTCAAGGCATCAGAAAACTAAGACTGCAAAAGTTTTGTGTGGGAACTATTGGGAGTCTGAATAAAAGTAAAATGTCCAGGCAAGGACGTTTTTTAAGACCCAGCACATTACAACAATATAGCTGTGAAACCTGGAATACAGAAACTGTATGCCACCTAGACAGACAGGATCACAATGTTTAGAAATAGGAAATGTCCCTGTTTAGGGTGTAGGGCTAATGTTTTATCTACTGATCTGAATAGAACTAATATAATTCCAGCAGACTTACCAGCATGTGCTGGCTGGTTTTTTCCCCAACCATCTGCAGCATATGCAAACACATTACAAGGAGATCACAAATCACCCACTGAGTTAATTTTTCTTTATGTCTACTGCTTGCTTAGGGGTACTTCACCCATCACCAGGTATTCTAATAAAAACTCTCTACTTCCCTTGTAAGTTGCCTTTTATTTGGGGCAACTGTCACCAAAACATAGAGCTGGTTTAAATACTAATTATTAACCAGATCAATGAATAGTCTAACACTGTAAATATGATAATTGCTCAACAGGTACAGTCATATGCTACAAAACAGACAAAATTCAATTGAACTTTTTTCCTGGTTTGAATTTTTCTGTTTACTTTGCTGTTTTCTTGATGAATATTGGTGTTTTTTTTGTACAAAGTAATGCTGTGATTCAGCATAAATAGCAAATTCTACATCCATAACAAATTCAGCAAATTAATAAAATTAATGCCTTGAGCAAGAAGGTTACTCTGACTCTAGGTTATGATGCTTGTCTTCAGGGGTGTAGAAATTTGCAAGAGCTTATTACAGGAATAGTTGAACGAAACCAAAAGAAACTGTGAAGCTTCTTAGCTGGTAGATATAACTGCAAAGCCAATCCTTCATTTAGGTGCTTAGCACGTATGTATTTCACATGTATATATTTAGAATGTCTTTAGTATTGAACCCATGTAGGTGCTGAAAGTCAGCTGTAATGTTTATTTTTGTTTACAGAAGAGCTGTTTGTGAATGCAGTTAGCTTGACAGGTAATATTCCTTCAATGTATCTTCTCAGAATGATCTAGACCTTCCCAGTATTAGAGAATGCTATTCAACACTTACCAGTACCCTTATCCTTACCAGTGACCAGACATTTTTACCTCCTAGTTAGGTTTTTCATTCTTTAAATATGCTGCTCTCTGAAAGACAGAACTTACTCCCTTCTCATATTCTAGCACATCTCTGGAGTGGTAGCAGTGGCCTAAGCTGGAAAAGTGCCTGAAACAGAGCTATTCAGACTGTTACTGTGCATATTCCTCACAGGAGTAATTGGAATAAAGAGGCCACTTACACATTCTCACAAATACACACTTGATTTTTATTTTTCTATATCACTCACCAGTTCTATTTGCACTTCAAAACAAGGAAAGGTATAAACATAAAATGTCTCTAATAGTAATAACATCCCCTGCAACTGCCAGGAACAGTTTGTACCGAGGAAACACTGGGCATGTGATGATATGACAGACATTGGCAGGGCTTGGTTGCATATGCTGCACTGTCAAAACACCTTTTTAACTACCTCAGAGGGATTATACTTTTTTTCTTTTGCATTTAGAGATGGAACTCAGCAAACAAATGAGTTTCTGCAAATTTTCAAATAAGTGTTCTTATCCAGGAACCACAACAAATTATGTCTTTTTTTTTCCTTGTTTTTAGTGTGTTATTCCTCTGTCTATGAGAACTAAATTAACTTCTTTCATAGTAATATATATAATGTCAAAATTATATAATAATTTTATAATATCTGTAGATTGATAGTCTGGATACCTAAAGCAATTATGATTGGGAGTTCTATAAGTTTTAATACTTTTCATTCCTTAGAGGTGGACAGAATAGCATGTAATGCTTCATCCATATGGTAAAGATAGACAAATCATGTGCATGTGTACACTTGTGTTTTTGTATGTACTACTCTGTGTGAAAAAAAGAACCCTCATTAGGTTTCCCCAGAAAGATATTTTCCAATTCAACCTTGAAGCAAAACAAAAAAAGCAAAACAAAATATGAAATGCAGATCCAGACTTGAAAACACTTTCCAAAACTGTTGGAAAAGGGATGAGTTTAGCAACCTACCCAAATGACAAAGGAATGGGTCCAAATCCATTAGAGTCAGAGAGATTCTTTCCATTAACTAAAATAGTTTTGGGATGAGGCCCATGGCACATGTTTTTTAGTGATTTGTACTAAAAATGTAAAAGAAATTACAGCAATGTATTAAAATTACATACTGAAAACGTGCTTTTTTACTATACTAAAATTAGCTGCTAGGTCATCTTTAAAAAGAGAGCTCATCATGGTTGTTGAATAACCAGAGTAATAGCTGTCCAGATGCCATAATGAGATTTATGTAAAATATTGTATGGGTAGAAATTATAATTGTGTTTTCCGGTTGTTGTTTTTGTCACAGAAGAGAAGATTTCATTTTTCAATTTCTAGCCTTGTGAAGTTCAGTTAACCAGCAGAGATTACAGTTTAAGTCCAGCTTATCACTACCTATATGGCAAATGCATATATAAAAAATGTATACACATCTGGTAGCAAAATTTCCAAGCCTTAGCCTAAAATCAGATGATACAAATATTTGTCTGATACGAATTGTGAAATTTGGGGGTTATGAGCATTAAATGCTTTCCTGTTTTAAACTTTATATTTCAAACAAATGATACAGCTTCTCAATAATAATTACAAAAGAAAAAAAAAAATCACCTGAAAGATAATAATTCAATTGCAATGAACGCTCTTGGCAGCTGTTTGAAGAGAATTGCCTAACTATGCTGAACTGATGGTGAGATAATTCACAGTATGAAAAGGAAAAATAGCAGATGCACTGTGCTCCTCCTTAGAGAAACTGAACAGTTCATGTGGAGAAGACATGCATACAAAATACATCTAGGCAGCTCTCAGATTGCTTTCTCTAGTAACTTTTCAAATAGCACATGTTTATCATGGAGATGTCTCAGCTTCAATTCAGCCTTACTTATCTTAGTAGTTTACATTTGGAAACTGCAGATTGCTTTGCTTCATAGTTCGGAGGACTAGAACTAGGAACTAGAACTAGAACACCTCTCTTACAAAAAAAGGCTGAGAGAGTTGGGGCAGTTCAGCCTGCAGAAGAGAAGGCCTGGGGAGAAATTTGTGCAGCCTTTCAGTACTTAAAGGGACAATAAAAAAAGAGAGAGACCTGTAGTGACAGGACAAGGGACAATGGCTTAAAGAGAATTAAGAGAACACAATACAAGGTGAGCCATTTCTTGTAAAAAAGCTTAGAACAGTACTAGAGAAATTTGTATACAAAGCAATAGATCACACAAGGCTAAGAGGGTTAAATCACTCCTTACAAAAAAGGTGAACTTCCACCTCAAAGGATTTAAAACTGTTTAAATGTGTACATTTTTTTTCTTCATTTCAGCTGTTAAAATATTGTCTATTGTGATATAATCTCTGCAAGCACAGGAAGCCCATAAGAAACAAGCATTTCTGGTAGGAATCCATAAATGAATCAGAAGTAGGAAGGTTAGAACTTCTCAAAGCACAGAATACTGCATTAAGGATAGTGTATTCACTTACAAGTTCTCATTATTAAAGATTTTTCTCTTCACTGTAGTAAGTATATGTCACTGCTATCTACACAACTAATTTCATATTTAGCATGGAAGAAAAAATGAGATGTTGAAATAAGTAATTTGATTTCAATTCTTTTCTTGTGCATTACCAATAAGAATTAGGAAATGTTTTCCATGCATGCAACCAAATTCTGCACTGATTAATACTGATAAATGTTAACATATTAATATTTATATATTAATATGTTCTGTGTTGATATATGTGAAAATCCAGTGTGGGTATTGAATATATATAACTACTTTATCTTAAAGATTTTGGATATAGAAGACATAATTTAGTATCTGATCAATATAATCTTTTTTCTGATGGTGCCACATGAGAAAGACAGAGCAAAACAGAAAAAGAAAATGAGAAGCAGATAGAAAGAAAGAGAAAAAGAAAGGATGGGAAGATGGGAATGCAGAAGGAAGAAAGGGAGGGAGGGAAAAGAAATGTTTTTTTGAAGGTCTTCTATGAATGGCATTATAAAGAGAACAGCTAAGAAAATATTGTTCCCCAGGGGTGGAAAGTTTTCTGACACAATTTCAGCATTTCCAGTGATTCCATCAGGCCACAGATTATTGCAGACCTTCAAAGGTTTTTGCTGCCTGAGTTTAGACAAATTGTACTATTCAGAAGTGCTAAAGCCACAATGCCATTATAATCATCATCAGAAAATCTGTTGCAGAAACCTTCATACATTACCATAAACATTTATAACTACAATGTTGTATATGTTGCAAGGACATTTTTAAAAAGTCAAAATTTAAAAACAGCAGCGATTAATGTCAGCATTACTGTTTATATTTTGATAACTGTATTGTAGCAATCCTCCACAGTCCAAATTACATAACAATCCAAATTATGTAACAGTCCACTTGGGGTAGTTGAATATTAAATGATCCTTGACCTTCCATTTCTTCATTCTGTGTTTAACCCTATTCGTAGTGATATCACATCTGAATACAGACAAGCCTTGTCTAAAGTCCAAATAATATACATAGCATATAGAGAAAAGAAATATTATTCTAATAAATTTAATAAAATTATTAATGAAATGCAGTCTATGAAAATACTTCAAATTAGATGAAGCTCTTCAGAAGGACTGTTCAAAATCAATGTGTTAGACCTCTGTTTCTCTGGAACTTAAAACTAATTTGTTTAACCCCTACCATGCAGTGCACCTTTATTAGGGACAAATATCTATGCTTAGGACAAACACAGAAAAAGATTGTTCTAGCAAAACATTTTTATTTATAGGGAAAAAGTCTACATGCAATAGTTTCTTAAAATATTTCTTGTTTACATTTACCTTAATTTAATGATGAAGTAGATTCCAGGACACTGGGAAGCTTGCAGTTCTCATAAATATACTTCAAAAATTAACCCGTGGGGAACCCCTAAATTGAATCCAATAAAAAGCATTTGAAATTACATTTTCAGACTACTCAGCAACAAATTCTTTTTAATTGTTTATATTGACCTTGCTTTTCTAATAAAAAAGCTCCTCTTTTAATGTGTAATGTTTCCCCGAATAGAAAAGACTTAATTAGGCTTCATTTGCACAATCAGGAATCATGAACAGATTATAATTTGGATCGCAAAACTGTGGAGCATCATTAAGATTACATTTGGTATGGTAGTTATAAGAAATTGTATTGAATAAATATCTGCAGCCTAAGGTCAAACATTATAATGAAAATATAAATCCTTATCTGAAAACATAATTGTGCATTTTCTTTCCCCCTGCCTATTACTTTCCACTGTAGAAAGGCTGCAGAGGTGAAAGTAAGTCCATGTATATATGACTAATATTTTAACCTGTTATAATATAATCATTTTGAGGAACTATACAATTGGCACATTTAATGGCTTATTGTATAGAATTTTTAAAAGTCCTCTCAGGCAGTCATTTGTGGTGGAAGCAAGGCTTAAGGGGAAAAAAAAAATGATTTATTGTAAGTCAAAGCTAACATGAAATCCATTTCTCCTCTTGTAGCTGTCACTGTTCAAGTTTTACTTTGTTTACCACTGTCAGATAAAATCTTTCAAGCAGCAGAAAAACATTTTTGATAAACTATACATAGAAAAGGTCCTCTCTCTAATTACACTTCATATAATAGTCCTCCTAATTACTGGTTAATTGAAAACAGAGTTCACAGTCAAGCGATTTTGTTATTATACTTCTTTCTTCATCAACTTTTTAACTCCTGTAGGACCGAGGGAAGGGCAAAATATGTATCACTACCAAATATTTCTTGAAACATGAATGTTGTACCAACAAAAATAACTGGTAAGTGACTCAGGACCTTGGCCTTAAAAAGTGTTCGTCTTTCTTTCATCTTCAAATCTGAATAGCAGAAAGTGCTTTGATGGTACACAGAATGATACATCAGTGTAGGAGTCATGAAAGAGTATTAACAAACGTTTTGATGCAGGAAGGCAGCTACAACAAGGTATCTTACCTCCTCGCATTCTCATATTTACTTTGAAGTGCAAAAACAATTAAATTTTGCTTTCCCCTGGATAAAGCTTCTCTCTGATGATCTGGTGTGAATAGAAATAACAGGGATGTCTCTTCATACTTTCTGGGTCTGTACCCAAAACAACCATTTTTTTCACTTGTAACTGATGCTCTCAACAAGTAGAGAAGAGATTGCAATGAGATTTTGAGGAGCTGGTCTCCAAAATCTTTTGCCCTTCACCTGTCAGTCCTAAGAATGAAAGACTACAGAAAAGCAAAATTGCTTGGTTTATGAGACCAGGTTTTCCATCACTATTGCAAGCATTTGAGTTCTACTTGGAAAATACCTGAATATATTTATATATATATATATACGACTAGCTCTAAGCTTTGATCAGTAAAACACTGCCTATTCAATATGTAGAGGAGTGTGCATTCAGCAGAAACTGAAAAATAAGTGACAAATCTTGGTTGCAGTTGCACCATGCTGATTTAATGTAAAGTGTGATAGTTTCAGATATGTTGTTTTCAATGATATGAATTCAATTCCATAGAAAAATATTGTATTTATTCATAGCAGAATGGCAGATGCTGCTGGGTTAACTTGAATGGATATATTTTGTGTGGAAATATGCATTGGATGGGTAAGTACTTCTGTCTGGAAAAAGCTGGAGTTGAGAAATAAATGTATTGCTGTAAATGAAAGTGTATTGATTTGGCAAAAAGTTACTGGCTTCTATAAATATACATTTTAAAAGAAAACTTATTTATATATAAAAAGAGAATTCTGTCATTTAGAAAGTACTGTAATTGATTTCAGAAGCAATTGACAATATATCAGATTCAGTAAAACAACCT